>CM067337.1:105530000-106767500 GCA_034376525.1 Nicotiana benthamiana
TATTTTAACTCTATGATGGAACCAGTTTCCAATAGATTTTCGACTTCCTCACGTAGTGCCTCATTTACCGTATAGTTGAACTTATGCCTAACTTTCCTCATCGGGGGAGGGGTGAAATGGATCGACATTCAATTTATGTGTAGCAATCTCCTTCGATATACCTGGCATATCTGCATGGTTAAAAAAATAGCGTTAGTAAATAAGAATTGACGAATTTACTTGGTTCTTGAAGCTTATAGCCGATGTAACTTTCTTGTCATGGTATTTTCCATCTAGTTTGATGGGGTCGAGGTATTCGATGGTTTATTCCACAGATTCCAACATTTCAGGGACTTTGATGACGTCTTCCCTTTTATTGCTGCGCGACCTCGGCTTTGTTAACTTCTTTGCCCTTTATTTGTTGAGTGTTCATACAATCGAAAGAGATGTGGTAGCATTCTCGAGATGTACGTTGTTCTTCTTGTATGCTGAATATTACCCATAAGGGTTGGAATTTTGATGACTTGGTACAGGATTGAGGGATGACTCTCGTGGCGTGTATCTATGGTCGGCCTATTTATGGCGTTGTACGTTGCGTCCTTGTCCATGAAATGGAATGTGGTTTCCAACCATAGGCCAGGACGAGAAGTGTGATCTCTCCAGGCGTTCGTTCAACTGAATTGTTAAAACATGTTAGCATGATGCAAGACGGTACTATCTTATTCTCAAGTTTCATTTATGCAAGTACCTGAGGGTGGATAATGCACGCATTGCTCCCTTCATCTACCATAGTGCATCTCATAGCTCTGTATAAAATTCGTAAAGTGATAACAAGGGCATCATAGCGAGGTAAATCTAAACCATGGTTATTCAACTTGCCGAAGATGATACATTCTTCGAGTTTTTCATAGCGTTCGTGAGTGATCTACCACTTGAGCTTATGGGTTGTGGTGAACTTTACGTTGTTGATAGAGGTGTCACTGCCACTACCAGTGATCATTTGGATGTTGTGGGTTGGTGAGGAAGCTTCGGCGGTCCCTGATGTTGTATGCGTCCTTTGAAAAAGTTGGTCCTTCCCCGGTTATTCAACAACTCCTTCAGGTGTCTTTGTGTGACACCCAATATTTTCATATGTGAGCGTACATCATAAGTCAATTGATATAACCTTAGAAATGAGATTATATTTGGAAGAATATAAAGTAATTTAATCATGTTACCTTGGAGGTTACAAATATTTAAGATCATAATAACAAGTACCAATAGGGTTTGGAAAGCTTAGAAGCTAAATGAAAAATAAGTTTTGTTGAAAGTCGACAAGCTGGGATGTTATAAAATGTACTTTTGGGGTGATACTAGGTTGCTTAACAATATAAGGATAATTTTATGAGTTATTTTAGTCGTGTGTTATGTTTCTAAGTCAAGCGATTTGTGGAAGAAAAGTTGGAAAAGGTCATCACAAGTTACATTCATAAATGTGTTGAAACTTAGGTCAAATGTAGCTAATAGTTTCTCCCAATATCCTTGTAATTAAGGGATTATCTCCATACAAAATTGAAGATATATATGTCTAGTTTCTAATGCAATAAACCGTTTGTCAATACAATTTCATAGTAGAGAGATATTTGCATTTTCACGAGACTGCACAGACTGCATAAGTGATAAGTAGGTGGTTCACTAAAGCTTTTTTAGCAATAAATTTCGTGTATTATACGACGTCTTTTTGGGAAATATTATATATCAAATTAAAGGTCTTGGAATTTTGTTTCTAAATTTTTTAAGTATTTGTTTATACGATATCTGGATAAAAACATATAAGCGTAGGAAGATGGGCCAATGCTAAGGTGCCAAGCTAGCACCTCTTTGACTTTTCAAAAGTTTATATATATATATATATATATATAAAAGTTTTAAGTCGACTTCCTCTTCATTTTTTCATACAAAACGACTAGAGAACCCCATAAACCTACCCTTAAGCTCTCTATAAGGGTTTCAAATAAGATTAACATCCCGGGCACGAAATCAAGAAGCTATAATATTAGAACGAACCCTACGATGTAAGTATTGCTATATCGCCTCTCTTTTCTTTCTATTTGAGTTTGGAAGTTACTTCATAGTGAAGAAACGTCTAATTTATGTATTTAATCTTTTAATATCAACAAAGGTTGATAAATTCATTTCCTACTAGCTAGAACTCACAAGACTGTAATCGAAAGTCGTGAGTTCAATTTATTTCACTTTTAGTATATTGTTTTATAGTCAACTCGTGTTGTCCTATTTTGTTGCTGATTTATAGAGTTTTGGGAGAGAAAGGGTTTAAGAAACACCACATAATGAAGGAATAGTGGGTTGGCCATTCGTTGTTACATTTTTAGGTTGTTTTACACTACTTTGATTGTCATTTTTTGTATGAAGTGATTAGGTTTTGTGGGCTGCTTTGTGGTATATTGTGATGGAGATAAGGTTGGAAAATGATGCATGTATGTTGTTATTTTTGTGTTCTTGTTGTTTTTGGTATATATTATTGGAGGAGGGCCTTGTATCATGAGAGATGCTGCCCAAATTTACATAAACAAGCTACTAGTTTAAGTTGCGGACTTAGCCTTTACTCAACACTGAAATTTGAATCTCCTTAAACTATGGTAGATTGAGTTGAGTTGTTTGAAGAATTTCTTGGAAGGTTAAATTGTTGGGCGTTACACGCATCAACCTTTGCACTCAATTCTGCATCTACGTTATGTACAACCAAGCCAAAATTACCAATTTTATGTGCAAGTTCATCTCTCTCCTTAGACCAATAATTCACCAACGATGTCAGAAGATAACGCCGTTTCTCATATTCTCTTAATCGTGAATATTCTTCCCAACACCAACCTTTAGTCCCATATTCAAATTCAGATCTCCAAAAAGTCAGGCCATGACAAGACCAAAAATACGAGCCATAAAAGTCTTTTGTCAACCAAGCATCTTCATCAATAGCCTTACTTCCGTATATTTCGTTCTCAGATGTCATGATGAGAGGACTAGGAACATACTAAGAGAAAAATATCACATATTTGTAAATACAAAAATATATACAAAAAAGGATAAAATTAAAAGTTTAATCTAAAAAAACAACTAACTTCTAGGTCCCCAGCAACGACGCCAAAAACTTGTTGCGACCAAACGCACACGCAAGTATACGCAGTCGTCAAGTAATAAAGTGACTAAAAGTTGGTTGTCGAACCCACGAGGACTTATGATCAACTATTAACTAAATTAGACTATACTAATTATCTATACAGGAATTAATCCAAAAAGTATTTGATTCTAATCTACTTAAAATAAAAAGAAAACAAATAATGAACTTTGAACAAAAGAATAGCATATTTTTATGTTATCAATGTAATGAAAACGATCTAGGGTTTTGGGCTATCTAACAATCCAATTGTATTCTTCAATTGAATTGACTAACTAATTTATCTAGTTTATTGGTTGACAGGGTTAATATTGCTCATAAGAATCTGTCGAGTTCTTCCTCGCCTATTCGAGCTAACCTAACGCCTATATGTCTATGGAGTTAGAATCAACAAGAATGCATTTATGATTCCTGTAAATCAACCAAACAAGGTAATTAAGTATATGTCTATCCCAATTGCTGATCCACTCCCCGAGGCCCAGGTTCAAGAACTTACTCTATTCAATCCTATATGCAACCGAGAATTCACACTTTCGAGTTCAACTCTAGGTTCATAGATAGTATTTAATTGGTGATCAAACAATCAAATAAATAAGTGTAGGATTGAACAAATAAACCAATATGATAAACTAAGAAATCAAAATCAATATTCGAATAATAATAGTCATGAAAGAAGTACAACCCTAGAACGTGAAGCTTAGCTCCACATAGATATGGTAGCAAAATAACAACATACAAAGAAACATAAAAATTACCAAGTTTGGAGAAAGAAAAGATGAAACCCGGCCTCCACGGCGGCTTTGTGCTCTTCCTTGGTAAAAAATTACTCTAAAAAACGTTCTCCAATGTATATATATACCAAGTAGGGTTGGGTCCAAAAAATTATACTTTCTCCAATGTTAAAAAGGACACTTTTCCGAACTGTCCACGCGCGAGCTCGTGCATACTCCGCACAGACTTTGCGAGGTACACTTTCTCCGCCACTTTAGCGCGCGCACTTTGCGCGTTCTTCGCGCGTTTTACCCTGTTCCGTTGCAAATTTGAAAAACGCAAAACATGAAAATTTTATCCCTTTGGTTTAGCTTTCCAACCATGTATTATGGAGCCCAAATGGAGCTTTGAGTAAAACGTTATGTCTATTTTACTAGACAGTGCGCAATCTGCCCACTGAATTCTTCGTTCGCTCTAACTATCATCCGTTGATCCCGAAACACTACCCCGGCTTAACTCCTTGAGCTTTTACTCTGATTTTAAAGCTCCAAGTCACTTGAATCCATTCCATAACATCTATATAACTCGGAATCAATCCTACAAGGCATAAAACACATCATTAGTGCAAAACACTAACGACTAAACTCAAACTCAATTAAAGTACAGTAAATTAGAGTGTAATAAGCGACTAAAATACAAAATTATAGCCTATCATCAGTAAGTAAATAGACTCTTTGTTTATATACTATTACTGATATTATTAATATTACTACCCAGAATCTGGTGTCACAATCCACGAGCACACTAATATTTGCTACAAACATTTGTTCAAAAGAAGATACAACTATTTATGAAAGGAAGTACAAAACAGTAAATGTAGGAGCATAATAGGGGATACTAGTGCATGTGGATTCCAGAGGGCTACCTTGGGTCTCCTAGTGGTAAATATCTGCAATCAACCTCTCGATCAACCACTACATGTTCCAAAATCTTCATAGAAAGTGAAAAGTGATGTATGCTTACAACCAACACAATGTACTGGTAAGTACCGATCCTGACCTCGATGAGGTAGTGATGAAGCTATGACGGGGCAATTTCAATATAACTTGCATACACTGTATAATAAAAGTCAGAAAGAAGGATAAGGTAAAATAAAGCAGTAACTTGCAAGGAATGAATATAGTTCTCGAAACATTTCAATAGCGCTCAGCTATAACCAATCCTAAAGTACAGTTTAATACCATTATTTAGCTAACATGGCCAGAGGAAAATATAAGCATAAAGATTGTTGCAGCGTGCAACCCGATCCGACCATATCACAATAATCACAATCACAATTCACCCTCATCTCACCACAATGCACCCTTATTACACCTACTACGGCGCGCAACATGATTCCACCGTAACATAATGATCACAATCACATTTTACCCTTATCACACCATTCAACCCTTATAACATTTCTTGCAACGCGCAACCCGAACCCATGATATCAATATCATTTACTCAGCAAGTACAAAAAATAAAAAAATTCAAATCACATAACTATTTAAAAGCTAAACTTCAAACCAAAACATTAGAAAGATTATGAACTATGAGACTTTACATAAGTAATACTACTCAGCGAGACCGATCCATAATATGCCTTCAAAGAACCAATAACCATCTCAAGCAAATATTAGGAGACAACGAAGCTACAAAAGAACGAACACTTCCAACAAAAAGATATAATGTTTAACAAGTATTAATTAGGCATGGAATTACAAATAAAGCATGTATCCGTTAAGGTAGGAAAAGACAATATAAGAAGAACGGGAAGTAAACAGGCAAAACAGATAAATTAGCAGCGCGTATAGGTACTCGTCACCTCACCTATACGTCACTCACATGGATTTTCACATAGCAAATAAGTCAAGGGTTCCTAGTTCCTTGATTCAAAGTTAGACACTATACTTACCTCGATCTACAGGCCACTCACTGCTCAGTTACCGCTTTTCCTTTAGATTCCACCTCCAAACCACTCAATCTAGCCATAATTATCTTAATAACATCAAATATTACTAAGGAAATCAATTTTGCTATGTGAATTTAGGTTTCCCAACATTTCTCCAAAAAGTCAAAAATCGACCCCGGGCTCGCTTGGTCAAAACTCGAGGTTCAGACCAAAGCTCATTTTGTTCATTCACCCCTGAGCCTGAATATGTAATTAGTTCTGGAATCCAACTCCAAATCAAGGTCTAAATCCCCAATTTGCAAAAACACTCAATTCTTCCAAAAATCCCTGATTTCTACCAAGAAAGAACAAGGTTTAGGACTAGGAATCTAATGGGTGATGATAGAAATTGAAGGAAATAATTTAAAGAGTACGAACCTATGATTTGGTTTTGAATTCCCCCTTCAAAAATCGCCTTAGATCGAGTTCTTATGAAAGAGATATGAAATTTTGAAGAATTCCTTTTTTCTGGTCTGGTTTTAATCGCTAGACAGGCCTTCTTCACGTTCGCCAAGGGCCTGTCACGATCACAAAGCTACGGCTCTATTAGCCTACGCGTTCAAAAAAGCTTACTCCCCTACCCCAGCTTACGCATTCGCGAGCCAACCACCGTATTCGCGATGAGTATGATCAATTCCCCTTCCCCACGTCCCATTTCTTTGCGTTCTCTATAGACAGGCCGCGTTCACGAAGGGTAATGCCCCTGTTGCTCCTTATTCGCAACTCGCCTATGCGTTCACGTAATGTAAAATTCAATTCCAGCCTAGTTCTCCTTCGCAATCGCGAAGAACAACATGTCAGACACCAGATTCAGTAATTTACACCAGATTTTCCAAACCCAAAATATCTTGTAGACTATCTGAAACTCACTTGTGACCTTGACGCTCCAAACCAAACATGCACACAAGTCTAAAAATATCATACAGACTTGCTCGTGCGATCAAATTGCCAAAATAATACCTAGATCTACGAATTTAGCACCAAATCATATGAAATTCTTAAGAACACTTTGAAATTCCTCTTTTCACAACTGGACGTTTGAATCACGTCAAACCAGTTCTGTTTCTCACCAAATTTCACATATAAGGTATAAATATTATTTTCAACCTGTACCGAGCTCTGTAACCAAAATACAAGCTCGATACCAACAAGATAAAACATTTACCAAATTCTTAAAACTATTTAGATTTCAAACTTTGAGTTTTCATCAAAAATTCATATCTCAAGCTAAGGTACTTAGTATTCAATTCTAGACATATGCCCAGGTCCCATATTTTGATACGGATACATCGGAACTGTTAAAATATGAGTCTGGGTCCGTTACTTAAAATATTGATTGAAGTCAACTAAATCAATTTTTAAAGGCTAAAAATATTAATTTCATCAACTTTTAACATAAAAGCCTTATGGAAACACGCTCGGACTGTGCATGCAAATCGAGGAGGATAAAATTGAGACTTTAAAGGCCTCAGAACATATAATTGTGTCCTAAAACATAATATGACATTTTGGGTATCACATATGGTAGCAGAGCGTCTTCATCATTGTATGGTTGCTCGACAAACCGACCGGCATCTCTCTTTGGCAAGATCTTCGGGGCACCCGATATTTTGTCGACGCTTTCTTGGTACTCTCTCATTTTGTCTGGAAGCACTTTATTCTCGTTCTCTATTTCCTCCATTTTTTCCAAAATGTTTGTGAGGGTGTCGTCACCTGCATTATTAACAGTGTGAGTTGTACTTGTTATTGGAGGGTAAGGGCTATGCTGCTCAACAGTAATTTGTGTAATTCAATTTCTTGCATTTTCTATGACTGTATCCAGAGCGAGCTTGAGGAGGATATTGATTAGCATGTCAATTAGCCAAGCCTCAGGGAGATCTTTCAGCGTTGGTGTTGTCTCTTCCATCACAGATGTGGAGGCTCCTTCATAGCGGAATGTTACGATACTGCTGTGAGGGAGAGGCGACCCGCCTTGCCAGGGAGAGGCATTAGGCATTATGTCCTCGTCTTCTATCTCAGAAACATCATTTATGGTGTTCAAGAGGTTGGTGGTAACGTCGGTTAATATCCTCATTTTTTCTTCCCTGTTACCTGTCATGTCAGATCCGTGGGTACAAGGAAAAAGGAGTTTTGTTCTGTGATTTTTTTTGTTAGCAACCATGCTAGTTATAAATCTAGAAGAAACTAAAATTTTTAGTAGGAAATCCCCATTATTTAACCAAAAGGTATCAAATTTTGGTTAAACTATTAAATCATATGTAATAAAGTGTTAAAAATAACAAATAATAATATCTCTCTATTTCGAACTAGCTAGCATAAATAACACGAGATAATGCTGGTAGGGAACTGAAAACAGTGTGCATTTAATATTCTGAAGGATTTGAGCAATAATAGAGGAACATCAAGAAATAAATGGCATTTATGTAAATAAGGAGAATGATTCATCCAATATTGAATGAGGTAGATGATTCTTCTTTCTGACAGTGATAAATGACAGACAAATCCTTGAATACTGAAACTATTCTCGGATCTGATTGAAAAGTATGAAATAATAGATGATGGAATCTTAGTAAAAAAGTAGATTTTGTATCTTTGCTAGAGAGAGAGTCTTCTTCTCAAAAAGTATTCTAATAAAATGAATATTACATGTCTTATCCCATTATCTCTATTTCTATTTATACAAGACATACCCTAATCAACCCTAATAGTACAAGTGTAGCGAATATTCAATGAAATACTCTCTTTAATATCTTATTATAAAAATTTGTCATTAGTGATGTGCCCTAGGTGTTCGACCCCAACCATTGTCGACTGCCCGACCACGAATTCCAATATTTCCTAGTCGACCTTGATTGCATCTTTTTCCTTAATACCACTTTATGCTAAATTCCCGTACGGCAGATTTTAGCCTATACATAACCATCATTAAATAATTTGAATTATGTCACAATCGAGGACAATATTTGGATGTTGAATTGATCTAACAATGGTATAATATTTATATGTGGTACAAGCCCTACTAGAGAAGCTGCAGTTATTGTTAATGAATTAGGTATTACACATCATAACTTCAGCCAGAGATATCAGTAAACTTTTGTTATTTTTACAAAATCTTGTTTCAAATCAACGGGTAAAGAATCCATATATATGCTATAAGCCTATAACCATTGATTATCTACTCAAGTAACAAAAAGTCTTGTTTTAGTTGTATATATTAAGGGGTGGGCATAAAAATCAGAAAATCGCAAAACCGCACCGAAATGAAGGAATTCGACTCTTCGGTATCGGTTCTTCAATTTTCGGCATGTTCATCGGTATTTTGGTATTTTAATTCTTCTATTCCATCTTCGATATTCGGATACTAATATTTTAGTTCTTCTGTTCCGTCTTCGATATTAGAATATGGTAGTTGGACAGGTAAAATGGGGAATAATGTTATCCCCAATTTTCCAGTAAAGAAACAAGAGGGAAACATGAGATGACGCAACCTCGAAGTCGAAGGGTTTCTCGTTTCTGATACTGGAGAGGACGGACTGTGCATTCAGGACCAGAAACGGCTGAGCAACGGGTCCGGATAGAGTGGAGGTTTTAGACCAAGGAAAAACGAGAAACAGTTAAGCACTATAAGCGGGGAGCCGTAATATCTGTCCTCAGCCGTATATTACAATGCAAATCGCGTCCGATATCAACCGCATATCGACATTTACCAAAAGGAGAAGATCTTTTACTTATATTTAAACTTGTACTAGTATTGAATAAAAAGGGAGAACTTTTAAATTTTAAACCATTATTGGCATGTATATTAAAGCAATAAAGTTTATTTTTTTCTTCTATTTCCCCTTTTCTTTAGTTATAGCTGAATCTGTATTGAGGGCTCGATTAAATTCAGTTCAGTGTTCAATTAAGAGCCAGGATTAATTGCTCCATCGCGTTTGGTTTGATCATTTCATCTCTCTTTAATTTAATTATTTGATATTTCTATATGATTCGTGTTGAATCAAATTACATATCATTTAAACTACGCACAAATTTAGTTGTTACTCATTTATAAGGGTAAACTGTTTGGCCCCCACCATAGGGCAAAGGAATATAGTGGTGATTTAATATGAAACTCCATAACGCATCATATTTTACACTTGTTCTTTGAAGTGTGATTTCAGTTTAACCTAAGAATGTCAAATTCCCAGTCTGCTCACTTGAATGTTGATCTCGAGTCAGGCCACTATCTAGGTGCTTGGGTTCGGGGGAGACCGACTACGCCATGAGTTAAGTACACAAGAGTACTTGTGGAAACCATTCGGGAGCAGGGTTCCTGGTTCAGAAATATATCAGAGCTGGTTATTACAGGAACACGATGGAGAATGATCTGAAATACTTTGTAAAAAATGTAACGAATGCAAAAGTCACGCTCCATCAACGGGGAAAAATGCTTCACCTGGTCCTATCACCATGGCCATTTATGAAATTGTGTATAGACATAGTCAGTCCCTTGCCATGGGCACCCATTAAAGCCCAATACATATTATTAATGGCCAATTATTTCTCCAAGTGGGTCGAAACATAGGCATTCGAGAAGGTTCGGGAGAAAGAGGTCATCATCTTCATCTGGGATCATATAGTATGCCAAGTGGGATCACCGATCGAGGTCTCTTGTGACAACAAGAAGAAGTTCAGCGACGTCAAGGTAAGTATGTTTCTCAAAGACCACAAAATTAAAAAGATCTTATCAACACCTTACCAACCTAGTGGGAATGGTCAAGCGGAGTAAACAAAAAAAATATACTCCAAAACTTCAAGAAGATATTGACCAATTCGAACGGAAAGTGAAAAGAAATCTTGCATGAAGTCTTGTTGGCATATTGAATGACTTCAAACTCAAGCACTGGTATGACCCTGTTCTCTTTAGTCTACGACACGGAAGCTCTGATCTCGGTCGATGTAGAGGAATCAAGCCTAAAGTTCCACTATGCTATCGAGACGTCAAATGGAGAGACCATGGCCACGAGCTTGGACTTATCGTACAAAAGGAAAGAAACCACCCTGGTCCAGTTAGTTGCCCAAAAGAAACGAATAAGGAGATACTATAACCGAGGGACTAACCTTAGGCATTTCCAGTTTGGGGATTTTGCATTAAGGAAAGTTACTCTACACACATAGAACCCAAGCGATGAAATACTAGGCTCGAACTGGGAAGATTCATATAAAGTTACCAGTATAACCGAAAAAGGGTCGTATAAGCTCAAGTCAGGGTACGATGTACATCTATCAAACAACTTGAATGTGGCACACTTAAAGCGGTACTAAAACTAAGGTACGAACATAATTTTCTTCGAAATTTGTTATGTTTTGGACTAACTCATACAGGTATTCGGTCAAGGTTAAATTTGACAGTTAGGTATTAAAGTTCGTGTTGTACTTTTTTTCCCTTGAACCAATTTTTCATGAAGTGGGTTTACAGTAAGATTTTTAATGAGGCAACAGTAAAACGTGCTACCTTAGTTTTGAAAACCGGCCTGAGGTCAGAATTGCTGACCACTTGTACTGGAGCGATAGTATTCGATCCCTCACGAGCTCAGTCTCCAATACTGGGGGGAGTCATTACGCCCTAGGTTAGGATCCTTAGAAGGCCCTAAGTTAGGATCTAAGAAGGCATTCTTTTATTTGATGTTAAAATCCAAGGTGTAATATTAAAATTCAGTGTAAGGGTCAAACGATCAAATGAACCGTGCCCGTGTAGCGCATTCTTACGATGGCAGAAAGCTTTTGCGCCTTCGATCAAGTACTCTACATGCAAAGTAATGAAAGAAATTTTCCCTCTATATATCGTCACTTTGCATTTTCGCCATCAATAGATTAGCTAAGTTATTTATAACAAATAATGGGTCCAAAATCCTAGAGCCTATGGGCATCCCCGAGTCAGGGACAGTTGTACACTAATAAGAGCAGACAGCTCGAACTATCGAATCCCGGAGGCACCAAGCCTATTAGGCAGGGCCCAAACATGAAAGGCTACAACCAACTTAAAATGGCTTAGAGATGTCCAAGTCCGTACATAGAAAGAAAGGTCCTTACACATTATTGAAACCTGTGAAATAAGGCCACCCTTGGCAAAACATTGTCGACAGCCCCTTTTTCGAAAGGCGAAATTGGGTTTACGATATTATCGAAAAAACAACTCTTGTTCCCTTTGGAGGAATCGGGTTATAGAATTTGAAGATTCGCCACTTGATGATTATAGTGCATTAGGAAACTTTAAAGAAAAGAAGAAGATTTTGAAAGAAAACCATAGTTCGGGTAAGGGCTTGAGATTATCTTGAGGGGAAGGTGTTAGGAACCCCTCAAGATCGACTAGTTTGGTTCCCGACCATGCTTAATTGTGACTTTAAAAGGAGTATAATAAAGCAAATAAAGTTCACACATAAGAATTCATAAATAAATTTGAAAGGTTTAAAAAGCAGAAAGGGACATAAACGATTTTGAAAAAGGAGAAGAATCATTTAGAAGAAAACATGATTTTAATAAAGAGAACATTTTTTTTTGCAAATAAAGAAAGAGAAAAGGGTCCTAGGTTTATACAAAATATGGATTACATCAATGCAATAACCAACAATCACTCCTTAAAGAGGGGTTGCACGAGATATTAGCGCATCGGTCATCATATCCATACTCTACCCTTCTCACCATGTTAATGTATTTAAACGTCATTAGTCTCATTTACTTATTGCATGCTATTACCCGTCCCAACCTATTAGTCCCGGGGTATTTAGGACTCCTAATCATAAAGGGGAAGAAAAGGGGTAAAGGCATATATGGGGTTCAAAAGGGTAAAATACTAATAGGACAAACAAAGCAAATAGCAAGTAAGGGGTGTTAACAACAAGTAATGCAAGGCTCACATTAACCCCATAAATTAGATAACACTTAGCTTAGCATGCCTTACACACACTAATTTGGTCTTTAAATTAAAACTTAAACGGTGGACGAACTTAGTTTAACATATAGAATTAGATAAGAAGCCTGCATTAGGCAACTCAAATCCAATTGTCAGAAACTGAAGTATTTTAAACAAGTTATTCAGAAAGTACAGATTTGAGACAAGAGCGTAATGCAGAAGAGTTAAAACAGAAAGTTGAACATTGCAGAAGTTTAGAAATGACTTTGAAATCTGCAGATTCGTTTGAGTGAAAATACATGAGAGTTGTGAAAAGAGTTTTAAAAGTAAAAAAATAGTTTAAACGAAAGAGTGAGTTAAAGACTGTTTTGAAAGATAAATTTGAGAAATGAATAGAGTTTAGGCAGAATAATTAAAAAAACCGCCTCAGACATATTTGCAGAATTTTTGAGAAAAAGCATTACAAATTCATAAGAGTTTTATATTGAAAGCGTGACCTTGAAAAGCTAAAGACAGATAACCAGTTATTACTACTTAAACAGATTAAGCGAGACAGATTTGTTCTGATTTTTTTAGAGCTTATTATAGAGTTGATAAATAGATGGCAAGCTTGGTTATCCTACAGTTTTGCCTACTGTGAATGCATTTCCTATAGACATGGTTTCTATAGGCAACTGATTTACATGAATATCAAGTCCTATAGGCAGGATTTCTAATGACTTGCAATATGATTCAATATTAAACCTTATAGGAAAATTCTCTATATGACAGGATTGTATTATGCATTAATTCTATGGACATAGTAGTTAGGTGATCAAGTTAAAATGCTAAAACCCTATAGGCATGATATCTAGATGACTGATTTACAACATTAATCCTATAGGCATGATATCTACCCTTTAGTATATGAAAGTAAAGTAAATCCCTCCCACCTTTTCACTAATATTTCCTGATTTCTTTTTACAAAATTATTACAGAACCAGAAGAAAGAAGAATAATTAATACATCACAACCTACAGTTAGATCCGAAAAGCCTAATTCAATCTTAGTGTCCAATAACATATGTCTCGCCAATTCCAGAATCCAGATTTCCAAGGCCTTTTCTTATCCAAAAAGTTTCAGAGTTCCAGGGAGCTTTAGGAGCTCCAGACAGTGCTTACACCCTGGCTAACTGTTATAACAGAATAGTGCAGTGTGGAATAGCCAGCCTTCATGCATCCAAGTTCATAGGGAACTCCACGGTCCCAAAGCATGGCTTACCAGAGAGGGGAAGAACTTAGAACTAGGAATAAGTGCAAAGTGAGAGAGGGGTTAGGGAGCCATAGCAGAGAGTGGTCATACCCAGTCATGGGCATAGACTGGCACACCCCTGACCCTCTGCTTGGTCCAAACAATAAAGAGCAGACTTTTTTAGAAGTCAAACTTGGGTCTGGATGGTGATTAGTACACCACCAGACTTGAGTCAAGGCTCAACACATAAGGGGTAAAGAGAATGGGAATTGATTTGAGTAAAGGTTTAAGAGAACCTATTTCTAGGACATGGATAGTAATAATAGGATACTGGCATGACTCAGAACAGTACTCTTACACAAGAAAGGGTCAAAGGGAAGGGGACTCACATAGAGAACATTCACAGAAGCACAAGAAATGCATAACAGACAAAGGGTGCAGAACCATAGAGAAAGAGGAAAAGCAGATATAAGGCAAGAAAGCATAAAGTAAACACATAGTGAGAATGCATAACAGGAGAGAAGGAATAAACACAGTCAGGAGGGTATCATTTAACTAGAAAGACATACCAGTTGCAATTTTTAGTACAGTGGAACAAGTAAAAATAAGTAATCAGCCAGAAAGTCAGCAAGAGCAAACTCAGAACCTTCAGCAAGTATTTGAGAACTCAAGAGGAAACCAGAAGTATTTCAGACAGTAGAAGAGAGAGTAGCAGAGTACTGAGCATCAGAAATAGAGAAGGTAGTAGTAGAGAGAGTATTTGAAATTGAGTAGTGAAAGGTATTCAAAATATTTTTAAATTCAGAAGTCTGTGTGTAATCTGAAGTGTGTGTTGAGAGAAGAAGCAAGTATTTATACTTTTAAATGAGACAGATAAAAAGGCAAGAAAATAATCAAGTATTAATTAAAAATCAATCAGTAGAAGAAGATTCCTCTAATTCAGGGATTCAAATTTGAAAGGTACAAGATAGGAAACATTAAATGAAAAGGGATCAAATAAACGCATTGTGCACAGCATGCAAATCAAGGTAAGTACACGTGGATCTTAATTAAGGAAAGGGAATTTTGAAATACATGGTTAAGTAAATAAGGCAAACAAGTAAAACGATTAGTACATAGTACATCAGGGAATCAGAGATCCCCCAAATCACTAGTGAACCAAGCCAAACAATAGGGGAATCGAGAGGTTCAGATTAAACAAGGAAAGAATCAATCGTATTCACACAAGGTACTCTGAAAGAAATCCCCAAATCAAAGGTTATTCTGAGAGGGAAAATCTAACTATAAAGAGAGAATGAGCTTGAAACGTGTGAGGATGGACCCAAACAAAAAAAGAAAGTATCATGCAACCAAAGACTAGTAAGTAAAGGACTATAGCTAAAAGAGAGTAACAGATAGGATGCGAGGTCAGATAAAAGGTCCTATAGAGTATAGCAAAAATCAGAACCACAAGGTTGAAACAAAGGTGAACTCAGAAATTAGGGCTTCAAAACCAAACTAGTTCGGAGATGGAAAGAAAACAAGTCACATACAAGTGGTCTCAACAACTCGACTGAAAAACCCCTAAATTCTAGGGCTTCTACTATTATTCAAGCGTAGAGATGAAACAAAGAAAATCAGCCAAGAGCAACAATGAAATAAGTTCAGAAAACCCCAAAAGAACTAAAACCTTAAGCATTTTAGGAAAACATGATAAAAGAATAAAATACTGTAAAAGAACTCATAAAGAAATGGTAGAAGAAAGCATGGTTGATGAAAACATAGAAGAATCACAGTAGAGCAAATACAGTAAAAGAAACACATAGGTCACAGTAGAACAAGTAAAATTAAAAAAAACCCTAAGTCAGAGAAGATGAACAGTTTGAAAGCAAAGTTTTTAAAGAAACTTGAGAAATCATTTGAAAACCCTAAAAGAAACATAGATCTAGAGGAAATAGGAGAACCTCGAAAGGCTAGGGTTTCAGAAGAACCCTAGAAGCGAGAAAGGCCTAGAAATGGTCTATTCTAAGCCGGATGAGCCAGAGGTAGGTTCATAGGACCAAGATGTGCCGGATCCAAGCCGTAGACGGTCGTGAAACTTAAATCAGTGAAGATCTGAGCCAAAACCTTCAAGGCCAAACCTTGCATCTAGAAGTAACAGATGTATACGAACACGGGGGATGGGTACAAGCTGCTTAGGGCTTGGGACACCATTGATTCCAGTGAGAATGAAATGGAAGTATGCGAAACAGGGCTAGGGCTTCGGAGAGCTAGAGAGAGTTTGACAGGACGAGAGAGCTTAGAGGTGGCTGTCGGTGAGAAATGATTAGTGTTAGGGTGGAGTTGGAGAGTTGAAAAAGGAAGGATGACTGAGGGCCGTTGATCTAAAATGATCAACGGCCATGATTTAATGTATTGAACGGACGAGTGTAATTAACGGGTCAGGGATCAGGCTGGATCTGAATTGGGTCATTTGATTTGGGGTTAAAATTGGGCTGGATTAGGAAAATTTGGGCTAAAATTGCAATGAAATAGTCTCAGGTGTTAAATAGCCATTTTTACCATTTTTATTAATTTAAATAGTTAAAATAATTTAAAAATAAATTAAAAGCACTAAAATAGTTAATAATATATAAACACTAATCTAAAAATACCAGGAATAATTTTATGATTGTAAAACTTTATTAATCATAATATAGCCTATAATTATAATTTTATGCAATTTAGCCTGAAAATATCAAATAAATTTATAAAAAATATGCAAAAATTACCTTAATTATATTTGGTATAAATATAAGGATGGAAATAAATTATTCACAAAAAATAATAATTTTGAAAATAATTATTGAATTTTGTACTGTTAAAATAAACAATAAATTGATTTTGAAACATCTTTAAAAAATTGGGAAAAAATACCAAAACTTTTGGACATGCTTATATATGCATACATATGCTATTATAAAAGTATTTTGGGTATAAAATACATAGAGTACAATTGGGTATCAACAAACATCATCGTGTCAGGTTGAAGCACTCAAGTATTTTGAAGACTTTATTTTTTTGTCGGTTATTCCGAAGCCTAAGAGACTCATAGTTGTTATCGAAATCTGGCCTCACTCAGGCTCTAGCGGAATGAACACTGTAAATTATGTCCAATTTTATGCTTATGCATTAATGACATTTTTTAAACAAAAGTTATAACCAGATGCTGAGAAGTAAAAGACACAATATAGGTAAAGGAAAATTTTTCAATATATGCCAAAAATATTTACTGTCACGATCTTAGTTCACCAATTGTGAATATGTCATGATGGCACCTAGTCCTCACGACTAGGTAATCCTAACACATTGTGGAAGTGAAAACATTTACGAAACTTATAATCCAAAATCGAAATAACATGAATAATGTATATAGCTGCCGCCTGGCACATACACTTTAAAACTGTACATTATAAAACTATCCCAAAGACCCGGAAACCCACGGGCAACACAGGCTAAGAGAAACATAAGATATTGCTCTAATATATGGAAATGTCTACAACAACGGAATACATAAAATGGAACTGTTAACTACAAGGTAGAGTAGAAGGAGACTTCGGTCTGCAGACGCGGAAGATATATCTCAAGTCTCTGAATATAGCTCCTGGATCATTGATAGTGCGCCTGACCGGAAGTACCTGAATCTGTACATGAAAATGCGCAGAAGAGGCGTGAGTACACCACAACGGTACTCAGTAAGTGCCAAGCCTAACCAGGGTTGAGTATTGACGAGGAAGGTCAGGGCTCTACTAAGAATAAATATAATAATAAGGCTGACAACCGTATGAAATAAGCAGAAACAATGATATACAACTATGAAATAAATTGGATTACACAATAGCAATTAACCCGCAGAAAATAAGATAAAACGTAGTAAACAACTCAATACTAGTACCAATAATGAGGGTCTCCCAGGATACCGTCTTGTTGTCCATTTTATCAATCTGTGCGAGTAGCTCCCGGGATATCGTCTCGTAGTCCACCGTATGAATATCTCTGAAGGATCTCCCGGAATACCGTCCCAAAGTCCACTATCAATGTATGTAGGAGCTTCCGGGATACGGTCTCGTAGTCCCAAATATAAATACCTAGTACTGGGAGGATCTACCGGCTGCATTGCCGTAGTTCCATATAATCGTACAGGGGGATCTCCAGGGAATCGAACCCATAGTCCCAAATATAAACGTGTAGAGGGAGCTCCCGGATCCTGCATCCGTAGTCCCAAATAAATAAACAAGGGGGAACTCCCGAAATCCCACATATGTAGTCCCAATTTAAATGCACAACCACAACAAATAATATATAGGAAAATCAAATATGGAACACCAAAAATTAGGTATAACTAACCTAGCATGCTTCACGTAGTATAACATAGTCAAAATAAGCAATTAAGGGGTTAATTCTATTTAATCATGCTTTTCTACCTAACACACATTAATCTTGCATTGAAATCAGTCAAATAGACAGAGAAACACAGTTTAAACAATTCAAGTAAAGTGGAATTTCAATAATTAGTACAAGGACATGCTCGTCACCTCGCGCACAAGACCTGTAAATCAGCAAATAAGAAGCCCTAAGGGGAGAGGTCCCCCACACAAGGTTAGACTAGCCACTTACCTCGAATCTGTACAAAATCACTACGAAACGATGCTCTTGCCATGAGTATCCAACTTCGAATGGCCCGAATCTATTCAAACCAATTACATAATGTAAATAACATTGCAAGTAACTAATTACACTATTATAATTAAAGCTAATGCGCAAAATAGGTAAAATGACAAAAATGCCCCTCAGGCCAACATCTCATAATCGAATAATTTCAACATTTTCAGAAACCTCGTACTCTCACGAGTCCAAAGATATAAAAATCTCCCAAATCGAAGGTAAAATGCACACTCAAAACCCAAGAGTTTAATCAATGAACTTTTGCCCAAATTCTTCCTTTTGATTCTTAATTCGAATTTAAAAGGTGGATTTAACCACAAAATGATGGAATATAGCTAGAAAAGATCATAGAAACTTTACCTAGTGATTTCCTCTTCAATTCCCACTCCAAATCACCTTCTCCCAAGCTCCCAAATAATTTTTCAACTTTCGATATTAAGCCTCGCATAAACCCTTATTATAACAGTGATTTCTGTTTTTGCGGTCAAGGCACCGCTTCTGCGAAAAATCAACCGCATTTGCGGTTTTACTTAACATGCCCGGAGTCCGCTTTTGTGGCTTCGCCTTTGCGGATAGCTGACCGCTTCTGCGGTCTCTGAAGGAAAAGGACAAACTCACTTAGCGGTGCATGGGCCGCTTATGTGGCGCCGCTTCTGCGGTTCCCAAGCCGCAGAAGAGAAAACAATAGAAGCCTGCTGCAATTTTCCTTCTAACTACCAAAACTAATCCGTCAAGCATCCAAGACCTGCCCGAGGCCCCCGGGACCTCAACCAAAAACACCAATACAACCTAGTACCTTATTCTAACTCATGCAATTCCTTATAATACCTAAAACAACACTGAGACCTCGATTAAATCAAAGATTCAAGCCTAAGAACCTCAAGATCATCCAAAACACGCTTGTGATCCAAAACCTAATCAACACTCGTTTGATTGACCTGAATTTTTGCACGCACGTCCCAAATAACATGATGGTGCTTCAACAACTTCCGGAATCCCGTTCCGACCCTCGGATCAAAATTTCACTATCGGACCGGAAATCTCCAAATTCTAACTTTCGGCATTTCTAGCCTAAATGATCTACGGACATCCAAAATACATTATGAACATTCTCCCAACCCCGAAATCACCTAATGGAGATGGCGGAACCATCGAATTTCCATTCCGAGGTTGTATTCGCACTGCTCCAATTACGGACCATTTTCCAATACTTAGGCTTTCATTTAGGGACTAAGCGTCCCAAAACACTCAAAATTCTATAACCGAACGTTCTGACAAAACAAAATAGCATAAATGAACTTAGGGGAAGCAGTTAATGGGGGAACTGGGCATAAATTCCAAAGACGACCGGCCGGGTCATCACATCCTCCTACACTTAAACATTCGTTCGTCCTCGAACGAGCATAGAGAACATACTTGAAGTAGCAAAAAAATGTGTAACGGCTCTGCATATCCCGCGCGTTCTCCTAGGTCGCCTCCTTGGCCGGATGACCCCGCCACTGAACCTTTACTGAAGCTATATCTTTTGACCTGGGCTTTCGGACATGGTTGTATAATTTCGCCACTAGCTCCTCAACATGGGACAAATCATTGTGCAACTCAACTGAAGTGAACTCCAACACATTAGACGGGTCACCGTGATACCTCCGAAGTATCGACATATGAAATACCGGATGAACCCCAGCCAAACTGGGAGGTAAGGCAAGCTTATAAGCAACCTCCCCAACTCGCTTTAAAATCTCAAATGGACCAATAAACCTCAGACTCAACTTTCCTCTCTTTACAAACTTCATGACACCTTTCATAGGTGAGACCCGAAGCAGAACCCGCTCACCAACCATAAAGAAAACATCACGAACCTTCCGGTCCGCATAACTCTTTTGTCTGAACTGGGCTATACTGAGGCGATTCTGAATCACCTTAACCTTTTCCAACACATCCTGTACCAAATATGTACCCAATAGCCTCGCCTCACCTGGCTCAAACCTACCCACCGGAGATCTGCATCTCCCACAATATAAGCCTCATACAGTGCCATTTGAATGCTGAACTAGTAACTATTATTGAAAGCAAACTCCGCCAATGGCAAGAACGGATCGCAATACCCTCTAAGCTCAACCACACACGCACGGAGCATATTCTCAAAAATCTGAATGGTGCGCTCGGGCTATCCGTCCGTGTGAGGGTGAACTGTTGTACTCATAGTCACCTGAGTACCCAACTCCTGCTGAACGACTCTCCAAAATTGTGATATAAACTGAGGACCCCTGTCCGAGGTGATAGAAACTAGAATATCGTGCAGACGGACAATCTCTCTGATATAAATCCCCGCTAACTGCTACGCTCAGTAAGTAGTACATAGTGGAATGAAATAAGCGGACTAGGTTAGCTGATCCATAATAACCCAAATAGAATCAAATTTCTTCGCTGTCAAAGGGACACAAACTATGAAATCCATGGTGATCTTCCCCCATTCCCACTCTAGAATCTCAATCTGGTGAAGTAACCCACCCGATCTCTGGTGCTCAGCCTTTACCTGCTGACAGTTGAGGCATCTAGTTACAAATCCCACTATGTCTTTCTTCATCCGCCTCCGCCAGTAATGTTGTTTCAAATCCTGATACATCGTCGCGGCACCCGGATGGGTGGAATACCGTGAGTTATGAGCCTCTACCAATGTCAACTCCCGAATATCCTCAACATCGGTAAACAGATCCAATCATGCATCCTCAATACCCCGTCATCTCCAATAGTCACATATCTGGCATCGCCATGCTCAACCCTAACCTTGAAGTCAAGTAAATAGGGGTCATCATACTGCTGCTTCGTGATACGATAAAACAATGAAGACTGAGAGACTACACAAGCTACAACCCTACTGTGCTCCGAAAGGTCCAATCTCACAAACTGACTGGCTAAGGCCTGAATATCCATCGCCATAGGTCTCTCTGAAGCTGGTAAATATGCAAAACTCTCCGCCCGGTGACTCAAGGCATCGGCTACCACACTGTCCTTGCCCTGGTAATAAAGAATAGTAATATCATAATCCTTCAGTAGCTCCAACCATCTCCTCTGGCGCAAATTCAAATCCTTCTGCTTAAACAAGCATTGTAAACTCCGATGATCAGTGTAAATCTCACAAGTCATGCCGTACAAATAATGACGCCAGATCTTCAGGGCATGAACAATAGCAGCTAACTCAAGGTCATGGACAGGATAGTTCTTTTCATGTACCTTCAACTGTCTAGACATGTAGGCCAACACCCTACCATCTTGCATCAACACCGCTCCAAGTCCGACTCGTATGGAATCACGATAAACTATATAGGACCTCGAACTAGTAGGCAATATAAGAACTGGGGCTGCAATAGATGAGAACCCCTCCACAAAATGACGTTAATACCCCGCTAGTCCAGGGAAACTGCGGATCTCTGTAGCTGATAGGGCCTGGGCCAAATCTGCACAACCTCCACCTACTTTGGATCCTCTTGAATGCCCTCCCTTGATACTACGTGACATAGGAATGCCACAAAACTCAACCAAAACTCACATTTGGAGAACTTTGCATATAATTTCTTCTCTTTCGGTGTATGAATAAACTGTACATCAAATGCATGAAAGCTGCTGGGGCGTTGATTAGCCCAAATGACATGACAAGGAACTCGTAATGACCATACCGAGTCTTGGAAGCAGTCTTCGAGATATCTGGCTCCCAAATCTTTAACTGGTGATAACTTGAGCACAAATCAATCTTACAAATCATCTGTGCGGCCTGAAGCTTGTTAAATAGATCATCTATACGAGGCAAAGGATATCGGTTCTTCAGTGTAACCTTCCTCAACTGACGATAATCTATACACATACACATAGAAACTTCCTTTTTCTTCACGTACAAAATAGGAGCACCCGCGGTGAAACACTTGGTCGAATAAAATCCTTATAAAGCAATTCCTGTATCTGATCCTTCAACTCTTTCAACTTATGAGGTTCCATACAGCAAGGAGGAATGGATATGGGCTCGGTGCCCAGCAAAATATCAATGTCCCGATCGGGTGGCATGCCCAGAAGATCAGCTGGAGCAACATCGGGATAATCCTGTACCACTGGGACAGAATCAATAGAAGGGGTATCAGCATTGACATCTCTCACATATGCTAAATACGCGGCGCACCCCTTCTCAACCATACGCTGAGCTTTAAGAAAAGATATAACTCTACTGGGAGTGGGAATCAAAAGTACCACTCCACTCAATACGCGGAATACCTGGCATAGCCAGTGTCACGGTCTTAGCGTGATAATCAAAAATAGCATACTGGGGCGAGACTCGGTCCATGCCTAAGATAATATCGAAATCAATCATATCAAGTAATAAAATATATGCCCTGGTCTCAAAACCACAAATAGTGACCAAACATGACCGATAAACACGATCTATAACAAGGTAATATCCCACGGAGTAGAAACATAAATAGGAGAGCTCAAGGTCACTCAGGCTATACCCAAATGCGGAGCAAAATAAGAAGACACATAAGAGTAAGGGAAGACTAGGTCGAATAGAATTGGTACACCTCTATAACAATCCATAAAAATACCCGTGATGACAGAACCTGAGACAACATCCTCGGTACGTGTAGGCGGGGTAGCATCTAGGGCTCTACCCATGGCCTGAGAACTCTGCGGGGCATGCTGCGCTGATGATGTTGTGGAAGTGCACTCCTCCCAAGCCTATGGCACTCCCTCACTCCATGGAGGCTGTCCTCGCACTCATGACAAGCTCTGGGAGGGCGTGGCGGTGGGAAATGTATGACACGGGTACTCCAAGACCCCTGAACACCTGGAAACTTGTGTGAAACCCAAGATGCAAACTGAGCTAGATGTCCCCAACAACCTCTACCATGCCGTGCTCTTCTTAAAAAATAAGGGCTAGCGGGCCTGCGAGGTCGACTCACTCCTCTATACTCTCCCTCCTGACCTCGTCCCTCCCCCTCTTGGCAAGAGGCCCTAACCACCTGCTGAACTGGGACCATAGGCAGTGCTGCCCTAACACCCGAAACCTGACTAATGGGAATTCGTTGCTCTGAAGTGGGGGCGGCAGGAGTCTGGGTCCCTCCCGCGATCTGTGAAGTAGTCAGCACAACCTGAATCAATCCCATCTGGAACAATGTGCCAAACATACTCGGGAATTGTGCCAAAGTTCCCTGAAGGGTTGGATCAGCAGTATCTATAAGCATGACAGGTTCCCGCACTCTGGCTGGATTTGCTGGTGATACCTTGTCGGCAGCTCACGCAGGTGCTATCGCCACACTACGTGCGCGTCCTCGGCCTCTACCTTGGCCCCGGCCTCTGGTGGCTGCAGTAGGGGGCGCGGGTGTCTGATCGTCTCACGTAGCGCATGTCCTCACCATCTGTGAGAGAATAGAAGTCAGAAGTTTATAATTATGATGTAAAAAATCTCGTACGATAGGGAAGTCAAGTGAAGTGGAATTTTCCTTAATAGTGACATAGTCCCTCGTAAATAAGAATAGACGTCTCCATACCGATCAGCGAGACTCTAATAAACCGGCCTGTGTTCCGTGACTCCTATGAACCTAGAGCTCTGATACCAACTTTTTACGACCCTAGTTCACCAATTATGAACATGTCATGACGGTACCTAGTCCTCACTATTAGGTAAGCCTAACACGTTGCGGAAGTAACAATATTTACGAAATTTATAATCCAAAAGTGAAATAACATGAATAGTGTATATAGTTGCCTCCTGGCACATACACTTTACATTCTGAAACTATCCCAAAGACCCGGAAATCCACTGGTAACACAGGCTAAGAGAAACATAAGATACGGCTCTAATATCCGGAAATGTCTACAACAACTCAATACATGAAATGGAATTGCTAACTACAAGGTAGAGTATAAGGAGACTCTTCGGTCTGCGGATGCAGCAGATATACCTCAAGTCTCCGAATATAGCTCCTGGATCACTGATAGTGCGCCTGACCGGAAGTACCAGGATCTGCACATGAAAAACATGCGCAGAATAGGCGTGAGTACACCACAACGATACTCAGTAAGTGCCAAGTCTAACCTCGATTGAGTAGTGACGAGGAAGGTCAGGGATCTACTGAGAATAAATATAATAATAAGGCTGACAACAATAGCAGAAATAATGATATACATCTATGAAATAAATCATTACACAACAACAATTAACCCGTACAAAACAATATAAAACGGAGTAAACAGCTCAATACCAGTACCAATAATGAGGATCTCCCAGGATACCGTCCTGTCTCCCAGGATACCGTCCACTATCAATGTACATGGGAGCTCCCGGGATACCGTCCCATAGTCCTAAATATAAATACCCAATATTGGAGGAATCTACCGGCTGCATTATCGTAGTTACATATAATCGTGCAGGGGGATCTCCCAGGAATCGAACCCGTAGTCCCCAATATAAATGTGCAGGGGGAGCTCCCGGAGTCCCTCATCCGTAATCCCAAATAAACAAACAAGGGGGAACCCCCGGAATCCCACATCTGTAGTCCGAATTTAAGTGCGCAACCACAACCAAGAATATACAGGAAAATTAAATATGGAACACCAATTATTAGGAATAACTAATGTAGTGTGCTTCAGGTAGTACAACTTAGGCAAAATAAGAAATTAAGCAATTAATTCTATCTAATCATGCTTTTCTAACTAACACAGATTAATCTTGCATTGAAATAAGTCAAATAGATTGAGAAACACAGTTTAAATAATTCAAGTAAAGTGGATTTTCAACAATTAGCACAAGTACACACTCGTTACCTCGCGCACAAGGCTTATAAATCAGCAAATACGAATTCCCAAGGGGACATGTCCACCACAAAAGGTTAGACAAGCCACTTACCTCGAACCGGTATAAAATTACTACGAAATGATGCTCTTTCCACGAATATCCAACTCTGAATGGCCCAAATCTATTTAAACCAATTACATAATGTAAATAACATCAATAGTAACTAATTACACTATTAGAATTAAAGCTAATGTGCGAAACTGGGTAAAAATGACCAAAATGCTCCTCAGGCCAACGTCTCGGAATCGAATAACTTTCACATTTTCCGAAACCTCGTACTCACACGAGTCCAACCATACAAAAATCTCCCAAATCGAAGGCCAAATTCCCCCTCAAAACCCAAGAGTTTAATCATTGAACTTGCACCCAAATTCTTCCATTTTGATTCTTAATTTAAAAGATGGATTTAACCACTAAATGATGGATATAGATAGAAAGGATCATAGAAACGTTACCCAATGATTTCCTCTTCGATTCCCACTCCAAATCGCCTTCTTCTGAGCACCCAAATAATTTTTCAACTTTTGAAATTAAGCCTCGGATAAACCCTTATCATTACAGTGATTTCCACTTTTGCGGTCCAGGGACCTCTTCTGCGGTCCTACTTGTGCAGAAAATCAACCGCATTCGCCTTTGCGGATAGCTAACTGCTTCTGCGGTCTCTGAGGTAAAAGGAAAAACTCGCATATGCGGTGCATGGGCTGCTTATACGGCACCGCTTCTGCGGTTCCCAAGCCGAAGAAGCGAAAACAACAGAAGCCTGCTGCAATTTTCCTTCTAGCTTCCAAAACTAACCCGTCGAGCATTCAAAACCTACCCGAGGCCCCAGGGATCTCAACCAAAAACACCAATACTACCAAATACCTTATTCCAACTCATGCCAGTCCTTAAAACACCTAAAACAACACCGAAACCTCGATTAAATCAAAGGTTCAAGCCTAAGAACCTCAAGTTCATCCAAAACACCATTTTCAATCCAAAACCTAATCAACACTCATGCGATTGACCTAAAACTTTGCACGCACGTCCCAAAATGACATGACAGTGCTTCAGCTACTTCCGGAATCCCGTTCCAACCCTTAGATCAAAATTTCACTACCTGACCTGAAAACTCCAAATTCTAACTTTCGGAATTTCTTGCCTAAATGAGCTACGTACATCCAACATACATTCCGAACACGCTCCTAATGCCGAAATCACCTAACGGAGCTAACGGAATCATCGTATTTCCATTACGAGGTCGTCTTCACAATTAAGCTCTTATTTTGGGACTAAGTGTCCCAAAACACTCCGAATTATATCATCGAATTTCCCGGCAAACCAAAATAGTGGAAATGAACTTAGGGAAAGCAGCTAATGGGAGAACGGGGCATAAATTCCAAAGACGACCGACTGGGTTGTCAAATTTACAAAGGCAGAATAAAATGGCCTTAAAATAAACAAACAAAAATGTGTACAAAAAAATTAACTAAGGAATCTCCGGCTAGTCTTCACCATATCCCGATTCACTGCTGGAATTCTCGGGCTCGTATATCTCTTTGGCCTTGGCCTTGGCCTTGACCTAGAGCCACTTAGCCTCTCCAATCTCGGCCAATAGATCGAACCTCCAGGCATATATCTTCTTGAGGGTCTCCCTCCGAGATAGCCACTTTATATATTTGGTCTTTGTTATTAAACTGGCCTTGGTTATCTCTGCGATGCTTTTGTATTGGGCCAGCATATCCTGGACCTCAAAAGAATAGATTGAAGACACCTCCAACTTGGACTTTAACACGGTGTACTCTCGCCGGGGGAATCCAATTCTAAGATGGCCGAGCCCAGTTGTGCTCGGAGCTTATCATTCAGGCAAGACCACTTGTCGACTTTATCTTTTACCATCTTGACCTTGTCCTTGGCTGATGCTAACTCCTTCTTAGTAGCCTTTTCTTTCTGAGGCTAGAAGATCCATCTTTCTCCTCAATGCCTCATCTGATGCTTTGACCTCTTTCATCTCGGCCTAGAGATGGTCAATCTGGTCTAAATTCTCTTGTACCTGGGAGGTTGCGGCATTAGCTACTATGCTTAACTCTCATTATTAATCTCAAATATCCTTACCTTCTCGACCAGAATGTCATGCTTCTATTTCACTGAAGAGTCTTCCTTTTGAGTTTTTTCCAAATCGTCCTGGAGAATTGGGAGGTCCATGAGGGCCTCATTTCTTTGCCCACAAAGAGCTTTATACATGTCCTTTTTCTGAATATGTTCCTTGAGCTTGAACTTGAGCTGGCTCACCTCTATCTGAGACCGATGGAAGCTTTCATAATGAAGCACGAGGCCTGAAAAATAAAATTGATTAGATCATAAGAATACGCTAAGGTTAAATGAACCCTTCAAAAGGATACAAATAAAAAGAAGCATACGGAGTGCAACGCCTATTGTGCCTCGTTGAAGAGGCTTGGTGTTCCAGCTCGTTCATCTTTTCCTGATACTCTTTGGTCACTAAGCAGCAAAGATAGCTGGAAATGCCAACCGGTGAGGACAACACCTGAGTATTCGCAGGGGTTGTAATCATGACCATTCTTTTGCGGTTGCGATCCAAGCTCAGGGAAGGGAACTATTTCACCAGCTTCGGGCTCGAGCTCGGCTCGCCTAACTCAGGCAATATACCTTTTTTCGAGATATCCAGGTGAACTAACCCGAATTGGTCCTCCAATGCATTGATGTCCATGCCCTCAAAGAACATGTTAAGGGCCGTGTCTACATCCCATGATGTCTCAGTTGGTTTCTCGTTGATTGCTTGAGCCTCGTCAAAAAAATACTCGGTTTGAGATAATGACTCTTTGATGTCAATCACACAAGCAACTTCACTCGGAGTAGGATTAGCTTCTTGAGAGGCCATAGCCACTAGATTTCCTTTGGTCTCCCGAGCCAAAGAGGGGTTCGGCCTCCTAGTAACTTGCCCTTGATGTTTCCCACTCTTCTTCATCGACAACTGGCTCATGGGAGACGAACTCCAAGTCATCATCTCCAGGGTAGTACCTGAGTCGATAAAGGGATTTAGGGTTCGGTACCCTAGCCTGGGTACTCTTCTTGTTGCTCTTTCAGAATTAGACCGCTGCCCTCTTCTTCTTGGCCACGGCGTCCGCATCTGAGGAACCCAAAGACCTCATCTTCCTCCTATTTTTCTCCTCCTTCTTCACTGCAGCCTTGGGCTATCCCAAAGTAGAGGATTTAGTAGCGAGGACGAAGACTCATCATTGTCCACTACCCCGAGTTCAGTGGTCTCGGGCATGCCTGTGAAAGGAAGAGGGGGACTTAGTAAGGATGACAGTTGAATAAAAAAGGAAACTTGATCAGGGGAGAACACTCATCATGGGAATGGGCCTCCCACGTGCCCTTAGAGAGTTTGTGCCATTCGCACTCGAAGTACAATAACTGTTTGCAGATCCCCTCGACCCACTCTTTGAAGTGGGGAACTATGTAGGAGACTCGTGCAACAACTGTATGAAGGTAGAATCATGTGATGATAAAGAAGAACAAAAATCAAAAAAGAATTCTAAATACTCAAAAAGGAGAGGAACTTACGTCTAGCATCCACATTTAATGGAACGGAAGGAACTAGGGGAGAATGAGATCCTCGGTCTTCACACGAATGAATCCCCCCTGCCATCCTTGATCCCTATCTTCATCAATGACCGAGAATAGAGCTTTCTTTGCCTGATGAACGAGCTTGATTAATTCCCCTTGAAAGATTCAGGGACTGTAGAGGCAAAGCAGATGGTCTATGGTAAATCGGGGTTCCTCCGTGTTATTGACGAAGTGGCGAAGGAGGATCACTATCCTCCAAAAGGAAGAGCGAATCTACCTGAGGTAGACCTCGTACCTTTTGCAAAAGTCGAGGACTATGGTATCCACCGGGCCCAGCGTGAAGGGGTATGTATAAACAATTAGATAGCCCTCCACATGTGTGGTGATGTCCTCATCAGGGCCAGGGACGACCACTTCTTTGCCCTCCCAATTATAGTCCTCCCGAACCGTAAGGAGCGCGTCCAACATAGGTACCTCCACACTTCCTCGCCTCTATCCCCTTGCCTGGAAGCTTTCTCGACATTGAAATCATTTTCTATAGAGCAGCTTCCGTGTATGAAATTCTTTAAAGAAGGTTTCGGGGCCACTTATGGTACGACCATCTCAACATATGTAGCCAGGTTAGAAATTGAATGGGCGGTCTGTTAGGGCAAAAATTTCAAAGATTTTGCCATCGAATTCTGGGAATATTAATATATGAAGATGAAGTTATCAAGGTTTGAAGATGAGAATGAAGGTTTAAAGATCAAACTTGAAGATTCAAGGATCAAGTATGAAGATTTGAAGATAGGAAGATGAAGATATGAGAATACGAAGAACAGTGTATGAAGATCTGAAAGGGTTAAAAGCAAGTAAAAAGTTCGGAGGCAAAATTAAGAAGTTATGGAATCGGAAAGTAAAAAAAAAGTAAAGAAAGAACCGAAGCTTTTATAGGGAAGTAATTAATGTGTGACGTTTCGCATTCGAGGATGGTCAACTAGCAGCTAAGACGTGTCCGAAGTCAGAATGACGCAACTGATGGGATATTTTACTAAACCATCGACCTGATCGCAGCGTACGGAGAGAGAAGCTGGGAGCAATCAATCACTTCTCGTCACTTCGATAAATGTGCTCTCTGAATAGTAAGGGGACTATCTGTGTACTTATAAAATGGGGGATAATGTTACCCCCGATTTCCCAGTAAGAAACAAGAGGAAGCATGATCGGACGCAACCTCGAGTTAAGTCGAACAGTTCCTCGTTTTTGAAACCACAGAAGACGGACTGTGCATTCGGGATCAAACACGACTGTGGGCAAAGTGGAGGTTCGAGACACAAGGAAAAAGAGAAACGGTTAAGCACGATGATCAGGGAGCCGTAATATCCACCCTCAACCGAATATTGCGGCGCAAATATCATCCGATATCAACTACAGATCGACATTTACTGAAAAGAAAAGTTTTTTTTCGTTATTTAAACTTGTACTAGGATTGAAACTCCCTATTATATAAAGTGGAGAAATTTTAAATTTTAAGCTATTGTTGTCATGTATATCAAAGCAATAAAGTTTATTTTTGTCTTCTATCAGTTGTTCAAAGTTTTCTACAGTTCTCATTTTCTTTAGTTACAATCGAACCAGTATCGAGGGCTCGATCAAAGCCGATCTTTGTGTTCAATTCAGAGTCGGGCTTAATTTCTCCATCACGTTTTGTTTGATTGTTTTATCTCTTTTTATTAATTATTGGTTATTCTTATATTATTCGTATTGAATTAAATCATGTATCCTTTAAACCGCGAACATAGTCTTTTTTAAGGTTAAACAGGTATACCAAATACTGAACTTTTTTTTAGCTGCTGCGTTACTCCCTCATCACTGTTTTATATGTGCTTTGGCAACTAAAGTTTGGGAAAGAAATGTGTTTATTTATCTACAAGCATTGCTGTGCTATATGATACCGGTGCCAATGGAAATGTGTTGATGATTTCAGTTTCCAGTAACTCAAAGTGCCAAAATGTGTCTTATCTTTCGGTTTCCACGTCCTGTTAAAGATCCAATAATGAACATGACTATTTGTCCATTTGATTTTAAGTTTATACGTAATATTCATTAGTTTATTTTATAATGTAACTAGTTAACTTATTCGCACTTCGCGCAGTTAATATATATAAAATAATTCATTGTACAAAATATAAATAAATATATATAATATATGTACCTCGAAAATCAAAATCCAATTGTATAACAAAATACATATGAAAAATTAAAATAAAGAAGCAAATCCAAATTAAAGCATCACAAAATTTGTAGCTTTGTAGTAACAAATTACTCGAGAGAAATTAATCTTCTTCATAATACGTAAAGGTGATGTATAGTAATAATTAACACTCCATTAATTATCATAAAACTAACATTTATCGAAGACCTTTGGTCTTATATATCTCCTCTCATATTGTTATTTAAATAGTATTCATCAATAATATTAATTAATTAGTGTAAAGCTAAAAAAGTTAACATTTATTGAAGACCTTTGGTCTTATGCAACTTCTCTTACATTTCATAATTATTTAAATCTTATTCATAACTAATAATTATTAGAAAACGTATTAGATTAGATAGTAGTAAAACTTATGAGCTTCAACAAATTGTCTTCCATTAAATAAAAAGAAAATATGAAATGAAAAGGGTAGAAATTAAAAATAGGAAAAAAAAAAAAAAAAGAGAGAAGAGAGTATGAAGTGACTGCTATGGTGTCTCTTTGTTATCCTTTTCTTCTCCTAATTCTTTGCAAAAGTTCCTTTGCTTCTTCTATTCATGACACTCATCCTATAATTTGAAAAACATAATTAACTCATCGAAATGAAAAAATGAAAAGGAACTTCCAAGTATTTGAGAAGCAAAAGGTTCGAAAAAGAAGGAGAAAACTTATTTTTATGTGATATATGGTAACGTTAAAATTGTACGTTCTTGATCATTTCCTCTGATGAACATTGCAAGAGCAATATACTTCCATTACTTTTTTCTCAGTCCAAGTACTCTAGCTGTATATGAAAGTTAATTATACAAATAGTCAAAAATTGTTGATTTAATCCGAAAAAATATTGAAAATAAAGAAGTTGTTACCCGTGAAAGAATAAAGAAGTTCTTTCATCTCAATATGTACAAAACTCTAGGATTTGTTGGACTTTGTTATACATCTGTTAAAAATTGCAGGATCAAAATTTTTTAAGAAAAAATATAAAAAATATTTTGATGCGAAATTTACTTTCTCACCAAATTAAACAGCATACTGGAATGATCTGTAACCCTTCTAACATTGCTTATTCTTAAAATTCAAAATATATAATGAAATATAGAAGGGGAAATAAAAAAGTCTATAACTTACTTGGATTAAATAAATAAAAAAAAAGGTAAAAAGAAAAACTCATCTTGCTTCTAATTCTTTGTAGTGTCAGGATCCTGTTACCAGAAAAATGAGAAGAAAAAATAAGTAAAAAACTCATTAAAGGGATGTGGACGTAGGAAGAGTATATTAAGGTGGAAGAGTACATTATTATTAGGAGAATTAAAGTAGCAGAGGTCTCCGCTAGGTGAAGGAGCTCACAAAATATCCTAACTCTCTATGGGCAAGAAGCAACGGCGCAGCTGCTGCGCGAAAGCCGGTCTTTCAAAAGAGACTAGTAATTAATCCCTTTCATATCATTTGACCAATTGTAACTTCTTGATTTCAATAGTTGAAGTATTTAGCAAAAACTCAGAATAAGTAAGAATAGAAAATTCGATTTAAATTTTAAATTAGTTTAAGTTAGTCCATATTTTAGGCAGGCAGCTTGCTTCTATGGCTCATGTATAAACAACAAAACTCATGCAGATTGACCTGGATGATCCCTAAGGGAAGTAGAGGTAGAGGGTCCGAAGGAGAGAGGAGATCTCTGCTCTTATCGTTAATTAGGTATGCCTCCAGATCTGAATGTATACCCTAGGCCAAGGGGTGCGATCCCCCGAGTAGCTCTTCATACTATGGGGTTATATAATCTCCTTGACCTTTCGATTGAGGGTATTCAGCAGTGGGCCTACCTTAAGGTAGGAGGTGATTGAAAAAGAGGAAGCCGGTCCCCTTACATAGCCATAATAGTAAGTTTTTCGAAGTAGCGGATGTGATGACCTATTCTATCTTAACTTTAGCTACTGAGAAACCTAAACGATGAATGTTTTTCCCCCGTCTTCCCAAACCAATTTACCTATTTGAGATGTCTCCAGCGTAATAACTTCAATCGATAGAAAAATCTATCAAGACCTAAAACAGAGAATACCATCTCCCAGGGAGTCTTTATTTTGCATATCTCGAGTTTAAAATTCTCCTCACGCTTTTTCCATCACGATTTTCTCTTCGAGAACACTTGCCTCGTCGATTCTTCCCTTCGTTCCTTTTATCTTGGATATTGAGATGTTTATGCAGGCGACAACTGCTATTAGGGTCTGTCTTAAGGCATTGGCTCTCTAAAAAAAAGATTTCCTATCGTTGCATGGGTTCCTTTTTGTATAAAACTTATTGACTACAAATTGAACTAAAGAAAGAATGTTGACTGGTCGACAACGTGAAGATTGCAATCTCGACTTAGAATAATCAAACGCCCATCACGAGTCACATGGGCACCCCACCAGGTAGAATAGTTGTGATATCCCCGTCAAGATCTAACTCTAAGAGGATACTATTCATTTCTTCTTTACACAACGTTGCACATTTGTGTATTTACTGCTCAGTAACGTGGGCTTTGAGAGAGTCAATTAGGCAGCTGGACTTTATTGCCAAGGAACATTTCTTTTTTTAATATATACATATATTTAATTTAATTAGTAGATTATTATTATTTATAGAGAAATGAAGGGGCGAAATTGAAAAAAATGATAAAAAAGATAATGAGAACGTTAGCCATAGAAAGATGTCACATCACTTTATCTATGCCGAGCTTTATATTAAATATAAATAGATAGACATAAATTCAATTCCCCTATTGCCACATATGATTACCTAGCAATAAGGCACATGGAAATATGCGTTGCGAAACTAGACAGTTGCTCAATTTTCCAAAAAGATCACTATCATCGTTGATCCTCATAAATTAAAAATATATCGAACCATCAATATAATTTTATAAGTGAAGTTTGTGGTAGGTAGTATCTACATTCACTTCACTCATGTCCCCGAGGATAAAAATATTATTTCCAATGAAATTTTGGCTCAAGGCAAAAGCGGATCTAAAATTTGGGCAAGAGAAGTACTTTTCACATATGCTGGAAAGCAACCGCTGATTTTGTCAGGGTTTGCCATGATATTATGGCAAATTAAAATTAATTTTCTTGGTGGAAAAGAAAATAAAATTGCTCGAAAAGGACTCTTCCATATTTATCCTTGTCTTGGAGGGAAAGTTTTGTCCAGGGTCGGAAACCATAAGATTTGTGTACACTATTTATAGAAATATATGGAATTTAATTGAACACTATATTAAAAATCTGAAAATCAGAAAATCGTTAGTTTTAAGCGAGGTTAGTAAAATACATATAAAAATTAAAAACATAAATAAATAATATTCTTTCTCCTCAAGAATCACATACAAAGATGTCATTCGTATTATTAAGCGTGATTAGCAACATTAAATGCAGAACAGAAAGAAAATTTTGTGGTTGAAATAGTAAATAAGGCGATGAAATACAAAATATTTATATTATTATAAAGCATGAATATAACGTTGGTTTACCAAAACACCCTTAAAATATTAAATATAATAATTCATAAAAAAATATACCATAATTGAAATTCCCATGTCGGCCCTTCAATCCTATTAACCGTAGGACAAAACACGTTAAACCTAAAAATATAGACTAAACCTATCTTAGAAACACATTACACTCTAAAACTCCTATATACACGTCCCTAAACTTATCCTAGAAATACAAGAAACTTAAAAATTGTTATATTTGACAACATCCAATTATAATGTCCAAATCTTAAATTAATACCATTACCTTTTGGAATTCATTCCTATTACAAATTTAATAATTTTATATTATTATTATTATTATTATTATTATTATTATTATTATAAAAGTATGAAGATAATATCGCTTTATAAAAATAAGACTAGCCTCATAATATTAACCATAATAATGTCTAATAAAAGGACATAACCGAAATTTTGGATATTAGCATTATAATCCTACTAGTTTTAGGACATAATACTACATATTAGGAATCCTGCATGATTATCTTTAGGAATCCTATTACTATAATTACTTTCGGGTTGTCTAGTTATATAAAATTAAACAAATAACTATCTTTTGTCATGTAATCCTATTACTTTTAGGATATACTTCTTAAAAATTCTGATTACTAATATAATTCAAAAGTATATTATAATGTCTTATTATTAATTAGTTTGAGAATGTATTATATTGTCTAAATTCATTTAGAAAAGGATAGCCTATATTATTATAAAAGCATAAATACAATATTAATATACCGAAATAGCCCGAAAATATTAAGCGGAAAAACTCATAGGAAAAGGACATAACTGCAATATAATAACCTATTTTTTGGACTACAATACATTCTTTGCTAATTTTTTAATTCTTATTAAAAATATTTAAGAAGGTTTAATAAAATTAATATCTTAAGAATCCTCTGTATTGGCAATACACTACCACTTCATAATGTCCAATACCCAAAAACAAAAAAGTAATATTAGATAGACTTTATAAAGAGTTGAAATTGAGAACAAAATACTCCCATGATAGTATATTTTCATAATTTATTTGAACTATTTTTCAACTCAAATAATACTTTTTTATTAATTTATCGTATAATATTGAAAAATACTCAATCGTTAAACAACAACTAAGAAAATATTTAAGAATATACATGTGTGAGAAAGAGAAAAAAAATAGTTAGTACGAGTCACTATCACTAATAATTTTACAAACATAAAGATCTAAAAGTGAAATACCATATCAATATTTTACTCTTTGAAAATAAAATTTATAGTGTATACAATTATAATTAAGATCAATATGACGATCTGACCCGTCGTCTCGTGAGTTACTACTCCGTTCTTCCTATCTTTTGCTTTCATATGTTTCATTATCGGTATTGGGTACGTTAGAGTTGAATTGGAGTGATTTTAATATGAAATGAGATACTTAGTCTCTTTTAAGAAAGCTTAAGTTGAAAAAATCAATCGGATGTTGACTTGTGAGTTAGAGGGATCGGAATTGAATTCTGATGATTCGGTTAGCTTTGGGGATGATTTAAGGCTTAGGAGTGCAATTAGAAGTGATTTTGGAGGTTCGGTGAAGAAGTTAACCTATTTTGGCGAAGTAAATATTTTGGCAATTTCCAGTAGAAAGGTGAGGTTTTGATCCGGGTGTCAGAATAAAATTCTTTGTTGTAGCTTCATTGTGTCGTTTGAGATATGTGTACAAAATTTCAGGTCATTCGGACATTGTTTGGTCGGGTTTTGTATAAAATGTGTGTTTCGAATGTTTTTGGAAAACTTAGGGTTGAACTAGATGTGAATTGATGGTTTTGATGTTGTTTGAGGTATTTTATTGATTGGAAAAATTTTGAATGATGTAAAATATGTTGGCATGTTTGGACAGGGTGCCATGAGGCTCAGATATGTTTTGGAGGAGTTTTTGGAAGATTTTTACGTTTTGAGCATAAGCATATAATGATCTAAGGGTTCATTTTTAGTTCTAGAGATCCAAATTTGATTTTGAGACTTCCCAAATCTTGAAAATGAATTATAGGACTGATCTGAAAATTTTGAATTAATTTCATCAAGTCGCGATTGGATTTTTGACGCAAAATATCAGTTAATTGTTTACGAGTGAAATGAGTATCGCACTAGGCGAATGAGCTCCGAATTTATTTTTTATTGAAGTGTTGTGTTTTAATTATTATTTTTGACTCATAGGAAAAAGAATCGTCTAATTCCGAGTTCGTATGACGGATTTAGAGCCATTTTAGTGAAACAAAAGCTACTGCAATTTTCTGGGCAATTTCTGTATTTTTCGTACGTGTGAACAATGATCACACTTGCGTGAACAGTATCCTTGTAGAGTACCCATGTACAAAATACATGAACAGTATCTGTGTACAGTACGTGTACAGTATATATGAGCAGTGTCTGTGAACGGCAACGCGAACAGTGCATGTTAATAGTGACGTGAATAGTGTCGGACAGAATGTTAAGTTCTTTTTTCCATTTGTGACGATTTAGAACTCGGATAAGGAAATATTTCGAGGAATTTTTGGAGAGAACAACAGGTTAAGTGTTCATAACTCAATTTTGGTTGTATAACTTGAATCTATTACGAGTTTTGGCGTTTAAACTGAGAATTTGTTGAAAAAGTGTACAAAATCCTCTTGGATAGAACCACGAATTTGAGGGTCAAAATGTTATGGGAATTGGAAAATTTTTGTATGGTTATACTCGTGGAGAAATATGGAATTCATTGATATTAATTTTATAATTTTTCGAGACGTGGGCCCGGGGCTCGGATTTTGCAAATTTCGTGAATTTCGACATTTTTCGATTGTTTTCGAATTGGTTATTGTTCCCTTAGCATATTGTGATGTATTCTCTTTGATTTTGGTTAGATTCGACGCGCGTGGAGGCCGGATTGAGGGGCAAAGGCATCGCGGGCTAGAGATTTCGCTGGTTCGAGGTGAGTAATACTTGTAAATGATATCCTGAGGGTTTCAAACCCTGGATTTGCACATCATAGTGTTGTATTGAGGTGAATTACATGCCGGATATGAGAGTGGGGTAGAGTGCCATTGGGGATTGTGACTTGGTTTGTCCCGGTTGTTGATTTTACTGTGTATTTGATTGAAATTACTTGTTATCATCATAATTTGGGTTGATTGCCATGTTTGAGGCCTTATGCCGGCTTGTAAAATCCTTCGAGGATTGATATTACTGCTTAGCATGATTTGAATATCATCTAACTTCAGTCCAAAATTTTAAATGTTGTTTTGCAAACTCAGTCCTCTGTCTAAGTTTTGAATACTTAAATGACATTTTAAATGCATTTCGGGCTGGAAACTTCGATTTTGTAAATACCCAAGGGGCTTACTATATTATTTTCTGGACTGATAATAAAGTGACTTGAAACAGTGGTAATAATGACACTGTAATATATACATGAAACAGTGGTAACAATGACATTTTATGTTATACTTGAAACAGTGGTAACAACGACACTGTAATATATACTTGATACAGTGTAGCAACGATACTGTATGTTATACTTGAAATAGTGGTAACAATAACACTGATACCACAGTATAAGGAATAGAGTAAGAGACTTAAAGAAAGAAAACCATATCATAGATACGAAAGTTTCTCTACAAATGGGGATGGCTTCAACAACCCATAAGGGACGGCTTGCCAAGGTACACAAACAGTTAATTTATTTATAGTCGCAAAGGTTTTCCTACAAAGGGGCTGACTTCAATAACCCATAAGAAATGGCTTGCCAAGCTACACAACTCAGAAAACTTTTGTACTATAACTAATGTTAGTTGTTCATAACTCAAAAAACTTTCGCACTATATTAAGCTATCTTTAACAGATTATTCTTACTCTATTTTCATAAATGGACCGGCCTTTCCATCCATTCGAAAAAAAGAACAAGAGGAAAATTTAGAAAGCAATCATATGTAATATATCACAAAAGATTTACAAAGGTTCCAAGAAAGAACAAGAGGGGAATTTAGAAAACACACATGGTTTGGTTTGGTTTAGGCAAATTAAACCAAAATCCAAGAAAAAGGGGAAAACTGAAAATCAATTTCGAGCCAAATACGAAAATAAAGATACTTCAATTGGCTCATTAAGTTGTCTAGGTAAATATGAATTTCTTGTCAGTTACAAACCCCAGGAATGACCAAAATTACCAAAATAATTCACTCCAAGCTGGGAGGATAGTGAAACCATACCCAAATCATCATCAGGCCATACCCCAGAATTCAAAAAGCCACCTGAACCTAAAACTTCACCAACTTAAAAAACCACAAATCCCCCACAACCACAGATATTCATGCTAAGTCTTTCAAGCTCCAGTCATACCCTAGATTATCCTTCACTTCAACCTTTTGAAAAAGAGGGTATAAGCCATGCTCCAAAAATTCCCAAGAAAAACATAGTGCTACCTACTGGAGAAAAACCCCCAACAAGTGACATCGAAGCAACAATGAACTAGCAATCAGAAAACTCCATCTGCCAAAACATGGTGTTGAACAACGTTGGCAACACCATAAAGAACGTAGCCCTTACACAAAACAAAATGATGAGTAAGGGGGAAACAATTGAGAAAAAGATGGAGCAGACATCATCTCACCATGACGGACTAATCAAAGCCTTAGAACTATGATTGGCGAACATACAATACGAGATTTGTCTGCCAGGAACTTCACTTTTCCAATTCTTCAAACAGCAACAAAAGGAAATGATTTCCATCAAAGAACAAATTCAACTTATGAGAAATGATCACTTTGAGCCACAAAAAACCCCAGTTTACTCCTCAAAGCCTACCTTCTTTCCCATGTCTCCAGAAGCATATTCCCCACCTAAATTAGACTACACCTTTTCTGCTTTCCATCTACCTCACAAAATCAAATCTCTTTCACCAAACCCTTAAAAGAAGAACATGATTTTGATATCGCAAAAATGGTTAGGGAAAGGAGAAATGCACTTGCAGCACAAAACACACCAAGAAAAGGCGAGACTAAGGAGAAAGTTCAAAAGGGTCCAACCCCTGAAAATTTGATAATTTCTGACCAGAAGGCTCCTGAACTCTACGTGTCTCAGCCAAGATACATACCAGAAGAAGATCTTCCATGGTCGGAATCTCTGAATTCATCAGACGATGAATCAATGGAAGATAGCTCTCAGTCTAGCAATGAATCCATGACGAACTCTTCCGAAGAATACAATCCCCCAATATTTGTAAACCAGCCAAGAGACCCAGAAGTATCTGAAGTAGATGAGGAACAAGAAGAAATGACAGATGAGCCAATCCTAGAAAGAAGATATGAGCCCATGGCGTCAAAACCAGTTGGAACTGGCTTCCACACTTTCACCTTAGATGACATCAAGGTTTCAAAATGGCCTCAAAGGGTCCAAGACTTCTACACTTGGATGGTGACAAACAATTTGGTGGAACGAGAAAAGTATATCATCCTGTCAGAACTTACTTCACGGTTCTCAGGAATCCTCAGAGACTGGTAGAACTCACTTTGAAGTCAAGAAAAAAATACTTTTCTTACTTCCCAAGATTTTGCCTTCGACATTAGGATCGTACATAGTTTTCTTTGGAGATACTGGCCAAAGACATGAGAAAATGCGAAGACAAATTTTTGAAATGAAGTGTATGTCATTCGACAGAAATGACATTGATAGACATTTTCAAAAAATGGCAAAAATATACTTTAAAATTAATAGAGACATCAATCTGAAGCAAGCCTTTGTCTCTTCCCTTCCAAAGTTGTTGGAAAGTCGAACCATGACCATCATTGAAGAAAATTTTCAGTCCATAACAATCCCACAAATTGGTTACATCAAGCAAGCTATTTTTGTTGCATTGGATGATATTTGTAGAAAGCGCTCAGCCTTAAAGCAAATTATCCAGCATAATCCAGTGCTTGAAAAAGCATGCCGTAAATTTGATCTAATCACCGGATCAGGATTTTCTTGCCGCACATCTAGGCGAAAGAGAGAATTCAGAAGGTTTAGATGGCCAAGAATTCCATACGGAAAATCAAGGTCCAAGAGGCACACAAAAAATTTTAGGCACAGAAGGTCAGGAAATTTTTACAAGAACAACATATGCTTTATTTGCCATAAAATTGGACACTTCGCAAAAAATTGTCCATAATCAAGAAGATTTGTCAGACTCCTTAAAGAAATTGAAGATTACACTGCGTACATCTTGAAAAGGAGGAGGACCTTGAATCCATATTCTCAGTAGATGATGAACCTAATGAAGAAACTTTATTCTCTCTTGATATCTATTAAGATCAAGGTAATGAGAAATACCAAATTTTAGAACCAGTGATCGAAGCCCGAGAGGAGATTAATGCTCTCGCAGTCGTTCCTCAAGTAGAACTCAAGGTCTATTCATCCAAATGGGATAAACCAACTCGAGTTATTGCTTTCATCAATACTGGAACAACTTCTTCACTCATAAATCATGTAGTTCTCCCTGAAGATCAATGGGTGCCGCATTTTAAGGATTTCAACGCTGCATCAATGGCAATCTTGACCACAAATGTCAATACAAAGCACCCGATCACAATTGTGTTCTTTCCGTGATTGAAGTACATAACCAAGCTACTAGGATCTGATATACTAGGAAAGGATCTTATTATTGGGTTCGACATTTAGAGACAGCTCAGAGATCAGCTCCAGATCAAGGCTAACGGGGTAGCTTTTAAAAAGCAGTTCAGACCTTATTCTGAGATTCCAAGTCTATTCCAAATCATCAATGATGAACAAATCAAAGAGATTGAGCAAACTCTCATTGAACATTTATGTGCTAAATCCCACAAGGATTTCATGAAGAAATGGAAATTCCCGTTATGGAAAAATGAAGATTTTTTATCAAGATCCCTTACAAGAAGAATGAAAATACCAATCCAACAAAAGCCAGCCATTCAGGGAAGAATCCATACCATCTTCAGCTTGCAAAGAAAGAATGTGAAGAACTTTTGGAATTTGATCTGATAGAGCCATCAGACTCACAATGGGCATGATCATTTTATGTCAACAAAAGAGCTGAACAGCAAGAGGAAAACTCAGGTTAGTCATTAATTACCAGCCACTTAACCATTTCCTCAGAGATGATAAATTTCCTATCCCAAATAAACTTACCCTTTTCTCCCACTTAGCCAATGCCAAATATTTTTCCAAGTTTGATTTAAAATCTGGATTTTAGCAGTTGGAAATCCACCCTGAAGAAAGACCCAAAACGGGATTTTGCATTCCAGACCATCACTTCCAATAGAAAGTCATGTCCTTCGGGTTGACAACTACACCCTCTTTGTTCAAAAAAGCTATGATAAAAATCTTCCAACCCATCCTCCATACCTCATTAGTTTACATTAATGACATCCTGCTATTTAGTAATACATTGGAGGAACATATCAACTTGCTTCGTCAATTTGAGGTATTAGTAACACAGTGCGGGATCATACTTTCTGCAAAAAAGATGGTTCTTGATCAAAGGGAGATTGATTTTCTCGAAATGCATTTTTCCCAAGGAGAATACAGTCCAGGACCACATATATGTCAAGAATTACTCGAATACCCCAATACCAATCTCACAATAAAGCAGATCCAACAGTTCTTGGGTATAATAAATTATGCAAGAGATTTCATCCCAAATATCTCTACATACATTTCGCCACTCACAGAAATGCTCAAGAAAAATGCTCCAGCATGGGGAGAGAAAGAGGATGAAGCAGTCAGAAAAATAAAGAAAATATCAAAAAATTTCAAGTCTCTCTACATCCCATTAGATGGAAAAAAGATACTGCAAACTGATGCCAGTCATGAATATTGGAGTGCTGTTTTATTTAAAGAAAAAGATGGATAGAGGAAAATATGTGGATACGCGAGTGGAAAGTTCAAAGATGCCGAGCAACATTATCCCTCCAGTTTCAAGGAAATTCTTGCAGTAAAGAATAAAATCAAAAAATTCAATTTCTTCCTTATCCAAACCGATTTTCTCAAGAGATGGATATGAAGTCCTTCCCAACGATGATCCAGATAAATTCAAAAATTATTCTCAATCCTCAGATTCTCAGATGGCCTCATTGATGATATGGCCAAAAAATTGGGAAAGATGGAATTACACCAACACTCATCCTCACTAGGAAAGAGTCCATGAAGCAGCAAAAGAATATCAAACTCCATACGAAGTCATCCGAGAAAAGATCACTCATGACATTTCTAGATTAAAGTTACGGACTACATCTATCAATCCAAAGGAGAAAGAGCATAGCAGAGAAAGACCATCCAGTTCAAGGCATTACTACACAAGGTCTTTGAAAAGATGCCTAGAAGACAAACCTAGAATTAATTATCTAAATCCTTGATAATCCCACCATATTCCTGCATTTCCTACCAAAAAACCCTCAAAATATCCTACCCATGCCAAGACAAATTCTCATATCTTGCCATATCATCTGGGCCCCATCTTCCCCTGTTTTCACATGCTTCCACATGCCTCCACATGATTCGTCACATGCAACACAATATTTTCACATAGCATCACATGCTACCTCACGCTTCAGATGCTACACCATGTATATTTTACCACCTTTCGCATGTTTTCAGGTGTTTTTTAGTTGGTTTGCCTAAAGTCCTTCACATGCTAAGAAGGACCCACATATAGATAATTTTTCCATGTACGATAAGTTTATTTTATCTTGAAAGTTTGTCTTGTATTAACCTCCTAGCCCTATATAAAGGAGGCCTTTTAGTAATGGTAGGATCATCTTGTAACCTTTGTAAATCTTTTGTGATATATTACATATGAGAGCTTTCTAAATTTACCTCTTGTTCTTTCTTTCGAATGGATGGTAAGGCCGGTCCATGTATGAAAATAGAGTAAGAATACTCCGTTCAAGTTAGCTTATTGTAGTGCGAAAGTTTTCTGAGTAATGAACAGCTACTGGTGGTTATAGTACAAATGTTTTCTGAATTGTGTAGCTTGGCAAGCCGTCCCTTATGAGTTGTTGAAGCCATCCCCTTTGTAGAAAAACGTTTTCCATTATAAACAAATTAACTATTTGTGTAGCTTGGCAAGCCGTCCCTTATGGGTTGTTGAAGCCATCCCCTTTTAATGGGAAACTTCATATCTATGATATACTTTTCTTTCTTGGAGTCTTTTACTCTGTTCCTTATACATTGTTATGGGTCTCTTGGCTGGTTTACAAATATTGGGGGATTATCTTCTTCGAAAGAGTTTGTCATGGATTCATTGCTAGACTGAGAGCTATTTCCATTGATTCATTGTCTGATGAATTCAGAGATTTGGCGAAACTTGAGTAGGGGTTTATGAGGGGTAATTCAGTGGAGGATACTTTTTGTTCATCGGGTAGGATATCTACTTCATAGAGGTAATCATATTTTTTTGACAGAGTTTTGTATAGTGTAGGAGACATCCATTTTTGCTAGGGAAGAGGATGATGGAAATGACTCATACATATTTAGCAAACTGTTCCTTAGTCCAACACAGACAAAAAGGAGTCGAAGAATATGTTGCTGCCTCAAAACTTGACCAACATCCTATTCTTGCCACTCGAGAGGAATAATTTATCACCCTTCAAATCTCAGATTGTTTGCTAGACAATGGAGAGATCATGGTTTTACCCATATCCATTTTGGTGTTATCCGAATCGCTTTAACATATCACGGAAAAAAAGGTCAACCTGTTGTAGCTCGACTTTCTCTTCTAGATACAAGATACTTGGAGTACCAACATGCAAATTTGGGTACTGCAGAAGTTACCCTAAATGTTGGAACTGTCTTCATAACTATCTTTTCAAATTTCAACATGTCCCTTTATGACCCGTACCTAACGAAAGCCTTAAAAATACAAGTCCAAATCCAGGGAGCGTCACAAGCCAACGATTCCACCCAAGCTACTCTTCATCACCAAATGGCATGGCGAGTCCAAAATCATGCCATGGATCCTTGCCTTCCTGGAGGAGAAAACGCTTTACTCTTAAATATTGATGCTACCAAAGGAAACACCATGTGCACCCAAATACCCAGACAAATTTCTAGAGATGGACTTGTCAAAATTCTTTCTGATTCCTGAATCACAAATTATGAAAAGCTAAGGGGATAATACATAAAAACCACCCCATCCTATGACCAAATTGCCAACTACACACATTTCCTTTACAGGAGTCCTATTACCCCCTGAACTAATTAAAGTGTAATTATTTACATGCGTGCAAGTTTGTGAAATACACACGCCTAGAGTTCTGAAAACAGCCATTTCTCGCGAGTGTTTAGCTATTTTTCAGCCATTTCAAGGTTAAATGACATTGATACATAAGTAAGTTACTCAGTATGAACTTTCGTAGTTTGACGGCAATTAGTTCTCGATGGATTATGATTAAAATTACGAAATTGACTAAGATTCGATGGATTAATTTCCAATATTCTAACCCATGAGTTAGAAAATTCACATATTTAAGATGAATCTAGTTTACTATATCCAACATCCCTTTAAACTAAGTTGGGAATTTCAAGAGTCACGAAGGAAGCAATCTATCTCAAAGGGCTTGTGAAGATACCCGCTATTTGATCTTCCACTTGCCTTTAAGAGAGTGTGCACACTCTCTATGCCACGCCAGCACTTAAGGTGGTGTTCATTATACTTTAAATTAGTTCAGGGGGTTATTGGACTCCTGTAAAGGAAAGGTGTTTAGTTGGAAATTTGGTCATAGGATGGGGTGGTTTTTATGCATTATCCTAAGAGAATCGGAGGAATCTCTAAAATCTGGTGAACCAACTATTACCAAAAGAGATGACAAAACTGTTTGTGTAAGCTTTGACCATTCCCATCTCAAAAAACCAAATAAAACCATCTTCTCTTGCCAAATGATTCAACCCAAAGATAAAAATGATACATATCCTAAGCCGGATAGAGAGTTCTTTTGGAATATACAAAGCATCATGGAAGAACATGATTGGTGGCAAAATTTTGACAAAGAAGGAAAAAGAACTTGGGGGTTCAAATACCCTTTACGGGATCTTGATTGCCACTGTCAAGACTGTTTGGAAAATCCAATTGGACAATATGATGAAAGGTTCGGCCTCAATCAAACCAAACCAAACCAAAATACAAAAAAAACGGGGAAACTGAAAAACTATTTCGAGCCAAATATGAAAATAAAGATCCTTCAATTGGCCTATTAATCCGTCCAGGTAAATATGAATTTCATATCAGTTACAAACCCAAAGAATGGCCAAAATTACTAGAAAAATTCACTCCAAGTTGGGAGGATAGTGAAACCATACCCAAATCACCATCAGCCCATACCCCAGAATCCAAAAAGCCACATGAACCTAAAACTTCACCAACTCAAAAAATCACAAATCCACCACAACCACAGATATTCATGCTAAGTACTTCAAGCTCCAGTCATATCCTAGATTTTCCGTCACTTCAACCTTTTGAAAAAAGAGCATATAAGCCATGCTCCAAAATTTCTCAAGAAAGAACAAGAGGGAAATTTAGAAATCATTCATATGTAATATATCACAAAAGATTTACAAAGGTTACAGGTTGATCCTACCATTACTACTAAGCCTCCTTTATATAGGGCTAGGAGGTTATTACAAGACAAACTTTCAAGATAAAATAAACTTATCTTACATGGCAGACTTATCTACATGTGTGTCCTTCTTGGCATGTGAAGGACTTTAGGCAAACCAACTAAAAAATACCTGAAAACATGTGAAAGGTGGTGAAATATACATGGTGTAGCATGTGAAAGCAATGAGGTAGCATTTGACGCCATGTGAAAATATTGTGTTGCATATGACGAAGCATGTGGATGCATGTGGAAGCATGTGAAAACAAGTGAAGGTGGGGCCCAGATGGTATAGAAAGATATGGGAATTTGTCTTGGCATGGGTAGGACATTTTTTAGGGTTTTTTAGTACGTAATGTAGGATTATGGTGGGATTATCAAGGATTTAGATAATTAATTTTAGGGTTGTCTTCTAGGCATCTTTTCAAAGACCTTGTACAGCAATGCCTTAAACTAGATGTCCCTACTCCGCTCTGTTCTTTCTCCTTCGGATTTAGAGAAGTAATCCGTAACTTTAATCTGGAAATGTCATGAGTGATCTTTTCTTCGATGAGTTCGTATGGAGCTTGATATTCTTTTGCTGCTTCCCGGACTCTTTCCTAGGGAGGATGGGTGCTGGTGTAATTCCAGCTTGCCTAATCCTTTGGCCATATCTCTTTCGAGATGCACCTATTTTACTGAAAAAGGATTCTTTGTGCCTCGCTATATTCTTCCTCCATTGATAAAATGGGCATAGGAAATTTCCACCAGAATGATGACTCTGCTTGTGCCTAGACTTTTCCATTATTTATCTTTACTGGACTACTGAACATGAATTTTGTTGTGTAGGAATTGCTGAAGCATTTCATCCAATATCTTCTAGGCTTGAACCATAAAAAAAATACTTTAAGGGCTGGTGCAATGGTATCAAAATCCTTGAAGAAATTTCATTTGAATTCCATGAAAATATAATATTGATGGCATAGGTACTAGAAAAATCATAATAGCTCTTGTGGAAAATCCTTGGCCTGAATGATGAATATGTGGCCGAACAGATATTCAGGATTGACCCCATAAAGCTTGAGAATACATCCTCCATATTGCTGGAAAACTTGAAGCTCACAATAAGTTCTTCTTTCCATAATAATTAACGGGTCAAAGGGATCCATGAGGTTGAACAACTCCGGTGGATGATCTGATGGCGTTAGTGAACTTGTTACTGATGCATTCGAAAACATGAAGATGTGGCTTATTAGCTTTTGTTTTGTCTTCGTTTTTAGGGTGAAAATCTCTTTGAAAATTCTTCTGGTCAAGATAGAAAATATGCGAGAAGATTATTCTTTCCTTTCAGGTGCTTGACTTGAAATTTGTATGGAGAGAACCATTGAGCCCATCTGAGAATCTAAGGATTAGGAATAATTTTTGAATTTATCTGGATCATCTTTGGGAAGGCTTCCATATCCATTTCTATTAGAAATTATGTGTGGATAAGGAAGAAATTTAATTTCTTGATTCCATTTTCTACTTCAAGAATGTCCTAGAAAGTGGAGTGATAATATTGCTCGACATCTTTGAATTTTCCACTCGTGTATTCACATATTTTCCTTTGGCCATCTATTTCTTCAAATAAAACAGCGCTCCAATATTCATGGCTGGCATCAGTTTGCAATATCTTTTTTCCATCTAATGGGATGTAGAGAGACTTGATATTTTTCGATATTTCCTTTTTTTTTTCTGACTGCTTCATCATGTTTCTCTCCCCATGATGGAGTATTTTTCTTGAGCATTTCTGTGAGTGGTGAAATGTATGTAGAGATATTTGAGATAAAATCTCTTACATAATTTATTATACCCAAGAACTGTTGGATCTGCTTTATTATGAGATTGGTATCTGGGAATTTGAGTAATTCCTGACATATATGTGGTCCTGGACTGTATTCTCCTTGGAAAAAATGCATTCCGAGAAAATCAATCTCCTTTTGAGCAAGAACCAGATTCTTTGTAGAAAGCATGATCCCATATTGTGTTACTAATGCTTCAAATCGACGAAGCAAGTTGACATGTTCTTCCAATGTATCACTAAGTAACAGGATGTCATCAATGTAGACTAATGATGTATGGAGGATGAGTTGGAAGATTTTTATCATGGCTTTTTGGAACAAAGAGGGTGTAGTTTTCAACCCGAAGGGCATGACCTTCCATTGGAAGTGATGGTCTGGGATGCGAAATTCCATTTTGAGTTTTTCTTCAGGGTGGATTCCCAATTTCCAAAATCCAGATTTTAAATCAAACTTGGAAAAATATTTGGCCTTAGCTAAATGGGAGAAAAGGGTAAGTTTATTTGGGATAGGGAATTTATCATCTTGGAGGAAATGGTTAAGTGGCTGGTAATTGATGACTACCCTGAGTTTTCCTCTTGTCTGTTCATCTCTTCTGTTGACATAAAATACTTTGTATGCCCATTGTGAGTCTGATGGCTCTATCAGATCAAGTCCCGAAAGTTCTTCGCATTCTTTCTTTGCAAGTAGAAGATGGTCTGGATTCATCCCTGAATGGCTAGCTTTTGTTGGATTGGTATTTTCATTCTTTTTGAAAGTGAGCTTGATAAAAAACTCTTCGTTTTTCCATAATGGGTGTTTCTGTTTCTTCATGAAATCCTTGTGGGATTCGCCACATGAATGTTTAAAGAGAATTTTCTCAATCTCTTTGATTTGTTCATCGTTAATTATTTGGAATAGCCTTGGAATCTCAGAATAAGGTCTGAACTGCTTTTTAAAAGCTATCCCATTAGCCCTGATCTGGAGTTGATCTCTGAGTTGTCTCTAAATGTCTAACCCAATAATAAGATCCTTTCCTAGTACATCCGATCCTAGTATCTTGGTTCTGTACTTTAATCCTGGAAAGAACTCAATTGTGACTGGGTGCTTTGTAACAACAGTTGTGGTCAAGATTGCATTTGATGCAGTGTTGAAACCCTTAAAATGTGGCACCCATTGATCTTCAGGGAGAACAACAAGATTTATGAGTGAAGAAGCAGATCCAGTATCGATGAAAGAAATAACTCGAGTTGGTTTATCCTATTTGGATGAATAGACCTTGAGGTCTACTTGAGGAACGATTGTGAGAGCATTGATCTCCTCTCGGGCTTCGATCACTAGTTCAGAAATGTGGTATTGCTAATTGCCTTGATCTTCATATATATCAAGAGAGAATAAAGTTTCTTCAATTAGGTTCATCATCTACAGAGAATAAGGATTCAAGGTCCTCCTCCTTTCCAAGATATATGCCAGCGTAATCTTCGATTTCTTCAATGAGTTTGACAGATCTTCTTGATTGTGGACAATTTTTCGCGAAGTTACCGATCTTATGGAAAATAAAGCATTTGTTCGTCTTGTGAAAATTTCCTGGCCTTCTGCACCTGAAATATTTTGTGTGTCTCTTGGACCTTGATTTTCCGTCTGGAATTCTTGGCCATCTGAACCTCCTGAATTCTCTCCTTCGCCTGGATGTGCGGCAGGAACATCCTGATCAAGTGATTACATCGTATTTTAGGCATACTTTGTCAAGCGTTGGATTATGCTGGATAATTTGCTTTTGGGCTGAGCGCTTTGTACAAATACCATCCAATACAACGAAAATAGCTTGCCTGGTGTAACCAATTTGTAGGATTGTTATGGACTGAAAATTTTCTTCAATGATGGTTATGGTTCGGCTTGCCAACAACTTTGGAAGGGAAGAGACAAAGGCTTGCCTCAGGTTAATGTCTCTGCCAATTTCAAAGTATATCTTCGCCATTTTTTGAAAATGTCTGTCAATGTCATTTCTATCGAATGACAATGGCACTGTATGATATAAATTGGTCAGGTAACATTGGCTGACCGGTCAGGTAACATTAACTAACCAGTATATTGCTTTTGGGTTGTAAGAGCCCTTCCGGAGTCTGTACACACCCCTAGTGAGCACCATCGATGATAAACAAATACGGATGGCTCGGGCTGCACGCCACAGTGGGTACTGGAATGTACAATCTTATGCATTGCATTGCATTCATAATTTGTGCACTATTTACTATTTGTGTCATTTCTTGAGATATCTATTTGTTGTTCTGGTATTGTCTGATCACTTTCAGAGTGGATGCATTTGAGAAAGTGGTAACAGTGACACTGCATGATGTAAATAGGTCAGGCTGGTTGACCAGAGATAAGAATATTGCCTGAAGGGCAACTTGTGAGCGCAATTATGCATACTTGCCTGTGAGGAGAGGCTGACTTCTGTGTTGACTTGCACTAGCTAAACTGTTGGTAAAAGATATTTCTAAAAGTGGTTTTAAACTGAGGCAGATGTTTTCTAAAGGATTTTTCCGGACTTACTATTTTTCTCAAATGGTTGTGTTGTCCCATATTGCATGGTGGAGTGCTCATACGTGATTTCTTGCGTTCAGTTATTATTTACTCTTATTACCGTTGAGTTGGAAGTACTCACTTTACTCCCTACACCTTGCCTGCAGTTGCAGGTATTGTTCGCCCGGTGGCGTGTTATTAGCGCATTGAAGAATTGTTATAGTAGCTGAGCTAGGTGACAGCTAGCGTCCGCGGCACCGGATCTTCTCCCTTATTTTATTTTGTTAATATTAATTTCAGACTTTGTTTCCCATTTTCGGACTTGTAGTTCTTTAATGAATTCTGTAGTAGCTCATGACTAGTCACACCCCGATGTAGGGCTGTGACGGAATGGTTCCTAGTTGTTATTATTATTTTCCACACTTTTGATTATGATAATCATGTTTTAGCTTTATAAATGTTACATAACTGTTAAAAGGAAGAATTTATTTTATTGGCTGGCCTTGTCTTCACGAGAGGCACCATCACGACTGGGTTTGGGATTTGGGTCGTGAAAAGTTGGTATCAGAGCCTAGGTTACTAGGTCTTACAAGTCATGAGAAGGTTTAGTACAGTCTCGCGGATTGGTACGGAGACGTCTGTATTTATCCTCAAGAGGCTGCAGAACCTTTAGGAAAACTTTAGATTCTTGAATTCTTATCGTGCGTCCTTGATCCAGCTTGAAATGTGACTCTTGAAATTCTTTCCATGCGTTCCCATGCACGCATGAGAGCTCAGCATTTAGATGTTCCTTTATGTCTTGATTCCCCGATTGAGGGGCGAGAGGTGATTTTTATGAGTTGATGTTGGGCCAGTCTGGAGGACTTGAGGCCGGATCTTTACTTACGGCTTGAGCACCGAGGTGCTGATTGTGAGCAAGTGCTTTGAACTCATATGCTCATTATTGTCCTTATTAGCCGGAATGGCGGTTGGATATCCAAGTGATGAGTAATTATTATGGCAGTGGAAGGTATACAAAAATATCAACTAAAGGTAAAGCTAATGGTTAATTGGCTTATGAAGGGAAGCTATTTGTCATACTAGTTAGATAAGTCTAGGAGCTGAGATCGCTTCTGTAAATGTATGACGAAATCGTTGAGTCAAGGATACCACCTTGAAGGTCAAAAATATTAAAGAAAGAATATGTTCTTACTCGGTTGAATAGCCCAATAATGGAGGATCGAAAGGTATTTTCTATGTGTTATGATTCAAATAGGTGCAATGCATGTCCATTTATCAATTTTTATAATATAATACATGTGATATTGAGATTAATATTATTGATTTGATATACATTGTTATGCTTTGTCAAGTTGAGGATGTGTTGTTAGGATGATTTTTGTGATTCTTTGGCGAGTGGATAGGTCCAATTACAAAGGAGACTCTGCCAAAGTTTTGAAAAATTTGGGACTTAGTAAAAATTTGGTCGCTTAGAAAGTAGGCTAAAACTATTATGTGAGTGAATGCAAGAAAACACAGAAGTGTCAAAATTCTAGATGACTTGTGTTTTCATGAGCTTAAGAAAGAGCGAGTTTAATCTCACTATGGTATTACGACAAAAATGGAGTATATGCGTTATGAGTATAAATTTCTATATGCCATTTTGTATGCCTTGCTTCCTATTTTCTAAGGGAAGTCCGTAGTAGTGCGTGGGATTGGTAATTCCTTCCTGAGTTTGTTTTCCTTTTGTACCACGTTCGAATTGATAGCCTATTGGTATATTGAGGCATCATATGCGACTTTTGATTATGTTTATTGCCTGATCAGTTTGTAATGAGTGAGACGAGATCACTGAATTCGAGATCAGTGCAATCTGAGTATATGAAGAAAATTAAAGGGCTAAGACCATTATTTGGTTCTAAAAGAAGTGATAGTTCTTGCCAGAAGTGTAGATCCAATGAATATTTGATTTGGCGATGTTATGAATTTATACAAACCTCATTTGTCGTGTCGATATTGTATAAAAGAATTTTGAACAAGATCTATGTATGTCCTGCAGAGCATGAGATGTGTAATAATTTTTCTTCTAGATGGGATCAAGGGAAGTTCTTGACTAATTGAGTACGTAAACGTTCATGGTTCGGAAGGGAGGCGAAGTCCTCATGTTACCTTAGGCTGATATGGTATATGCGACATGTTGTGAAGGATTGAGATTTGCATGTGTAAGGTTATTCAGTTCTGAATGGAAATTCATAACATTCTTAGGAAGTACGGGCAACTTTAGGTGATTAGAGGAATGAGCTTTAGATGATTAAGGTAAATGATCTTCAGATGATTAAGGAAATTATATTTCTAATCATAGTGATTTGTAGAGGTTATATGTTTCAAAAAAAAAAGCCAATGTGATTAAATTGATGGCACTTCAATAGTATTGTGGCACTTTAAGGCTGGATCGACTACTGATATTCGAGTTGCTTGTATGTCACATGAAATTTTAGAGTATTTATTGTGTGATGATTGTGTATTAAATATGTGCATGTATTCGCACCGTGGAAATTGGGGTCAGGTATGATGATGCGTGTGCTATATGGAGTTGGAGACTGGAGTTCTCATGTACATGCTATGTTGTGGTTGTGGATTGTGTGTGTCGGTACTATTTAACGGCTATCAGGATTTGGAGGCTCAAGTGGATCTTTACTTGTTGTTATGTTAGATTTTGTATGTGATGTCAGAATCTAGACTAGTTGTCTTAGCGTCGGGCAATTCTGAACTATTATGCCATAGGCTATGCCGGAAATGCCACGGGTTGAGTGGCAAGGTGAATTGGATTATGTTCTATCAGGTTTGCATGGTATGTGTTATTTTTTTCACCTTAGGTGTAATAATTTGCTCTGGCTCCCGCCATCAATTGAGCATGGTTGTCAATTTCAAGCATAGTGACTTGAGGTGTTTCATGTGGAGTAGTATTTGGATAAGATCGCGCGTTGCAGCAAAGTTGTGTGGAAACATGACCTTGCGGGTCAAATTTGTGTATCCTATCTCTATGATGTGAGACAGGGTCTCAGCCTTGTGTTGTGGTGGTACTAGTGAATTTGAGGTACAACTCTCTCAGTTGTGTCATTTTTATATTTTGAGTATGTTCTAACTGTTTCGTATTAGTGCGCGTATTATGAAAGTTGTGACTTAGTCCTGTATTAATGTGTAATATCACCAAAGTGGTGTGTTGGATTCAAAGTGATCGTTGAGGTCATAAATAACTACAATCAGAATTGATTTCAGCATGTTTGATGGGTAAATATCGAGGTTCGATTCAAAAATTTGTTATGGTAGTAGCTAGAGGAGAAATAGAATCATGAATGGTTGATCTGAGAAATGGTTATTATTTATTGTGTGTTTCAATTATCGTTGGCAGTATATGAGAATGTTGGAATGAGGCATTGGCGAAAAAGAGATTTATATCAGTATTTGGTTGTTGCGAGCAGCTGCTCAAATGGAAGTTATCGCTTTATTTGTTTGAGTTATTGGTATATCATATAATTGAACCTAAGGTTACAATCATGGTCTACTATAGCTGGTTCAGACATATTTTGAATGTAGGTGTGAAGTTCTGATCTTGTGTATGATTTTTGAAAAGGTGAAATGTGGCTCTATGATTTATGAGCTAGACTGGATTGTATAAATTTGATTAAAATGTGTTTTCGGACCTATATGAGATAGGGTGATGTGGGATCATCCCCGGGTTTATGCTGATAAGGCCATTCAGCTTTTGGTTGGCTTCTAGGACAACTCTAGATACACTCGAGGACGATCGTTTGTTTAAATTGGGGAGAATGTGACGACCCGACCTATCGTCTCATGAGTTACTACCCCGTTCTTCTTATTTTATGATTCCTTATGTTTCATTATAGGTATTGGGTACCTTAGATTTGAATTGGAGTGGTTTCGATAAAAAAAATGAGACTCTTAGTCTCTTTTAAGAATGCTTAAATTGGAAAAGTCAATCGAATGTTGACATGTGAGTTAGAGGGATCAAAATTGAATTCCGATGATTTGGTTAGCTTCGAGGGATGATTTAAGACATAGGAGTGAAATCGGAAGTGATTTTGGAGATTCGGTAAAGAAGTTAACCTATTTTGGCCAAGTTAGTATTTTGGCAATTTCCTGTTGATAGGTGAGATTGTGATCCGGTTGTCAGAATAAAATTTTGAGAGTTTCTGTAGCTTCATTGTGTTATATGGGATATGCGTGCAAAATTTCAGGTCATTCGGACATCGTTTGGTCGAGTTTTTGATCAAATGCGTGTTTCAGAAGTTTTTGGAAAACTTGGGCTTGAATTCGATGTGAATTGATGGTTTTGATGTTATTTGAGGTGTTTTTTTGATTGAAAAAAGTTTGAATGATGTTATGAATTATGTTGGCATGTTTGGACAAGGTCCCATGAGGCTCGGATATGTTTTGGAGGAGTTTTGGATGTTTTTTGTCGTTTTAAAACATAAGCATATAGTGATCTAAAGGTTCATTTTAGTTCTAGAGATCCAAATATTATTTTGAGACTTCCGGAATTTTGATAATGAATTATAGGACTGATCTGGAATTTTGGTTTAATTTCAGCAAGTTGCGATTGGGTATTTGCGCAAAATGTCAGTTAATTGTTTAATGATTGAAATGAGTATCGCACTGAGCCAATGAGCTCCAAATTGAGTTTCAATTAAAGGATTGTGTTCATATTATTATTTGTGACTCATAGGAACAATAATCGTCTAATTCCGAGTTCATATGAGGGATTTAGAGCCATTTTAGTGAAACAAAAGCTGTTGCAATTTTCTAGGCAATTTATGCATTTTTCGTACGTATGAATAGTGATCGCACTTGCGTGAACAGTACCTGTGTACAGTATACATGAACAGTTGTTGTGTACAGTATCGTGTACAGTATACCTGACAGTACCCTATGAACAGTGACCATGAACAGTCCCCTATGAACAGTGCACGTGGTAACAATGACACTGTATGTTGTACTTGAAACAGTGGTAACAATGGAACTGTAATATATACTTGAAACAGTGGTAACAATAACACTGTATGTTATACTTGAAACAGTGGTAACAATGACACTGAAATATATACTTAGAACAGTGGTAACAATGGCACTGTATGATATAAATTGGTCAGGTAACATTGGCTGACCCGTCAGGTAACATTTCCTAACCAGTATATTGCGCTCGGGCTGTAAGTGACCCTGCGGAGTCTATACACAACCCCACTGAGCACCGTCGATAATAAATAAATATGGATTGCTCAGGCTGCACGCCGCAGTGGGTATTGGAATATACTATTAATATGCATTGCATTGCATTCATACATTTTTGCACTATTTGTTGTTTGTGTCATTTCTTGAGATATCTATTTGTTGTTCTGGTATTGTCTGATCACTTTCAGAGTGGATGAATTTGAGATAGTGGTAATAGTGACACTGCATGATGTAAATGGGTCAAGTAACAGTGGCTGACCAGAGATAAGAATATTGCCTGAAAGGCGAGTTGTGAGCCTAATTATGCATACTTGCTTGTGTCCGAGAGGCTGATTTTTGTGCTAACTTGCACTACTTGTCATGCATTTACTTGCTTAATTGTTGGTAAAAGATATTTCTAAAAGTGGTTTTAAACTGAGGCATATGTTTTCTAAAGGATTTTTCCGGACTTATTGTTTTTCTCAAATGGTTGTGTTGTCCCATTTTGCCTAGTGGAGTGCTCTTACGTGATTTCTTGCCTTCAGTTATTATTTACTCTTATTACCGCTGAGTTGGAAGTACTCACTTTACTCCCTGCACCTTGCGTGCTATTGCAGGTATTGTTCGCCCGGTAGCGGGTTATTAGCGGATTGAAGAATTGTTATCGTAGCTGAGCCAGGTGACCGCTAGCATCCGGGGCACCGGATCTTCTCCCTTATTTTATTTTGTTCGTATGAATTTCAGACTTTATTTTCTATTTTTGAATTTGTAGTTCTTTAGTGAATTTTGTAGTAGCTCATGACTAGTGACACCCCGATGTAGGGCTGTGACGGGATGGTTCCCAATTGTTGTTATTGTTTTCCGCACTTTTTGTTATGCTAATCATGTTTTAACTTTATAAATGTTAAATAACTGTTAAAAGGAAGCATTTGTTTTGTTGGCTGGCCTTGTCTTCACGAGAGGCGCCATCACGATCGGATTTGAGATTTGGGTCGTGACAATTAAATATTCAAAACAAGAGATGAACTAATATTAAGATCTGAATCAACATAGAATAAATTACTTTTATAATAAAATCAAATAATTAAGTTATTTAATTAATTATTTAAGAGAGAATCCAATTCGATTATTTTTTATATTCATTATATGAGTAAAAATTTTATTCAAGTTCAAAAAATCCTAGGATTCATAAATATATTCTATAAAAAGAGCGTTAAAACACAAATCAAAAAGGTTAGCTATTATTAAGAATCAAAATGCTATACAAATATCTGAGAAAACACAACTAAAGCTAAATCTTAATCAAGAACAAGCATTCAAGACCATATTACAATGAGTCGACTCAGGTATAACAAGATTATTCTTTATAGATGCCTCCGATGAAATCAAAATAACATTTCTATGTCATACATTACTTGCAAATATCATACAAGAGGCATGATATTGTTAGCAACAATAGCAAGTGGTATGCCAAATATAATTTTATTGTGAGGCCACCCACTTTTGATTTGATATACATATTCAACAACTTAAATAACCATCATAAATATATCAAAGCATAGTAGTGGTGCTAAATTTATAAGAAAAGAAAAATTGATAGTATGGGAAGAAGCACTTATGGCAAAGTATTAAACGATCAAAATAATTGCCTGAAGTTCTTATTAATGAACCATTTGGTAAAAAAATTAATTATTTGGGAGGTAATATCTATCAAGTATTACCAGTAGTTCCAAAATTGATAAAAGTAGAGATTGTAAAACCTAGCATGCCAAAGTTATACTTCTGGCTTCATGTGATGATCCGGCCTGATGTTTTTGGAATTTATGCCACGTTCCCCCATTAACTGTTTTTCTTAAGTTCATTTCTGCCATTTTGGTTTGCCGGAATGTTCGGTTACAGAATTCGGAGTGTTTTGGGATACATAGTGCCTAAATGAGAGCTTAAGTGTTGGAAAATGGTCCGTAATCAGAACAGTGTGGAGATGACCTCATAATGGAAATCTGATGGTTCTGTTAGCTCCGTTAAGATTTTGGAGTTGGGAGCATGTTTGGAATGTATTTTGGATGTACGTAGCTCATTTAGGCTGGAAATGCTGAAAGTTAGAATTTGGAGATTTCCTGTCTGATAGTGAAAATTTGTTCCGAGGATCAGAACGGGATTCTGGAAGTTGCTATAGTAACGTCATTTCATTTGGGACGTGCATGCAAAATTTCAGGTCAATCAGATTAGGTTTGGTTACGTTTTTTGTCGAAAGCGAGTTTGGTTACGTTTTTTATCGAAAGCGAGTTTGGTTGAGCTTAGAAGTTCTTAGGTTTAAATCATAAGTTAATTCGAGTTTCCGGCATTGTTTTAGGTGGTTTAAGGATTGTTACAAGTGTGAATTGTTTTATGGGATATGTCTATACGTTTGACTGAGGTCCCGATGGCCTTGGGTGTGTATCAGATGCTCAACGGAGCAATAGGAGTTTTGAAATTGCAGCAGAAAATTGCAGGTCAGTGATTCCTTCTTCGCGTTCACGAAGAAGCTCTGCGTTCGTGAAGCTTTCCCATTCCCCTTCATCACGATCACGTCCCCCACCCCTGCATTCGCGAAGCCCTGGACCCCTTTTAGTTCCTTCTACGCATTCGCATGAAACCCTTCGCGTTCGCATTGGGTCCAGCCCCCAACTCTTCGCGTTCGCATTGGGTCCAGCGTGTTCGTGAAGGACATTTTTCTAGCCTTAATAATTTCCTCTCCACGAATGCGATATTTCCTCCGCGTTCGTGAAGTACAAATCCCTGACAGTACATATATTTCAAAAACGAAGCTTTCTTCCATTTTTACAAAACTCAAGCTAGAGAGCTCGGTTTTGAGAGATTTTTTGAGGGATTTTCAAAGGCAACAATTGGGTAAAAATTCCCATTAATACCCACTAATCTAACCTCAAATTCAACCTCTAATTTCGGATTTTGAATGAAAATTGGGGTAAAGTTCTTAGAGCTAATTGTGAGGATTTGAAGGGGCATTTGACCTCCGATTTGGGAGATTTTTATATGGTTAGTCTCGTGAGAGTATGAGGTTTCTGGAAATGTAAAAATTATTCGATGCCGAGATGTTGGCCTAAGGTGCATTTTAGTTATGTTACCTATTTTTGCGTCTAAGCTTTAATTTTAATAGTGAAATTAGTTACTTATGATGTAATTTACATTATGTAATTGGTTTGAATAGATTTGGTCCATTCGGAGTTGGATACTCGTGGTAAGGGCATCGTTTCATAATGATTTTTGTATCGGTTCGAGGTAAGTGTCTTGTCTAACCTTTTGTGGGGGGACCTCTCCCCGTAGGATATCTTGATTGCTATTTTAAATGCCTTGTGCGCGAGGTGACGAGCATGTACTTGTGTTAATTGTTAGAAATTCACTTTACTTGGATTATTTGGACTGCATTTCTTTACTTACTTGACTGTTATAAATGCAAATTTTACCTGTGTTAGTGTAGGAAAGCATGTAAGTTGATTTGTTTGTCTTGTTTGACTTAACTGCAATATCTACTCTCTGTGAAGCATGCTAGACTCTAGATTCTACCTATTGTTCTTACTTAGTATTTGTACAATATTAAATTGTTGTGATGCGTTTACGATTAGGTCTACGGTATGGCATCCCGGGAGTTCCCATGTATGTATTATGTTCCACGATTGAGAGTGCGGATAGTAAGATATCTCCGACACATGATGGATTATAAATGGAGGATACTGGGAGATCCTTGGGATACTTGGAGATCCCTCGTGTATATGATGAGGATACCGGTAGATCCTCGGGATACCAGGAGATCCCCGATGATAAATAGCCTGTAGTGATTGTTCTTTTATTCATATATTGTATTTGTAATCTGTTTCCGTCTTACTTATTATTTTTCTAGATACTCCATATACATTGTACCCATACTTTCTATTCATTCCATATTTATTTTAATGTTTATCTCAGTAGGGCCTCGACCTTCCTCGTCACTACCCAAACGAGGTTAGGCTTGGCACTTACTGAGTACCGCTGTGGTGTACTCACGCCTCTTTTGGGCATGTTGTTCATGTGCAGATCGAGGTACTTCTGAGCAGGCGTACCGCCAGTAGCTTTCAAAAAGCATATTGGGGACTTGAGGTATACATCTGCTACGTCCGCAGATCCACAAAGTCTCCTTATTCTACCCATAGTTGTTAGATGTTATTTCGATCCCTCTTTGTATTAGACTATTCTGGGGACTAGAGTAGTGTAGGATTTCATATGGACTGTGTTGCCCGTGGTTTTTCGGGTCTTGGAGGTTGTTTCAGTATTTTGTATTAAAGTGTATGTGCCAGGCGGCAAATCTATGCATTTTCTTATGTTATTCGGTATTCTGTTATTGTTTTCGTAAAGATTATTAAATTATGCACTGTGTTAGGCTTACCTAGTCGTGAAGACTGGGTACCGTCATGACATGTTTACAATTGGTGAAATAGGGTCGTGATAAGTTGGTATCAGAGCTCTAGGTTCATAGGAGTCATGGGACACATGCCAGTTTATTAGTGTCTCGCTGATCAGTACGGAGGCGTCTGTACTTATCTACGGGAGGCTATGTAACCGTGTAGAAAAAATCTTCACTTCGAATTCCTTGTCATGCTATATATTTTTACATCAACTCTAAACTTCTGCTTTTTGTTCTATCACAGATGGTGAGGACATGCACGACCCAGGACGATAAGCCACACGCACCCCCTCCTGCAGCCGCTAGCGGTAGGGGCCAGGATAGAGGTCGTTGATACGCGTGTGGTGCGGCCAGGGCACCTGCGCGAGCGGCCGCCGAGATACCACCAGTGGATCCAGCTAGGACTCAAGCACCTGACACGCCCACAACCACCACTATTCCAGATATTTAGGAGGCATTGGCACAGTTTATAAGCATGTATACTATGGTGTCACAGGCAAGGTTACTTCCCCTTCCTGCGGCCACATCCCAGGCCAGGGTTGGATCCTAGACTCCAGCAGCCCGCACTCCAGAGCAAAGGGTGCATATGGGATAGATTCCAGATATTATCCCTGTCCAGCTTATAGTATCAATTCAGCCCAGGGATGGGGCACCTACTTCTGAGGATGAACAACGTAGACTGGAGAGGTTCAAGAAGTATGACCCTCCAGTTTTTAGCGGACCATCTACAGATGATGCCTTGGGGGTTTTGGAGGATTGTCATCGCATCTTTCACACCATAGGTATTATTGCCTCGAGCGGGGTTTCTTTCTCAGCTTTCCAGCTTTGTGGATTAGCCTATGACTGGTGGCGCACCTTTGAGTTAGACAGCTCGGACGAGGCTGCCTCCCTGACTTTGACTGAATTTTCAGATATGTTTTAGAGGGAGTTTGTTCCCCAGAGCCTCCGAGATGCATGGACTGTGGAGTTTGAGCATTTGCGCCAGGGCCCTATGACTATCTCTGAGTATGCCACCCATTATACTAGGTTGGCCAGACATGCATCGACTTTGGTGGCTACTGTTCGTGAGAGAGTTCGCCAGTTTATTGAGGGTCTTATTCCTCCCATCAAGTCTGGCATGGCTAGAGAGTTGGAGATGGATATACCCTATCAGCAGGTAGTGAGTATAGTCAGGAGGATATAGGGTATGCACTCCAGAGAGCGAGATGAGAGAGAGGCCAAGAGGTCACGAGAGTCGGGTCATTACTCTGGTACCCGTACATCAGCAGCAGGATGTCATGGTAGGGTCTATACGAGTCGCCCAGTTCACTCAGCTCTTCCTTCATCCAGTAGTACTCCAGCTCCTCCCAAATCTCAGAAGCCTTATTATGCACCTCCGGTTTCTAGTGTGCCTCCTGTGCGGGGTACTTCCAGAGGTCAGTCTAGCAGGGGTGGGCCCAGTCAGTCAAAGACATTGCGCACTTCCAGAGCTTGTTATGAGTGCGTGCATACCTGCCATGTTGTAAGGGATTTCCCTAGGCTTTGAAGGAGCGCACCTCTACAGCATTCACAGCCGCAGCGTACCTAGTGGGAATCCCAGGCCATCGTTCCAGCTCTAGCTGCACCCCACCTACCCAGCCATCCAAGGGTGGATATCGGGGAGATATAGGTCGCCCTCGAGGGAGGGGCCGGGCCAGATTTGATGTTATTCCTGATCGTGCCAAGGCTATCGCCTCCAATTCTGTTATCACGAGTATTATATTGGTTAGTCACAGAAAGTCATTGGCTTTATTCAATCCAGGCTTTACCTATTCTTACGTGTAAACTTATTTTTCTCCGCATTAGGGTATAGCTCGAGAGACCTTGAGCTCTCCTATTTATGTTTCTACTCTCGTGGGAGATTCCCTCATTGAGGACCGCACATATCGGATATGTTTGGTTACTATTCATGATATTAAGACCAAGGCAGATCTTTTATTACTGGATATGATTGATTTTGATATTATCTTGGGCATGGACTGGTTGTCGCCGCAGAATGCTATTCTTGATTGTCACGCTAAGGCCGTGACGCTGGCTATGCCAGGTATTCCACGTATTGAGTGGAGTGGTACTTTTGATCACACTCCCAGTAGAGTTATATCTTTCCATAAAGCTCGGCATATGGCTGAGAAGGAGTACGCCGCGTATTTAGCTTGTGTGAGAGATGTCAGTGCTGATACACCTTCTATTGACTCTATTCCAGTGGTATGGGATTTCCACGATGTGTTCCCACTTGATAGTCCGGCATGCTGCCCGGTTGGGACAATTATTTTGGTATTGATTTATTGTTGGGCACTCAGCCCATATCCATTCCTCCATACTGTATGGCTCCTTCTTTGAGTTGAAGGAGGACAAGGATCAGCTACTGGAATTTCTTAATAAGGGTTTTATTCGACCTAGTGTTTCACCGTGGGGTGCTCCTATATTGTTCGTAAAGAAAAAGGATGGTTCAATGTGCATGTGTAACGATTATCGTCAGTTGAACAAGGTCACAGTGAAGAACTAATATCCTTTGCCTCGTATCGATGATCTATTTGATCAGCTTCAGGGCGCACATGTGTTTTCTAAGATTGATTTGCTCTCACGTTATCACCAGCTAAAGATTCGGGAGCCGGATATCGGAATGGGATTCCGGAATTTTCTGCTGCACCTTCACGTTATTTTGGACGTACGTGCAAAATTACAGGTCAGTCGGATTTGGTTTCATTAGGTTTTGATCGAAAGCGAGTTTGGTTGAGTTTTGAAGTTCTTAGGTTCAAATCATTGGTTAATTCGAGTTTCCGGCGTTGTTTTAGTCAGTTTAAGGATTGGTGCAAGTTCAAATGTTGTTATGGTATATATCTGTAGGTTTGGTTGAGGTCTTGGGTGCCTCGGGTGTGTTTCAGATGCTCAATAGAGCAATTAGAGTTTTGAAATTGCAGCAGAAAATTGTAGGTCAGTAATTCCTTCTTCGCGTTCGCGAAGAAGCCCCGCGTTTGTGAAGTTTTTCCCTTCCCCTTCATAGCGATCGCGTCCCTCACCCCCCCCCCATTCGCAAAGCCCAGCAAATCCCTCTTTCGTGTTCGCATTCCAGACTCCGCGTTCACGTAGGCCAAGCCCTGGACCCCCTTCAGTTCCTTCAACGCGTTCTCGTAAGGTCCAGCCCCCAAAGCTTCGCGTTCGCAGCCCTTCCTACGCGTTCCCAAGGCCATTTTTCCAGCCTTAAAAATTTACTCTCCGCGAACGTGATATTTCCTCCGCGTTCACGAAGTACAAACCCCTAATCAGTACATATATTTCAAAAATGAAGCCTTCTTCCATTTTTACAAAATCTCAAGCTAGAGAGCTTGGTTTTGGGAGATATTTCGAGGGCTTTTCGGAGGCAAAGATTGGGTAATGATTGAGTACTCCCTTATGATTAATATTCACTAATCTAACCTCAAATTCAACCTTTAATTTCGGATTTTGAATGAAAATTGGGTAAAGTTCTTAGACCTAATTGTGAGGATTTGAAGGGGCAGTTGACCTCCAATTTGGGAGATTTTTATATGGTTAGACTCGTGAGAGTATGCGATTTCTGAGAATTTGAAATTTATTCTATTTCGAGACGTTTTCCTGAGGGGTGTTTTGGTCATTTTACATATTTTTGCACCTTAGCTTTAATTCTAATAGTGGAATCAGTTACCTGCGATGTTATTTACATTATGTAATTGGTTTGAATAGATTCGGTCCATTCGGAGTTGGATACTCATGGAAAGGGCATCGTTTCATAGTAATTTTTGTACCGTTCGAGGTAAGTGGCTTGTCTAACCTTGTGTGGGGGACCTCTCCCCGTAGGATATCTAGACTGCTATTTCAAATTCCTTTGCGTGAGGTGATGAGCGTGTACTTGTACCAATTGTTGGAAATTCACTTTACTTGGAATATTTTAACCGCGTTTCTTTACTTACTTGACTGTTATAAATGCAAATTTTACCTGTGTTAGTGTAGGAAGCATGTAAATTGATTTATTTGTCTTATTTGACTTAACTGCAATACATTCTCTCTGTGAAGCATGCTAGAATCTAGATTCTACCTGTTGCCTTTACTTAGCATTTGTACAATATTGAATTGTTGTGATGTGCTTACGATTAGGTCTATGGGACGGCATCCCGAGAGCTCCCCTGTACGTATTATGTTTGACGATTGGGAGTGCAGGATACTAAGAGATCTCCGGCACAAGATTGATTATAAATGGAGGATACTAGGAGATCCTCGGGATACTTGGAGATCCCTCGTGATTAAATGGAGGATACTAGGAGATTCTCGGGATACTTGGAGATCCCTCGTGTATATGATGAGGATACTGGGAGATCCTCGGGATACCGGGAGATTCCCGATGATAAATAGCTTGTAGTGATTGTTCTTTTATTCATAGATTGTATTTGTAATCTGTTTCCGTCTTACTTATTATTTTGCTAAATACTCGATATACACTGTATCTATACTATCTATTCATTCCATATTTATTTTTATGTTTATCTCAATAGGGTCTCGACCTTCCTCATCACTACCTAACCGAGGTTAGGCTTGGCACTTACTGAGTACCACTGTAGTGTACTCATGCCTCTTCTGCGCATATTTTTCATGTGCAGATCCAGGTACTTCTGAGAAGGTGTACCGCCAGTAGCTGTCAGAGAGCGTATTGGGTTCTTGAGGTATACATCTGCTATGTCCGCAGATCCGCAAAGTCTTCTTCTTATTCTATCCATAGTTATTAGATGTTATTTCGGTCCCTCTTTGTATTAGACTATTCTGGTGACTAGAACAGTGTAAGATTTCTTATAGCATCTGTTTCACGTGGGTTTCTGGATCTTGGAGGTTGTTTTAGTATTTTGTATTAATGTCTATGTGCCAGGCGGCAAATCTATACATTTTCTTATGTTATTCTGTATTCTGTTGTTGCTTTCGTAAAGATTGTTAAATTTCGTAATGTGTTAGGCTTACCTAGTCGTGAAGACTGGGTGCCGTCATGACATGTTCACAATTGGTAAACTAGGGTCGTGACACTTCAAATGAAAAAGATTCAACTGGCAAGAAATATAAAGTAAGAACATATCCAGTATTTTGTGTTTTCTTCCTTCGTGTCGGAAACGAATAAGAGTATTTAATAAAAGATGATTTGGTTTTTTCTGAACACTTGGTTATCAATCTCAATAGTAATAGTAGTGCATTTAATAAGAGAAATATCTCTATCTTTAGATTAAAACGCAATTTGTGCAAATCATATGATGGAATTAAAAAGATATCCTAACTAGCAGAAATGAATATGTTATGAACTACATAAAAGGTTGATTGCAAAATTTATAATAAAATAAAATATTTTTTCAAATCAGCAGAAATGATACATTACTACCAAGAAGAATATATAAATACTTTAATACAAAATGACCTTCTACCATACATGTTTGTTGTCAAGTTTAATATTTCTTACGTATTTTAATGTCATTGTATATATAATAGACTAAGTTAAAGTTGATCTTCCATTGTCTATAAGTTAATTTAAATAAAAATTGTCTGTCATGCTACTAGAAAATTTTGATACGCCGAACAGCTTATGTAACAGCACGCAGATGGTATAAAGAAGTTTTGAAAATAACGTCATACATGTAAATAATGATACTGGTCAATATGCTTATAAGTATATTTTTATCCCTCAATTCAACATTCGTCTTCCTAAACTAAGGAATATCCTCTTAAATTTGTGTGAATAATTTTTAGTATTTTTATATTTTGCAAATATAAGAAATAAAGCACAAGGACAAATATCCTAAATATTGAACTATATCTACTGCGATATAAATTTTTGCACGAACAACTGGATGTTGAACTTTCAAGAGGGATAGAGATCAACAACAAGAATTTTAGTTAAGGTAGAGTAACCAAAGCATTAGGAAGAAACATACACAAAAAATTGTAACATGACAAAATTAATCATTTATGCAAGTTTTGATGATGTTCTTTTATTTTAAATTCATATAGTATGCATAATAATATTTTTCGGCAAATAGATGATTGTTGTATTATTGTACATAAAATTTATCTCTTTAATTAAATTTTATTGTTCCTTTATATAAATAATATTTAAATCATCACGTATTATTATTAACGTGTCATTATATATATATATATATATATATATATATATATATATATATATCACACACATATATAGGCACACACACCCACACAAGATTCCAAAAACTTAAGGAAAAAATAACTTTTTCCAATGGGTACAATTGAGATTCATTGAAAATATATAGATGAATCGATATATAAAATTTGAAAAATTGGAGGTGATTTTGACTAATTTAGTATCAAAATTCGTAGTTAAAATCGAGTTAAAAATTCTTTTGCGCCACATGTCTCTCACGCACAAGTATATATGGATATACATGTGATACACATTTGATACGTGTGTTGATATACAAGTGATACACAGTGTGATATACATATCATTTTTTCATGTCCATTTTCTACTCGAATTTTCAATTCAAACTAGCTCAAAACTCCACCAAATCATCCGAAAACTGAAATTCAAGTTCCTTTAGATGTACTGAATCTATTCTAATAAATACTCACTCAAAAAAAAGCAAAAATTTAACTTCTTTTTTGCTATAAATAACTAATCGGTTAATATTAATAATATTTTAAGAATTAATTAATTTTTATAATAAGCTACTTATAAATGAATATAACTTAATTTTCCCTTATTAATATTTCTCTTCCTTAATTGGCTTTGTTATGTTCTTGAGTAAGACATCTTATAAGGGAAGGAAATTCCCCTAAAGAGCAACAAATATCTCTCGAAGATACGGCGTAAAAAGAGTTATGTGTAACTAAGTTAACAAAGAAATAAAGAGAACAGATGTGGACAAGAAATTAGAAGATCACTATATTCCAACTCGTAAAACTGTGATTTATATTAGGCATAATACATGCGGAAATATTTAAAGTTAGTACGATCTTTTACTTAGACACTTAAATTAAGCTTCTTTTCAATTAGACACATTTCTTAGTTAATTGTCATTCTAATTAGACACTTAAACTAGGATCGAACCCATAATATTTTTGGATAATATAATAAATCCATACAAATATCCTTACAAATAAACTTAACTTCATAACTAGATTTAGAGCACCTCCAAAACTATTTTCCCCTTTCCTCTCCTTTCCAATTCTTATGCCAATTATACCAGATATGCCTGGCACACATCCTAAATTTAGCATTCGGTATGAGAATTGCCTAAGAAACGCGTCTAATTGGTATGAGAATTGCCTAAGAAACGCGTCTAACTGGAAAGACACCTAGTTTAATTGTCTAAGTGAAAGATCGTGTCAACTTTAAACTTTAAACTCTTGACTAGCGAACTGAGATTATGGGTGTGCTTCATATAACTTTAAAAATGTAAAATTTTACATAATTTTGGAATTTGTAAAATTTTGAGTTTTTAAATCGATCAATAATAAAATTAAAACTGAAAAATATATTTTAAAAAAAATCGGGAGGGGGGAGGTGGGGGTTAAACTTTAAACTCTTGACTAGCGAACTGAGATTATGGGTGTGCTTCATATAACTTTAAAAATAAAAAATTGAAATTGTACAAAAAAAGAAATTAAGGTAAACTTTTTTTTTGCGAGGGGGGGGGGGGGAGGTGGAGGAGGAGTAGGGTGGGTGATAACGGAGAAACTAAAATTTGAAATAAAAAAAAAGAGGGGATGGTGTGGGTTTGTGAGGGGTGAGGAAGGTTGAGAAGGAGCTTTGAAAAATATTTTCCCTTCTTTGTATAGGGAAAATATTTTCCTCCAATTAGAGAAAAATGAATGGACACGAAAAATATTTTCCAAATTAAATCAACCAAACATAAAAAAATTAAAAGTATTTTCCGGAAAATATTTTCCTTCGTACCAAACACACCCTATGTTTAGATTGTGTAAAAAAAATATTTACATTAACCATTAACCATATTTTGACAACACTCAATAAGACAAATATGTAGAGAGTTTTGGAGAAGTGAATTGGTTTGAGGCTTCACATTTAAAATATATTGCTTACAAAGGTATATATAGAGTATAAAGAAATCAAAACCAACCAACTATAGGATTATACAATAATGAAGGAAAATCAAAACCTACCAACTATAGGATTGTACAATTAATGAGAGAATATTCTACCAATAATAAAAGATACACAAAAGATATTTACAATATTTCCTAATACGCCCCCTCAAGATGGAGGGCCGGAGGACATGCCAATCTTGGACATCAACAGAGGAAGCCGAGGACTGCCGGTTAGGGCAGCGGCCATGGAGCGCGAGGCAGAGGAGACGTTGATCGACGTCAAGAGAGAAGGCTGCCGCTTAGTGCAGCGGTGGCACGGTAAGATGCCAGAGAAAAGGCGCTGAGAGAGAGGGCTGCCGGTTAGTGCAGCGGCGGCGCAGCAAGAGGCCGGAGAGGGCCGTGAAGGTCGACGGTTCTTCTTTGCCGGAGAGGGGCAGCAAGACGTCGGAGAGGGATGCCGGAGAGGGTTGCCGATTAGTGCACCGGCCGCGCGGCAAGATGCCGGAGAGTGGGTTGCTTCTAGAAGATGAAGCCTCCATTGTTGTTGTAGATTTACAAAGTAAAAAGAAAATGTTGATGGGGAGAAAAGGAATAATTTTCTGAATTTAGAAGAAAGACCTTGCTAGTGCCGATTATGTAGAAGGTCGGCGGCGGCGGGCTGCCGATTAGTGCAGCCGCCGCCGCGGGTTGGTAAAAAAATTAGGGTTTGTTTGGCGATAAGCCACTGGCCTCTGATACCATGTAGAGAGTTTTGGAAGAAGTGATTGGTTTGAGGCTTCTCATTAAAATATATTATATTCTACCAATAATAAAAAGATACACAAAAAATATTTACAATATTTTCTAATAAAATATTCAACAACAAAAAACATTTACCCATCTTTAGACACCATTCCATATGACAAATATTCAAATAAACCATTTAACTATATGTTTAGTTTCTAACCATTGGATTTGGGATGATGCCAAATTAGAGGACTTATACGAGTTCTTGTCCATATTAATATTTAAAAATTAAAAAAAAACAACCTGATAAATTATTTAAAAAAATATATTCGCTAGAAGGAAGAAACGAGAACACAAAAGATAAAGACAAAGAGCTTTGTTTGACAAACTTCTTAAAAACCTTTATTTATTTTGTGAATTGAGAATTGGATAATAGGATACTAAAGTTACAGAGAAATATGATGATTTGCCATTTGGTATCTTGAATTGATAATCTCAATTAAAATAAACATTTTAAAGAAAGTATAATTATTAAAACGACGACAACGTTGTCCTTAAGAATCAGCATATTTTCGTTAATTTCGGTAACAAGGTAAATATACCAAGGTTAATCTTGTCAGTTGTCACCTAATGCTTTGTTCCTTTGGAAAGAGCTGGTCCTGTATGTTAAAAAAGTATTCCATAATTTTCTTTTAAGGGATAAGCTTTTTTCCAAAAACTTCAGTTTTGTTATAAATAAAACTCTAATTAGAGTGAATGTCTATCTTATAGAAGAGTTCTACTTTGAGGCTAAGTCTTTTTTCTCCCTATAAATAAAGGGGTTCTATTCCATTGTAAACCATTCCAAAGAGTATCAATTAGAATACTCCTCTCTCTACTTTTCTCTCTATTGTTCTTGTTCTTGTATTATTGTTCTTATTCTTATATTATTTCATAACACGTTATCAGCACGAGTCTCTAACCAATTTAATTTGATTCCTTCCTTCTTCCAAAATTTCTATACGGAAAAATAGAAGAGATGGTATCATCATAAAGTAATGCAACGGGATGGAAACTCAGGAGGTATATTTGATATCACAACATTTATTGGTATACCTTAAAGGTAAGTAATTTACTTTTCTCTTTCAAATTCTTGAAATTCTACGATTTGATTTCATATACAAACAAAGACAACAAAGCTTGATTAAAACTCTAATGGAGTTTGTAAGAAATTACACTCACATGAAGTGGTAAAATTTCTATGCCTTGCCATGATCAAATTCATGTATGATTGTGGGCAAAGAATTAAAAAATCCGTCCAATTGAATTTGCTCCATTCCATTTAGAGAATGTGGTAGCAGTATGTGATAAGTCTGAAAGAAGACAAAATTATTACCATGAAGGTATCAATGAATGTGGACGTGACAATAGACGGAATTATAATCGTCATCATTGTGATAATGAGAATAATAAAGATTCTCAAAATAATCTTTCACTTTATGAAAGTAATATTTGACATGAGATTATATATATAGCACATACAGATGATTATGGTCCATTCCCTGAAGTGAATGTGATAATTGTAATAAAGCCCGTAAGTATGAACACACTCTTGATGTAATTTTGTTTTATGTCTGACATTATGAAAAGAAAGTTCGTTGCCCTTGAAATTTCGGGCAAGAACTATATGACATGGGTGTTAGATGTTGAAATCCATTTGGATGCAATGGGTCTTGGAGACGCCATTAAAGACAGAAATAATGCATCACCCAAGACTATGCTAAGGCCTTGATTTTCTTGCGCCATCACCTTGATGAAGGTTTGAAACTGTGCTAAGGCCTTGATTTTCTTGCGCCATCACCTTGATGAAGGTTTGAAAATTGAATATATCACAGTCAAAGATCCACCCATCTTGTGGAATGGCTTAAAGGAGAGATATGACAACTTGAAGTTGGTCACTCTGCCACAAGCACGATATGATAAGAATCCAAAAGCAAATAGTTCAGAAACTATATGTTATCGTTGCGGTGGAAAAGGGCACTGGGCGAAAATTTGCCGTGTACCAAGACATTTGGTTGAGCTTTATCAAGCATCTCTAAAGAGTAAAGGCACTGAAACAAATTTTGTCTCTGGCGACAATTTTGACATCACCACTTGGATGTGGCAGACTTCTTTGAGCAACCCGAGGGGAAAATAGACCACTTAATCGGTGATGGATCTGTGATGGAATTGTTTGATTTTATTTTACTTATTTGTATTAGTTAGTAGTCATTAGTATCAGCTCGTATTAGTTAGTTTATGATATAATGTTAGTATTAGCTCTTTAGAATGTTTCAATATGCTTAAATTTCGAAGACATTTTTACTTCCCAGTAAAGTTAGTCGATTAACTAATAAGTTAGTCGACTATCTAATATTTCGTATTAAAAACTGGATTTTTCGCAAGCTAAGTTAGTCGACTAACCAGTTTAGTTAGTCGACTAACCTGATGACTATTTACTAAGTTAGTCGAGTAATTAATTAGTTATTCGACTAACCAATATTTTGCATTAAAACTGGATTTTTCCGCAAGGCTAGTTAGTCGAATATCAGGTTTAGTTATTCGAATAACCTAATGACTGCTTCCCAGGATAGTCGACTATCAACTCAGTTATTCGAATAACCTCAGTAGATTTTGAAAATATTGTTTAATTATGAAGCAACGGATTAAATTTGTTTATTCTCATGTTCGTATATCTCTTTTGATTAATTGATTCATGTACCACACATACGATATTCAAAGAGAAGAAATATTACTCTCGTTTAAGTATGTGTAAGGCAGATGTTACTACAATTTCTGGTAGTAGTAAATTGATTAAAGGCTCCGGAAGAGCAACTATAACTCTGCCTAAAGGAACAACATTTTAGAGAATGCAGTGTTCTCCTCCAAGTCTAAAAGAACTTGTTGAGTTTTAAAGATATCATTCAAAATGGATATCATATTGAGACAATAGATGAGAATAATCTTGAATTCCTCATTTACTCATGAAAATGAGGCTGCCCACTTCGGTTTGGGGTCACGCTATTTTGCATGCAGCAATGCTAGTTCGTCTCAGAACGACAAATTATCACAAATATTCCCCGTTGCAATGAGTTTTGGGTCATGAACCTAATATATCCCACTTAAGAATTTTTGGATGTGCAGTATATGTGCCTGTAGCACCGGCATATTGCACCAAAATGGGTCTGCAAAGAAGGTTAGGAATATATGTTGAGTTTGAATCGCCGTCCATTATTCGCTACCTCGAAACATTGACAGGGGATTTTTTCACTGCACGATTTGCAGACTGTCAATTCGATGAGACACTTTTCCAAAAATTAGGGGGAGAAGTTGGTGAAACCAAACGGGAAATTTTATGGAAAAATGCATCATTATCTCATCTTGATCCACATACCTCTATTTGTGAAAAAGAGGTGCAAAATATTATCCATTTGCAAAGAATAGCAAATTGAATGCCAGACGCATTTACAGATTTGAAAAGGATAACAAAATCACATATCCCCGCAGTGAATGTGACAACATCTGAGTCACGAATACATATTCATTATTGGAAGAATATGAACATGAAATTGGTATTGAATATACCACACTCACCCCTAGAAGGAGGTTTGAGATGATATATGAAAATAATGTCATTGTTATGGCATGAATAGTCATTGGTCACGTACCTATTGTACGCCAAAATAATTTGTCAATGTGATTATCAAAGGACAACGATAATGCACGAAACATATCTTGCATATAATTTTGACCATGACCATAATGGTATAACTTTCTCTTTAAAAGAGATATTCACCACATGGATATCGATGAATCTGTGGTAGTACAAAATTAATTGAGAGCTCTAGAAGAGCCAATTATTACTATGTTGGAGAAACGCAATTGATTACCAATAAGGTATTGTGTGGTAGTAAGTCTCAAAGAAACTTATTCAGTTTCCAAAGTATATGCGAAAGCGATTGATTATATTGAGACTATAAATAAAGGAAAAATTTGATATCTTCTATTACTACAACTTGTAGCGGGATAATCTGTATGTGAAAAACTACCTGCTTTATTCTTCAGTTTGTACTACACAAGAATACGACAATAAAATGGACGTTTATTGATATAAAAACCCATACCATAATAAACTTGTAGTTTATTGATAATTGCACATGTCATGGTGTAAATTTGAAGTTTATCGATATTGATAATTTATTCAGTTGGCATTCGGGTTAGCCATATCATTTTAAGTATGATGTGCAGTAATAGAGAATTCACATGGGTAAATATTAAAGAACTAGAAAGTTCTTTACGAATTCTCTTGTATTACTTGTTCTCATTAATTAATTGACCAACTAAAGAGTTCGGGTTGAATCCCATAAATTCTGGAAATATCAAAGGTGAATATGGGCCCATTCACCCGCCATGTATACCACATATGATGCATCTATGATATCGTTACATGTGCGATTGTTATTAACCCGCAGCCTGGCCGGTGCTTGCGAGGTAAATTGCTCAGTAATATAACATCGAGCATAATTTCCAGATTTTCTATTCAAGATAGTTCATCTTGATAAGTTGGTTTATATCATAGTTGGTTTAGCAAGATAATTATTGAATGCCCCCACTTAATAGCTAAACTGTTTCTTATGAGAACAAAGTTATATATATCAGTTTGATATACGTTGTATACGAGAGTATATTATATTCTCCCCTCACAAGTGGTTCAAGGTCAGGAACCAAATAATTTCATCTTATTATTATTGATGTGCGGTGTATATTTTCATTAACACCATAATGCACAAAGATGGACTCTCAAAGTTGAGGAAACAAGTTATCTTTTCTAACATGAGGGGGAGACATGATAAACACTTGAGAAAAGGTTACATGGGATGAATTATCATTTGTATATATAGATCCTCGAATATCATAATATGAACCTGAAGTTCATAAAAGGATAATTCAATTGCAACATATTGCAAAGCATGCTATACGCATTTGCTGACCCAAAGAAAGTAACTATATTCTCACTGCAAATGCTCATATTAAGTCCCAGAAGGACAAAGTCTTTGATACGCTTAAAGCGTATAGACAAATCGGTTTCAAAATAACTTCTTAATAAAGAAGATGAGCAAATGATCAAAGTGATCATAATGGGGAGGCTAGTGATCTAGAAGATCACATGACATAACACTTCATAAAATCTCATGAGAGATTCAGGTACCTGAATATATGAATAAAGAGATCTCCATGTTATGTCTTTATGAAAATTTACTGGAACCGATATAAAATGTTCGTCGACGACATCTATGATAGCGCTAAATATCGATGAGGATCTTATGTTTGTCGAATACAAACAAAAATATTGGCTAAATGGAAGAGATAGAATTCAAACAGAATTGATTCCATATGAAAGACATGTAGTTTTGGACATGTAGTTCAAATACTTGAAAGTATAAAGTCAATGGTATGTGTAATCAGTTTTCGATATCTTATTTGCTTAGCATGACATGAAAACTTGATATGCATCTAAAGTCTATTATATGGCTTATATGACTTAACTTATATGTCAATCCATGAAAGATTGAAGTTGCTTCAAGCATATACAATTCTTGGTCATGAAGTACCACATCCTAAGTGCAACTTGTGTACATATGTATCTTGCTATAACTATAAGCATGATGGCATCAAGAATACCTCTATGGAGATATTGAAGAGTCATTCCACGACATTATATGAAGATGTTCATATCTATCGAGAATGATAATTTCAAGGTGCGGAATATTTATTCAAATCAATATGGCTGATTTATTTATCAAATCTCTACAAAAGATCGTTTTGAAGATGGTGCACAAGATTGGAATGCAAATGCTCAAGGATGTGAATTGTTGCTCTTTCAGGGGGAGTTAATGCGCGTTGTACTCTTTTTCCCTTACAAGGTTTTGTCCCACTGGATTTTCCTTGAAAGGTTTTTAACGAGGCAACCAATAGGCACATATTTCAAACATGTGTACTCTTTTTCCTTTTCTATAATTTTTTTCCCATTGGGTTTTGTTTTAGTTAAGGTTTTAACGAGGCACATTATTGAATAGACATTCAAGGGGGAGTGTTATAAATAGAACTCTAATTAGAGTGAATGTCTATCTTATAGAAGAGTTCTACTTTTGAGGCTAAGTCTTTTCTCTCCCTATAAATAAAGGGGTTCTACTCCATTGTAAACCATCCCAAAGAGTATCAATAAGAATACTCCTCTCTCTACTTTTCTCTCTATTATTCTTGTTCTTGTATTATTGTTCTTGTTCTTATATTATTTCATAACAATTTTTTATTTTTAAAATTCAAAATAAAAATTAAATCAAACACAACTGCGGATACACATATCACGGGGGGAAATCAGCAATTAATCTTCTGCCATGTACCACGGCATAAAGTAGCCAGGTGTGCAGGTGTTAATCCCATTTTCTCTACGTTGTTCTTCTCAGATTTAGATTTCCCCCCTTGGGCCAATTGCCTCTAGCTTTAGATATATTATCATTATCAGTTTTTGTATGTACCGTATTGCATTGTTTTTTTGAATTTTGCAGTCAATATTCACATATCTGAGGATAAAACAGTATTTGGATTTTGCACAAAATTCCATTTTGCTATAAGAAACTCTCATATTCTTGAACTTTAAATCAAAACAATATCTGGGTTGTGCTCAAAATTCAGTTGTCAGATCACTTTTACATATATTTTTTAAAGCAAAATAGTATCTAGGTTTGACACAAAATTCCATTTTGCTATCAAAATTCACATATTCTTGAACTTTAAAGTAAAATATTATCTGGGTTGTGCTCAAAATTCAGTTGTCAGACCAATTTCACATATTTTTTTAGCAAAACAGTATCTGTGTTTTGCACAAAAAATCCATTTCGCAGTTCAGATTCACATATTCTTGAACTTCAAAGCAAACTAGTTTCTGTGTTGTGCACAAAATTCGATTTTGAGACCAATTTCACATAACATTTTCTGGGTTTTGAGGCAAATAGAATTTTGAAAAGATACCGGCCGATCAATTTCTCCTTATTCAGATCCCTTATTCAAGGTGGAAAGAACAAGGTCAGGGCTAGTCGCGAGTGGTGTATTGACACCCTTTCAAGGGCTCTATTTCCTTGGGTTCCAGTTGCTATTAGGTCTTGGGATTCTTTTGCAATTAAAAAATTTTAGGTTTTCTTTTTTTGAATTCTTGCTTTTCGCCGGCGATTTTTTCGGCGACCCCTGCTCTTTTCTTCATATTCTCTCTTCTGCCTTTTGTGGGTGTGTGTGGGTGTGTTCTCTTTTCTTGGACAGGTGCCTTATTTTTCCGGCGAGGATTTCCGGCAAGCTACAATACTTCTGGCGACTCTCGTTTAGACTTTCGGGAGGACGCAACAGAACTACACGTTCCGATAAGCTTCAGGAAAACTTGCCCCAGGTACTAGTCTCGGCGGCGAGGCCTATTCACGACGTTTGGGAGTGAAGAGCTAAGAAACACCGGTCGGGACATGCAAGAGTCGATAGCAGTTGACCCTGGGCGCATCAAAGCCTATTTTCAGGTTTTTCCACCGGGAGTTGGTACCTCCCGCTCTCTTGTTTACTTTGTACACCTTTTTTCGTATTTTAGCTAGCATTCCGAATGAGGTTTACTCTGTTGCTATCTAGTTCGCATCTTTTTGCGTATTCCACTATAGTGCGTGTGTGGATGGAGGGATAGTGGCCGTGGCAGGGGATGATAGTGTAAGGTCATGTCCTCGGGCGGTGGGGGCGGTGGCGCGGGTTAGTAGGGGGCAGGGAGTGGTCCTGTGGGTAGGGCGGGAGGTAAGGGTGGGAAGAGGGTAGCAGACGCTCATAGATTAAGGATTGGGTCGTGGAACATAGGCACTCTGACGGGTATGTCCATTGAGTTGGCGAGAGTTCTTCAGAAAGAGGAGGGTTAACATAGCCTGTGTCCAGGAGACTAGGTGGAAAGGGTCGAAGGCGAGGAATGTAGATGGGTTTAAGCTGTGGTATTCTGGGGTAGTGAAAGGTAAGAATGGAGTGGACATCTTGGTAGATTGGGATCTAAGGGAGTCTGTGGTCGAGGTTAGGCGAGTGAATGATAGGTTAATGTCTATTAAGTTGGTTATTGGAGGTTGCATCATCAACGTCATCAGCACTTACGCGCTAAGCGGGCTTAGACGATGAGGCTAAGAGGCGCTTTGGGAGTGTTTGGATGATCTGGTGAGTTGTATTCCCCAATGTGAGAAGTTAGTTATTGGAGGGGAATTTAATGGTCATATTGGGGCTGATGCTGGTGGTTATGGTGAGGTGCACGGTGGCTTCGGCTTTGGGGTTAAGAACAGAGGAGGCACGTCACTGCTTGATTTCGCCAGGGCTTCCGAGCTTCTGATTGCGAACTCGACATTTTAAAAGAGGGATGAGCATTTGGTCACCTTCAAGATTTCGGCGGCGAGGACTGAGATTGATTACCTCCTCCTCAAAAGGAGCGATAGGGGTATGTGCAAGGACTGCAAGATTATTCTGGGAGAGTCCCTTTCGACTCTTCATAGACTCTTAGTGATGGATGTCGGTCTCTGGGTTAAGAGGAAGAGGAGGGGCGCTCGGGGACAGCCGCGGATTAAATGGGGTGTTTTGACTAAGGAGAAAGCACAGGAATTGGAGAGGAGGTTAACTGAGGGCGGAGCTTGGAGAAGTTCTGGGGAAGCGGACGCTATGTGGTCAGAGACAGCGAACTTGGTTAGGGAGGGAGCACGGGACGTGCTCGGGGTAGCCAAGGGCTATTCAGGCAGACATAAGAGTGACTGGTGGTGGAACGATGTAGTCGAAGGAAAAGTGGAGGTGAAGAAGGCGACGTTTGCTAAGTCGGCAGGGAGCACAAGCGAGGAAGAACGGAGAGCGAATAGGGATATCTACAAGGTGGCGAGGAAAGAAGCAAAGCTGGCAGTTACGGAATCTAAAAACGCGGTGTTTGGTTGCATGTACGAGGAACTAGGGGAGAGAGGCGGGAACAGGAAGTTATTCCGGTTAGCTAAAGCAAAGGAAATGAAGGTGCGTGATCTTGACCAAGTTAGGTGCATCAAGGGCGAGGATGGTAGAGTTCTAATGGGGGAGTCTCAAGTTAAGCAGAAGTAGCAGGAGCACTTTCGAGACTTACTTAACAAGGAGGGGGATCGTAATATAGAGCTAGGGGAGTTGGGGCATTCAGAAACATAGAGACCTTAGGTATTGCAGGCGCATTAGGGCGGAGGAGGTCATGGGGGCCTTGCGTAGGATGAGTAGGGGTCGAGCGACAGGGCCTGACGAGATCCCGGTGGAGTTCTGGAAGTGCATGGATAAGTAAGGTGTGGAGTGGCTCTCCAGGTTGTTCAATGCGATCTTCAAGACCAAAAGGATGTCGGAAGAGTGGAGGTGGAGCACAGTGGTGCCCTTGTATAAGAACAAATGCGACATCCAGTGCTGCAGCAACTATTGGGGTATCAAATTAATAAGTCACACCATGAAGGTCTGGGAGCAGGTGATTGAGGCGGGGGTGAAGGAGATGACATCTATATTTGTGAACCAGTTCGGTTTCATGCTGGGTCGCTCCACTACAGAATCTATCCACCTTGTCAGGAGGCTGGTGGAGAAGGACCTGCACATGGTGCTTATCGACTTGGAGAAGGCGTATGACAAGGTCCCAAGGGAGGTGCTATGTAGGTGCTTGGAGGCGAAGAGCGTGCCAGAAGCCTACATCAGAGTAATCAAAGACATGTACGATGGAGCTAAGACTAGGGTTAGGACGGTGGGTGGCGACTCAGATAATTTTCCATTGGTTATGGGGCTCCATCAAGGATCGGCGCTTAGCCCTCTCTTGTTTGTCTGGGTGATGGATGCTCTAACCCGACATATTCAAGGGGATATGCCTTGCTGTATGCTATTTGCTTATGACATCGTCTTAATAGACGAGACGAGGGTCGGTGTTTTTGAGAGGTTAGAGGTATGGAGACAGACTCTCGAGTCTAAGGGTTTCAAAATAAGCAGATCTAAGACAGAATACCTGGAGTGCAAGATTAGCGCCCAGCCGAGCGAAGTAGGCAGGGACGTGATGATTGGATCTCAGGTCATCGCCAAGAGGGACAGTGTCAGATATCTTGGGTCGGTGATTCAGGGGGACGGAGAGATTGATGGGGACGTCACTCATCGTATAGGAGCGGGGTGGTCAAAGTGGAGGCTTGCATCAGGAGTCCTGTGTGACAAGAAAGTTCCACAGAAACTCAAGGGAAATTAAATAGAGCTGTGGTTAGACCTGCAATGTTGTATGGGGCGGAGTGCTGGTGGTCAACCAATAAACGAGACAACCAAGATAATTCAGCATCAACTTTGCTGAGGGCTCTATATTCTGCCTCAGCAGAAGACAAAGAAACGACAGACTACTTCTTAGATTTCCAACTAATCAGGCAACCACCCAATAGCACACAAAATCCAGTATCAGATCTCCTAGTGTCAGGGCATGCAGGCCAGTCACTATCAGAATAACCAACAACAGAGAAATCATCACTGGCAGAATAAAAGAGACCCATAGAAGGAGTGCCTTTAAGGTATCTCAAAATATGTAGGGCAGCAGTCATATGGGGAAGTCTGGGGCATTTTAGGAATTGACTCAAATGTTGAACAGCAAAGCATATGTCAGGCCTAGTATGAGTCAGAAATAACAGCTTACCAACAAGACTCCTATACTAATCAGGAGAGGTTAAAAGGTCACCAGAATCAGCATGAAGTTTGACATTAATATCCGAAGGACAAACAACAGAGGATACATTTGTACAATCAAATTGATGCAGTAAATCAGAAACATACTTATGCTGATTAACGATCATTCCACCAAGAACAACTGACATTTCAAGGCCCAAAAAATAATGCAAAGACCCTAGGTCTTTGATTTTAAACTGATCATCCAGAAACAGCTAAGGGCAGTAATTTCATCACTGTCATCCCCAGTAATAATAATATCATCCACATAGACTGCCACAACCACAAGGGCCCCAGGTTTACCTTTGATGAACAGAGAATAGTCATTCAAAGAATGTGTGTACCCTCTGGAGTAAAGAGCAGAAGACAATTTGGCATACCATTGTCTGGATGCTTGTCTCAGCCCATATAGGGATTTCTTGAGCTTACAAACCAGAGGAGAAGGAGTAGAAGATGTAGAAGAAACAGAACCAGAAAAAGGAGCAGAGACTGGGTCGGGTCAGCCCAAGAGTAAAAAATAAATTGGGCTTAGACATACATACAGCCCAACAAATCATCACAGTCCAATATAGCCTACATATACAATATATACCATGAAAGTATAATAAATATACAATATATACAATTATTTATGCTTAGGCTTGGAAGCCATGTAATTTTTCATTTCTAACAGTTTATACAAACAGCCGAAGACATTTCCACTTGATTTCCACCTTATTATAGTTTCTCATTCAAGGTTCATTTTCCACCACAACTTTTGCAACCTAAGACCCTCTACCTTAACTTTTTGCTATAAAATATCACTTCTCAACCATACTACTTAACTACAAATCCGTTTCTACATTTTTATTCTTCAGTTTAATCTTTTTAGTACTCTCCGATGGGTAGAATATGCCCAAGATATTCTTGTTTTTAGTTTACTAATAGGTGTCTGCAGTTCTTGATTTTGAGATCACAAATGATACAATATTTTCTGTAAAAACAGCTGGTTTTTCAGTGGACTGAGCTCTATGGAATTTAGTTTAAACGACAAGAAAAAGGCTTTGTTTTTGTAGTGTGTAAAGAATGGGGTTGAAATTGGTTAATTCCAAGGCATTGTCCTTATCTAAGTTAGTTGGTAGAGAGGTGAAGAAATCAAGCTCATTTCTTGATACAAAGCTAATGTTTGGTCTCAATGGGACTCAAAAGTTCTATTCTTGCAGAGGTAATTTTCTAATATAGGAAAATGAGAAGTTTTACACATGGGTTTTTGTTATTTTCATTTTAATTTTCTCTTTTCGTGTAAATTATTGTATGTTCTCTTTAGATTTTGGATTTCCTTAGTTTAATCAGAAGCTCATTAGGCCAGCCCCATGTTCTTCTTTCCATTTTCTAATCCACAACCCCCCCCCCCCCCCCCCCCCAAACCTGCAGTTCAACAGTCTTATGAGCTAATTTGCACTAAAGATGGTTAAACAAATGCAGACATTTTTCTTGCTGCCTTGCATTTGTTTAAGTGGTGGACCGTCCTTAAAATGTCTTGTGCTATGTTACTAAACTCTTCAAAAACGTCGTCAGGTGGATCCTTCGAGAGTTGCATTATTTGAGGATCTAACTCGGCCGCGACTAGATTTGTGAAGAGTTCGAACAACATAAGCCTAGTGTGTATTTTTAAGCTTAATAAACAAAAGGAGGGAAAGAGCTTAATAAGGGGGGATACCATTTTTCCAGTTTTTGAGTTCTATCTGAGAAAATCTTATGCTTGTGTTATACCAAGCCTTTTTCATTTTTGGGTCGTCTTTGCCCTTTTGAGGTTTTATTACTATCTTTTTTCGTATTATTTGTTATATTATATATAATAATGGACTTAAACGCGACATGTACAATAAGGATTCATATCGACATCCTCAGGGGATTGAGGGGTAGTTGTTGTTAGGCTTCAGGTCATTAGGAACTTAAAGTAGAACAATCTACCATGAGGCAGTACAAAGTATCAATAGCTTAGAGAAATACATGCTGTTTCATTGGGCAAGAAATAGAAGCCTGTGGCTACATCTGAGATGATAACATTTCTTATACTAAAAGTAGATGATATATGTTCAATGTTTCTTCTAATATTCATATTGACTTTTGCCTGTTTTACATCCAGGTGTTGTACTCAATGCTTCTTATGATGCTGCAAGCTCCATTAGCAAAGAGAATGTTGTAGTAGACACTTTTTCTTGTCAGATAAATGGTACAATCTATTCAGGACTGTATCTTAGAGATGTAAGAATGCTTGATGCTTCTGATGATGCATATGGAGGAGTACTCGTTAATCCTCAAACACTCCCATCCAATCCCAACATATTTGCATCTGTACTTCGCGCATCTCTCTCCCACTGGAAAATGAAGGTACTTGCTCAAAATTCCGCACCTGTATTTACTTTTATGGTGTTAAACTGATAATGTATAGGAATCCATTGCATTTTCATTTTTCGCTTGTTCTATTGCGGGGCGAGAGTCTACTCGAAAACAACCTCATTACCCTCTCTATCCCAGGATAGAGGTAAGGTCTGCGTACACATTATCCTTCCCAGACCCCACTTGTGGGATTATACTGGATTGTTGTTGTTGCTTGTTCTATTGCGGAGATACTTGTGATTGAACAACGCATGTGCCACCAGTCTGAGTGTTTCTTCAGATATAAATATATTGCTACAATTTATGGAACACTTAGTTTTTAATTGATGTTGCACACTGCAGGGGAAGAAGGGAATTTGGCTTAAATTACCAGTTGAGAAATGTGATCTTGTTCCTGTAGCAGTAAAGGTATTTACTATTATCAGTACTAAACTTTATTCTTCAAATATTTTTGGTTTTAGTATCTGAAGAATGAAGTATATAGCATGATCCTTTAGTTTCTGATGCCAACTCTTCCTGCAAAGTCAAACTCTAAGTAACAAAATTTCACAGGAAGGATTTCAATACCATCATGCGGAAAGAGGATATCTCATGATGACATATTGGCTTCCCAATGATCCGTGCATGCTTCCTTCTAATGCATCTCATCAAGTTGGAGTTGGGGGTTTTGTGATCAATGACAAAAATGAGGTACATATATCTGTTAAAAAGACACTCATAGCTACTATATGTAGCATGCCATAATATTACATGTATATGTTCTGTAGTCCCTTGACCTCAACAAATGACTGCTTTAGGTGCTTGTTGTACAAGAGAAACATTCCGCGCCCGCTCTTTCAGGTCTATGGAAAATACCAACTGGTTTCATTCTTCAGGTATGTTCTGGTTACAGTTCTGTGCAAACATGAAATCTTCACTTCAATCACTAAACTCATTCTAACTTTTTATGCCAATATCAGTCGGAGGAGATCTTTACAGGAGTCGTGAGAGAAGTGAAGTAGGAGACTGGGCTAAGATATTCATAGGAACATATTTCCCCTATAACTATGCAATCTAGAGCTGCCATAACATTTGTTTCTTATCTTTCCAGATCGATACTTAATTTGTGGAGGTTATTGCTTTCAGGTGAGCAAATGTCGATGGATTCTATCTTTATGAAAAGTGGCTACTTTTTGCGTTTCTACCAGATAGCAGAAAAGAACTAGAAAGAACAAAAAACATAAAAGCTAAATTATCCAAGCAAAAGATTTGGTCCAATACATAGTGTATCTTCGGAACTTCATTCACCGTCCATTTCACTTTGTACTTCTGGTGAGGCATTTGTTGAAAGGATGTGAATCTGATACAGACATTTTGTTAGAAAACTATAGAACTATCCTTGATAATGAATTTGGCTTTTAGCTCTCTGATATGTTATTTAGGTGACACATTATAGCATGTGAAAATAGTGATTGCATTCAACACTATTTGTTGATTTTACTCTCTCCCAAGTAGAGACCATTATTCAATTTAACTTATGTTCTTCTTCAGGCATGCTCACAATGTGGCTTTTGAAAAGTCCGATTTGTTCTTCGTCTGCCTTTTAAGACCCCTGTCCACAAGGATCATAGCTGATGATCTGGAAATTCAGGCGGCCAAGGTAAGCATAATGAAAAAAGAAACTTGTCATTTATTTTCCAAAGACAACATGTTAAAAGATACCCCCCCCCCCCCCTCCTCCCTTCCCATCTCAGATTCTCAGTGGTCACACTGTCTATCCTATATACTTGTCTCTCCATTATCTGTTCCACTGGAGTAAAGATATGAAAAACTTCAACAATATTGAGTAAGAAAATATGAGCATACACCGAAATGTTTCTGTGGATTTGACATTTTGCAAGGCAGGTAACTGTTTCAGGGAATTGGTCACACATTTCATTAATGTTTAAAGCCTTTGGTTAAGGGAGTAGAGGAGGGATTCTCATGAATAAATAGGCAAAGAGATCCACTAATTGACAAGCACGGAATTGTAGACAAACTTAGAGGCAATGAGAAAATAAGGACTTCAAATGAAGACTTACTTAAGCTGCCTGTCTTTATAGCGCGGTGGATGCCACTCTTCAAGTCCGTTGAGCAGCCATTAGTCCAAGCAGATAGCATGTTTAAAAAGATCATAGACATGTGCATTGCTCGGCTAGGAAAGCGTTACTGTGGATTATCTGTCCATCAACTAGTCTCTACATTTGATGGCAAACTATCCTCCTTGTACTTCAACACAGTAGAAGATTCAGATTCGAACTGTCAAGCCAACTAGCGATCAGCATTTTCAATGCATTTTTAGATCTCGATTTCCGTATCGATGAAGATGGACCGATTGAAACACAATATACATCAATAGATCATCTTCCACTATGGATTAGTGACCTGTAATAAGAAAGTTATCTCAGAGTTTCTGATGGAGGAAAAAACAAAGGAAAAGAAAAAAGTTAATACAATGTATATATCTTCTCCTTTGGACATGGACTCTGTAAATATGTGACATTTATGTATCTTATGACTAATTTAACTTTCAGTATTTTTTTGCCACTCCTAATATCATTCCTTGCCCTTTTTTATCCCCATCATAACCTTAGTTGTTGTATGAAGTATGAACTTATTGTGGGTAGGTGACTTTCATAGAGAAGTTTGGCTTATGGTGCTTGAATATAGTTACGAGTGTCAATGGTTCGGTTCGGCCAGTTATTTTACAAAATATGTACCATACCAATTTTTCGGTTAATTCTTTTTTGCATACCCAAAATAAGACTTTTCGAAACCGCCCCAATTATCTTGGTTTATCTTTGATATCAATACAGTTCGAATTTTTTGTCTTTTTCTTAAAATGGCATGTAAAAATCTCTAGTAGAAGTTAGAATGCGATAAGATACGTACTTATTTAGGACTTTGGCAAAACTCTAATAAGATACGTACTTATAACTGTCCTGATACCCCTTCAATACAGTGGATATCTCTACAGATGAAGATGTTTCTTCTGCACGTTCAGAATAATTAAACAATCTTGTCCTGTCCACTTCTGGAGTTTTTTCTTTTGGTTCCTCACAGTCACTACACTTATTGACAGAACCTGATCCATCCAATGACTTCTCCTTTCCTGAAGACAAACCCTTGCACCGGCCAGAAACTTCAGTTTTTGGGTCAACTTGCCTGCTATCAAATGCCTGCATATCAACACCTTTATATAAATCAGGTCTCTTACCTAAACCCTCTTAAAACATTTGTAACTGTGCCCCTGGAACCAAGAACATGAAATGATCCTCAGACCCACAGCCATTCTTGGGGTCCTGAAACAAGTTCTGGTAGGCGCACCTGGGGCTATTTAGTTCAAAAATCAGTGGTTCAGACATAAAATATGAGGAAGCATATTAACCAGGATATTTGATAGATCCTTTGAGGTTCGGTTGGTCAATGTGTAACTTATGCTCCTGGTCACTAAGGCATCTCCAATTGATATGTCTGAACATGCGCATACACGTTTTTTGGACCATGAAGTTTGGAAGAAATATCTGGATCTTGAATCTGGCAATCCTGGATCACGTCTAGCCTCCTTCAATCCATCATTGTTCAGGTCTGACCTTTTCTCATAGAAAGCAGGATGGTAATCAGCTGCCTTTGCACTTGGTTGGTTCAGTGGCCATGATAACTTCGTTGGCTCATCCATTTCTTTCCCTTGCTGAATATCATTCCTGTTGCAGTTTCTTCCCTTAGCAAATAACTTCTCACACAACTCGGTCTCCTTGCTCCAATCGGATATATCCTGGCTTCTCCTTTTATTATTTGAGTTCATCTTTTGTTGTCTAAGTCACCCACCACTGGATGAGAGAAAAAAAAAATGATTATATTGCTCAAGTCAATCCGTCAATAAGTACAAACAACATTGACCTGCAGTGGACGAAGATGATTCTTCGCTGAAGAGAAGTCTGTATGTCCGTGAGAATAAACTGGATCAGTTCATTAGCAATTGAAAGGCTCAGAAGAGAGACCAGTAAACTGAAAGAACTTCAAATGGCAACCTCAATAAACTCGAATTGTCCCTTGCATCTTCATTTGCAAACTGCATCCCCTCAGCATGGTCTATTATAATCCATAAAATGAGGATTTGTACATCCCATAGAAAACCTGCCAGCCAGAAATAAAAGAGTTTTAACCAACCAAACAACCCCCCCCCCCCCCCCCCCACACACACACACACACATCTCCAGAAAATGTGCTTACCATTCTCCATCTGAGACACTCAAATCTCTGATAATCTCTGGTTTGAAGTTCTTGGAATAGGGAATAGGCAAATCTGTTTGAGTGAGATTAACACGTGATAACCACAGAAAATGCGACATATTGGACCAAGCTATACTCTCAATATTGTCCGGATAACAATTCAATAACACTCCATTTTAGTTCCCCATATTGAACAGTTCTTCATAGTTTTCAAATTTGACCTTCTAATCCAAACTCGAGAAGCAAAATAATTAAAATGATCATAGTTTAGAGCTTCTCCTACAGCAGAAGTGTAAAGCACCTATTATGTTGAATTCTGATTTGGCTCTCATGCTGATCCTGCAAGGACAAGACACGCTCAGTATAGAACAAGAACTACCGTCAAATTAGGAATAGAAGTACCATATGAGAAACCTTAACTTCGGATGATACAAGTCGTCAGCATAACTGCCTTGCTTCCTATAATTTCTAACAACAACGTTCCTAGTATTATCGCACACCGTGGGTCTGGCGTACATAGACCTTACCCTTACCTTGTGAGGATAGAGAGGTTGTTTCTAATAGACCATCGGCTTAGGAAAGTATTAGCACCATATTAATGAAAATATAGACAAGGAACAATACCAAAAGGGGTTGCTCTGATGGTAAGCAACCCCCACTTCCAACGGAGAGGTTGTGATTTCGAGTCTCCCCAAGAGCAAGATGGGAAGTTCTTGGAGGGAACGATGCCGGGGGTCTATTTGGAAACAGCCTCTCTACCCCACGATAGAGGTAAGGTCTGCATACATACTACCCTCCCCATACCCCACTATGTGGGGCTATACTGGTTTGTTGTTGTTGAACAATACCAAAAGGCCATATAAAAGCAGAATAAAAATAACAAGATAGAAAGGTGATCAACAATGAAAGAAAACAACTATTAGTCATAAAAACCTACCACCAACACAAAGCGAGACTGTGCACCAAAACTACCGCTATGAACACTTTAGACTACCTATCCTACTACCATAATCCTCGACCTCCACACCTTCCTATCAAGGGTCATGTCCTCCGTCAGCTAAAGTTGCGCCATGTCTTGCTAATCACCTCTCCCCACTTCTTCTATCGCCTACCTCTACCTCTCTGTAGGCCCTCCAATATTAACCTCTCACACCTCCTCACCAGGGTGTCTGTGCTTTTATATCATGACCAAACCACCTAAGCTGCGTTTCCCCCATCTTGTCCTAAATAGAGGTCACTCCCACCTTGTCGCAAACCTATCTAACATGGTGTGCCCGCACATTCATCTCAACATACTCATCTATGCTGCATTCATCTTGTGGACATGAGCGATCTTGACTGGTCAATACTCAGCCCCATACAACATAATCGGTCTGACCACCACTTTGTAGAACTTACCTAAGTCCATAATTATCCCATCTAGAAAAAATCAGGACAATTTGAAGTAACAGAGATGGACTTTACCAGTATTATTAACTCAATGCTAGATAATTCCAAGTGAAAAAAAAATAACAATAAACAAATTTCAAGTTCAAAGGAGTTATTACTCGGTTTACAAATTAATTGAGGATAAGCACTAAAATGACTAGTAGAAAATGAAATCTGACATACTAATGCATTTGTGAATGAAAATGAAGGGAAAATATGTGGTTGTTACCTCTCAACAGCGATTTCTAAGAGATATTTGCACAGATATGTAGATCAATGCCTTGAGGATTTTGCCGTTAGTGTCAAGCTTTGCCGTTCTCGTAATGGACCTTCTAAAGAATGAAAAAAGGAGATTCATAAGCCTTTCGTTCCTTAGCAATACGTTTCAAACTCAAGCCAGTATTTTCCAAAAGGAAAATGCATCAATATCCGAATTCCGGTATTATATGGACTGAAATGTACCGAGACTCTCTGTGTATGTGTGTCGATGGAGATAAAAGACGAACGGTTGATTCCAGAACTCTGATCTGGAAATACGAAGAGAGATGTATATATATGCTCAACAAGAGCATCTACATATAACAATTAAATTTATATGCATTTTAAGCATACATTGATTCACACAAGTAATCAAGAATGTTAGATAAATGAAGTAAAAACAAGATAACTAACCAACTAATTGTGACGTTGAATCGGGGCATGTATTTAGGCATAACTGTAGTTTCGCCCTGGATCATACCCTCGATTCGAAGCCAAATATATATCAAGAGTTATGGACAAAATAAGAACTTTTAAATAATTAAGAAACAGAGAAACAAGTTTGTGTTGCCTTGATATATATGTTACAATGTCCACTGAATAAGAAACTTCCCCTTTCTGGTATGCTACCGACACCGGGCAAGCCCTTTGTTAATCGTGTGAAACTATTTTGTAGCACTTTCCGAGGTCATGGGGCTCATACCGGGTTTGGGAGGTGTTGTCTCATCAAGCTCGCTGACGAGCACTCCGTTTGGGCCTTAGTACGAAAAGTTCTCAACTTCGAGTCCGATCCCACGTAGTCGTATTTTTACTTCGTTCGCCCCATCGAAAAATCGGGGTGCTCATTTGCCCCAGTTTTATCCGTATACAAGTAGCTATCAAATTAAGATGAATTACCAAATTGAATTGGAATATAATTTATGATCGTTATCCCGCCAATGGAATACAAACAAATTTTCACTTAATTACTCAAGTAAAAACTATAGTGTTATCTCTCTCTTAAAATAAATTACTTTTTGCAACTGAGAAATACAGATAGAAAACAAAATCACTATAATTAGCTACTATGTAGAGGGGAAAATAGAAGCTCCATTGGACGCAGCTGAAAGAATCAACATTAACGTACACAAAATTTCAAGTCATAAAAGAATATCAAGATTACTAAACGGCTAAAAAGTTATGTAAATACTTATTAAGCTCAAGAACAATCGAAAATAATAAGGGTTAATCGGAATCAAGCGTAATATAAACTAGAGAATATCGTGTAGCTAAGATTGGTGATAATAATGTAGATATTTTGAGATGTAAGAACAATAGAACAAGTAACAATCTTTGTACAAGAGAGAGAGAGTTGTGTATTCTAAATAGCAAAAATACACATGAGCCTTTACAAAGGGAAGGTCCCCTTTATATATTAAGGGACCTTCCTCGAAATAATCAAAGAAAAGTACAGAGGTTGGTGGTCTTAGTGTACGGAAGAGTCAGAGCTTCAAACGGCGTCGTCTTGATTCATGTCACTCGGTTCGTCCACTTACTGGGGTCGACCTTACTTGAGTCAACCTCAGTTAGGCTGCTCTCTATGTCAAGGACGTGCGTAGATAGCATAAGAACATAGGGAACTAAATTTGCGCAATACAGATAGTCCCTCCGCTTGTTGGGTACGTAGCCAAGAGACATCATCAACGAACGGACATATGTGCTCGACCTTTCTAGAAATTTGATTGTACCTGTAGATACTGTGAAAAAGGGTGTGATCATATGCGAAGGTATTATGCCGTTGACATATGACCTTCTTTTAGGACTCCTTTTTAGGATGACATCATCGATCACATGCGTGATCATTACTTTTTCTCCCGAGCGGTTCAGGACATGACGTGATATTTTGGTTTCCTGCGCCGGTTTTCGAATCATGCCTTTTCGATTTTCGTGTGCCTTTCCTTATAAGTAGAGGAGAGGTTGAACCCAATTCAACTTTTGAACCTTTTTCAGAGAGTATTTGCTCAATCTTATCCTCGTCTTTTTCTGGTACTCGTTGATCTTCTTAAAATATCCGTTCCCGGGAATCGAACCATGTGTCCCTGAAGCGCCTTTCTTTCATAACCTTCATCATGGTTAAGCGTCGTCACGATAGCGAAAAGACCAAGGGTGATGCCCCCTCTAGAGTTTCATCGTCCTCAGACGATGGGGAAGGAGAAGTCGAGGAGGTCCTCGTTCCTTTATCAACGTCCTACATACTTTCGTAGGACATGGTCACACGGAAGGATTTTAACAACAAATGTAAACTCCCTCCTTGGGAGTTTAGCTAGCTGACGTCATCTCACTTGGCTGCTCTCAGGAAGTTGCACAATATTCCTGATTACGTTGAGATGGCTCCCGCTTGGATAGACTACGCCAATGTGCACAGGCCTGGATATTGCACATTTTATGAATATGCTTTTCGGATTGGGTACAACCTCTCGCTCAATCCTCTGACGAAGGATCTTTGCCGTTGGTATGGGGCGTGTCCGGCCCAACTTACCCCGTACGCACTGAATGTGTGTAGGATTCTTACCACCGACGCGGCTAAGATACCATGCTTCAGTTGATACGTCGGGGTAAGAAGAGTTTTGTAGTGCAAGCCGACGACAAGGCCAGTCGTAAATTTTGGAAGAAAATTTTCTACGTTCGTACTGAGCATCTGGCGTCTAATCCTGTAGGGTTCCCGGAGGCATGGAACATAGCATGTAAGCGTTTCTGTATGCAGTTTTTATGGTAGTCTTATTTCGTCAGCTTAACCATCGTAGATTTCTTTTTACCTTTATGTAGTGACAGCTCGCACTCCTCGACGGATTGATGACATTAGGTCGTGGGTGAGAGAATTAATACCGTTTGCGGAGAAATGGCGCACTTGGTCAGAATTCCTCAGGCTGTATGGCCCGACAGGTAATGGCCTTGCTTGGTTTTTCCTTTCTGTTCTAGCTTGGAGACTTTTCTTAACTCATACATGTTTTGGTAGGTCGGGGTGCTTCGAAGAAGGCGCATAAGAAGAAGAAGAATAATAAGAAGAAGACTATGGCCGGCCCTTCTAGGGCGGTGTCTGATTCTGACGAGGATGATATGCTCCTCATAGGCACGTCTAGGGGCATTGCTTTCCCCCCCCCCCCCCTCAAGGAAAGAGGCCGCATCAGCGGCGGCTCTCGAGGTAATGTATGAGGCGGTGCTCAGGGTCGCGCTTGAAATGATGCCCCGAGGAGATACCAGCGGTTGTGCCTAGGACCGTCCCCGAGGTTTCCCCCATAAGGACGCCCACTATTGAAGTGACGCCATCTGAGCTCGACTTGCGTACCACGGAGGGAAGCCTTGAAGAAGAAGAGTCGCTGGAAATGAAGAGACCCCAGATTCGTGCTGACAAGGCGGTGGTCACACATGCAGAGAAGGTTAAGCCACCCCGCCGTGAGTCTAGGCCGGTCTTCATGGCTGAAGACATTCGCTCGGGGAGGTATGCTCTTAGAAGAGAGGCAGTTACTGACCTCCTCCCGGCACGTGCTCGGAATGGCGGATCGTGGGCGGCTGCAGAGAGAGGGGGTGAATGTGTGGATGTGGCGAGTCCGGAAATCGCCATCGAGGATGTGGGCGGAGAAGGCAGGTCCTTAGATCAAGTGGAGATGGTGGCTGGCCAGTCCTCCCGTCGAATAGTGATTCCCAGTCATTATAATTTGTTGGAAAATTACAAGGAGGCAGCCACCAGCATGACAATTTTATATGCGGGTGCTGAGAGCGCGACCCTGGCGGAGACCAGTGACAAGGACTTTGCCCGAAGAGTGGCGGGTGCGGCCTTGCAGGTATGTCTTTTGACTTGATTGATTTTTTTTTTTTTGCATTTGTGGAGGGTGATTTTCTTTACACTTACTTTTCGGCTTTTTCCAGAGTTATATCTTGGAGGCGGAGAGGGGTCGACGTCTGAAGAAGAAAGTGGCCAAGAACAATAAGTTAGTGCAAAAGTATAACAGGACGTGTGAGGCGCACCGAACCTTGGACAATTTGTATAAACAGGACCCTAACTTTAGGGTGTTCCGTGAGGGCCTCGTGCAGTCTGAGGCGCAGTTGAAGAAGAGGGTGGCTGAGCTGGAGAAAGTTGAAAAGCAACTCATGGCCGTTGTTGCTCGGGCTGCAGCGATGGAGATCATTATTCAATCTAAGGATGAAGAATTACAGCTCGGCTGCGTAGTGGCAGAGGAGGCGGCAGAATTTTGCACTCAGGTTGGGGCCTTAACGGCGGAACTTGATGCCAAAAAGGCCGAGGTTGAGGACCTCAAGCGGGCTATTGTACAGGCCAATGCGTCTTGTAAGGAACACGAGATGTGGGTGTATGCGGAGGCCCAGTTGCTCGTACTTGAAGAATTTTTGGTGGTCGGGCGAGCATCTAAGGCGGAAGTTGAGAGCCAACGCCAGTTGGTTAGAGCTGCCTTTGAAGCGGCCGGCTATAGTCCCGAATCACCACCCCGAGAGGGAGGTAATTCTGCAGATGTTAACATTTGGAGTCCAGCTCTTGGATTTCCAAGGCGTACCTTCCTGGGAATGAAGACGTGGGCCACATGAAGACTAGGCGGGGCAGGATGATCAGAGTGGCGGAGGCCTTTAGGATTTTTGTAAACAAATATGTTTGTAAATACTTATATTTGTATCATAGGTGTTGACCCTTCTGAAGATAAAGACATGACTTTTGCCATAGTTAATCTTTTTCTATTTTCTGGAACCTTGCTGTATATTTTTTTACCGTGGTTGAAGCTAAGTGGGTCATTCGGTGGCGACTATTCTGAGCGCCTAGCCGTGTAAAAAATATGGCCTTAGCCATGTGAGGGTTTTTTCGGCCTTGGCCGTGTAAAAACGATGGCCTTATCCATGTAAGAGTTTTGCGGCCTTGGCTGTATAAAAACGATGGCCTTATCCGTGTAAGAGTTTTTTTTGCGGCCTTCGCCATGTAATAACGATGGCCTTAGCCATGTAAAATTCTACGGCCTTAGCTGCGTGAAAATGATGGCCTTTAGCCATGTAAAATTTGACGGCCTTAGCCGTGTAAAAACGATGGCTTTAGCCATTTAACATTTGATGGCCTTAGCCATGTAAAAACGATGGTCTTAGCCATGTAAAACGATGGATTTATCCATGTGAAATACGAGGCCTTAGAAGTGTAAAAACGATGGCTTTAGCCATGTAAAATTCGACGGCCTTAGCCGTGTGAAAATGATGGCTTTAGCCATGTAGAATTCGACGGCTCTAGCCGTGTAAAAATGATGGCTTTAGCCATATAAAATTCGAGGCCTTAGCCATGTAAAATTTGACGGCCTTACCCGTGTAAAAATGATGGCTTTAGCCACGTAATATTCGACGGCCTTAGCCTTTTCGTGCATTGGAGATGGCTGTAACCTTTTCATACATTTGGAGATGGTCGTAGCCTTTTCATACATTTGGAGATGGTCGTAACTTTTTCATACATTTGAAGATGGCTGTAGCTTTTTCATACATTTGTAGATGGCAATAGCCTTTCTATTCATTTGGAGATGGCCGTAGCCTTTTTTATACATTTGGAGACGGCCGTAGCGTTTTCATAATTGGGGATGACCATAACCTTTCCATACATTTGAAGATGGTCGTAGCTTTCAATACATTTGAGATGGCACTAATCCAGTCCCTGTATCATGTCGGGCTTGGAGAGTACACAGAGAGGCTGATGTGATACACTGCAAACATCTCCAGGTGTTCCCTTTGCCGCCTCGTTAAAAACCTTCTCGAGAAAACCCAATCGGGACAAAACTCGGGTAAGGGAAAAAGAGTACGACTTAGGGGATGCCTTTTAGAAGTGAAAATGTTTGAGGTGAGCGACGCTCCAGTTGTTCTGGAGCGTTTTCCTTCCATTGTCTCTAGCTGGAATGCTCCTTTCCCAGCTGCCGCTGTGATCTTTTAGGGTCCTTCCCAGTTTGTGCCTAGTTTTCCTTCGCTTGGGTGTTTGGAGGCCAACATCTTGGCTTTGAGGACGTAGTCTCCTACTTTGAGTGGCCTTATTTTTGCCCTTTTGTTGTAATATCTTTCGACTTGTTGTTTTTGGGCTACTATCCTGATGTCGGCCATTTCCCTTCTTTCTTCGGCTTCATCAAGATCCTGAAGTCTGCTGGTGTCGTTTTCTGTTCTGCTGGTGCGTGAATACCTTAGGCTGGGTTCACCTACTTCGACAGGTATGACCGTGTCGGTACCATAAACTAGTGAGTATGGGGTTTCCTCGGTGCTGGACTTGAGTGTAGTTCTGTGTGCCCACAAGACTTCAGGTAGTAGTTCGGGCCACAGCCCCTTGGCGTCTTCAAGCTTCTTTTTTAGTATGTTTAGAATTATTTTGTTAGAGGGCTCCGCTTGGCCGTTGGAGGCGGGGTGGTATGGCGTGGATAGTATCCTTTTGATGCGCCATTTCTCGAAGAACTCAGTCGTTTTTTGACTGAAGAACTGTCGCCCGTTGTCGCAACTGATTTCTTTGGGGATGCTGAAGCGACATATGATGTTTTTCTATATGAAGGCGATGACTTCTTGTTCGGGTATTTGCGCGTACGCACCTGCTTCCATCCATTTGGAGAAATAGTCAATTAAAACAAGTAAAAATTGTACTTTCCTCGTCCTGCAGGTAGTGGGCCGACTATATCCATTCCCCATTTGATGAAGGGCCAAGGGGAAGTGACGGAATGGAGGTGTTCTCCTGGTTGGTGTATCATTTGGGCGTACTTTTGGCATTCTTTGCATCAGCGGACATATTCAGCTGCCTCTTTTTTCATGGTGGGCCAATAGTAGCCGGCACATATGATGCATCACAGAAGGGCGCGGTTGCTAGTGTGGGAACCGCAATGGAATTCGTACACTTCTTCGAGTACCAGCCTCATTTGGTGTGGCCCTAGGCATTTGGCCAGGGGGCCACCGAATGTCCTTTTGTAAAGGTCGTTGTTTATCATGCAGTATCAGGCGGCCTGTACACGAAGTTTCTTCGCCTCTTTTTTGTCGGGGGGTAATATCCCGTCCTGCATATAAGATATGAACTAGTTGCGCCAGTCCCAAGTTAGGTTTAAAGAAAGTACCTCGGTGTGATCAATGGCCGAGTGGAGGAGCATGACCACACTTTCTTTGCTGATGTTTTTGGTGGCTGCAGCCAGCTTTGCCAGGCCGTTCGCTTTGATGTTCCCTGCTCTGTGGATTTGTTCGAATCGGCATTCGTCAAATGTAGCCATCAGCTTGCGGAGTTCTGTATGGTAATTTTGCAGGCTTTGCTTTTTGATTTGATAAGTCCCAGTGACCTGGTTTACCACAAGTTGGGTGTCACAGTGGAGGAGGATTCGGCGAGCCCATACTTAGTGGCCAATTTCATGCCTGCAATAACGGCCTCATTGTTAGTCATTTCCGGGCATCGTATGGACTGGCGAATCGTTTCGCCCGTGGGGACCTCAAGAGCGAGTCCCAGCCCCGATCTAGATTCATTGGCGGCGCCATCCGTATAAAAGACCCATAGGTCGTTTTTGGAGGATGCGCCTTGTGCCTCGACTAGGACTTGCGACTTGATGGCGGTCCTTGGAAGGTAAGTGATATCATGCTCGCTCAGCTAAACGGCCCATCGGGCGAGCCGGCCTGAGAGTTTGGGCTTGTGTAAGACACTCCTTAAAGGGAAGGTCGTTACTACCCTTATGGGGTGGCACTAGAAATAGGGTCGTAGCTTTTGTGAAGCTACCACGAGTGCCAATGCCAGCCTCTCAAGGTGCGGGTACCGGGTTTCGGCATCCATTAAAGTTTTGCTAATGTAATAAATAAGAGATTGCATACCATTATTTTCGTGCACTAGGACGGCGCTGACCGCGACTTTCAATACGGCCAAGTACACCAATAACGGTTCGCCTGGGTTGGCTTTGACTTGTAGGGGTGGCGATGATAGATATGCCTTCAAACTCCTCAAGGCGTCGACGCATTATTCGTTCCATTGTAGTCCCTGGTCTTTTTTCAATACACCGAAGAATTAATGGCACCTGTCGGAGGAGCGTAAGATGAACCTGGAGAGGGCGGCTATTCAACCTGTCAGATTTTGCACTTGTTTTTTGCTGCTTTGTATTTCTGGGATGGCTTGTATGTCCTTGACCTGGTCTGGGATGACTTCGATGCCCCTTTGTGACACCAGAAACCCCAGGAACATTTTCGAGGCTACGGCAAAGGCGCTCTTCTTAATATTTCGAAGGCTTCTTTCAGGTGATCGAGGTGGTCCTCTTTCTTTGACGACTTCACTAGCATGTCGTCAATATAGACCTCCATCGTTTTTTCGAGCTGCTCTTTGAACATCGTGATCACCAGCCTCTGGTATATGGCCCCCACATTCTTGAGCCCGAAGGGCATTACCTTGTAGCAGTATGTTCCCTAGTGAGTGATGTAAGTTGTTTTCTCCTGATCTTCCTCGGCCATCATGATTTGATTGTAGCCAGAGTACGCGTCCAGGAAGCTTAACAGCTCATGCCTTGCCGTTGCGTCTATTAATTGGTTGATATAGGACAGTGGGAACGAATCTTTTGGACATGTTTTGTTTAGGTCGATAAAATCCACGCACATCCGCCACTTCCCATTTTTCTTTTTGACTATTACAACGTTGGCGACCCGTTCCGGATACTTGGACTCCCTAATGGAACCGTTCGCCAGCAGCTTGTCTACTTCTTCACTAACTGCTTTTTTGATGGCGGCATTGAATTTTCTCCTTACTTGTCGCACGGGCAGGTGTAGCGGATCAATATTAAGTTTATGGGAGGAAATTTCTCGTGGAATCCCTGGCATATCTGCATGGGAAAAAGCAAACATGTATGCATGGTTAGATAGAAATTCACGATACTTACTTGGATTTGAAAGGCCGTGGCCTATATAAGCCTTCTTTGTGGAATTTCTGTTGCTCAGCTGGACGGGGTCAATATCTTCGACCATGGCCTTGTTAACCTCAACATCTTCGGGATATTTGATAGCGTCCTCTGTCGGATGGACCTTGGTCCCCAACAGGGCTGATTGCTATGCCTCCGCACTCGCTCCTTTGAGTTGTTTGGTGTGTGTATAATCTTTAGCTATTTTATAACACTCATGGGCAGTGCGCGGCTCGCCTCTATGTTGTACACCCTCCATGGGGTAGGGAATTTGATCACTTGATAGAAACTGGAGGGGACTGCCCTCATGGAATGTATCCACGGACGTCCGAGGATGGCGTTGTATGTCGTTTTTTGGTTCATTATGTGGAAACTGGTTTCCATCGTAACTCCTCCTGCCAGAACGGGCACCGTTACTTCCCTAGAGGTTCTTTACACTGCATTGTTAAAACCAATTAGTGTTATATAGCGTGGAATTATCTTATCCTCGAGTCCTATTAGTGCAAGGACTCTTGGATGAATGATACATGCGCTGCTGCCCTCGTCGACCATAATCCTTTTAACGTCAGTATCTACTATGTGTAAAGTAATAACTAAAATATCATAATGGGGAAAAACAAACCGTCAATATCAGACTTATCGAAGGTGATACTATCTTCGAAGTCGTCATACTGTCCGTGAGCGATAGTTTGCTTTTGTTTGTGAGTGGTGGTGAATTTGACATGGTTGATCGCTGAGTCATTGCCGTCCCCAATGATCATGTTGATGGTGCGTGTTGGTGAGGGCGGCCTTGGCAGGTCGTGAGGTTGTTCTCGCCAGCGCGCGAAGTTGAGTTTTCCTTTGTCGCTGAGCAGTTCTTTCAAGAATCCTTGGTTCAACATTCGGACCACCTCCTGCCCGAGACCTATGCAGTCTTCGGTTATGTTCCCCTGTTCCTTTTGGAACTCAAATAGGGCATTTGATTTTCTGGTGGCGGGGTTGGACTTCATCTTCGCTGGCCATTGTACTTTGTTGCCTAGCTTCTCCAGTGCGTAGACTACTTCTGAAGGAGATACAAAAAAGTTATGTGCAGATAGTAAAGGAGGCATACCTATGTGGTTCCTCACTGGGGCGACATGTCATTGTAAGGCGTCTGCGTGCCTCGGCGGATGCGAAGATCTGATGTACGGTTGGTGCCTTTCCATGTTGAGGCGTGGGACTTGCTCTCGTCGTCCCTCGTTGTGTCGGTCTCTTTGAATTTCTGGGTGCATTGTTATTAGCCTCCAGGTCGGGCCATTAAGGTCATCATCGTCTCCACGTACCTCGGTACAATAGGCGTTGTGGATTTCTTCCCAGGTGGTGGGGGGATATTTCATAAGATGGCTAAGTAGTTTTCTGGATGCCCGTGAGCCATCCCTGCTGAGTCCGTTCTAAAAAGCTGCGACTACCATGCCTTCTAACACGTTTGGTAGGCTCATTCTGACCCTGTTGAACCTGGCTAAGAACTCTCTCTGAGCCCTTCTCTTGAGGCCTGTCAGACAGCAGAGATGTCGTTGACCCGTGCTTCCGCTTTCTTGGCTCTTGCGTGGACAGTGACAAATTTATCTGCCATTTCCTCGAACGTGGAAATGCTTTTGGTCGGCAGCTGGGAGTACCATGTTAGGGCCCCCCGTGTTAGCGTTTTGCCGAACTTCTTCAGAAGTACGGATGGTACATGCTCCTTTGATAGATCATTACCTTTGACTGTCGTGACAAAGTGAATCAGATGGTCCTTGGGATATGAGGTCCGTCATATACCTTCAAGTAGGGGGCATTTTGAAGGTCTTTGTGATGAGGTATAGTGCAGCTCCTTATGTGTAGGGTTGTTCAACGAACCTCCCCACATCTCTCTTTGGCAGCAGCTTAGGCGCACCCTGGATCTTGTCCACTCTTTCTTGGTGCTCCTTCATCTGGCCGCGAAGCGACCTATTTTCTTTTCCATTTCCTCCAACTTTTTTAGGATGGCTGTGTGTGCCCCCGTGGGCTTGAGCATCGACGGGCACGTTGTTTGTTAGTGTGACCTCGAGTTCATCTTCGGCTACAACATGGTCTATCGCTGGTGTGCATCTAGCGTTTTAGAGTGGCTTCTCAGCTAAACTACTCAGAGCATTTATCAACCACTTTACCGGTAACCTCTTTACCTCAGGGGGTGCTTCTTTAGTTGTAGATGTAGAAGCCTTTTTTTCTCGTGGAACCACCAGATCTTCAGAAGGGGAAGGTGGGTTTTCCACGTTCATCAGGGTATTAAGGGTTGCGTGTAGAGCATCCCCTTCAGCAGCCGCGTTGAGAGGGCCCATGAGATCGGCTCTAACATCCATGATAGCTTTCACTCTTGCGTTGTTTTCAGCCATTCTAGGTTGTAGAAAGTGGTTTTTGAAGGATATCTAGAAGCAAACTACAACTTTGATTCACGGAATCCCCACAGACGGCACCAAATTGTTTGGCTAAAAAGTTATGTAAATACTCCCTCCGTTCCAATTTATGTGAACATATTTCCTTTTTAGTCTATTCCAGAAAGAATGAACCCTTTCTAAATTTGGAAACAATTTAGCTTAATCTTACAATTCTACCCTTAATGAGAAGCTTTTATAACCACACAAATTCTCTGGGCCCCTTTATAACTTGTTTAGGACCACATATTCCAAAAGTCTTCTTTTTTTCTTAAACTCCATGCCCAGTCAAACAGGTTCACATAAATTGGAACGGAAGGAGTACTTATTAAGCTCAAGAACAATCGAAAATAATAAGGGTTAATCGGAATCAAGCGTAATATGAACTAGAGAAGATCATATAGCTAAGATTGGTGATAATAGTGTAGATATCTTGAGATGTAAGAACAATGGAACAAGTAACAATCTTTGCACAAGAGAGAGCAAGAGAAAGAGAGAGAGAGAGGGAGAGAGAGAGAGAAAGAGAGAGACAAAGAGAGTTGTATATTTTGAATAGCAAAAATACACATCGTTTTTCGTTCTTCAGGAATGGTGCCGGTCAATTGGTGTATAGGCCATCTCGGTCCAGTTTAAAATTTACCTCTATTTTGAATCTCGCTTCCTTGTTAACTGGGAACCCCCTCCTCTATGAAGCAGAGAATGATCGATCGAAGAATGAGAAGATTTTTGGCTTACCAAAAAAAAGTTGATTGAAAGAACTGACCTAAGTATAGCTCTCTCTTTCAAATACATCTGGTGGTGAAGGCATTCCAGCAACAACTCTTCCTTGAGCCTTTACAAAGGGAAGGTCCCCTTTATATATTAAGGGACCTTCCTTGAAATAATCAAAGAAAAGTACAGAGGTTGGTGGTCTCAGTGTACGGAAGAGTCAGAGCTTCAAATGACGTCGTCTTGAGTCATGTCACTCAGTCCGTCCACTTACTGGGATCGACCTTACTCAAGTCGGCCTCAGTTAGGCCGGTCTCTATGTCAAGGACGTGCTTAGATAGCATAAGAACATAGGGAACCAAATTTGCCCAATACTTAGACAAATTTTCAAGTTTTATAAGAATTTTTGATAACCTAAAAAGAGATTCATAACCTAAAAGCTCAGTTCCAATGATAGCAGCGAAAAAAGACAGTTTGATCGAATACTTAGTCAAGTCCACAGTATTAGAATTTATGACATACTTCTCTTATTAACAAGACGTTCATTAAAGGGCATGCCAGTAAAATAAAAAATCTGAGTCTCAAACAAGTTGCTCATTATTTTGATTCCAGTAAAAATAAAACAGGTAATTAATTAGTTACATCAGACAAAAATAGGTGTCTGTCAAATCAATTATTTCAGGACAAGCAGTAGAAAGTCTTCTTTTCTTGCTGTCTCCACTAACCTTGTAGCATGGAGGAGTAAAAACATCAATAACCTCAACTTCACTAGACAAACCAGCATTCATGCTCTGCTGACAAAGTTTACCACCAAATTCTTGGTCCAATTCGAATCTGTCCCTTAAGTTGTCCGTTATACCATAGCAACCACTTTGAATTGAGGATGGTGCATTTACGGGCGAGTCAATGATAATATATGTCTGCTTGGGATCCTCTCTATGGGCTGTGCTATTTTCTTCAGCATGTTTGTAAAGTTTTTCTCTCCAATCAAAATGTTCATCGACATTTTCTACAGCGCTTCTAGCAGAACTATCAGAAGTTGTGGATCCTGTAGATCCTTTGTCTGTTAACTTTTCACTGCTCACCACATAATCTTCACTGTTGTCCCAATCATTGGTTGTATACTCATTCTTGTCAATTCCTGTATAACAGGGAAGTTCGTCCAGTGCACAAACTTGGACTCTCATGTGCTCTGGAATATTAGGGCAACCAGCAGAATGCATCTTGTATTTTGTGGAGAAGAAATTTACGGTGAGATTTAGGCTGAACATAGAAAACAAAACTAGTGAGACAAAATTCATTACGGCTTGTAAGTCCACCACAGGAAAGCTGAGCAATAAATTTCATACCTTTGCCACTCAGGGAGAGTAAGCATTGTATATGCCAATTTAATCTTGTTAGCAACTCCTCCAAGAGATTTGAACGATGCTGCTGCCTGTCTCACTGCACGGGATTCTACTGGATGCTGCCACGCCCACTCAAACTGCGACATTCAATTGAGAAAACAATTAAATTGATATCTCCTACCAGCTTCAGTTGGTCTATCCTTAAAGCAAATTCAGGTGGAATTTGCATATTGTAAGGTTTCAAATAATGAACCTTTTGTAAGATCTAAAACCTCCTGAAATTCCAACAGTTTGCGCTATTTCTCAATTGGTTCACTTGAAGTTAAGTTGAAAATTTCCCCTTTGTTTATTTCACATGAGAATTAAGCCAACAAAAAACATTGGGGAAGTTAGATTTTTGCATTAAGAGATTCAGTGTGAGCGAGCAGAGGTAACCAACTAAATTCATGGTTATGAAAACAGTTTATACCGTTTGGATTATTTTCAGCTTTCTTTTAAAAGTATTATGGTCTAGGGATTGGTTTCTCGAGAACTATGTGCATGTTGGATTTAGGTTCCAAAAATTGGTTTCTTGAAGACAATGTGTATATTTGTGTATAGATTTGATGGAAAAGTATGCTCTTTTAAAATTTTTAATTAAGATATATTTCTGCTTTAAGTTTCCAAAAATTAATCTTAGTTTCATTTTTCCAGGTAGTGTAACTAAACAATAATACTCTACAGCTATTCCGGACCTGATTGACTTTGTTTTAACTAAAGATTATTTCAAAACTATACATCACAAATATTTCTAAAACAACAAAAATGTATTACACAGCTGTTACCTAAGGCCAATTTTGAAAAACCAAATCCAAACATGTATTATGCATAGCTAAAGAACACGGGAGAGAGAGGTACCTGGAGGGCAGATACGTTTGTGGGGAAGCCGTAAATGCATAAAACCATCTCCCAAGGACGCTTCTTCTTTGTCCTGAAAGCACCCATCCTCACTTCTCCATTGTGTTGTCGTATTCTACGGCGAGGATTCACTGTAAATCTGCACCAACGATGGATTACACTCCTGTTCTATTCATGGATAATCCATTCTGTTCGAGAGGAGAATAAATTTTTATTTATTACTTGAATTTAGGACTTCAAATATAAATTAAAGGATATCAACCTGCAGACAACATAATGTTCAAGAAAAATAACCTGGTTGCAGAAACAATTTAAAAAAGATTCCAATTTTCATAAACCTCTCAAAAAACAAATTTTTTAGTAGATGATTATCATTTCAAATTAGGCAATTTGATAAAAACTGTGCGAGGAAAAAGAAATAAACAAGGTTTGTCAAGTGTTAGCTTTAATTAAATTTGGATCTAGGAAAATAAAAAAGAGAAAGAAAATAAAATGAAATAAAAGGGGATAAGAAGTAACGAAGTAACCAAAGCTCCCCAATCGGAAATCTAATCTGATGGATTTCATAATTACTAGCTGCGCGACAGTGATTAGAACTAATTGACGAGAAAGAAAAAAGGAAGAAGAGGAAACGAACCCTATGTAAGTGTGGCCCTTGAACCTGGGGCACATAGACGTTAGCAAATAGCAGGCGAAGAATCTGCTTTCTGCTCCCGCTCCCGCTTCTACTTGTTCACCCAAATTCACTTCTTTTCCCTCACATCTTCTTCCTCCTCCTCCTCCAGAAACTTTCTTCTGCTCTCTCCCCTTCCGTTTCCCCATTTCTCTCTCTCTCCTTTCTCTTTCTCTGTGAGAATGTGTGCAAACAGTGGAGCGTTTGGATTCCTTCTGATCACGTCAAATTCGACCGTTGTGATGCGGGTTTCAATTTTCCGGTTCTTTATGTTGTGGCCCTGTGGGCCTCGTGACGTGATAACTCAGGTGATTGTCACGAATGGCCCATATAGGGTTGGTCCTGGCCGAATGTTTTCAAAATTAGTGGTATTTAGAAAATAGTCCTGAGCAGCATAAAATTACTGCTCTTCAGTATTTTTCTACCGTATTGGCAGGGTTTAACCGTATTGGTAGAGTTTATGCTATATTTATTATATTTATTTGTTAAGTTTTTTTATCAAATCTATCGAGTTGCCATGTTTTGCTTATTAGGGATTTCTCTATCGCATTGATAGAGTTTACACTATGTTTATCTGTTTAATTTTTTATCAAAGTCTACCCCGATTGGTATATCTTATAGTATTTGAGCCTTGTCCCCCTATTTTATGCTTCCCTTATATGTTTTGTAGTTTTGTGACTTGAGGGTTTGATTGATTTGGCTTCGGGAAGGTGCAGGAGTGATTTGGAATAGTGTGTTATTGTTGGAAGCTTTAGTTGTAAGAGTTGACCGAGGTTTGAATTTTGTATAAATGATCTCGGAATGGTATTTTAAATATTCCAATCGGTTCTTATGGTGATTTTAAGCGTATGTTCTGAATTGGATTTGGAAGTTCTTAATATGTTTTGGTGTTATTTTCCAAAAGTTGGCAATTCTTAGGAATAGAGAGTTCATAATTTGATCGGGAGATTGACTTTGGGGTTATCATATTTTAATTTTGGTTCTAAAAGGGTTTGAATAAGTTTATTTAGTCATTTTGGGACTTGTGTGCAATATTTGGGTTCATTCTAGATTATATAGGCTTGAATCAGACATTTGATTGAAAGTCAGAAATTATGAACTTAAGAGATTGATCTTGATCGACGATTCATGGTCTTTATGTTAATTTCGGTATTTTGATCTTTTGGATTGGTTATGGAAATTTTGTATCAAACCACCACTATTATCCTTAGCCTCACGGTGAGCGCCAAACTGTTTACCATTAAAACGGATAATAATTGAATTTGTAAGTGATTTTAAGGATACATGAATTTATTCAACACAAGTAATCAAGAATGTTAGATAAACGAATTAAGATAAAATGAATAAGAAAACCAGTTGTGACACTAAGACCGGACTTGGATTTGAGCTAAACAATGATTTTGTCCTCGACCGGACCCTCGATTCGAAGCCAAATGTATCTAAAGAACAATGATTAAAATAAAAACCTTTTAATAGATAGAAAATAGAGAAATGAGTTTGTATTTCCTTGTTTGAACCCTTCAGGGATTTTTGTTGATTTTTCCCCACTTTTTTGACTTTATACTTGAACTCAATTATGTTATTTTCCACTGTTTTCAAAACTCAGGCAAGCTTACTTGCTTTAACACTTGAAATGATATTTTAAATAATAATTTGGGCTGAGCATCATGTTTTACTGTTGCCCGAGTGGCTTATGTAATTTTTGACCGAGTAAAGTCGAGGGCCTGTATTGTGAGGATATCTTTTGGGTTGGGTTGCATGCCCCAGTAGTGATACACTGATATGATTATGAGGCCGAGGGACTAAGATATGTATACCACGAGGTGGCTTGTTGATATTGATATGAGAGTGAGAGCATGTTATGATGCCACGATGTGGCTTGATATTGCGCTTAGGCCATAAGGAACCCTTCCCGGAGTCGGTTACACCCTAGTGAGCGCGAGTACCTATTGTGATATGAGATATAGCCCGAGGGGTTGATATTGTTCTATGTGATAGCCCGAGGGTTTGGTACTATTCTGGGATATTGCCCAAGGGGAGGATTTGATGACATTGTGCCCGAGGGGCAAACCTTATGTGCTTATCTTTCTTATTTTCCTGTCATTACCTGTTTAATTGTGTATTTGTGCCCGAGGGATGAATTTTTGTGCTTATCTGCACTAGTTTGCATTCAATTGCGTTAATTTTGAAAAGGTCATTTTAAGAGGTTTAGACCGAGCTAAGATGTTTTAAGAGATTTTACAGCTTTACTGATTTCTTACTAGTTTTTGAACTGCTTCTATATAAATCATGATATGCTTTGTGTGATTTCTTACCATTCAGACTTTAGTTATGGTTATTACTCACCGAGTTGGAGTACTCACTTTACTTCTTGCACCTTGTGTGTAGATTCGGGTATTTTTGAACCGGATAGCGGGTATTGGCGGATCGAAGGTAGAGTCATTGGAGTTAGCAAAGTAGCTGCCATTGTTCGCAACATTGCTTATCTCCCTCTTTATTATTTATCTATATTCAGCACATTTAAGATGTTTCAGTTGTAGTTAAACCCTAGTAGATGCTCGTGACTTGTGACACCACGGTTAGAGATGTGTCGGGTGGCATTTTTGCATTGTTATCGATACTTTCCGTTGTTCAGTATTATTAAACCATGTGTAAACTGCTTTTATGTTAATTGGCTATTTTTAAAATGTAAATTGGACTTACTGACTAGTCTTGTCTTCTCAAGATGCTGCAGAACCTTTAGGAAAAACTTCACATTCTTGGAATTCTTCTCGTGCGCCCTTGATTCAGCTTGAGAAGTAACACTTTGAATTCCCTCCACGTGTTCGTATGCACGCATGAGCGCCCACTATCAGATGTGAATCGATGGCTTGTGATTCTCTAATCGAGGGGCGAGACGTGATCTCTGTGAGTTGATATTAGGGCCAGCTAGAGGACTTGAGGCCGGATTTTTGCCTATAGCTTGAGCACCGAGGTGCTGATTGTGTGAACAAGTGTATTTGAACTTATATGTTCGGTAGTGTCCCTATTAGTAGAAGTGACAGCTGGATGGCTATGTGATAAGTATGCTAGTACTACGAGATGTATCCATATGATTGGGAAGTGATGTGAAGGGTCTGCTAAAAGATGGAAGAACTATTAGGCGGTTGAAGTCTATCTTGATTTGAGGTATATCGTGAGTTATGGGCGTGTGAAGAATCTTTCCATGTTTCCTAGTTGGGAGTGAAGTAAATTTCATTCTGCGGTATGATTTCAGACTCAGAAAGACTAAGTAATTGCGTACCGCTTGTGACGGTGGAAGGTATACAGAAATGTTAGTTGAAGGCAAAGCAGGTGGGTTATCTCCTGCGGAATTTTCTTAGGTAATGTGATCCTTATATGTTTGTTAGAAGACCTCATTTACAAGTGAAATATAAGTTTAAAAATTTGAATTTTAGGCCGCTTAAGAGAGTGGGCTTGACTGTTGCAAGGATGAATGCGAGATTTGCAGAAGATTCGAGGTACCAGATGATCTGTGTTTCACGATCTTATGAAGGATTAAGTTTAATCTTACTATGGTATTAAGGCAGCAATTGAGTATATGTGTTATGAGTTATTGTGTGTGTTTTGGTCTATGGTTTCGAGCCAAGTGGGGGAGTCTGCTATTGATTAAGCGATTGTAGTGTTAAGTGATATGTTGATTCCACTTTGAGGCGTGCTGGTGATTTAGTTATGGCTCACGGAGATTAAGGTCGAGGATGGCTCGAGTAAAGTGAAATTTTTTCAAAGGTTATATTATGCTTCATAGGTGCATGAGAATCATCGATTTTCTTGAGTTGTTGTTGGTAAAAGATGCTCGGTGCATAGAACATGAAGTTACTTGGTTGTATTGGGATGAGGTTACATTCTGCGTTGTTTGAGTGCTAGTGAGGCACGGGTTATTCGGTTTGTTTGATCAGGCTAATTGCTGTTTGAGTAGAGTAGATGACTCTCGATAATGGTTCTAATGGGTTCAAGATTTTACTTGTACCAACTGGGCATCTTCAAGTTGTATATTTGGTTAGAAACTGAGTTTTCATTGGAAGATGTCAAGAATTATGGTATTTTCTATGTTAATTATGGGATTCTATATATATCAGTGTCAGGAAGGGGAAGATAATGGCTTTGGATTCGTAGAAAGTCTCTTCAGGGTAAGCATTTTGAACGTGGTACTTTTGGAAACATTTAATAGAGCACTCAGTGGCTTATGAGCCTTTTACAATGTGGTTTTATGCTTGGGTCTTGTGTGGTAAGTCTGGATTAAGGAATTGTGATGATTTAGCAAGGAGTGTCCAGTTGAAGGTAAATCAAAAGGGAGTTCAGATGGATGGGATAGTTTGGTGGTAGACCAGATCGGTATGGTAAGGATATGATTAGTTCATTGGGTGTTTACGAGGTAATGAGTTTCTACGGGTATTTCACGATAATGCTCTTGGATTTTAGTGGCCTGTATAGGTTGATTGAGTTAGGGAGATTCAGTCCTGACATACTTGTTTGTACAAAGGGGAGTAAGAGAGTTCTTATTGATTTCTACCATAGTTAGAGATGTATATTTCTGCTGGCATGAAGAGCATGGGACATATATTGATTTTCTTCTAGGTTGGTCCCAATGGAAAGTTTTTGGTTGGTTAAGTACACAGTGGCTTGTGGCTCGGAAGAGATATGAAGTTCTCACGTTATCCTAGGATAGTATGGCATATGCAGTATGTTGTGGAGGATTGAGATTGCGTGTGTGAAGTTACGGTTCAGTTCTGAAAGGAAGGTTATAAAACTCTTAGGCAGCGGGCAGTTTCATACAATTAGAGAAATGAGCTTCAGATAATTAGAGAAAGGGTCTTCGGATGAGTAAGGAAAAGGTATCGCTAATTAGAGTGATTTGGCGAGGGTATATGTTTTAGAAAAGGCAATGTGATTAAGTTGATGGTACTTCGGTAGTATTGCGGCATTTTCTTGTTAGATCGACTGCTGATATTCGAGTTGCTTGGTGGCACAGAGGAATTCTAGATTATGACACGTGGAATGATTGGATATTAGCGATGTGGTATGTATTTGGACAGCGGAATTGGGGTAAGATATCGTGATTCATGTGCCATATGGATTTGGAGATTGAAAGTTCCCATGTTCAGGATATGTTGTTGTTGTGGGTCGCGTGTATCAGCATTGTCTAGTGACTATCGGGGTTTGGAGACCCGAGCGGATCTGTTGTTGCTTGGTATGTTAGAAGTTGGATGTAATATTGGGTTCAGACTACTTGTCTCCGTGTTATGTAATTCTGGACTATTGCGCTAAGGCGGTGCTATTAGCTATGCCAGAAATGCCATGGGTTGAGTGGCGAGGTTCGAGGAATTATGTCATAGTAGAGTGGTTTTATATTTCGAAGACCCAGCGGACGGCTGGGAAGGATTGTATTTCTTATTTGGGCTCTGGTGATGGATGTCAGTGTAGAGGCTCCTCATATTGATTCAGTTCTGGTGGTGAGAAACTTTTCGGATATGTTTCTTGTGGCTGGGCGTGTTACCAGGAAAGGTTGTTGATTTCGGTATTGATATGATGTCGGGCACCGTATCGCATCGCACCGGCAGAGTTGAAGGAGTTGAGGGAGCAGCTTCAGGATTTTCTTGATAAGGAGTTCATTGGCAGGCCAATGTGAATGCGTGTTATAATTTGAGTTAGCTTGGTTGGCTCCGGATGTATTTTTGAGGGATGTGTTGATTCGATTGTTATTGAGCTTATTAGTAATCTAGGGAGGTCTATGAGTTACCTTTATATGTTGCGAGGTGTTATGATTTGTTGGTTATAGGCACATATGATGCAGTTCTATTGGGGTCTCATAGTGGAAGTCGAGCAATAAAAGTAATTGTGTTGCTCGGTGAATGGCGTATCGGTTATGAACTTTTAGGTTTGCGCGGTGTATGTCATTTTCTTCACCATGGGTGTGATGATTTGCTTTGATTCCAGACATCAATTGTGCGTGATTGTTGATTTCGTGCATATTGACTTGAGATGTTTCATGTGGAGCATTGTTTGGATACGATCGCACGTCGCAACGAAGTTATGTGGAGATATGACCTTGTGGGTTTGATTCATGTGTTCTATTTCTATGATGTGAGATGGGTTCTTAACCTTGTGCTCTTGTGGTACTGGTGAGCTTGAGATACAACTTTTTCAGTTTAGTCATTTTCATGATTTGAGTATGTTCGGACTGTTACTTATTGGTACGCGTATGGTGCAAGTTGTGGCTTAGGCCTGTATTGATATGTCATGTCACTAGAGTAGCCTGTTGGATTAGATGAGATCGTTGGGATCATTAATTAATACGAACGGATTTGATTTCAGCATGTTGGAAGAACAATATCGAGCTTCGGCTCAGAAATTTGTTGTGGTATTTTCCAAAGGAGAAGTGGCTTCATGAATGGTTGATATGGAAAATGGTTATAGCTTACCGCGTATTTTAGTTATCATTGGCAGTATATGAAAGTGTTGGGATGAGACTTTAGTTGATAAGAGTTTTTCTATCGGTATTTGGGTATTGTGCAGCTGTTATGATTAGAAGTTATCACTACGAGTGTTTGAGCTATGTGGTATATAATGTGATTGCACCTGAGATAGCATATGTGGTTTGTTACAGCTTTTTCGGACTTATTCACAGTATAAATGTGAGATTTTGATCATATTGATGATATTAGTAGTGGAAATGTGGTTCTATGGTTTATGGGCTAGATTGGGTTGTGAAATTTCAGTGAAAATGTGTTATCGGACCTATATGAGGTGGGGCGACATGGGATTACCCCCGGGTTTATGAATGGTAAGGTTTTTCAGCGATTGGTTGGCTTTTAGAACAACTCTATGCACGTTCGAGGATGAACATTTGTTTAAGTTGGGGAGGATGTGATGGCCCGGCCAGTCGCATGAGTTACCGCTCCGTTCCCCCCATTTCTGCTTCTCTATGCTTTGTTATCTGTGTTTTGTGGTATCAGGTTGGTCGGATTGAGTCTGGAATGATTTTGATAAGGTTTGAGACACTTAGTCTCTTTTAAGAAGGTATAAATTGGAAAAGTCAACCGGATGTTGTCTTATGTGCTAGAGGGTTCGGATGAGTGTTCCGATGGTTCGGTTAGCTTTGAGAGGTGATTTATGACTTAATATTGTGATCAGAATGGGTTTTGGAGGTCCAGAATAGAATTAGGATTGAATTGGCGAAGTTGATATTTGGCGATTTCCGGCTTATAGGCAAGATTTTGATACTGGGGTCAGAATGGAATTTCGAGAGTTGCAGTAGTGTCATTTTGTCATTTGGGATGTGTGTAAGATTTTAGGTCATTTGGGCGTGGTTTGGTTGGGTTTTTTATCAAAAGCGTATTTCAGATGATTTTAGAAACTTAGGCTCGAATACGATGTGTTTTGGGCGATTTGATGTTGTTTGAGGTGTTTTGATGATTGGAACTAGTTTGAATAAGGTTTTAGGATTTTTTGGTGCCTTTGGTTGAGGTCCCAGGGGACTCGGGTGAGTTTGGGGTGGTGAATCTATGAAGACCCGACCCGTCGTCTCATGTGTTTCCATCCCCTTTTTCCCCGTTTTATGCTTTTACATGCTTTGTGATATGTGTTTGGTGAGTTTGAAGTGATTCGGATAGAGTTAGGTAAGAAATGAGACCATTAGTCTTTTTAAGGAAGTTTTGGTTTGGAAAAGTCAATCGAATGTTGACTTGTGAGCTAGAGGGCTCGGATGTGATTTGCGACGATTTGGTAAGCTTCGGGGAGATGATTTGAGGCTTAGGAGCACAATCGGAAATAATTTTGGAGGTTCGGTAATTAGGTTTGAATTGGCTAAGTTAGCATTTTGGCGATATCTGGTTGATTGGTGGGATTTTTATCCGAGGGTCGTAATGGAATTCCAAGAGTTGCAGTAGTTTTGTTAGGTGATTTATGATGTGTGTGCAAAATTATAGTTGAATCGAAGGTGTTTAGGTCGGGTTTTTGATTGAATGTGAGTTTCGAAAGTTTTGGTTGAACTTAGGCTTGAATCCGTTGAGTATTTGATGATTCTTTTGTTGTTGGATGTGTTTTTATGATTAGAACAGGTTCTTATAATATTTTAGGATGGGTTGGTACTATTAGTTGAGGTCCCGGGGGCCTCGGGGTGTTTTCAGGTGGTCAATCAGACCAATCTTGGCTTCTGGAAGTTCCAGAAAATTGCAAATCAGTGTTGCAGGTTTTTTCTCTATGCGATCACATAGGAGGTTCTGGTAAGGGTTGTATGTTTGCTCTATGCAATCGCGTTTGAGGGTGTGCAATCGCATAGGTTTAGAATGTTGGTCTGTGCGTTTGCATCAGGGGTTATGCGATCGCGTAGTGGTGGAGGGATGTGCTCTGCGATTGCAGGGGCAGTCATGCGATCGCATAAGAGGTTTTTGGGAGATTGATTTATAGTGCTATGCGATCGCAATAGCAAGGCTGCAATCGCATAAGTTTAATTTATGCCTAGGCAGAATGTTTCAAGGACATTTCATTCGCAACTTGGGTCTAATTTCAACCATTGTTGAGCGACCTTGGGAGCTTTTGACGAGGAATTTAGAGGGTTTTGACTGGGAATCGATTGGAGGTAAGTCCTATGGCCTAGAAACATCATCTAATTGTGATTTCAACACCTAAATTCATGGAATTTGAGTAAAAAGGGAAGAACTAGGGCTTGGGTTTTTGAATGAAAAATTGGGATTTGAGGGAGCATTTGGACTCCGATTTTGATAAATATTACATGTATAGACTAGTGGCGAGATAAGGAACATTTTGGTGTAAAAAGTTTTGACTTTCGAGAAGTGGGCCTGGGGCTCGGGTTTTGCAAATTTTGTGGTTTTCGATATTTTACGAGTCTTTGGTTGGGTTATATTCCCTTAGCCTATTGTAACGTATTCGTTTTGGTTTTGGCCAGATTCGACATGCGAGGAGGTCGATTCGAGAGGAAAGGGCATAGCGAGCTAGTCTTTGGGCGGCTAGAGGTAAGTAATAGATGTAAATGCTGCTATGGGGGTTTGGAATGCTGGAATTCCACATCGTAATGCTTTATTCGGGCGTGGCACGCATTCCACAATGAGTGAGGGGTCTTTTACCGTTGGGGATTGAGACTTAGTCCATACCGAGTGTTAATTTCTACTATATGTGCGATTGAGACGCATACTTTATCTTTGTGAATTGGGATTATTCCCGTGTTTGGGGCCTTGTGCCGACCTATAGAATCCTTAGGGGATCCTTATGGGTTTTCCTCACTTGTGTGCATAACATAAACTCTCAATCACGCTTTTAACTGTTAAAAATAATATAACAACTGTGTTTTATACATGAATATTAAATGGAAAAGGATATGATGGCTGAGGTCCCTATGATATGTCACGCCCGACTGGATGTTATTGGACCAATCGAACCAGTCGGGTCAAACGGGCACAGGTTCATACTAGTAGCAATTGATTACTTAACCAAATGGGTTGAAGCAGCATCATACAAGGCAGTCACCAAGAAAGCAGTTGCAGATTTTGCCCGAGATCGTATGGTTTTTCGGTTTGGGGTTCCAGAATCAATCATCACATAGAACGACTCTAACCTCAACAGCGACCTCATGAAAACAATGTGAAGCATTCAAGATTAGGCATAAGAATTCTAAGGCTTACAGACCTTAGATAAACGGAGCTGTAAAAGCAGCCAATAAGAACATCAAGAATATATTAAGGAAAATGATTGAAAAACACAAGCAGTGGCATGAGAAATTGTCGTTCGCTTTATTGGGATACCGTACCATGGTTTTCACATCAACCGGGGCCACTCCTTACATGATAGTTTATGGTAGAGAGGCGGTCATTCCCGTTGAGGTAGAAATTCCATCCTTAAGGGTCATACAAGAAGCAGAATTAGATGATGCGGAATGGGTCAAAAGTCGCTATGAGTAGTTGGCCCTCGTCGATGGGAAGAGAATGAATGTTGTCTGTCACAGTCAACTATATTAGAACAGAATGTGCAGAGCCTTCAGCAAGAGAGTTAGACCAAGGAAGTTTACACCAGGGCAGCTAGTGTTGAAGAAAATATTCCCACATCAAGATGAAGCCAAATGGAAATTCTCTCCCAACTGGTAGGGTCCATACATGGTTCACTAGGTTCTAACTGGAGGAGCCCTTATTCTCACAGAAATGGACAGAGAAATCTGGCCGAAGCCTATGAACTCAGACGCAGTGAAGAGATACTACATTTGATCACATGCTTTCTTTTATGATATAATTTGGACTACGCCTGACCTGATTCCTGTTTAAGAGGGGATACGTAGGCAATCATATTTCAATAAAATTTCCATTTCCCCCCTGCTACTGGAACTGGGGCAGATTTTGAGGAGAACCCTCAAAATTCCAAAGTAAGTTTTCGGTCTCTTCATCAGCGCCAACCCAGTAAACTGGGGCGGAATTTCTAGGAGGACCCTCGAAATTTTGGATTTGTTCCGCGTTCAGTTGTTCAGCACATCTGCCAGTAGCACCAGCCCAGTAAACTAGGGTAGAAGTTTGAGGAGGACCCTCAAAATTCCGAAGCAAGCAAGGTCGCCGTGTCTTGAACCACGTTGCAGTTCGTTGGTTCATCCAAATTAAAAATATATATATATATATATATATATATATATATATATACGTACTTGCATTATATTTACTAAATCATGCATCAACATCATTTGTATTACCGTATTTTAGCAATGCTACCCCCATGATGCACGACGCCAAAAGCTGGAAGACACGAACTAACCTCCCCCTACAGAACTCATGATTTTTCTTTGGATGCAGGAATTCAGGTCACGGATCAGAGCACGTTCATTTTTCAGGATCAAAACCCTCATATGGTCACTATCTGCACTTCCCGATAGTATTAATCTCACAAAAATCATCGACCAGCTAAGAAAACCTATTACTCTTCGCTCTTTTACATTTCTGCATTGCATAAGGCTCCTACCTGCCTTTCGAGACTAAGCTCTGTCTCCACCTGCATTTTGCATAAGGCTATTTTCTGCCTTCCGAGGTTAAGCTCTACCTCCATATTGCATAAGGATCTTATTTGCCTTTCGAGACTAAGCTCTGTCTCCATCTGCATTTTGCATAAGGTTATTTTCTGACTTTCGAGGCTAAGCTATGCCTCCATATTGCATAAGGCTCTTATCTGCCTTTCGAGACTAAGCTCTTTCTCCATTTACATTTTACATAAGGCTATTTTCTTCCATCCGAGGCTAAGCTCTTCCTACATATTGCATAAGGCTCTTATCTGCCTTTCGAGACTAAGCTCTGTCTCTATCTGCATTTTGCATAAGGCTATTTTCTGCCTTCCAAGTCTAAGCTCTGCCTCCACATTGCATAAGGTTGTTATCTGCCTTTCGAGACTAAGCTCTATCTCCATCTGCTTAAGGCTATTTTCTGCCTTCCGAGGTTAAGCTCTAACTCTACATTGCATAATGCTATCATCTGCCTTTCGAGACTAAGCATTGTCTCTGCCCTGCATGGCTGAAATATCGCCGCTTTATTCTTCGACTGATTGAAACATCACCACCTGCATTTGAAATTCTCATCCGGCTGAAATATCGCCATCAGTTTTAATTTCTCTCTCTGGCTGAAAGATCGCCACCCTTTGCATTCATTTGGCTGAAAGATTGCCACTTTCTCATGGGCTGAAAGATTGCCAACTCGTTCAAAGGCGTCATAGTTCGAAGGCATCGTCTGCATTGCCCTAGAACATCATTCCATGACCTGCGAACCTTTATTTTTATGGTTTTCATGGCCCAGGACATCATAGTTTGAGGATATCATCTTAACCGTCCAAGGACAAATATTCATGGTCCAATGGGAACTTGCATCACGTTTAAATTATGCAATATGTATGCGCATCTCCCATTTGCAGGTGTTCCAGTTAACTCATGGGCATCTCAGCAGGAGCGATCCCGCTCCAGTTCTCCGCAGTTCGTCCAACCTACAAACCCCTTTCAAATCTAGCCATCACGTCCATTATTTCAAATTTCCATTGGCATATTCTGCCAATGGTTCCTGAACTACATATGGACTGATTCCTGTAGGACCAAGGATATGTAGGCAGCTCAGAAACCAAGGCGCGGTCAAAATCCTTTACAAATCGCAACCCTGGTCAAAATTGACCATCTTATCTTTACCCGACAACTCTTTCATCCTCCTCGGGTAAAGAGGGGCAGCTGTTGATACCTAATTTTTCCTATGTATTTTTGCACCCAAAATACCTCCAAAATAGTATATGAAAGCATATGTAAGCACGCCAGGAAATTTTGGTATTTTTGTTTAATTGTTAATATTTTTAATAACTAATTTACTGCGTATTTTGACAGTACAAAGGCCAAAATTATTTCCAAATTATCATTTTTAGTTAATAGTGTTTTTCACTCTCATATTTGCAACAAAATATAATTTATCGCATTTTTACAAATTTATTTGGAATTCTTAAAGATAATTGCATGAAATTGCAATTGTGGCCTATTTTGCAATTAACTATGTCTTATAGCTATGAAATTATCTTTTATATTTCTAGATTGATATTTATATGTTATTAATTAGTTATATGTTTTCAATTTTGCTTTTTAAATTATTTTAGCTATTTATAAAATAAATTGGGAGAAATTGGCTATTTAAAAGTTGGCCAAATTACATTTAAAATATAGCCCAAATTGCACCCCTATTTAAGCCAAATTTTAAACCAAATCAAACGACCCATACCCGTTTTATTTACCCAACCCACCTCTGGTTCAATCTGAGACGTTGATCAAATGAGATCAACGGCCCAGATCTCATTTCCTTAATTAAATCCAAACGACCCCTTTCAATCCCTCATTCAACAGATAGTCTCTCTCTCTCAAACAAATGCTCTCCCTTCTCTTTAGAACCTTCCGGTTCCTTCTTCTCTGATGAAGCTCGTCGCCTCTCCGACCATACTCCTCCCTCACTTCTCTCGATCTCTAGTCGCCATGGAACCCTCATTTTGTTGTTTCTCTCTAAAGCTCGAAGCCCAGAAACCTCTGCCATGAAAGACGGTCGCTGAAAGCTTTGCTTGGGTCCATTGCCGGCCTTTCTCCGGTGGGTTTTTGTCCGATGATACCTTATATGGCATTATTAACGAGTTTCACGGTCAGGTTTCTCATTTACCTAATTTATTTTGCAAACCCTAATTTTTTCCTAAATCTCTTTAATCTCTGTTCTTTTAAACAATTTTCAGTTAATCTTTGTGTTCCACACTTCTTTTATTTGATATCTTTGATTAATTCAAGTTTTCAAATGTTTTGTTCCTTTTTTCAGAACTAGGGTTTCCGACCCCCTTTTAAAATCATTAGGCTTTTGTTTCTTTGGGTTTTATGTGATTATTCCCATGATTTTGCTTTAAACCTTGTTGTTTCTGAGTTCCATGCTTTAAGTCTCTTCTAGGGCTCCGACCCTCTACTGTTTGTATGATTCCTTGCTTAGGGTTTTTAATTTCTATGACCTTTTAAGTTCGAATGACTCTTTACTGAATATCCTATTAGTTTCGAGTATCTTTTTTGAATCCCTGATACATATTAGTTCTTACACTAATTTCAAATTGTTTCCTTATTTGTGAGTTGCTTTCTACATTTGGGACTAATTCCCTCTAATTTTGGTCTTGCCTGTGATTCTTTGACTGACTATTCATAGTTGATTTATATTGCTTGCTATGTTTATGCACTCGAGTATATTTGGTTATTCAACATATATTTTCCTTGTTTGAAATATGCTGTACCTAGCCTTTATTGTGTATGGCGTGCCTACTACTTTTGTTATGGTATAATCAGTCGTTCAACTGATTTTTCCTTATTTGACAACCTGTACTCCTATTCGAATCATGAGTCCCTGATTTAGTTGAATTAGGACATGTGATTGATTTAATTTGGTACTGTTTCTATAATTATATACTCCTTACCCTATTCTCTACTATTTGTCGAAAACTATAAGTACTGCTCTTGCTTTCTTACTTAGAGACACCAGCACATCACAATCTCTCAGAACTCTCTTTCAATAACAGTTAGTGCTCTCTCTCTCTCTTTCTCTATTGTTCATATACAAACTCTCTCATTCTCCTATTGAACACTCAATCGGCATTAGCATTATTTACTTGGGTTCTACTGCATTATTTACTTGGGTTTGCCTGCTGGCTGCTTCTATGCACACTGCTACTCTCACTCTCTGCAAAATCTCTGCACACTTTTCTCTCCTTTATGCACTATTGCTCATTGCTATTATTTCTATTATCTGCAACTGGTATACCTCTTTAAGTTACAGTCTCCAAAACAACATGCTTCTATTAGTTCTGCACTTCCTCCTGTTTCTTGTATGTTTTTACTTATGTTTCTGTTGTTCTCATTGCCATTAGCATGTACTTATTAGTTTGCCTAGCCTGACTTAGCATGTTCACTGCCCCCCTTTCCCTATCTCAGTGTATGTTTTTTCATTCCTATACACTACTAGCATGTATTCATGCATGCTTGGTTACTTAACAATCCTAAAAAATCTTCCTGAGGACAGTTATGTTTGGTGTTTGGTGCAGTAAGAACTGGACTCCATGGCTGCAGCCATGTTTGATTGCTTTTCTTTTTGTGTTGTACATGTGAATGGTTTCTTTGCTTATTTGTCCCCTTTCCCTTTACCCATGCTTGTGTGATTCTCTTGTTTTGAAACTGGTCATTCCAAATGAATATGAAAAGGAATTCTTTCAACTCTTCTTGTTGTTTTCCTTTCAAACTATCTCTCAACTGTTTTCAACTCTTTCAACTCTATCACAATCTCACTACTCTTAAAATTTAGGTTCAGCCCCCTCAGTGTAAGCATTTCCCTTGAAGCATTGAGCACCCATTGAACTTTGATTCACAAGACTGGCACTTCCACACTTTCACTTGTCAATAATGATACATTCTGGGTGCTTGGTATTGGCCAGGGGTTCAAGCGAACCCTTAGGGAACTTTGCCGCACCCAAACCTTAGTAAAGACTGTGAAACTTGAAAGAAGTGAGGTTGGAGAATTTGGGCATGGCTGTAGGCTCCCTATAGAGTAGCTTCTTCTTTTTTTATCACTGTTGTATTTTAATTATTTGGGCTGTAATAATTTGTAAAGAATAATGGGGTATATAATTAATTTGGGGAGGGTTATGCATGCTTAGTTAAGGGAATGAGTAGAAAACATGTTCATAAGGCTTTACTTACTTATTTGTGCAATAGACACCATGTTTTAGGATATGCATCTCACATGTAGAAATCTTGATCTTAGGTCTCTCGTTCTAGTCTATTATTCTGTATATTTTCATAATCACAATCAGTTATTAATCAATGTCATTACCGTTGCATTTAGATACCATATTTTAGGGCCTTTTTTGTGCATTAGACATCCTGCACTTAGGGCTTTTGCTTGCAATTGTTGAATACTTCACTAATTTGATAAAACTAGTTAATAAACTACTTTATAAACTGGAAACTAATATGCATGTGCACCTTCTTTTACGGTTTAAATAATTCCCAGGCAAGCCTCAGGACGGATAAAAGATAGATTTTATCGCCTTAAGTCGTATTTAAATCATTCCACTTCTGTCCGAATTTGTTCGTCCCTGAAGCTCCCTGATTTTTATACCAAAAACTTTTGCCTATTTTTAACCGCCTCGACAATTAGTTTTACTAAATTAATTTTTTCCCCCAGACCATAACTAGACTACTATTTTCCTAAAGAACTATCTGAGTACTGTAAAGTCTGCAATTATCCAAACTGTAGTTCTAAGTTAATATGATTTATTGCTTTTCTTTACACTTCTGCAGTCTTAAAAATACTATCTGCCCAAAAACTGCCTTTACCATATGTTCCACGAATGTTTTCAAATTCCTAAAGTTACTACTGTCTTTTTCAAGTTCTGAACGTTTTTTTTGCGACTCCTTTCTGCAAATTCTCTAGCTTCTATTTTTAAACTTATGCTCCAGCTTTTAAAAATTCTCCCTTCTTTAGACCTTAAATGTGTTTCAGACGTGCTAAATACGTGTTTGTTCATGGAAGGATATTTGGTCCTTTACATGCTTACATGATTCCATTATATGTAGTCCTATTTGTTTTTGTATGTCGCCTAACATTTTAACCTTTAAACTTAAGGGTTCCACCTAGTTCCTACCTCATAGGAATAGCGATCCTAAATGCCCTCTAGGATCTATAGTATGGGACGGGTAATAGCACGCAAAAAGAACTCGTAACCAATTCACACGTTCAAATAACCTCTATGGGATAGGAAGGGTAGAATATGGAGATGATGACGATGCGATAATATCATAAAGCGACCCCTCTTTGGGAATATATGCAGGATATTGTATCGAATGATCCATATTATAGTTAAACCTAGGAGCCCCTTACCTTTACTTTTGTCTAAGTACTTTCTCGAAAACTTCCCTTTTACTTATACTATCCTTCTTTCAAAAAACATTTGCCCATTAGTTTGTATTCTTCATATGCACATTTGCTTGTCTATTTCTATGCTTCTTAAAGTCACATCTAAGCAAGGCCAGGAACCACACTAGTGGATCTTGAGGGGTGTCTAACACCTTCCCCTCGAGATAATTTCAAGCCCTTACCCGAACTCTGGTTTTCATTCAAAATCTTCTTAAAAGTGTCCTAATGCACTATAATCATTAGGTGGCGACCTTCAAACTCCATAACCCAATTCCCACAAGGGAATAAAAGTTGTTTTGTCCATAATGTCATAAACCCAATTTTGCTTCTTTTAGGAGGGGAAAAATGAGGCGTCGACACCTGCATTCAGAGAAAAATTGTGAGTTCTCTAGAGAGGAAAGGTTAGTTCGTATCCCCCGACTTTTGAAATCACGTATCATTGGGGTAGCATTGCAAAACGACGGTGATGCAAGTGATATGTATGCATGATTTTGTAAATATAGTGCAAGTCTATATTTTGAAAAACTATTTAATTTTGGATGAACCAACAACTGCAATGTGGTTCAAAGACACGGCAACCTCGCTTATCCCAGAATTTTGAGCCCCAGTTTGCTGTGCAGGTGCTGTTGACGGTTGTGCTGAATGACTGAACACGGATTGATTCCAGAATTTTGAGGATCCCCCTCAAAATTCTTCCCCAGTTTACTGGATTTGTGCTGATGGGAAAACTAACAACTGACTTCGGAATTTTTAGGGTCTTCCTAGAATTTCTTCCCAGTTCCAATTGTGGGGGAAATAGAATTTTTATTAAAATATGACCAAACCCATAGGGTTGCCTACGTATCCCCTCTTAAAGGGGAATTAGGTCAGGCGAATTCAATTTAAATCATGAAGAAAAACATATAATAAAATGTAGTATCTCTTTACTGCATCCAAGTTGATCGGCTTCGGGCAGACTTCTCCGTTCATTTTTGCGAGAATAAGGGCTCCTCCGGGTAGAACCTGATGAACCATGTACGAACCCTGCCAATTAGGAGAGAATTTTCCCTTGGCTTCATCTTGATGCGGAAAATATTTTCTTCAATACCAGCTACCCTGGCGTGAACTTCCTTGGTTTAACTCTCCTGTCGAAGGCTCTGGACATTCTGTTCTGATATAATCAACCATGCCAAACTGCATTCATTCTCTTGCCATCTATAGGAGCTAATTGCTCGTAGCAACTTTGTACCCATTGTGCATCATCTAACTCTGCTTCTTGTATGATTCTTAAGGAGGGAATTTCTACTTCGATGGGAATGATCGCCTCTGTACCATAAATAAGCATGTAGGGAGTGGCCTTGGTTGATGTGCGGACCGTGGTACGATAACCCAATAAGGCAAATGACAATTTCTCATGCCACTGCGTGTGCCTCTCAATCATCTTTCTTAGTATCTTCTTGATGTTCTTATTGGCTGCTTCCACATCTCCATTGATTTGCGGTCTATAAGCTGTAGAGTTCATATGTTTGATCCTAATAGTCTCACACATTACCTTCATCAGGTCGCTATTGAGATTGGAACCATTATCACTCATGATTGATTCCAGAATTCTGAACCGACAAACAATACAGCCGCGGATGAAATCTGTTAAAAATTTCTTGGTCACTGCTTTGTATGATGCTACTTCAACCCATTTGGTAAAGTAATCAATTGCCACTAAAATGAACCTGTGACTATTTGATGTGTCATGCTCGATTGGTCCAACACCATCCATTCCCCAAGCGGCGAACGACTATGGTTAGCTTGTTGCAGTAAGCTCATTTGGAGGTACTTTTATCATATATGCATGTATCTGACAGCGATTGCACCTTCGGACATACTGGATGCACTCTGTTTCCATAGTCATCCAAAAATACCCTGCTCGGAGTATCTTCTTGGCCAAAACAAAACCATTCATGTGAGTTTTGCTGGTCCCTGCACTTCCGTCAATAGTTTGGTCGCTTCTCTTGCCTCGACACATCTTAATAGTCCCAGATCGGGAGTCCTCCTATACAGGATTCCTCCGCTATGAAAAACGTTGTTGGATAGCCCCGGAGCGTGTGCTTCTGAGTAGCATTGGCAAGCTCTGGGTATTCTCCTATTGTCAAGTATTCTCGGATATCATGAAACCAAGGTTTCCCATCAGATTCTTCCTCAACATGAGCACAATAAGCTGGTTGGTTATGAATCTTGACCTGGATGGGATCAATAAAGTTTGTATCTTGATGCTGGATCATCGATGATAAAGTGGCTAGGGCATCAGTGAACTCATTCTTTTTTCTGGGAACATGATGGAATTCCATCTTTCTGAATCTCTTCCTCAACTCCTGTATATGATATAGATAAGGGAGTATCTTGGAATTTTTCGGTTTCCCATTTTTCTCTAACCTAATGTATGAGTAGGTCCGAATCTCTGATCACTTGTAACTCCTAAATGTTTATGTTAATCACCAGTTTGAGCCCTAAGATGCAGGCTTCGTACCTAGACATTTTTTGGTGCACTGGAATCTGAGCTTGGCTTATATTGGGTAATGCTGACTGGTTCTGATACCAGGACTGCTCCTATTCTGACTCCTTCGAAATTTGTAGCTCCATCGAAAAATATTCTCCAACCATCATAGGATTCTACAGCATCCTCTGCTATGAAAGCTACATCTTCATCAGAAAAATACGTCTTTAGAGGTTCTTATTCTACTACCACAATACTCTCGGCAAGATGATCTACCAAAGCTTGTCCTTTGACTGCCTTCTGGTTAACATAAATAATTTCAAACTCACTTAATAGGATTTGCCATTTGGCGAGCTTGCCGGTAGTCATGGGCTTCTGAATATATTTCAACGGATACATCCTTGATATGAGATAAGTTCTGTAGGAACAGAAGTAATGCCTCAACTTATGAGCTACCCAGGCCAGAGCACAACATGTGCATTCTAATAAAGAATACCGAGCCTCGTGCGGGGTAAAGTTCTTCCTAAGGTAATAGATTGCTTGCTCCTTTCTTTAGGTTTCATCATGTTGTCCTAAGACACAACCAAATGCTCCATCCAATACTGCGACATAAAGTAATAGGGGTCTCCATGGTTCAGGCGGAACCAAGATCGACGGCATTGACAAGTACTCCTTGTTTCTTTCAAAAGCGTATTGACAGTCGTCATTCCATTTAGTGGCAGCATCTTTCTTTTGCATCTTGAATATCGGTTCACAAATAACAGTGGACTGGGCTATGAATCGACTGATAAAGTTGACCTTTCCCCAAAACACTCATCACATCTTTATTGCTCTTTGGCGGCGGAAATTCTTGAGTGGACATGACTTTCTATGGATCCAATTCTATTCCTCGGCGACTCACAATGAAACCCAGTAATTTTCCAGCAGTAACCCCAAATACGCACTTGGCGGGATTCAGTTTCAAGTTGTACCTCCTCAATCTATTGAAGAAATTCCTCAAATCTTCCATGATTTGTGGCTTTACTGGACTTGATGATGACATCATCCACATACACCTCGATTTCTTTATGTATCATGTCATGAAAGATAGAGGTCATGGCCCTCATGTAGGTAGCACCAGCATTCTTCAAATCGAATGGCATCATTCTGTAACAGTACATCCCCCACGGCATGATGAACGCCGTTTTCTATGCATCTTCTTCATCCATCCATATCTGATGGTATCCGGCAAAACAATCGACGAACGACTGCAGCTCATGTTTGGCACAGTTTTCAGTCAATATATGTATATTTGGCAAAGGGAAGTTGTCCTTACGACCGGCCCGGTTGAGATCCCGGTAGTCGACACAGACTCTAACTTTCCCATCTTTCTTTGGCACTGGCACGATGTTGGCTAACCGTGTCGGGTACTCTACCACTCTAAGAACCCGGGCTTTGACTTGCTTGGTAACCTCTTCTTTGATTTTTAGACTCATGTCTGGCTTGAATTTTCTGAGCTTCTATTTTATTGGCGGGCATGCCGGATCTGTCGGCAACTTGTGAGCCCAATGAATGTGCTGAAACCTATCATGTCATCACAAGACCATGCAAATATGTCCTCATACTCTTATAGGAACTCAGTGTAATTTTCTTTTCTGATGGCGACAAATGTACGTTGATACGTGTTTCCTTGATATTATCTACGTCTCCCCAAATTAACAACCTGAGTTTCATCCAAGTTGGATTTGGGTCTATTCTCAAAGTCCTCGACCTCCCTGACAACCTCTTCTGGAATTTGTCTTCTTCTTAATATACGTCCGCTTGTTGCATTGCCTCATTGCAAGTCACGCTCGTTGGTTCATCATCAAGATATGTAATAGTAAAGCTGTGTAAAAAATAAAATAAATAATAGAGAAAAGTAATAAGAGCGAGGTATAAAAATAAACTTGGAAAATGCTTTTGATTAAATTCATAACTGTTTGAAACATCAGTGCTCTTTTCAAAAGTAAAGACAATGCGGTAAAGTAAAATCAACTAAAAAGTAAAATACGATGCATAGCGCGTTGTTTAGACTTACTACCCCGAAGATCTCCGGGCACTGGTGGTCCTGACTGACCAATTAGTGATATGTTCCCCTCAGTTCCCACCTTGAATGGAAGGGCCTTCCTCCCCTTCCTCCTCGAAGATAACACAACAATCCATATCATTCTCCAGAAACAGGTTCTTCATTATGGACAGTGCCTCATCTTCCTCTGATCCATATATAACGTCGGTCGGCTGAAAGGTCTGCTCTTGCTGAAGTATGGGTGTTCCAATTGGTAGCAGGGACCGCGCCATAGGGGAAACCAATGGTTGAACTCCTCCCAGGTGTACTCATACCCCATGCCAAAAGTGGTACCATGCTTCTTCAACTTGATGGGATTGGTGCTGCCCTAGATATTCTTGCCAAGTCCCTTTCCGGGCTCGTACCCACTCCAACTCAGAATGCTCTCAATTTTGTTATCCCACAACTTGTCTTTGTCTATGGCATTGACCTGCTCGGTGTGATAGTATGTTTCTCCACCTATTTTTCTTCTGCCTCCGACCATTAGGATAATTTGGCGACTGTATATAGTATTGCTACTGTTGCCATGAATGATCATTTCCTGATGATTCCATTTGAACTTTACAGCTTGATGTAGTGTTGATGCCACAGCCCCAACAACGTGAATCTAGGGTCGCCCCAGCAATAAGTTGTAGGATGCTGTTACGTCTATGACTTGGAAGTCAACATCAAACCAAGTAGGTCCCATCCGCAAGCATAGGCTAATTTTTCCAATGGTAGATATTTGAGATCCATCGAATGCTTTAACATTTATAGCTCAGTCTTTGATTTCATGCAGTCCTTTCCCCAATGTGTTGAGGGTTATTAGCGGACAAATGTTAAGGCCGGATCCCCCGTCGACCAGGATCCTGGTGATGAAATAATATTCATATTGTGCAGTGATGTGCAATGCCTTTCTTGTTACTAAGCCCTTCTGGTGGCAACTCATCCTCGTGGAAGGTGATCTTATGGCTTTCCAGTACCTGCCCCACCATATTTTCCATTTCTCCTCCTGTTATGTTTCTAGGAACATAACATTCACTCAATATTTTCATTAAGGCATTTTTATGTGCCTAAGAGCTTTCCAGAAGAGCAAATATGGAAATCTATGCTGGTGTCTTGTTCAGTTGCTCAAAGGCTGAATACTCTTTGGCTTGTATCTTCCTCCAAAGGTCATCGGGTCCACTTTCAACAGGCCGTCCAGAGGCTTGCTTGTTGGACTCAACTAAATGTTCTGGGGTGTATACCCTGCCTGTTCTGGTCATGCCCTGTGTGGCGATTGATTCTCCAGTATAGGTTTTTCCTTTCCTTCTAACCTCAGCTGTTTAATGACAAGGTATGGCGTTCTACTTGAACGGGGTCACATCTGCCACGGAAACCGGAATAAGCATCCTGGGAGGTAACACAGTAACTTCAAATGGTACAGGTGCTTTTTGGATACCAAACTCAACTTCGATTGGTTTTGGCGCCTTTGCAGGAGGCAATTCAAACTCTAGTGGTACAGACACATTTACCATATCACCCTCAAAGGGTTGGATCTGAACAACAATGGGATTGAGGGTAACCGCCAGTTTCTTAGGTTCATCTCCTTCAGCTATCAACCTGATTGACCCCTTGGGGTCCCAATCATCCTCAATATTGATCATATGGATGCCCCCAACCTTGTGGTTAGGCAGAGGGTTGTTGTAGATATTGGGAGCGGGCTCCTTTGCTACAATGACCTTGTTATTGATCAGAGTCTGTATCTTGTCTTTCAACGAGCGACACTCGTCGATGATATGACGTTTCATTACAGAATGGTATGTGTTGGCTTTGTTGGGATTGATCCATTGGGAAGGATTTTCTGGAGTTACGGCTGTGATAGGTGAAATGTAACCGGCTACTTTGAGTTTTTCATATAATTGGTCAATTGGCTCGGCTATGGCGGTATACTATCTGGGAGGTCTTCGAATGAAATTTGGTCTGGGTCGAGAAAAGTTTTGGTGAGTGGGTAGTGATGGGTAATGAGAAGATTTGGAGTTGTAGGCTTGGTACACAGGCGCGGGTTGGCAATATCTCGGTGAAGTGGGTTGATATGTGGGCGGTGGAGGTGATTGGTAGGAAGATGGTGGCATTTGGTATGTAGGTGAGGTTTCTAGGTACTTTATGGAGGTTGATATGTGAGTGGAGTTGAGGGATAGGTTTGGTACTTCATAGGGGAATTGTTCCTTTGCGCAGCCATTACGGAATTTACGTCTTTTTTCTTTGAAGATCCACTAGACTGTAAAGCCTTGTTGGTAGCTTGCAATGCCTCGAGGTTAGTTACCATACCATTTTTTATGCTTTCTTCAATCCTTTCTCCCAGCTTGATGATGACAGAGAACTTTTGATCCTCTATTAGCATCAGGGCCGGCCTGTTCATCTGCTCATCCTTCAAGGCCGGCCTGACCTTAGCAGCTTCTGACCTCCAACGAGTAGCATACTCGCAAATGGTCTCTGTGGGTTTCTTCTTTAGATTCTTGATATAGAACACATCTGGTGCATTCTTAGTGTTGAACCTAAATCGGTCCATAAAGTCAGACGCCACGTTAACCCAACTTGTCCAATTCTTTGCATCCTGGCTGATATACCATGATAAGGCATCAAATTTCGGACTCCTCATAAACAACTTCATGCGGATTTTCTTGTCCCTTCCAACTCTTACCAGCTTATCACAATACATTCTAATATGGACCCTGGGATCACTTGTACCATCAAACATCTCGAACTTGAGAGGTTTGTACCCTTCCAGAAGCTCAACATCTGGCTGAACACAAATATTTTCATAGTTCAACCCTTCAACACCTTTGCTACCTTCGACACCAAGGACCCGGCTAGTTAACTTCTTGAGTTTATTGGCAAAATTCTGAATGAGAGAGCCCTTATGATCTTATTTGGGTGCACTTGTGATTGGATGAGTGTAGTGGGGGTATAGTTCTACAAAGATGGGAGTGTTATGGTCGTTTTTGGTTTTTTAGGGAATGAGTAGTGGAGTATTGTTGCATATGTTGCAACCTTGGGTATAAGTGGGTTGTATTGTAGGTTATGGGGTGCTTTGTGGAGGTACGGGATTCTGGGCGTTAACATCAGGAGCGGCAAGAGTGATTGACAGACTTGCCAGGTTCCAAACTTGGTCCAATTCCTCCCAAAATCTCAGCAAAGGCTGCTCAAAATGAGCAGCAGTCTCCTCGTTAATTGCAACCTTCTGGAGAAGTTTCCTCAAGTTCCTTTCTAGCGCTTGCATCTCCCATTTTGCCTTTGTTCCTGTTTCTGGTAGGACTCGGAGGAGGAGGAGGAGGTGGAGGACCCTTGGATCTTGTTGAGTATGTTGATGGTACCAGAATGCACGAACTAACCTTTAGGGAGGGGAATAAAAAATAAAAGAGAAACAAAAGGTAAAAAGTTAGTGCGGGTTCTGAGAAATAATGTTACGATATTTAAACACGTTGTGCAAAAATATAAGTCATTTCCTACTTTGGGTGCCTCGTTGTGCCTGCTATAGGCCTAGCGACAAGTTAAATTTTGAGAACTTATAATGCTAAATGTCTCATTTTATTAATAAAAACAAGATGAGTCTTAAAACAATTACATAGTAAAAATATCACTAATGGATAGTGGCCTTATTACATTAGGAAAGAAGGAAATAAAGGATCTAACTACTTTGTTCCAGAAGGACCTTTCTCAAATTCGGTACTCTTGCCTCCCTCGTACAGCTGCATGAACTCGCGCAGTCCTAACAGCAGGTAGGCTCGGGCCAGAATTTTGCCTGCACTTCCCTTGACATTCTGACAATCTTCAATTCTCTTCAAGAACTTCCCTTCCAACTCCATTAGACCTCGCTCCAAATACCCCAGCTGATTGTTGGCGTTGACAACCATATCCTTCCACTAGTTGATCAGCTTCTGGTGGGCTTCCTATATTTCCCGATGTTCATTCTCACATCCTCTTGCATAGCTGATTGTATTTGACTTGCGCTTCAGTTTTCTCATCAATAATCCTATGACCATGGACAAATGTTGGATGACCCAAACCAATGTGATCATCTTCCAACCAACCTGTGTAGTGCGGTACACACCCGGCATGATACCTGTCTGGTTCAATAGATTCCTTCCCTAAGATGAGTTTGCAGTGCCACAAGTACTGTGCTTGACACCTGTGTGGGCTATCATCATCTTGAAAGTCCGTCCTGAAATGACTCATTTTCTCTATCCTTGATATGATCTGCTTTCTTCCAGCTTGCCTCATGGCCCGGAGAGGGACATAAGGATGAGCTCCCCTTAGACCAATGGGTATGAGGAATGGTGCATCTTGAGAACAAACAATGAACTCCCTTGTTGGGAACCACTCGAACATCCACTGAACTTGCTCTTCTTTTAGATTCTCAAACAACTCTACCCATCCACCGGCGTCCTCCGGCTGAGAAAACATATTGGTCATGAAATTAATTCACTTTATGTGTTTAAAAGTTATATGGTCATCCTAATCCTTGCGTATGATTTCCTGTCAGTAGTCGCCTTTCTGAAGGTGTTCTATGAGCCAAAGTTTCAGTAACATATTACAACTTTTGAAGTGCGGAGCCCCTTGTTGAATATTCCCAAGGCTCGATAGATTTTAGCGATGATCATGGGCACTATGCTAAACAATTGCCCGCCGATTCCTTCCATTAAGATCTTGGTTACCATGACTAGTCTGGTGTGGATCCTAGCCTTTTTTATGGAAAAGATCATCATACCCAAGAAGCAGAACTTGAACACAAAGACCCACCTATGTATCTACCCCAAAGAGGTGAGGGCAAACTCATTAGCGTAGGTACGATAGGACTTGCTATGGTCATACCTCTCGCACAAGAAATCAAACGGTATGTAGGAGTCCTTCAGACAAGCTAGGACGGGATTTTTCCTGAGTCCCATCATCTTAAGAAAGAACCTACTTTTGCGGTGTTTTGGCATAAGTAGATCCGGAGTCTCCCAAGGGATACCATCTAGATCCCCTATTTCTTCTAGTACATTTTCAAATCCCTGAAGCGAAGCACCGATCGATCACTATCCCAGAATAGAGTTGCAGCCTCTATGATTTTGTTGTTAGGCTGGATTTCTAGAAGTGAGGGAAAATTCCTTAAGTACTTGCGGACGGGGGTTTGATCATTGGCATGAAGATCCTCCCACCAGCTTAGCAGCCTTGGGTGAATGTTGGACACCATACCGAATCTAGGGACTTCGTGCCTCATTTTCTGCAAATCAAAGTGTTAGGCCCTTAACCCCACCAGACTCGACTATTTAAATCAATAATTAGCAAAAAGGGCATTTAGTTCTCCAAACAAATGCACATAACATGGAGGTGTCCATTTGGGTTTCGAGGAAACCCAATGGACTTTGGCTTATGCTATCTTAATGAGTCATTATACGCACAACGTAATTGACTAGGCTGAGTTTGACCATGATGCATGAATAGTTTAATAGAGTAAGGTTTTTATTTTTGAAGTGCTAGTAAAGGTACCCTTGATCAGACAACTCAAGAGGTAAAGGCGCGGAGCCGTCGACTACACCGTTGATCGACTGGTTTTACCACAAATATGTCTTTGCCACATTTAGGGGTTATAATATCAGAAGGGCGCAACCACTCATTATAAGTGTTGTTATAGGATTTGTATTGGCACGAGTGGAATATGATGTTGAGGAATGCATTAACAATAATGAAATAAATTACATGTATTTTCACGTTCATAAAGTAAAGATTACAATAAATGCTCGGAAATTACAACAGAATTGATACAAAAAGGTAGTAAAAGAAGAAATTAAAGGAAACAAAAACATGAAGAGCCAAGTTAGTATTTTTGATGAAATAATTAAAGACAGAAAGAAATGCAATTAAGGAGCAATAAAGTCACAAAAGCACGTAATGGTAAAAGCTTTAAATAAATCTCCAGCAGGATCGCCATGATGTCGACGCCCCTTTTTCCCCAAAAGGAGCAAAATCGGGTTTACGATATTATGGACAAAACAACTCTTATTCCCATTTGAGGAATCGATTCATGAATTTTGAAGAGTCGCTACCTAATGATTATTGTGCATTAGGACACTTAAAGAAAAGAAAAATATTGTGAAGGAAGACCACAGTCGGGTAAGGGCTTGAGATTATCTCGAGGGGAAGGTGTTAGGCACCCCTCAAGATCCACTAGTGTGGTTGCTTAGTTGTGACTTTAAGAAGAGTAGAAATAAACAAGCAAAGTTTGCACATAGGAAGTATAAACAAGTTGAAAATCTTGAAAGAAGAAAGACACAAGTGATTTTTAAAAAAGAAGGCTTAGTTGTAGAAAACATTAATTTAAGAAAACATCAATAACTAAAGAAGGAGAAAATGGGTTCTAGGGTTAAATATAATATGGATCACTTTGGTGCAATACCCAACAATCATTCTCACACGAGATATTAGCGCACCAGTCATCATATCCATATTCTACACTTCCCATGCCGTTAAGGTATTTAAACGCGATTAGTCTCACTTTACTTATTGCATGCTAGTACCCGCCTCAACCTATCAGTCCCAGGGTATTAAGACTTCTAATCCTGAAGGAAAACAAAGGGGTAGAGGCATATATGGGGTTTAAAAGGACAAAATATTAGTTTCGACAACCAAATCAAATAACAAGTAAGGGGATTGACAAACAAACATGCAAGGCTCATATAAAACCCCGTAAATCAGATAGCATTTAGTTCAGCATGCCTTACACATACTAGTTTGGTCATAAAATTAAAACTTAAGCGGGGGACGAACCAGTTTAACACATAGAATTAGATAAAAGGTTTGAATTAGGAAACTTGTATCCAATTGTTAGGAAGTGGAGTATTTTAAAAAAATTATTTAGAAAGTACTGATTTCAGAAAAAAGGCTAATGCATAAGAATTTAAACAGGAAGTCGAAAATTGCAGAAGTTCAAAAATGATTTTTGAATATGCAGATTTGTTTGAGTGAAAATACAGGAGAGTTGTAAAAAATGCAAAGTGCCTTAAAAGAGTGAATTAAAGGACTGTTTGAAAGATAGCTTCAAGAGGTAAGCCGAAATTTTAAAAGAATTGCTTCAGACAGATTTGTAGAAAATTTAAAAACATTGCAGGCTCATAAGAGTTTTGTATTTAAAACCTGACATTGGAACATTAAAACCAGTTACCCAGTTATTAGTACATAAGCGATACGGACTTATTACGGATTTTTTAGAACTTATTACGGAGTTGGAAAATAGGTAGAAGGTCTGGTTATCCTGCAGTTTTGCCTGCACGTATGTATTCCCTATAGACATGGTTTTTATACGCAATCGATTTAAATAAATATTAAGTCCTAGAGGCAGGATTTCTAATGAATTGCAATATGACTGAATATTACACTTTATAGGTAGAATTTCAGTATGACTGGATTATGTGTTATGTATTAAATCTATAGGCATGATATCTAAGCGGTCGAGTTCAAACACTAAAACCCCTATAGGCATGATATCTATATGATTAAATTGCAACATTAATTCTATGAGCAAGGTATCTAAGTAATTAAACAACAATATTGATCATATAGGCATGATATTTACCCTTTAACATATGCAAGTAAATATAAACCATTCCATACCCTTTACTAATATACCCCCGAGTTCTTTTACAAGGTTATTAAAAGTTAGAAGAAATAATAGTAAACAAAATACATCATAGCCCACAGCTAGATCCAAACTACCTAATGCAATCTCAATATGCAATGCATGTGTTCCACCAAATCCGGATTCCAGATTTCAAGGCCTTCTCTTATTCAGAGTGTTCCACCATATCCATATTCTACCCATCCCACACCGTTAAGGTATTTAAACGCGATTAGTCTCGTTTTACTTATTGCATGGTAGTACCCGTCTCAACCTATCAGTCCCGGGGTATTAAGACATCTAATCCTAAAGGGAAAGAAAGAGATAGAGGGATATATGGGGTTTAGAAGGACAAAATACTAGTTTCGACAACCAAAACAAATAACAAGTAAGGGGATTGAAAAACAAACATGCAAGGATCACATAAAACCCCATAAATCAGATAGCACTAAGATTAGCATGACTTACCCATACTAGTTTGGTCTTAAAATTAAAATTTAAGCGGAGGACGGACCGGTTTAACACATAGAATTAGATAAAAGGTCTGCATTAAGCAACTTGGATCCAATTGTTAGGAAGTGGAGTATTTTAAATGAATTATTTAGAAAGCACTGACTTCAGACAAAAGCCTAATGCATGAGAATTTAAACAGGAAGTTGAAAATTACAGACGTTCAGAAATGACTTTAGAATCTGCTGATTTGTTAGAGTGAAGATACATGAGAGTTGTAAAAAATGCAAAGTACCTTAAAAGAGTGAATTAAAGGACTGTTTTGAAAGATAGATTCAAGAGGTGAGCCAAAATTTAAAAGAATTGCTTCAGAAAGATTTGCAGAAATTTTAAAAATATTGCAGGCTCATAAGAGTTTTGTATTGAAAACGTGACACTGGAACATTAAAACCAGTTACCCAGTTATTAGTACTTAAGTGATATGGATTTATTCTGGATTTTTAGAACTTATTACGGAGTTGGAAAATAGGTAGCATGTCTGGTTATCCTATAGTTTTGCCTACGCGTATGCATTCCTTTAGACATAGTTTCTATATGCAACCAATTTGCATGAATATTAAGTCCTATAGGCAGGATTTCTAATGAATTTCAATATGACTGAATATTACACCTTATATGCAGAATTTCTATATGAGCGGATTGTGTGTTATGTATTAAATCTATAGGCATGATATCTAAGCGGTCGAGTTCAAACATTAAATACCCTATAGGCATAATATCTAAATGATTAAATTGCAACATGAATCCTATGAGCATGGTATCTAAGTAATTAAACAACAATATTGATCCTATAGGCATGATATTTACCCTTTAACATATGCAAGTAAATATAAACCATTCCATACCCTTTACTAATATACCCCTGAGTTCTTTTATAGGGTTATAAAAAGTTAGAAGAAAGAATAGTAAACAAAATACATCATAGCCCACAGATAGATCCAAACTACCTAATGCAATCTCAATTTTCAATACATGTGTTCCACCAAATCCGGATTCCAAATTTCAAGGCCTTCTCTTATTCAGAGTGTTTCAAAGTTCCAAGGATCTTCAAGAGACCACACAATGCGTACACTCTGAAGAGTGAATATTGTAACAGAATAGTGCAAGTGTGGAATTACAAGCCCTCAGGCATCCAAGTTCAGAGGGGACTCCAGGGTCCCTAAGCATGGCTTACCAAAGGGGGGTAGAACTTAAGAACAAGAAGTGCAAAGTGAGGTAGGAACCACAGCAGGAGGTGATCATACTCGGACATTGTATAGACTGCACATCCCTGACCCCTTGCTTAGATTCAAACAAATAAGAGCAGACTCTTAGAGAGTCAAACTTAGGTCTGAATGGCGATTAGGACACCATCAGACCCAAATTAGATCTCAACACATAAAGGGGAGGGGGAATGGGAAAGAAATTGAGAATAGACTTAGAGGAGTCTAGTTTTGGATCACAGACAACATTCCAAGTGTTGCGATGGTTCAGACAATACTTACATACAAAGGGAACATAGGGAAGGGAAAAAAAAAGCATAACAGACTGAAAATATAAAGAAAGAGGCATAGCATGCTTGAATGTAATCACATAATGCAAGAAAGCATAAGTAAACAAACAAGGAAAGAAGTGTAGAAGAGGAGGAGTGAACATATAATAAAGAGGGTGCTATTTATAACTAGGAAAACATACCAGTTTCAAGTTTTAGAACGGCAGAATTGCAATAGCAAACAAACAGTCAGGCAGTCAACGGAACAAACTCAAGGAACTTCAACAAGTACTTGGGAGTTCAGAGGAACTCTAAGAGATTCATACAACAGGAGAGAAAGGACCAGAGTGCTCAGTAGTAGTAGAGAAAATAAAGAGTAGTAGTAGAAGTAGAGAGTAGAGAGTAAAGAGTAGAGAGTAGTAGTGTATTGCAAAGGTGCAGAAAGAAATTTGTGAGAATTGTGTTTGAGTGATTGTGTAAAGCTGTTGTTGAAACTCTCTGTGTGTTGTGAGCTTTTATAGTGCAAAAACGAGTAGACTAGAAGACAAGAAAATAAAATCCAAGTCAATCAAATAAATTCTATGCTAGTCAAAGGGATTTAATTTCAAACGGAGTGGTAATTAAGGAAGGGAAAACCTTTCAGAGTAACATAATAAAGGGCAAGTGCACACGGAATCTATTTAAGGTAGGAAACTATGGTATACGTCTTTTTGAAAGAATAAGGAAATAAAATAATCAAACTTTCAGAAATTCAAAACCTGGAATGAACTTAGTCAGGAAAATAGGGAAAGGCTGAGTTGTAACAATCAATAGCAAATCAATTAAGCCTTAGTAAAAGGGCATTGAAATCAATCACAAGCTAGTAGAATCAATTTAGATGAAAAACCCTTGTATGTAAGCATGCTAACATCAAGCAAAGAAGAAGAGAACGGCACAAACAGTTTTTTTTTAATTATAAGCAAAACAAAAGTAAGTTCCAATTCAGTCTATAAACTCAGCATGAGTTTGAGAGCTTAGGGTTTCTAGGGTAGAACCCTAGAACCAAAAGCTTGCAAGAATCACAGACACATGTAGCAATCAAAAGTAGTAGAGTGAAAGCTTGTAAATAACATGTTTTAGGGAAGCTAAAACTCAAACCAGTTCAGAAAAGAGACGCCATAGGAGTTTAGGAAATAGTGAAAGAAGCAAGTTCGACAACCCAAATAGATTCAGTAAAGGTAAACACATTCAGTAGGCAAGATAGGCATATAAACATGCTTGTAGAAAAATCAGTAGAACCAGTAATAGAACAAAGGCAGAGAGACATGCATATTAAGAATCAAATGAAAACCCCTCAAACATAGCATGAACACACATATTCACATAAAGAAAGAAGAAGAAGAAGAAGAAGAAGAAGAAGAAGAAGAAGAAGAAGAAGAAGAAGAAGAAGAAGAAGAAGAATCGTCTTAGGATCTTAAAAACCCTAATTTGAACAGACTAATTTTAAAAGGGAAATTTAGGAAAAATCGTTGAAATACCGAATGAGCATAGATCTAAGAAAATAAGGAAAGAAAAACCTCAAATCAAGATTATTAGGGTTTCCCACAAACCCTAGAGGTGAGAAGGCCTATAATAGTCTGGTCTCTGAACGAATCTGAACCATGGCTAAGTTTTTCAGAGCTTGAACATACTGGAAAGGAGCCGTAGAAGCCAGGGGAGCTCAGGTCGGCAGAGGACCTGAACAGGTCTGTTGAAGGTTGAGCCTTGAAATTTTGAACAATCATGGCTTGGGGCGAAAGGGGAGAGAATATAGGTCATCCATGGCCTGAGAAGCCATGAACGCTGGTGTATTTTTTATCGGAGATGCAAGTGAGCTGCTAGGGTTTAGAGAGCATTTGAGATGAGAGGGGATTTGGGGCGGCTGATTTAGAGAAGTGATTAGGGTTAAGGGTAATTAGGGATTAAAAAGGAAGGAATGGATGAGGGTCGTTGCTCAAAATGAACAATGGCCAGGATTAAAAGAGGAAAACGGGTAGGTTGGACAGACGGGTAAAGATTGGGTTACAATATAATTGGGTCACCTAATTGGGCTGAATTGAGGTTAAAACATTGAGATCAAATGTGGCTAAAATTGAAATAGAAATGGGCCAGCTTTTAAATAGTCATTTTTCCTCTTTTTAATTAATTGAAATAGAAAAAAATAATTTTAAAACAAATTGGAAGCACAAAACTAATTGATAAAATATAAACATTAATTTAAAAATATCTAGAGCAATTTTATAATTATAAAGCGCGGTTAATTATAACATAGGCTATAATTATAATTTTGAACAATTTAGCTTAAAATATCAAATAATTTATAAAAACATGAAAAAAATCACCTTATTTATATTTAGTGCAAATATAAATGTGAAAAATAAATGCTTCACAAAAATGGACAATTTGGGAATGATTATTGGGGTTTTATATTGTTAAAATAGATAATAACTTGATTCTAAAAACCTTCAAAAATTTAAAAAAATACCAAAACTCTTCGAAAGCTTATATATGCATATACGTATTATTTTGAAAGTATTTTGAGTATAAAAATACATACGAAAACAATTGGGTATCAACACTGATTCCTTCCACGAGGTCGTCTTAGGCATCTTCATCTAGCTCATGAATAGTAAATGTCTTGGGGAATGACTGGCTTAGCGACGGGATAGGGTGTGGCAGGACAATGTCACTTTTCTTCTTGAGACGAGCCTTTGAGACTTCTTCTGGAGTAGGTTTGTACCTGTGACGATCCAAAGGGTCATCACTTATTTTCTTACCCATTCCGTGCTTTCTAAGCCTTGCAAACCTCATTTTTAGTCGCCTCGATTTGCATGCACAATCCGGTCACGTAGTCGAAAAGCATAAATATAAAATTCTGTGAAAATAATAAAATTTGATATTAAAATGAGTAAATTTGACTCCGGTAAATATTTTGGGTAAATGGATCTGGACCCGTGATTTGACGGTCCTATAGGGTCCGTAAAAAAGCATGGGACTTGGGCTTATTACCAGAATCGAATTCATGCGTCCCAAGCCCGAGAAATGAATTTTTAAGTAAAATTATTTTTCTAAAATTGTTAAGGAAAATTTAAATGAATATTAATTAGAACGTGTTAGTATCGGGCCCGTATTTTGGTTTCAATACCCGGTACAGGTCTTATATGTAGTTTAAAATATTTCTGTGAAGTTTGATTGAAATAGGACGTCGTTTGACGTGTTTCGAACTTAAAACTCTAAATTTGAAATTTTATAAAGTTTGAAGAAAAACTAGTGATTTTGAGGTTTGATTCATTGTTTTCGATGTTATTTTGGCAATTTGATCCATGGTTAAGTCCGTAGGATTTTTTGAGTTAGTTTATGTGTTTGGTTAGGATCCCTGAAGGCTCGGAAGTGGTTCGGAGGTGTTTTGAAGTGGTTTCGGACTTAGAAACAAATTGTAGAAAATGGGCTACAGCTGTTGCAGACAATTCCTTCATTGTGTTCGCGACGTCTCCTCCATGTTCATGAAGCTTGAGATTTTTCCTTCATTGCGTTCGCACTGTTGGTCTCGCGTTCGCATAGAGTTATCTGGCCCTCGGGACTAGCCTAATTTTCCTCTTTGTGTTTGCACTAATACCTTTACGTTCGCATCAATATCCACGTGTTCGCATAGACCAAGTCTTGGACCCCCAGCCTTTTTGATGGGAAGAGTGCGAACTCGATTGTCTGCCAAGTTTACCCTTCGCGAACGCGACCCTCCTTCCGCGGATGCGAAGGGCAATTCTGCCTAGTTATATTTTTAAAAATTTCCAAAACAGTAGCTACGGGATTTTCATAAAAACACTCGAGCACCTTCTTCTCTAAGCTCCTTCGGCGTCTATTGAAGAATCAAAACTTTGTGGGTTAGTGAATCTTAACTCTTTTCCATCATTATCCATCAATATCTATTGAATTCCGAAGCCTAAAACATGTAATTTATGGTAGAAATTGGGGGAATTGGGTAGAGTTAGGGATTTTTACGTTTTGTTGATTTAGACCTCATTTTGGGGTAGAATTTGGAAACAAATTATATATTCGGTCTCGTAGGAGAATGGATGATAGAACCTCATGTTTTGACCAAGCAGGCCCGGGTTCGATTTTTGGGATTTTAGGAAGAAAGATTTGAATTCTATAATTAGGCATTGGGTTTGATTTGCTTAGCATATATTGATATTATGAAGTCATTATTGTATAGATTTGATTGAGTTTGAGCCGAATTTGAGAGGGAAAGCGGTTGTTGTGGATTGATTTGCCGTGGAAGTTGAGGTAAGTGTTTGGTCTAACATTAGCTTGAGGAAATCAGAGTTGAGTCTTATTTGCTACTTGGTAATTGTCGAGTACGATGTGTATGCATGGTGACGAGTATCTATACATTGGTGTCTAGCATTACCGTGAGTCTTTATATTGCGAATATTTGATTTTGTTGTATCTCCCAAGCTTAATTGATGATTTCTATATGATATAAAGAGCACGTGAGAGAAATTGTGATCTATGAACTTCGAGAAGAATTGTCTCGAGTTGTCAAGTGAATTGTGAAGTAAAAGTGAAAAAGAGAAGAGATCATTATGTTTCCCCTTTGCCAGGCTATTGTTGAATTGTGGTTCCCTTACATTGTGTTCTTAATTGATACGAATGCTAGGTTGATGATTATTTATGTTGGGTAAGTATTATGGTTATAGCTGAGGTAGTTGGGTATTGTAACAAGTTTGGTTATAGTTGTTTTCTCCATTGCCGGGACGTAACTACTTATATTATCAGATTCATTGCCGGGATAGTGTAGAATTTAATGATCCCTTGTCGGGACTCTTGTTATGGTTTCCATTAATATTATATGTGGGTCGGGTTGCATGCCGCAACAATGATATTTGTGGATCAGGTTGCACACCGAAACAATGCTAAATGATATGAATTGGGCTGCACACCGCAACAATGATATTTGTGGATCGGATTGTACGCCGCAACAATGCTAAATGATATAGATCGGGTATCACGCCGCAAAAATGATATTTGTGGATTGGGTTACACAACGCAAAAAGGATAAATGATATTGATTGGGTTACACGCTCCAACAATGGTATTTGTGGATAGAGTTGCACGCGAAAACAATGTTAAATAATATGGATCAGGTTGCTGCTGCAACAACGTTGTTATATACTGTGATCGGGTTGCGCACCACAAAAATTATTGATACAAGTGTGTCTATTTTGGATATTATTTTATTTTGTTCGCTGTAAATTCTAAGCTACCTGAAGACTGTTCTCTGGATTTACTGTTAAAACTGGTATACCCCCGCAGCATGTTTCCCCCTCCCATCTTTACTTGTTTATTCCTGCATTACTTTCCGTTGTATATTATATAACTACACAGGTTTACTTAGTAGTCTGGTCCTACCCTCATCACTATTTCGCCGAGCTTAGGTTGGGCACTTACCAGCACATGGGGTCGGTTGTGCTGATACTACACTCTGTGATATTTTGCATAGATCTAGGTTTTGGATAGCAACAGCAGCAGTTTAGGAGCAAGCCTTCAGTCTAGCGAAACACCGAGGTAGCCTTGCAGGCGTCAGCAGGCCCGTCGTCCCCTTTATCCTTTACTTTAGACTGCTATTTCATTGTATCCGAGACAAACAAATATATTTCTTTCATTCATTATATTTATTATTCTTAGATGTTCGTGAGTATTGTGACACCAATCTTGGGTAAAGGCGTATATTGAATTCTTCTACATTTCTATTCAAATTTTCTTTAATTTAAGACATCCGCTTTAGTTAAATCAGGTGCTTTTATTTTAATGATAATAATTATTTAAAAGGATTATGTCGTTAATGAAAAAAATAATTAAGTTTTGCTTGCCTAGATTCTATTAGTAGGCGTCATCACGACCCCGAGGATGGAAAATCCAAGTCGTGACAAGTTGCTATCAGAGCTCTAGATTGCATAGGTCTCACAACTCAAAGACAACCTCAGTAGAGGCTGAGGGATTAGTACGGAGACATCTGTTTTAATCCCCTAGAGGCTACAGAGTTAGGAAAAGTTTACTTTTGTTCTTCCTTGTCGTGCGATTTTGTTCTCTTATGCTGAATTGAAACATGTACTCCTGTCCTTTCACAAATGGCGAGGTCATGTACCGCTTCTTCAGCCGAGAATCAGCATAGACCGTTGATAGATTAGCTCTGTCTTTGGAAGCTTTGTCGAGGTTGGATAGGTTTCACCAAGCTTATCACTACTACTTTTTTTGGCGCATCATCTGAGGATCCTTGACATTATCTAGATAGTTTTCATGAGGTTCTCAGGAACATGGGGATCGTGGAGACCAATGGATTCGATTTTGCTACTTTTTCCCTGTCTGGATCCGCAAGACTTGCTGGGGAGATTATTGGTTAGGTATACCGGTCGGGTCATCAGCTTTGACTTGAGAACCACTCATGCAGCTATTTCTGGAGAAGTTTCTCCCTATCACTCATAGAGAGGCCTATCGGAGCAAGTTTGAGCGCCTTCAGTAGGGTTCCATGACGGTCACTCAATACAAGATTAGATTCATCGAATTGGCTCGTCATGCTCTTATCATACTTCATACCCAGAGAGAAAGGGTGAGGAGGTTTATCGACGCTCTTATTTAGCTGAATCATCTTCAGATGGACAAGGAGGCCGGGAGTGAGATCACTTTTTAGGAGGCGGCCAATGTGGCCCGCAGAGTTGAGATGGTTCTGTCATGGGGAGATGGTCATGGGTCAGATAAGAGGCCCCGTTATTCAGGTAGATTCAATGGTACCTCGTCTGGAGGTAGAGATTCTTATGGTAGAGGCCATCCTCCTAGGCCCTTTCAGTCAGCTCTCCAGGTCTCTCATGGTACTTCAGGCGGTCGTGGTTCTCAGTCGCATTATTCAGATCAACATCCTTATAATGCACCACCAGCACCTAACAGTGCACCACCGCTTCAGAGTTTTTGAGGTGGTCATTCAGTTCGATAGGGTCAGTCTCAGTTTCCTCAACCGTCGAGGTCTTGCTACACTTGCGGTGGTCCGAGCCACATTGCCAGATTTTGCCCTCGACCACTAGGTAGTTCGCAGCATCAGGGTTCTCGTGCCATGGTACAGGCACCAGGTGTTCCACAACCCGCCCTGCCAGCTAGAGATAGGGGTAGAGGTTCTTGCAGTGGAGGTAGAAGCCATAGAGGTAAAGCGCATGCCGCCAGAGGTGGATGCCAGCCAGTAGACAACCGTCCTAGAGAGGTAGTTCAGGGTGGAGGGGCCCAGCCCTGATGATATGCTCTTCCAGCCAGACCAGGGGCTGAGTCATCAGATGCAGTCATTACAGGAACTATTCTGGTCTGTGATAAAGATCCATCAGTGCTATTTGATCCAGGGTCTACGTATTCGTATGTAACCTCTTATTTTTCACTGTACCTGGTCATGCCTAGTGATTCATTGAGTATGCGTGTATATGTGTCTACACCGATGGGAGATTCTATTGTAGTCGACTGATTTCATCGTTCTTACGCTGTGGTGATTGAGGGCTTGAGACCCGTGTTGATTTGTTGCTTTTAGATATGGTAGATTCAGATGTTATATTGGGGATACATTAGTTGTCCCCGTATCATACTATCTTGGATTGCCATGCCAATATCGTGATCTTAGCCTTACCGGATTCACCCCATTTGGAGTGGAGAGGGACTCCTGGCAATTCTACTCATAGTGTCATCTCGTATATGAAGGCTCGACGTACGGTCAAGAAGGGGTGTTTGCTTACTTCGTGTATGTTCGCGATTTTAGCGTAGAGGTCCCTTCTATTGATTCTGTACCCATAGTTCGGGAGTTTCCTGAGGTTGCCCTTTCATGGCTGTCGGGTATGCCGCCCGATAGGGATATTGACTTTTGCATTGATCTAGCTCCTAGCACTCGGCCTACTTCTATTCCGCTTTGTTGCATGGCCCCGCCAGAGTTGAAAGAGTTAAATTATCACTTGCAGGATTTTCTTCAGAAGGGTTTCATTAGACCTAACATTTCACCTTGGGGTGCGTCAGTGTTATTTGTGAAGTGAAAGGATGGTTCGATGAGAACTTGCATTGATTATCGGAGATTGAACAAAGTTACAATCAAGAATAAGTATCCACTGCCGAGCATTGACGATTTATTTGATCGGCTTCAGGGTGCCAAGGTATTTTCAATTATAAACTTGAGCTCTGGCAACCATGAGTTGAGGATTAAGCATCCAATGCCCCTAAGACAGCTTTCCGCATTCGTGATCAAAACTTTAATTTAGAAGAACTCAGATTACTGATAATCAAAAAATGAATAAAAGGAAGTAGTTTTGATAGCGATCAGATAAGAGAAGAAAATAAAGTAAACCAGTGTATTCAGATAATATTTTGTGTCCTTACAAATGATTCTCTTCCTTTTATAGCTATCTTCAATATATACGTTTTGCCTTTGTCACAATAAGATTATTATAGACAATTAAAGGCATTAAATGCTACGTTATATAATCACTGTAACTCAATAAAGATTTTCTAATATTTTAATGCTTATTAAATATTATGGGTGTTTAACGGGCCTACCGGTCCGGGTCGGGACTCCATTTTTTGGACACGTACGGGTTACGGTTTGAGCCGGTCCCAGTTTGATACTTAACGGGCTTGGCGGGTTTGGGTTCATTCGGGTAAAAGTTTAACAGTACAGGTTACGAGTTGATGGGGTTGGGTCGGTCCGGGTGTAGTGTAATTGTTTTTTGGAATTTTTTATAAATAGAGTAAGTTATATTAATACAAAGTACTAACATAAAGAATACAAGAAAGATAGAAAAAAATTGCATTTATTGCAAGTGATGCTTTTATTTCTTAATTTAAAGTTTCAAACTTACAAATTGAAAGGTTTACATTTTTTTCAACAAGTAAAATAGTAAATTCAAAGGTTTTCCACTACCTTAGTAAGTTCATCATAATCAATATAAACCGATTGACATTCTTCTGGAGTGATAAATTCGGATGGGTTACCATATGTTAATATATCTCCAAGTTCCTCGTATTTTGGGCTATCAACATCTTCACGTCCTTGATTTCTTCGTTCTGATCTAATCTAATCTCTGAAACATACTAAGTTCATCATAATCAATATGAACCAATTGACCTCTTTTTTTTCCCCTACGAGTAACACTTTTACATGCTCTTTTAGCAGCATTAAACATATTATAAAAATTAAGTATAAGCTAAAATTAAATATGCAATTAAAATAGTAAATAAAAGAAAGAGTTTGAGGGACTGCACAGAATTCAACAATAAATTGAGCACTTGATTACGCAATTCTGTTATTACCATGAACAAACGTCAAGCAAGTATTTCATTTTGAATGTCAATTGTTCAAAGTTAAAACTTCAAACTTCAAATTCCGAATGACAAAACACGATGAATTAAATTCATTAAGATTTCTTGGTCATGTCATTTAGGTTGACAAATGCCCCAGCAACTTTTATGGACTTAATATACTGAGTGTTCACGCCTTATTTGGACTCGTTCGAGATAGTCTTCATTGACGATATATTGATATACTCCCGCAGCCAGGAGGAGCACGAGCAGCATCTCAAAGTTGTTCTTCAGACTTTGAAGGATAGTCAGCAAATGCAAAATTTTCGAAGCGTGAGTTTTTGTTGAGTTCAGTTGCATTCCTGGGTAATGTTGTATCAGTAGAAGGTATCAAATTGATCAGAAGAAATTGAGTCAGTCAATAACTGGCCTCGACCAGCATCAGCTATAGAGATTCGGAGTTTTTTAGGGTTGGCAGGCTATTATCGTTAGTTCATGGATGGGTTCTTATCTATTGCAACCCTGATGACCAGGTTGACCCAGAAGAGTGCCAGTTCAGATGGTCGGATGAGTGTTTTTTTTTCAATCCACTAGGCAAGCGCCTAGTGCTAGATTTTTATTAATAACTGAAAAGAAAATTACAAACAATTAGGAAAAGTTCAATTAAGGGGGACATTAGCACCGGTATTGTTAAACACAAACCAGGCTAACCTTACCGTGATAATCCTATTGAGGCTTGGAAACCTTACTTATAAACAAGAAAGCATAAAATAAGAACTTGACACGACTAAATATAATATGATCATCACAGAGTTTAGAACATACTCTGTGATGAGATTACAAATGAGGATACTATAAAAGTGGTAGAATAATATGTAGTACCCAGTTGATTGTTGTCCCTTATTTTCCAATCTTGTATAAACTTCAAGTTGTATTTCTATTTCGTTCTCCTCTAACTTGTTCAAAAAGTATTCAAGAATCATCTTTTATTTTTTGAACGATTGGACTTTGATGACAAAATTGAAGTAGCCTGCTTTTGTTTGGCCGCTCTCATTGGAATTTGCCTAACATTTTGTTTTTTGTCGGACCATGTTGCATTTTTCATCAAGATAGCACCTGGCTTACTCGTTCCAGTGTGGCCATCCGCAATGTTTGGTGGTGTATCTAGGAAGTGAATGCATGTGGAAACAGGAGGCTTACTTGGAATGAAATTCTGGAGCCTCCCACTTGGTCTTTAATTTTCCATTTAAAGAGTTTTTAAGATATGGACTTTGAATTGCATCCTTGATTACTCTTTCGACTCGATGATTTTCGAAAAGAAAGAGTTGTTTAAGCGTATTTTCCCTCTCCCTTTTCAAATTTGCGCAAAAATGTCGATGATCTTTCCACTTAGAGACATCGCCAGCAGCTATATCTTTAGTAGTAGTCACACTAAGTTGAGTTTGAACCATATGAGGCTTTGGTATTCTTTGAAGCATTTCATTCACATTATCCTGGTAATTACATCCAGTTAAGTTTCGATCCTCAGGACAGCCAGGAATTGCAGCAACTGCCTGTGTTGACTTCTCATGTGGTACAACTGATACAACAAATATTTCTGTAGTAGATTTCCGAGTATCAGAAGCTTCCAATTTTGTAATAGTTCTTTGTCCAAACAATGCACTGTTTTCCTTCAAATTAATGGTTGGAGAAATCTGATTGTTGGCCATGTGCAGGTTCTGTCCAGTGCTGGCCTAATATCTGCATAGTTCATTTTGTTTTTGGATTTTGGAGTTGATTGTCGTCGTTGAGATATTGCTTCATTAGAAACTGTAGCTGTTATATCAGTGAAGTTGATCACACTGCTTTGTTTAAACATATCCTTCTGATTTGAAATATGTTGTCGACCTGTATTCTGCACAAACTCTTCATCTCTACGACTTGCTGTCAACTTCTCCCCTGGTTGAACTGACAAAACATTATGATCTGTAACATTGTTTAAATTATCCGAGGCCTCCAACTTAGTTACATTTTCTTGACCAGTCAGGGTAGAGTTTTTATTGTTAGTATTGTGCCTTATCTGCTGCTGCTTGATCATCTTCTCATTATTGGATTTTGCATTGTCAGTAGATGGATCTGTAGGATCTGAATTGAGGCGAGCTTTCAAAGGCTCAAGACAACTTTGACCACGGCATCGATATTGACTTTGCCCACTGGTTCAGGGCCTTATACAGTCTATTGTGATGCTTCCTGTATTGGGCTTGGTGCAGTGTTGATGTAGGATGGCAAGGTCATGGCCTATGCTTCGAGAAAGTTGAGGATCCACGAGAAGAAGTATTCGGTTCATGATCTAGAGTTTGCAGCCATTGTTCATGCTTTGAAGATTTGAATGCATTATCTATATGGTGCTATGTGTGAGGTGTACATCACAAGAGTCTTGAGTACTTGTTCAAGCAAAAGGAGTTGAATTTGAGGCAGACGAGGTGGTTGGAGTTGTTGAAGGATTATAATGTCACTATCTTATATCACCTAGGGAAGGCCAATGCGGTGGCCGATGCTTTAAGTAGAAAGTCAGCTAGTATGGGCAATCTTTCTTATATTCCAATCGGTGAGAGGCCGCTTGCTTTGGATGTTCATGCATTGGCCAATTGATTTGTGAGGTTGGATATTTCTGAGCCAAGTCGGGTATTAGCTTGCACGTTCGCTTGTTCTTCGTTATCGGAGCATATCCATGATTGGCAGTTTGATGATCCCCATTTGTGTGTCCTTAGAGACAGGTGCAGCATAGAGGTGCCAAGCAGATTACCTTAGATGATGATGGAGTTTTGAGATTGCAGGGTCGAGTTTGTGTGCCTAATGTGGATGGGCTTCGAGAGTTGATTTTAGAGAAGGCCCACAGTTCCCGATACTCTATTCATCCGGGCACCGTGAATATGTATTAGGATTTGCGGTCGCATTATTGGTGGCATAGAATGAAGAACATGTGCTCGGTGTTTGAATTGTCAGCAGGTTAAGTATAAGCATCAGAGGCCTGGCCGATTATTCCAGAGGATTGAGCTTCCCGAGTGGAAATGGGAGAGGATTACCATGGATTTCGTTACTGGACTTCCGTTGACCCGGAATAAGTTCAATGCAGTTTGGGTCATTGTTGATTGGCTGACCAAGTCAGCGCTATTAATTCCTGTGGCAGTCTTCTATTCATCCAAAAGGTTAGCTGAGATCAATACTGGGAATTGTTAGCCTTTATGGTGTGCAGGTATCTATCATATTGGACTAAGGCACGTAGTTCACCTTCCGTTTTTGGAGAGTAGTTCAGCGAGAGTTTGGAACCTAAGTTGATTTAAGTATAATATTTCATCTTCAGACGGATGGGCAGTCCGAGCAGATTATTCAGATATTGGAGATATGCTCCGAGCTTGTGTTATTGACTTTGGAGGTTCATGAGATCAGTTCTTACCTTTAGCAGAGTTTGCCTACAACAACAGCTACTAGTCCAGCATTCAGATGGCTCATTTTGAGGCGTTATATGGTAGGCGATGTCGATCTCCGATCGGATGGTTTGAGTCAGGGGAGGCTCAGTTGTTAGGTACAGATTTGGTTTAGGAGGCCTTGGACAAGGTCAGGATCATTCGGGATAGGCTGCGTAAGGTTCAATCCGGCAAGAAGAGTTATGCACACCGCAAGGTTCAAGATGTAGCTTTTATGGTTCGTGAGGGGGTATTGCTCCGAGTGTCGCCTATGAAGGGCGTGATGAGGTTCGGAAAGAAGGGCAAGCTTAGCCCTAGGTTTGTTGGTCCATTCGAGATTCTCGATCGAGTGGGGGAGGTGGTTTATAGACTTGAATTTCCACCTAGCTTCTAAGCTGTGCATCCAGTGTTTCATGTGTCTATGCTCCGGAAGTATCACGGAGGTCTATCCCATGTGTTCGATTTCAGCATTATCCACTTGGACAAGGACTTATCTTATGAGGAGGAGTCGGTAGTTATTCTAGTATAGCAGGTTCGTCAATTGAGGTCCAAGAGTTTTCCTTCTGTTCGTGTTCATTGGAGAGGTCAACCTCCTGAGGCATCGACCTAGGATTTCGAGTCCTATATACGGAACCGTTTTCCTCATCTATTCCCCGACTCAGGTACTTCCTTCTTCTGTCTGTTTGAGGACGAACGGTTTTTTTAGAGGTGGAGAATGTGATGACCCAAAGGATCATCACCTATTTTCTTTCCCATTCCATGCTTCCGAGGCCTTAAAATTTTCATTTTTAGTTGCCTCGATTTGCGTTCTGAGTCTGGGCGCGTAGCTGGAAAGCTTAAATATAAAATTTTGTGAAAGATGTTAAATTTTGATATTAAAATTAGTAAATTTGACTCTGGTCAACATTTTGGGTAAACGGACCTGGACCCATAATTTGATGATCTCAGAAGGTCCGTAGGAAAATCTGGGACTTGTGCGTATGTCCGAAATCAAATTCTGAGGTCCCAAGCCCGAGAAATGAATTTTTGAGTAAAATGGTTTTTCTGAAATTCTTATGGAAAATTGAAATGAAAATTGATTAGAACGTGTTAGTATCGAGCCCGTTTTTTGTTTCGGACGCCGGTACAAGCCTTATATGTAGTTTAAGATATATTTGTGAAGTTTGATTGAAATCGTACGCCGTTTGATGTATTTCGGACTTAAAACTCTAAATTTAAAAGTTTATGAAGTTTGAAGAAAAACTATTGATTTTTAGGTTTGATTCATTGTTTTTTATTATTTTGGCGATTTAATCGCATGGTTAAGTTCGTAGGATGTTGTTGAGTTAGTGTATGTGTTTGGTTAGGAGCCCCGAGGGCTCGAGAGTGTTTTAGAGTGGTTTCGGACTTAGAAACAAATTGCAGAAAATGGGCTTCAGCTGTTACAAACAATTCCTTCATCGCGTTCGCGATAAATCCTCCGCGTTCGCGAAGCTTGAGAATTTCCTTCATCGTGTTTGCACCCTTGATCTAGCGTTCGCATAGAGTTATCTGGACCTGGAGGACTCAGCCTAATTTTCCCCTTCGCATTCGCGTAGCCTTGTAAATCCCTTCATCGCATTCGCATCAGTATCCACGTGGTCGCCTAGACCAAGTCCTGGACCCCCTAGCCTTTCCTCTTTTCGTTTGCACTCTTCCCATCGTGAACGTGATTGTCAGCCAAGTTTACCTTCATGAACACGACCCTCCTTCCGTGAAAGAGAAGGGCAATTCTACCTAGTTATATTTTAATATTTTCCAGAACAGTAGCTACGGGATTTTCATAAAAACACATGAGCTCCTTCTTCTCCAAGGTCCTTAGGCAACCATTGAAGCTTCATTTCATCAAAACTTTGTGGGTTAGTGATTCTTAACTCGTTTCCTTCATTCTCCATCAATATCTATTGAATTCCTAAGCCTAAAACATGTTATTTAGGGTAGAAATTGGGGAATTGGGTAGAGTTATGGCTTTTTACTTATTCTTGGTTTAGACCTTGTTTTTGGGTTGAATTTGGAAAAAAATTATATATTCAGGCTCGTGGGTGGATGGGTGACATGAATTTTGTCCGAACATCGTGTTTTGATCATGCGGGCCCGGGGTTGATTTTTGGGATTTTGGGAAGAAAGCTTGAAAATCAATAATTAGGCATTAGGTTTGATTTGTTTAGCATATATTAATATTATGAAGTTGTTCTTGTATAGATTTGATTGAGTTGGAGCCGAATTCGAGACGGAAAGCATTTGTTATGGATTGATTTGGCAGTGGAAGTTGAGTGTTTGGTCTAACCTTAGTTTGAGGGAATATGAGTTGACTCTTATTTGCTACTTGCTAATTGTCGAGTACGATGTATAGGCATGGTGACGAGTATCTATACATTGGTGTCTAGCATGACCGTTACTCTTTATATTGTGAATATTTAATTTTATAGTATCTCCCATGCTTAATTGATGACTTCTATATGATATAAAGAGCACGTGAAAGAAATTGTGATCTATGAACTTCGAGAAGCATTGGCTCGAGTTGTGAAGTGAATTTTGAAGTGAATGTGAGAAAGAGAAGAGTTCACTATGTTGTCCATTTTTCGGGCTATTGTTGAATTATGGTTCCCTTACATTGTGTTCTTAATTGATACGAATGTTTAGGTCTATGGTTCTGTGTGTTCGGTAAGTATTATGGTTATAGCTGAGGTAGTTGGGTGTTGTAACAAGTTTGGTTGGCTGTTTTCTCCCTCGCCGGTACGTAATTACTCATGTTGTCAAATTCAGTGCCGGGATAGTGTAGACCTTAATGATTCCTTGTCGGGACTCTTGATATGGTTGTTGTTAATATTATATGTGGGTCGGGTTGCACGCTGCAACAATGATATTTGTGGATCGGGCTGCACGCCGCAACAATGATATTTGTGGATCGGGTTGCACGCTGCAACAATGATATTTGTGGATCAGGTTGCACGCCGCAACAATGATAAATGATACGAATCATGCTACATGCCGCAACAATGATATTTGTAGATCAGGTTGCACACCGCAACAATACTAAATGATATGGATCGGATTGCATGCCGCAACAATGATATTTCTGGATTGGGTTGCACGCTGCAATAATACTAAATGATATGGATCGGGTTGAACACCGCACCAGCATAGTTCTGTACTAGAATAGGGTTGCGTGCTGCAACAATTATTGATACAAGTGCATTTATTTTGGATATTATTTTCTTTTGTTCTTTATAAATTCTAAGCTTCCCGTAGACTGTTCTCTGGATTCACTGTTAAACTGGTATACCCCTCAAGATGCTTTCCCCTCCTATATTTACTTGTATATTCCTGCTTTACTTTCCGTTGTATATTATATAACTGCACAGGTTTACTTGATAGTCTGGTCCTAGCCTCGTTACTACTTCTCCGAGGTTACGCTAAGCACTTACCAACACATGGGGTCAGTTGTGCTGATAATACACTCTATGCTATTTTGCACAGATCAAGATTTTGGATAGCAGCATCAATAGCGTGGGAGAAGGCCTTCAGTCCAGCGAGACACAAAGGTAGCCTTGCAGGCGTTTGCAAGCCCGACATCTCCTCTATCCTTTTCTTTAGACTACTATCTCATTGTATTTGATAAAAACAAATATATTTCCTTTAGACATTGTATTTAATATTCTTAGATGTTCGTGAGTATTATGACATCAGTCTTGGGTAGAGGCTTATGTTGAATTCTTCCGCATTTCTATTCAGATTTTCTTTAATTTTGGACTTCCGCTTACTTAGTCAAATTAGTTGCTTTTATTTTAATGCTCTTAATTTTTAAAAAGGTTTATGTCATTAATGGAAAAATTAATTAAGTTTGTCTTGCCTAGCTTCTATTAGTAGGTGTCATCATGACCTCGAGGGTGGGAAATCCGGGTCGTGACAGTACCCTGGGCCAAAGGTGTTGTACTACCCCGGTAACTGAACTGGCTCCACTATTCCATGCAACCTTGCTCCAAGTCCTCGACCAGGCTTAAAACCATTCTTCACCATTTCTGATGCCACCATCACGAACACAGTTGGCAACTTTATCTCTTTACCTCGAGTAGCAGTCACAATTTCTTCAATGTGGAAAGTGGCTCCATCCAGCCTCTCCACATTTTCAACGAAAGGGATTGAATTCCCAGGTTAAATGGCATTGCTTGCTTCTCCATAAATCACAACTTCTTGGTAATTCCACACAAACTTCACGTTCTGGTGCAAAGTGGAAGGGACTGCACCAGCCATGTTAATCCACGACCTTCCCAACAACAAATTATAAGTAGCAGATATGTTTAACACTTGAAATTCAATGATAAGCTCCACAGGCCCAATTTGAAATGCTAAGTCAATTTCACCAATAACGGTCCTTTGCTCTCCATCAAAAGCTCTAACATTCACATGACTTTCATGAACTTTTCCAATTTCAATTCCCAAAGCTTTGAGGGAAGTGAAAGGACATATATTGAGTGCAGAACCATTATCGATCAAAACCCTAGAAACAAACTTGTCCCTGCACTTGACAGTGAGATGCAAAACTTTGTTGCGACTTAGACCTTCAGGTGGCAATTGATCCTTGTGAAAAGAAATCTTGTGGGCTTCTAGAATTTGGGCTACCATAGTTTCCAAATGTTCACTAGTTGTCTCAGCTGGCACATATGCTTCATTGAGTACTTTTACCAAAGCATTCCCGTGGCTGTCAGAACTCATCAACAATGACATGAGGGAAGTTTGAGTCAACATCTTCATCACTTGGTCTACAACAGAGTCTCCGCTACACTTCATTTTTCTCCAAAGCTCTTCTGCTTCAGCTTCTGTCACGGACTTCTTCTGGTTGTTGTCCTTACTTGAAGTTCATTGTGATGCTTCTTTAGGAACATAACACTGACTGAATCTCGTCATACCTGCAACATCAGCTTCTACAACTAATTGTACCTTTCCTTTGTTCCTTACACCAAATTGAAAGTCCCAAGGAACTGCTTTGGTTTCAAATGAGGGTGTCTAAGAAATTAGAGCCATGATCCCGGGTTTCGGATGGAGTACTTCCACCTCAATTGGTGCTCTCACTTGCACTTTGATGACACGAACAATGAAGGCAGATGACACAGTCTTTTTCTTGTCTTCAATTTGTACAATTGTTCCTTCCAAATTCCAATCTTCATCAATAGATATCATGTTAATACCGGTATCATCGTGATTTGGAAGAGGGGGGTTGCTCAAAATCTCCCTTAAGCTAAATTGTTCCTACTTTGATCAACTCTTTAATCTTATCTTTAAGAGTAAGGCAATTTTCTGCGTCATATCCAATGAGACCAGAGTGCTATGCACTATGCTTGGTCCCATCATACTATGCTGGGAGGGGTCGAGAACTCTCCAGGGACTGATTGGAGTACTCCCGCTGCATTCAACCTTTCATACAACTGGGATAAATGTTCAGCTAGGGGTGTATAGGTTTTGGCTGGTTTTCTTTCAAAGCTCGGGCGAGGTCTAGGTGTATTTGGGCGGTTTTATGATTGGTAGAAGGGTTGAGATGGATATGTAGGTTGGTTATGTGGTGGATTTGGGTATGTGGGTGCTCAGGTGGATAATAGTTTCATTGGTTCCAACAGTGGCAGCTGGAATCTGCTATAGGGATAGCTATGGCTTGATAGTGGTATAAGGATTTTCCCTGTAGGTGGTCCGCTTACTGTGCTATTTCAATGCTTCAGGGGTAGAATATGTCGAAGGAACAAGAGCCATATGATGTGAGAGTGTCACGTACGGTTCCTTTGATAATGGTGTGATACCACCACCTATCGATCCTGACAAGTGGGTTGGTTGGGCATTAAAAACGGGATAGGAAATGGGCAAAGGCTAGTAATAAGGTTGAGGAGTTTGGGTGTATGGGCTATAGAATGAATGTTTGGTGGAAGGTGTTCTGGGATAGGTGAGTCAAAAGATGGGAAGGGTGATGGGTGTATTTCTCCTTTCTTCAGGAAGTGTTGTGTTTAGGCTGATAGAAAGATTGGTAAGGTTCTGAAGCCGTTCAATTTCATCTTGAAGGTTAGCCACTTGTTGCGACAATTGGGCGATGTGCTCATCATGAAGGGTAACTTTCTTTCCTTCCAAAGCCTCGAGTTTGTCTCATTAAATAGTGGTAAGTCCCAAGCCTATCATATTAGATGTGTTTGAACCAGTCATATTGGAAGCTGCTTGTTCCTTGGATCTCGTGAAGTATGGGTGTTCAACTAGTTTGCAGTCAACACAAATCAACCCTGGGGAGTAATAAAATAGAAGACCTTAAAAGGAAATAAAGGCAATTAGTAAGTGGTGATTAAATTCAAAAGCAAGTATATAACAAACAAATCACGTAATAATAAAAATAAGTCAAGCAATATTGTGTGTCCTAGTATGACCTCTTTATGCCAAAGGTAGGCCTAGCGAAAATTTGAGAGATAAACACACCATTACATATCATTCCATTACTCCTTAATTAGACACCCCAAAATAAACTATCATTGATGATTTGAGTCCTAGTACATAAATGAAAAGAGAAATACTAACATCACCTTAGTCTAAAACGATTACAGTGGCATAGCCTTAATTGAAATAAAGATTACAACATAGTTCTAATATAATTGGTCGAGGATGGTTCTCCATTGCCCCTTAGCCTTTTCGCTGCTCTTATTGCCTCAATGATTTTTTGGCGATTCTTCGCAAGGTAAACCATGGCTAACTTTCCTCCTTCGTCGAGTCCTTGGAAATAATTCTATGAATTGCTCCCGGAGGTCTCCATCCAAACTTTTGAGTCCTTGCTCCATTTCCATGGCTTGTTGTTTCCACATTTCTATTTTTTGTTTCTGCATTTCCTCTCGTTATCTCAACATTTCAATCTCTTTGTTGTCCTTCTCACATTGCTCCATGTGCTTTGCTCAGACTCGGACACCCTTCTTTTCAGCCAATGGTACTTGATTTCAGCTTCTACTGCCTTATCATTGATTCGGCCTCCCATATTAATTCCTCTTGTGACAGAACCTTCAAGGTTGGCACGTAACAATTCTAAGTAAAAAATGTTACATCAAACTTGGTACCTATCTGGTGCAATTGTATCCTTGACCATAGCTCTCTTGTTTCTCCACATCTTGAGAATTTCCTTCGCAAAAGGAATCTTATCATTATCATAGTAAATTCGATAATGATCCATGTTATCAGCTTGCGGTATGACTTGTGTTCTTCCAGCTAGTCTCATAACTCGTAACAGAGCATATGGTTGAAGTCCTCGAAGCCCGATGAGAACCAAGTAAGGTAGCATTTTTCCACGGATGACAAAATTCTCAGAAGGATACATCGTGCTGTCGTTCAGCTTGCTAAGTAACTTGCCCCATCCTTTAACACTATTTAGGCGCTTGAATGCAACCACTGGGATCATGTATGATGTGATATCATTAGCACCATTTTACTTGTATATCTCTTGGCTTCCACTGATCTTTTGGAGATGCCCCATAAACCACAACTACAACAACAAATTATATCCCTCAAAATGTTTAAATCTTCTTGCAAAGGCCCAAAGCTCGGTATATATCTGCAGCAACCATTGGCACTATGGTGTATGGATTTCCATCAATTCCATTAAATAATGCATCAGTAACCATGACAAGTCGGGTGTGAATCTCCTAATTTGCTCCTCGGGGAAATACTAGGAGCCCGAGGAACAAACCGAAAAAGCAAATACCCTCTTTTCACTCCAAGAAGCATGTGAGTAGAACACTTCTCAATTTCGCAGAAAAGCATCTAAACATCCAAAAATGTTGAACAAATAGTCCAGAGGTATCTTGGATTCTTTCAAATTCTCTAGCCCAATTTCTTTCTCAAAACCAAACTTTTCGAGGGACTCTTTTATGGAGGGATTTTTTGGAATAATCATGCCAGCGCTTTGCCAAGAATGTCTACCTTTTCATTAAAAACTCACATTCTCTATAAATCCTCCAATTTCTTCTAATAATGCAGTCATCTCATTTTCCCCAAATTTGAATACGGCTCTTTCTTCATCTCGAAACGTGACTGCGGCTTCAATAATTTCCCTACATGATGTGACTTCCATAAGTAACGGTAGATGACCCGGCTTCTTTTGTGCTTTAGACTGTGCATTCTCTCCTAAGTTTCTCCATCATGCCTTTATATCGGGAGGGATGTCCAATACCATGCCAATCTTTGGGTACACAACTTGATTCATCATTTCCTGTATTACAGGAAAGGTTAATTCTACCCGTTTTCCCTTTTAGGAGTAAATGGTTCACATAATCAGTGTGTTTCTCTTTCAAATAATGCACATAAAGGATGAATAAGTGTCACTTGAGGTTATAAACCCTCTTGGACATTTGTATAAGTTTAACTAATGGACTTAATATACCTAAGGTATTAAGCCTCCTAAGGCTGCGTGATGCATGACCCTAAGAAATGATTTGGTTCAGCTCTAACTTAGGTCAACTAAGAGTGGGTTTAATAGAATGGTCTTTTTCCAAGAGGATAACTTGAGAGTGGAAAGTTGTGATTGTCGATTGCACCGCTGATCGACTTACCCACAAACTTTTCCCTAAAAGGTATTTTCAGTGAGTGCCCGGCTGCAAACCGCGTAACCGCTAGGTGTGTACTCAGTGTGGATTTTCAAAAAGTAGAAGAAGTGAAAATGAAATGACAATTTATAAAAGATAGTAATTACATTTTACAAGGAGTAGCACATTTTCAAATAAGGCAACAAACAAAAACATTCAAAAAAATTCAAAAGTCATTTTTATTAACCTAAGTTTGTTATGATTTAAAACCTAAAATTCCCAGAAGACTCGCCAAGCTGTTATACCCTATTTATACTGGGTCAAATTAGAGTATAATGTAGTAGCGATTCTGAAGTTTAATTATTTTTAAGAGAGTCGTCACCTAATAAATTCTAAAGTGAATTAGAACACCTATTTTTAAAGCTTGATCCAAACTCTTTCTTATGGTCTTAGCCTAAAGATTTTAAGTAAGGGTTTTAAATATTTGAAAAGGAAGGTTTTTAAAGCACCTTTTAAAATCGGTTAATAACGGTTAACCGACCAAGATTAGGTTAATAAGTTATAAAAAAATATCAAAAATACCATTTGAGGTATTTTAACAAAATATAGCTTACAATATAGTAGTTTACCTTTGAAAGACTTTAATAAAATTGTGAAGAATATTATTATGTAAACAAATCTTATGACTAGTTAATATACATATATAAACTTGAAAGGATATAGTCTTTAAAGAAAGACATTGGCTGATGATTAAAATAATTTATTAAAAAAGTGTACCTTTTCCTTTGCTTGTCTTCAAAAAAAATCAAGGTGAATGGTCTTCATAACTGTCACGACCCATTTTCTATAATAGGTTATGATGGCGCCCGCTGTCGTTGTCAGGCCAGCCAACGCGGAAGTATAATTAAGTTCTCATTTTTAGCTTTACCAAAAACTAAGAATAACAAATTTTTCAAAGTCAAGGCTAAAGCCAAGAGTGATAACACTGTAATAATATAGTTATACAACCCAAAAACGAATGTCTACTAACGTGTGTGCCAGAACCTAGTGTTACAAGCTACGAGCAACTAGTAGATTGTAAACCAAAGAATAATATGCTATCCTACTATCTGAATCAGGATAGGCAGAAACAAAATTCAGAGAAAGACTTCTTCGGCTACGGGTCGGCATGAAAGAGAAGTAGCTCATCGTAGAAGTCCCACATGTGCTCACTGATACGCACCAAAATGATGTCCAGATCCACCTGCCTCAAGTTCTGTACATTTAAGTACAGAAGTGTAGCATGAGTACATAACCATGTAAACCATAAGTATCCAGCCTAATCTCGAAGAAGTAGAGACGAGAATTCGACTCGATACTCACTAAGGTCAAATAATATATATAAGTATAATGTGTTCAAATCATGGAAATTACAAGTATCAATAGTTTATGGAAAGTGACATAAGTCAAATTCTTCACTACATTGAGTTTATGATTTATCATTTGAGATGGTAGCAAAATAAGGCAAGTTTAAGCTTTCTCACAATTAAACATACGCACATAGTACCGAGGCGATGGTCCGACCCAACAGAAAGAAACTATGCACCTGTCGAGGGTCGACGGCGTGCCTATAGATGCATCTATTAATACCGAGGCGATCGACCCAATCCACAAATATCAGGCAATATCAAGAATATGCACAAAAGGCACATTTACAGTCAAGTATACCATGCATTGTTCAACAAGTTGCCTTCTTTTTTTCAAGTTTCTAACACATCCTAAATGATATCATTAAACAATTAATATGGAGAATTTTCATATATAGGCATGATGTTGGTCCTAAACTACCCGGTCAATAAATTTTGTAGTAGCTACGCATGGACTCTCGTCACTTGGTGCGTACATAGCCCCCGCATTTGACAATAATTATTTGTTCATTATTCCTATGGGGACAATTACCTCTTACAAGGTTAAAAGAAGACCCACCTTGCTCCAGAGTGCACTTCCAAGTTCCAAGAATGAGCTCAAGTCTTTCATTCGAAGCCGAACAATCTCAAACTAATCAAACGAAGTAAGAACTCGTCAATAAAGGCTCATAAGATTGAATTCTAACTATTTAAGTGATTTCCCAACATTTCCCATAAGTTTCCTAAATTCTGACCTAGGGCCCACGTGCCTGAATTTCAAGATTTTTCGAATGAAGTTGTTCTCTATCACCTAAGGATCATAAATATATGATTTCTAGTTCATTACATGGAAAATTACATGATTAAGTATTAGTATTTATTAAACCCTAGGTCTAGCTCTATCCGCTTGATTTTTCCTAATTGTTTTAGTGTTAAATCTACCTAATGTTTATGTATTTAAACTAAAAGTGAGTGGGGATTACTTACCTTGGAAGGTTATGTTGAAACCCCCTCTTTGGAATCACAAAAATCGCCTAAGTGTTGGATGAGAAATGATAGAAATGGCTTTGGGTCAGAATTAAATGAACCCTTCTGCCCAGCTATTTCCCTTGTGCGGTCAAGGAGGCCACTTTTGTGGTCCCGCATCGGTGGAATGGGGGCCGCTTATGCAGAATTAGGAAGGCTGGACCGGACCACTTCCGCGGTCCAGGGGTCGCAAAGGCGAAACCGCTTCTGCAGTTTCCCTAGGCCTGGCCCATTTTTGCTTTTGTAGTTTATCGATCTCTCCTGCGGTATCGGTTCTATGGTCCAAGAGCCGCAGAAACGGTTATGATAGAAGCAGCAACCTATGGTTCTTCTTCAAGTTATAAATTTCCTCGAACCTTGACTATTTGACGCTAGGGGCTCCCGAGGCCTTCCCGAACATACCGATAAGTCTAAAATCACGAGACGGACCTACCCAAAACACTCAAAAAATGCTAAATCGAGGAATCAACCCCAAAACCAAATGAATCAAATCATTGAATCTTTAAGTTCTAAATTTCCTTCTAACGGGTCAAAACGCCCATAAGCTACTCGGATTGACACCAATTTTCATGGGTAAGTCTTAACTGATAGTTCAGACCTGTACCAAGTTTCGAAACTAAAATCCATGACCGATACCTAGGAAATTAATGATTACTAGTTTATTTAATTCCTCAAAACTTCAAGTTAAAAATTTCACAGAATAATTCATTACTCGGGCTAGGGACCTCGGAATTTTATTCGAAGCATACGCCCAAGTCCCATGTTTTAACACGGACCCACGGGATCATCAAATCACGAATCTGAATCCGTTTCCCAAAATGTTGACCGAAGTCAAACTTGGCCTTTTTAAGAAAACTTAAAGAAGCAAATGAACATATTCTTGCTCAAAACTCTTCTAACTTTCGAGCCACCCGTTCCCGCTAGTAATAAATTAGTTAAAGCAAGTACAGAAAGTTTTATTTAAGGGAACGAGGTTCTAAAACACAAAACGATCAGTTATATTATCCACCTCTCAAGCAAACGTTCGTCCTCAAATAGACATAGAAAAGTACCTGGACTGCTGAATAGGTGGGATATTGGCTCCGCATGTCCTCCTCGGACTCCCAGGTCTCCTCCTCAACCGGTTGGTCCTTCTATTGGACTCTTACCGCAGAAATCCTCTTGGACCTCAACTGGTGGTCCTGTCTATCAACAATGGCAATTAGATCCTCCTCCTAGCCTAAGCTCTCATCTACCTGAATGGTTCTGAAATCCAACACGTGTGAATAGTCGGCATTATACTTCCGAAGCATCGATACATGGAAAAATTGGATGAACTCCTGATAAACTGGGGGGTAAACCAAGCTCATAGGCAACCTCTGCAACTTGCCCCAACACCTCAAAGGGGCCAATAAACCTTGGTCTTAGCTTTCCCTTCTTCCCAAACCTCTTAATGCTCTTCGTTGGTAAGACTTTCAAGAGAACCTTCTCGCCAATCGTGAATGATACATCATGTGCCTTCTAATCCGCGTAACTCTTATGCCTGGACTGAGCTGTGCGAAGCCTCTCCTGAATCAACTTTACCTTATCCAAGGCATCTTGTACCAAATCTATACCAACTAACTTAGCCTCACCATGCTCAAACCACCCGACAGGAGAACGACAACGCCGACCATACAATGCCTCATACGGGGCCATCTCTATACTGGACTGATAGCTATTATTATATGAAAACTCCGCCAAGGCAAGAACTGATCCCACATCCCTCCAAAGTCAATCGCACATGCTCTAAGAATATCTTCTAAAATCTGAACTGTTCGCTCTGACTGCCCGTCGGTCTGAGGATGGAATGTCGTGCTAAGCTCTACGCGGCCCTAACTCAATCTGAACAACTCTCTAGAAATGGGAAGTGAACTAAGGGCCTCTGTCTGAAATGATGGAAACTGCCACACTATGCAACCTAACTATCTCCTGAATGTAAATCTGAGCATATCTCTCCGATGTATAAGTAGTCACCACTAGAATGAAGTGGGCAGACTTGGCCAACCTATCGATAATAACCCATACAGAATCAACCTTCTGCAAATTCACGGCAACCCAACCACGAAATGTACGGTGATGCGCTCCCGCTTCAATTCCGGAATGGGCATCCGCTGAAGTAGGCCACCTGGCCTCTAGTGCTCATACTTGACCTGCTGGCAATTCAAAGATTTAGCTACATACTCAACGATGTTCTTCTTCATCCTCCACCACCAGTAATGCTATCTCAAATCATGATACATCTTCGTGGCACCTGGATGAATGGAGTACCTCGAACTGTGAGTCTCCTCTAGAATCCTCTCCCTCAATCCATCAATATTAGGAAAAGATACACGGCCCTGAAGCCGTAACACGCCATCCTTGACAATAGAAACCCCTTGGCACCTCCCTGAACTACCATCTTTCTGAGGACCTCCAAATGTGGATCATCGAACTTTTGGGCCTTAATCTGCCCTAATAACAAAGACTGAGCAACCACACATGCTAGAAATCGGCTGGGCTCTGAAATGTACAATCTCACCAGTCTGTTAGCTAAAGACTGAATGTCCAAAGCTAATGGTCTCATCATAGCAGGAATGAATGCCAAGCTACCCATACTCTCTGCCTTCCTGCTCAAGGCGTCAGCGACCACATTTGCCTTACCCGGATGATAAAGAATGGTAATATCATAATCCTTTCGTAACTCAAGCCACTACCTCAAATTAAGATCCCTCTTCTTGAACAAGTGTTGATATCTACGATGGTCTGTATAAACCTCACATGACACCCCATACAAATAATGCCTCCATATCTTAAAAGCATGAATAATCGCCGCCAACTCTAGATCGTGCACATGATAGTTCTTCTCATGAACCTTCACTTGAAGTGAAGCACATGCAATAACTCACCCTTCCTGCATCAATACACATCCCAAGCCAACACGAGAACTGTCGCAGTATACCGTATGCATCCCTGCACCTGAAGGCAACACAAGAACCGGTGTTGTAGTCAAAACCGTTTTGAGATTATGGAAGCTCTCCTCACAATCATCAGACCAACAGAATGGAGCACCCTTTTGGGTCAATCTAGTCAGAGGTGCTGAAATAGATGAGAAGCCCTTCACAAATTGTCGGTGGTAACCTGCTAATCCCAATAAACTCCTTCTCTCGGTAACGGAAGTAGGACGTGGCCAACTCTGAACTTCCTCAATCTTCTTGGGATCCACTTTAATACCCTCTCCTGACACTACATGCCACAAGAATGCCACTGACTCTCGCCAAAACTCACACTTGGAGAACTTAGCATATAGTTGTTGCTCTTGTAAGGTCTGAAGCACTACTCTCAAATACTATTGTGCTCCCCCAGGCTACGTGAGTAATCAAGATATCGTCAATGAAGAAGATAAATAAAGAATCAATATAAGGCCTGAAAACCCTGCTAATCAAGTCCATAAATGCCGCTGGAGCATTAGTCAAGCCAAAGGACATCCCCATAAATTTGTAATGGCCATATTTAGTCTGAATGCAGTCTGCTGAACATCTGAAACCCGAATCTTCAGCTGATGATAACCTGACCTCAAGTCAATCTTAGAGAACACCCTGGCACCCTGCAGTTGGTCAAAAAAATTATCAATACGGGGAAGTGGATACTTGTTCTTGATTGTGACTTTGTTCAACTAGCGGTAATCAATGCATATCCGCATAGTCCCATCCTTCTTCTTCATGAATAGCACTGGTGCACCCCAAGGAGATACATTGGGTCTAACAAACCTCTTTGCTAACAACTCCTCCAACGGCTGCTTCAGCTCCTTAGGAGCCATATGGTATGGTGGGATGGATATAGGCTGAGTTCCTAGAGCCAAATCAATACAAAAATCAATATCAGGATTCGGAGGCATGACCGGATGATCAGAAGGAAAAACATCGGTGAACTCCCAGACTATTGGCACTAAATCAATTGTCGGAGACTCGGCAGTGGTGTCTCACACATAAGCTAAATAAGCCAAACGTCCTTTCTCAACCATGCTCTGATCCTTCAGGAAAGAAATAACCCTTCTAGGTGTATCAACTGTGGAACCATTCCACTCTAATCTCGGCAACCCTGGAATCGCTAGTGAAATAGTCTTGACATGGAAATCTAGAACGACGTGATATGGATGCCCAAGATAACCTCAAAATCAATTATATCGAGCAACAAAAGATCTGCTCTAGTCTCAAAACCATGGCAAGTAATCACACATGATCGGTAGATCAGGTCCACAACCACAGAATCACCCATAGGAGTAGACACATGAACAGAAACATCCAAAGGCTCAGGAAAAGTGACAAAGAATCGAGCAAACAGAGATGACACATATGAATAAGTAGACCCTGGATCAAATAAAACTGAAGCACCCCTACCGCTGACGGAAATAATACTTGTTATGACGGCATCTAAGGCCAATGCATCTGGCCTGGCTGGAAGAGCATAAAATCTAGCTGGAGCGCCAACTGGCTGGCCTCCACCTGTCTGAGCAATAGCGGGCTGACCTCTACCCGTCTGACCTCCACCTTTGGGATGGCCTCAACCAGTCTGTCCTCCACCTCTAGGTGTCTAGGCCGCTGATGCTGGAGTCACGGGTTGCTGCCCCTGCTGCATGCCTTGCCCCTAAGCCTGGGGCAAGATCTCCTCATGTGACTGGGGTATCTACACTCAAAGCAACGTAGTGCGGTGACCTGCTGCCCTGATGACTGTCGCTAATAACTCGTAGATCCCGTGGGAGGAGCCTCGATAGTCGGTGGATGATACGAACTCTCTGGACTGGAGTAGGAACTAGAAGAACCCTGAGGACCTGAATACCCACTGGAGGAACCCTGAATAGATAGCGGGCGGTAGGAACTCTCTAACATGGCACTGAAATATGGGCGTGCTGGGGCATCCTGGGCGGGAGGTGGTGGTGCTGAAGATGAGGGCTTATTGGGATGACCCCTCCCATACAGACCTCTACCCCTAGTCGGGGCACCTTTGAAGTTTCTATAGAATCTGGCTCTCTTGTCATGATATATCTTCTCTCTACCCTCTGGTGATACCCCTCAATCCGGAAAGCAATCTCGACCACAAGCTAATACTCTGTACCTATCTCCACCTCTCGGGCCATAACCAATCGATATTGGGCTGCAACCTGGCGACAAACCTCCGCACTGTCTCTGCATCTGTAAGGAGTATCATAAGTGCATGGCGGAATAACTCAGAAAATCTCGCCCCATAGTCTGTCACAGACATCTGACCCTACTAGAGGTGCTCAAACTGATACCGCTGCTCTTCCCTCTTAGAGGGAGGAATATACCTATCCAAGAACAATTATATGAACTGACCCCAGGTGATGGGAGGAGAACCGGTGGGCTTGCCAAGAACACAGGACTGCCATCATCTACGGGCCCCTCCCTCAAGCTGAAAAGTAGTGAAGTTGACTCAATGCGACTCCAATATCCTCATAGCGTGCAGTATGTCCCTAAACCTGTCGATGAAGTCCTGAGCATCCTCGTGACACTCACCCCCAAAGACTAAAGGGGGAGGTAGTCCATCTATCTAGTAACTTCTATGGATCACCGACCACAGCCGGCCTACGCTGGGGCGCCACAGCAGCAACCGGCTGAACCTCATCTGCGGGTAGTGCACCCAGAGTCTGATAAACTGCGGTTGTATGACCTGTAGAATGGGCAGTAGGAGTATGTGCTCCCCCTCCTGCCTGTGTGGTAGCTGGATCCGCTGGAAATAAACCATCCTGAGTCAAAGTATCCATGAATTGAAGCATGCGTCTAACGACCTCCTGAAATCCTGGTGCCGTCATAAAATCAAACGGGGTAGGCTTAGCTACAGGCACCTCGCCATGTTTCTAAACAATGGGATACCTATAAGGATCTACTGGTGGTGCTCTGGAATAGCTCTAGGATGCCCCCGTACCCTACCATAGGCCAGTGCCCTCCCCTTCCTCTATCTCGGCCTTTGGCAATAGGGGGAGCAGCTCCTCCCGGGTCTGAAACATCGGCGGTACGAGTCCTCACCATGTGTGAGAGAATAGAAGAGGGAAATTTAGCACACTGACCACTTCACGATAGAAATGAATAAAGAGCAGTTTTTTCTAATACCATATAGCCTCCCGAAGATAAATACAGACGTCTCTATACCGATATACAAGACTCACTCAGGTTTGCACATAGCTTTGTGAGACCTACGTGAACCTGGTGCTCTGATACCATGTTGTCATGATCCATTTTCCATAATAGGTCATGATGGCGCCCGACACTGTTGTCACGCCAGCCAATGCGGACGTATAATTAAGTTCTCATTTTTACCTTTACCAAAAACTAAGTATAACAAATTTTTCAAAGTCAAGGCTAAATCCAAAAGCAATAACACTGTAATAATAAAGTTATACAACCCAAAAATGAATGTCTACTAATGTGTGTGCCAGAACCCGGTGCCACAAGCTACGGGCAACTAGTAGAATGTACACAAAAGAATAATATACTATCCCACTCTCTGAATCAGGATAGACAGAAACAAAAATATAGAGAAAGACTTCTTCGGCTGCAGGTCGGCATGAAAGAGAAGCATCTCACCGTAGAAGTCTAGGTGTGCTCACTGATACGCACCAGAATGATGTCCAGATCCACCTACCTCAAGTTCTGCACATTTAAGTACAGAAGTATAGCATGAGTACAAAAACAACATGTACCCCGTAAGTATCCCGCCTAATCTCAAAGAAGTAGAGACGAGAAGTCGACTCGATACTTACTAAGGTCAAATAATAAGTATAAGTATAATGTGTTCAAATCATGGAAATTACAAGTATCAACAGTTTATGGCAAGTTACATAAGTCAAGTTCTTCACTACATTGAGTTTATAATTTATCAATTAAGTTGATAGCAAAATAAGGCAAGTATACGCTTTCTCACAATTAAACGTGCGCACATAGTATCGAGGCGACGGTCCGAACCAACAGAAAGAAATTGTGCACTTGCCAAGGGTAGACGGCACGCCTAAAAATTTATCTATTTATACTGAGGCGATCGGCCCGATCCAAAAATATCAGGCAATATAAAGAATACGCACAAAAGGCATATTTACAGTCAATTATACCATGCATTGTTCAACAAGTTGGGCAAGTTGCTTTTATTTTCTTTCAAGTTTCTAACACATCCTAAATGATCTCATTAGACAATTAACATGGAGATTTTTCATATATATGCATGATGTGGTTCCTAAACTACCCGGACAATCAACATTGTAGTAGCTACGCACGGACTCTCGTGACTTGGTGCGCATGTATCCCCCCCATTTAACAATAATTATTTGTTCATTAATCCTATGGGGACAATTCCCTCTTACAAGGTTAGAAAATGACTACCTCTTACAAGGTTAGAAAGAAGACTCACCTCACTCCAAAGTGCACTTCCAAGTTCCAAGAACGAGCCCAAGTCTTTAATTCAAAGCCGAACAATCTCAAACTAATCAAACGAAGTAAGAACTTGTCAATAAAGGCTCACAAGGTTGAATTCTAACTATTTCAGTGATTTCCCAACCTTTCCCAAGTTTCCTAAATTTCGACCCCGAGCCCATGTGGACTGGATTCCTTGATTTTTTTAAGGAAGTTGTTCTATATCACCTAGGGATCAAAAATATATAATTTCTAGTTCATTACATGGAAAATTAAATGAATAAATATTAGTTTTTATTAAACCCTAGATCTAACTCTAACCCCTTGACTTTCTTAATTTTTTAGTGTTAAATCTACCTAATGTTTATGTATTTGAACTAAAAGTGAGTGGGTATTACTTACATTATAGTGTTATTTTGAAACCCCCTCTTAGGAATCACCAAAATCGCCTAAGTGTTGGATGAGAAATGATAGAAATGGTACTCCCTAGCTGTTTCCGCTTCTGCGGTCAAGGGGGCCGCTTCGCGGTCCCGCATCAGCGGAACGGGGGCCGCTTCTGCGGAATTAGGAGGCTGGACCGAACTGCTTTTTTGGTCCAGGGGTCACAGAGGCGAAACCACTTCTGCGGTCGCTGGGCCGCTTCTGCGGTTTCCCCATGCATGGCCCCTTTTTGCTTCTGCGGTTTGTCAACCACTCCTGCAGTCTTGCTTCTGCGGTCCAAGAGCCACATAAGCAGTTATGAAGGAAGCAGCAATCTATGGTTCTTCTTCAAGTTATAACTTCACTCGAACCTCGACTATTTGATGCTCGGGGCACCCGAGCCCGGCCAGAACATACCGACAAGTCTGAAATCATGACGCGAACCTACTCGAACCCTCGAAACACTCAAAACAATGCTAAATGGAGGAATCAACCCCAAAACCAAATGAATCAAATCATTGAATCTTCAAGTTTTAAATTTCCTACTAACGGGTCAAAACGCCCTTAAACAACTCGGATTGACACCAAATTTTACGAGTAAGTCTTAGCTGATGTTTTGGACCTGTACCAAGTTTCGGAACTAAACTCCTAGTCCGATACCTAGGAAAATCAATGATTACTTAGTTTATTTAATTCTTTAAAACTTTGAGTTAACAATTTGACAGAAAAATTCAATACACGGGATAGGGACCTCGGAATTCGATTTCAGGCATACGATCAATTCCCATATTTTCCCACAGACCCTCCGGGATCGTCAAATCATGAATTTGGGTGTGTTTCCCAAGAAAGTTGACCGAAGTCAAATTTGGCCTTTTTAGGAAAAGTTAAAGAAGCAAATGGACATATTCTTGCTCAAAAATCTTCTAACTTCCGAGCCACCCGTCCACGCAAGTCATAAATTAGTTAAACCAAGTGCGAAAGGTTAATTTAAGGGAACAGAGTTTTAAAAAGTAAAAGGACCAGTCGGGTCATTACAATAATCTTTCAACTAGAAAGAAAACGTCTGCCAACAAAAATCACATTTTTTTTAAAGAATTAATTCAGTTCCGAACATAGAAACCCAAAACTTAAAGGGTGCTTCAAAAATTCTTTATGTCACGACCCCAATCCTGGTCATGAGGGCGCCCAAATACAATTGCTAGGTAAGCCCGACCATTTGAACACTCCCAAATCAGGTACGAAAACCCATTACCAATTAATAGAGTTAAATTATCAATATATAGTTCTAGCCGGTGAAATAGACAGAAATAGTACGGAAATCATAACAACTTTCAATACGACTCCCAACATATCTTGGGTCACGAGTCTAGAGCCTCTAAATACAACTAAGTAGCAAATCTAAACAAATGAGAGTTTAAGATGCGGAAAAACAAAGGGATAGGGGAGGAGTCGGGTCCTGCGGACGCCTGGCAGCTACCTCAACAACTCTGGGATAAATCTGGGAACAGCAAACATCTCGACTAAGCTCCAGATGCTCCTGAATCTGCACACATGGTGCATGGAGTAAAGTGAGTAGTTCAAACTCAGTGGTAATAGACATATATAATGGTTGAAAGTAAGAAAGCTCAAAAATACCACAACGTAAAGCTAAAACCAACAATTTAGATTAATTCACGGTGAAATGACAACAAAACAGAATTAGATAAATCAGATAACATCAAAACATGAATGCAATGCAATACACATGACCGCTACGGCGTACAACCCGATCCATTTGGGTACCCGCGCTCACTGTAGGAGTTCAGACTCCAGAGGGGCTCTTACAGCCCAAGCGCAATATCATTGTGACATTGTTGCGGTGTGAAGTCCAATCCACACATTCCAGAATATGCAAGTGAATTATACAGCCAAGTCAGATTTTAGTTCTCAGTTCCAATTAGTAGAAAAATTATCATTTAAGTCATAAAAACTTTAGGAATATGACTAAGTATCTCGAAACAATGTTTAAATCTCAGGACTGAAATCATATACCACGCTGAATATCATGGAAGCAGTGATAATAATCCCTAAGGGATTCAAATGATCGTCAGTCGGCCCAAATATATCATAACAATCCAAGTAGGATGTTTACTAATCAGTCTATATCCAAAGCACAGGTTGGACACCACTCGGGGTGGACTAAGGCACAATCCCCAATCACAAACGACCTCGCCCTCGTCATAGAGTGTGTGGCTCGCCTCAATATAGTGTCATAGTGTGATAAACTAAAGTTTCAAACCCTCAGGCCATCATCTGCATCTATTACTCACCTCAAGCCGGCCGAAGACTAACCCGAAATGTACTTTCCTCTCGAATGGACCTCCTCGCGCATCGAATCTGGCCAATACCACAACGAATACATTTCAATAGGCCACTAGAACACAACCCAATTGAAAAGACTCGAAAAACACCAAAAATCACGAAGTTGGAAAAATTCGAGCCCCCGGACCACTTCTAAAAAAATTACAAAATTTACATCACCGGACTCCTCGTCTTACCACGAGTCTATACTTATCAAATTTACAAAAATCAGAGTTCAATTGCCCCTTCAAGACCTACATTTAAACTCTCTTAAGTTTCAAGCTCAAACCATCATTTTTTAACCTTTAACTCCTTTGAATTCAGTGATTAATAAATGTTTTTACACCATAATAACATAATCCGAGTCCAAAAATTCATAACTGGTGAAATCCCTTCGAATTCTCTTCAAAATATCCCAAAACACCGCCTAAGTCAAAGTCCAAAATATTTTTCTTATTTTTCAAAATCGTGAACCACTGTTCACTTAACCCAGACCGATTTCTGCTTCTGCGGTAATTATGTTGCACCTGTGGTCACCATTTTTTCGACCAAACGACCGCTTATGGGGTCTCACTTAAACTCCTTTGACTGCTTATGCGGTCTAGTATCGCTTTTGCGGTGGCCGAATTTGCGGATCTACGACCGCTTCTGCGAATAGGGTTCCCAGACCCAAATCCGCTTCTGCGACTCAAACGCCGCATATGCGGAACCGCTTATGCGGTCCCTTTTTCGCAGATGCAGAAACAGCAAAACCAGCAATACAAACTTGAAGCCAAACTCAAAAACTTCTCGTTTTAACACCCAATCTCACCCGAGACCCCCGGTACCTCAACCAAAAGCACAGACATGCTCTAATACCTTATTCAAACTAGCTCGAACCTTCAAAACACTATTGTCAACATCAAAATCCTCAATTATCATTAAATCAAAGCCTACGTTTCTTAAAAACTTTCAAATTGCACATTCTATAAAATCCCGACCTAAACACCTCCAAATGACACTGAAACGCATATCCAAAATTACCCAACGGAGCTACTGCAGCTCTCAGAATTCTATTCCGGCCCTCAAATCAAAATCTCATCTATCAACCGGAATTCGCCAAAATTCAAAATCAACAATTCAAGCCTAATTCTACACCAGACCTCTAAAATCAATTCCGATTGCACTCCTAAGTCACAAATCATCCTCCAAAGCTAAGTGAATCATCAGAATTCACATCCAAGCCCTCTAACAAAATAATCAACTTCCAGTTGACTTTTTCAAAACAAACTTTCTTTTAAGAGGCTAAGTGTCTCATTTTCAACTAAACCCAATCCAATTCCACCCGATCAATTCAAATACTGATATTGAAAAAATAGAGCAACATAATATAGGGGAAATGGGGCGGTAACTCACGTGATAACAGGCTGGGTCATCACATCCTCTCCAACTAAAACTAACGCTCATCCTCGAGCGTGTCAAGAAACATACCTGAAGTCTGAAATAGGTAAGTATATGTGCTCTGCATCTCCTGCTCGGTCTCCAAGGTGGGCTCCTCCATGGGCCCACCTCTCCACTGCACATTCACCGAATCTATGTCCTTAGATCTCAACTTCCAAATCCGATGACCCAAAATAGCCATTGGCTCCACATCATAGGTCAAGTCCTCATCCAACTGGATCGTGATGAAGTCTAACACATGAGACGGGTCCCCAACATACTTCTGGAGCATAGAAACATGGAACATCGGGTGAACTCCCGACAAGCTGGGTGGAAAAGCAAACATATAGTCAACCTCCCCAATCCTCCTGAGTATCTCAAAAGGTCCAAAGAACCATATACTCAGCTTCACTTGTTTATCAAACCTCATAACGCCTTTCATAGGCAAAACCTTCAACAAGACCTTCTCTCCCACTATATAAGATACATATCGAACCTTCTGGTCCGCATAACTCTTCTGACGTGACTGAGCTATATGAAGTCTCTCCTGGATCACTTTCACCTTCTCTATGGCATCCTAGACTAACTCTTTCCCCAATAGTCTAACCTCGCTGGGCTCAAACCAACCAATCGGAGATCTACACCGTCTCCCACATAAGGCCTCATACGGCACCATCTGAATACTGGATTGATAGATGTTGTAGTAAGAAAACTCTAAAAGTGTCAAGAACTCATCCCAAGAACCTAAAAAATTAATAACACATGCACGCAACATGTCCTCCAATATCTAGATAGTACCCTCGGACTGTCCGTCCATCTGAGGATGAAACATTGTGCTCAACTCTACATGTGTACCCAACTATCGATAAAAAGTCCTCCAGAACTGGGAAGTCAACTGAGTAACCCTATCTGAGTCAATAGAAACTGGGACCCCATGCAACCGAATAATCTCCCGAATGAAAATCTCCGCTAACCGCTTCGAAGAATAGGTGGTACACACCGGAATGAAGTTGGCTGACTTGGTCAGCCTATCCACAATACAAATCAAATCAAACTTATTCGAGGTACGAGGGAGACCACTCACAAAATCCATAGTAATCCTCTCACATTTCAACTCTGGAATATCCATCTGTTGAAGGACACCACTAGGCCACTGATGCTCATATTTGACCTGCTGACAACTGAGACACTGAGCTACAGAACTCACAATATCCTTCTTCATTCTCCTCCACCGGTAATGCTATCTCAAATCTTGATACATCTTCGTAGCACCAGAATAAATGGAATACCGCAAGCTGTGGGCCTCCTGTAAATCAACTCCCGAAGCCCATCCATATTGGGCACACAAATACGGCCATACTTCCGAACACACCATCATCACCAATAGTCACCTCTCTGTCATCATCATGTTGGACCATGTCCTTCAGGACAAGCAAATGGGGGTCATCATATTGGCATTCTCTAATGTCGTCATACAAGGGAGATCGAGAAATCACACAAGCCAACACCCGACCAGGCTCCGAAATATCTAATCTCACCATCTGATTGGCCAAAGCCTGGACATCAATTGCAAAGAGCCTCTCCCCAACTAGAATGTATGCCAAACTACCCATGCTAACCGCTTTTCTGCTCAAAGCATTGGCCACTACATTGACCTTACCCGGGAGATACAGAATGGTAATATCATAGTCCTTGAGTAACTCAAGCCACCTCCGCTGCCTCAAATTAATATCATTCTGCTTGAATAAGTGCTGAAGACTGTGATGGTCCGTGAACACCTCACAAGATACGCCATATAAATAGTGTCTCCAAATCTTCAAAGCATGAACTATAGCAGCCAACTCTAAGTCGTGAATAGAGTAGTTCTTCTCATGGGGCTTCAACTAACGAGAAGCATAAGAAGTAACTATACCCTCCTGCATCAATACACTACCAATCCCAACTCTCGAAGCATCACAATACACCGTGTAAGACCCTGAAGCTGATGGCAATACTAATACCGGAGTTGTGGTCAAAGCTGTCTTGAGCTTCTGGAAGCTCTCCTCGCACTCATCCGACCACACAAATGGAGCATTTTTCTGCATCAACTTCATCAAGGGTGAAGCAATAGATGAAAAAACCTAAACGAACCTGCGATAATAACCCGCAAAACCGAGAAGCCTCCGAATTTCTGTAGTTGAGGACGGACTAGGACAACTCTGCATCGCCTCAATCTTCTTTGGATCAACCTGAATACCATCACTGGAAACCACGTGTCCCAGAAAAGCCACAGAACTAAGACAGAACTCACACTTGGAGAACTTTGAATAGAGCTTATCCTCTCTCAGTCTCTACAATACCACCCTCAAATGTTGCATGTTCTCCTCCTAGCTACGCTAGTAAACCAGGATATCATCAATAAAAATAATCACAAAGGAATCCAGATACAGATATTGTTCATCAAGTGCTTGAACGCGGCTAGGGCATTAGTCAACCCGAATGACATAACCAAAAACTCATAGTACCCATATCTAGTCCTGAAAGCCGTTTCATAATGTCTAAATCCCTAATGTTCAGCTCGTGATAACCTGAACGGAGATCAATCTTAGAGAATACCTTTGCCCCCTGAAGTTGGACAAACAAATCCTCAATACGCGGTAGTGGATATTTGTTCTTCACTGTCACCTTGTTCAACTGTCTGTAGTCAATGCACATTCTCATCGTGCTATCCTTCTTCTTCACAAATAAGACCGGTACACCCTACGATGACACACTCCGGCAAATGAACCCCTTATCTAGGAGTTCCTTATGCTGCTCGTTCAACTCCTTTAACTCAGCTGGAGCCATACGATAGGGAGGAATAGAGATTGGCAGAGTGCCCGGCACCAGATCAATATCGAAATCAATGTCCTCATCTGTCGGCATGCCCGGCAGCTCTGCTGGAAAAATATCAGGGAAATACTAGGAGTATCACCTCCGACATATCTCACAAAATTCAAATATGATAGATAATCCTTCCCAACCATCCGATGGGCCTTTAAGAAAGAAATCACCTTGTTCGGCACATAATCAGTCATACCTCGCCACTCGATCCTCGGAACCCGGAATAGCCAACATAATTGTCTTGGCATGACAGTCCAGAATAGCATGGTATGGGGATAGCCAATCTATACCCAAAATCATATCAAAATCTACCATGCCCAACAAAAATAAGTCAACTCAGGCCTCCAGACCCCCAATAGTCACCAGACACGATCGATATACATGATCCACAATATCACCCACCGGGGAAGATACTTACACAGGCAAGGAAAGACAACCACGGGTCATACCCAAGTGCTGAGAAAAATATGAAGATTCATAGGAATATGTAGATCCGGGATCAAACAAAACAGAGGCATCCCTATGGCAAACAAAGATAATACCTGTGATAATAGCATCTGATGCAATGGCGTCCCTCTTATCTGAAAGAGCATATAACTGAGCCTGACCACTGCCAATTCGGTCTCTACTCGTGGGGCGGCCTCTGGCTACCTGGCCTCCACCCCTAGCTGACTGAGTAGGTGCTGATGAAACAGGAGCAGAAGATGAAGGTTGATCCTACTGCTGAGACTGGCCTCCACGAAGCCGAGGACACTTTCTCCTTATGTGACCAAACTCGCTGCACACGTAGCAATGACCCAAAGCTGGAGAAAGGGATTGAAGGGAACCCCTCGCTGCAGATGAACCCTGGGCTGAAGACGCAGGAGTAGAGCTGTGAGCTGGAAGGGCACTTAGTGAAGACTGGACTTGTTGATAACCTTGATGACTAAGGCCTGAAGAAGCCCCATTGGACTCTGTACGACCTAACTGAGGAGGTCTAAAGGAACGACCTCTGCTGTGCTGGAATTAGCCCCTAGATGGAGCACCACTGAAACTACCTGAACTTCGAGGCCTTTTGGCCTCCCTCTCCTCACGCTCCCGACAGCAATCTGTCTCAATCTGTCGAGCCATATCAACTACCTCCTCAAACGAGGCTGCCACAACCCTCTCTCTAGTCATCAAAATGCCGACTGGATAGTTAAGACCATCCACAAACCTCCTAATCCTCTCACAATCTGTCGGGATCATCCAAGTAGCATGCTAAGCTAGCTGCGTAAATATTAACTCATACTGGGTCACAGTCATATCTCCCTGAAAGGGGTGCCACTCCAACAGGCCTATGCCTCTCAAACTCCTCCTATCATGTAAATGCAGGCCCTGAGAACTGGAAAGTAGTAAAACCCACTCCACTTGACTCCAAAATCCCCGCAGTGCAAAGCATACGCTGACACTTGTCTAGAAATCCCACAGCATTCTCTCCCTCAGTACCACTGAATGTCGGAGGCTGGAGCCTACCGAACCTCTCCAATCGACGTTGCTTGTCATATGACATAGCTGGAACCACAAAGTCTGGAGCCGATGCGACGGGCGCAAATGGGGCAACTGGTGCAACTGGCTGAGCTGGGGCTGCTCCTGGTGTCTGCAATCCCTGAACACCCTGTTCGGGTGTGCAAGCAGCGGGGGTCTGCTGACCACCCCTGGTCTGAGAAGCAGTTGTTGTAGTAGTGGCTGGAACAGCCTGAGCCAGGCCAGCGCAGATGGATAAAATCTGAGCTAAAGCCTCCTGGAAACCAGGAATAACAATGGGCAATGTCGATGCCTAAACAGGTGCTGCTAGAGCATCTACAGCTGGAGGCTGGTCCTGAACCTAGGCAGCTGGTGGATCTGCAGGTGCTACCCTCGCTGGTCTGCCTCGACCACGACCACGGCCTCTGACGGGTGGCAACGGTGGTTGTCTGTCATGCCCGGTAGCATAGGTTCTCACCATCTGCGAGAGAATAGAATACAGAAATTTAGGTCTTAGAACAACAAAGCCGTACGACAAATGTTCAAGAATATGAAGTGTTTCCTAAAGGATATGTAGCCTCCCGAGGATAAATATAGACATCCCTATACTGATCCGCGAGACTCTACTAACCGGCTCATGACTCAAGAGGCCTTAAAAACCTAGGCTCTGATACCAGCTTGTCACGACCCCAATTCCAATCATGATGGCGCCCAACAACAATTGCTAGGCAAGCCCGGCCATTTGAACACTCTCAACCCAAGTACGAAAACTCATTACCAATTAATAGAGCTAAATTATCAGATAATATAGTTCTAACTAGTGATAATAGACAAAAATTGTGTGGAAATCATGACAACTGCCAATACGACTCCCAACAGATCTGGGGTCACAAGTCTAGAGCCTCTAAATACAACTGAGTAGCAAATCTAAGCAATTGATAGTCTAAGATGCGGAAAAACAAAGTGATAGGGGAGGAGTCGGGTCCTGCTGACGCCTGGCAACTATCTCAATAATTCCGGGATAAATATAGGAACAGTAAACAACTCGACTAAGCTCCCGATGCTCCTGAATCTGCACACATGGTGCAAGGAGTAAAGTGAGTGCTTCCATCTCAGTAGTAATAGATGTATATAATGGTTGAAAGTAAAAAATCTCGAAAACACCACAATGTAAAGCTAAAACTAAATATTTAGCATAATTAATGGTGAAATGACAATAAAACATAATCAGATAAATCAAATAACATCAAAACATGAATTCAATGCAATGCAATGCACATGACCTCTACGGCATACAGCCCAATCCATTTGGGTACCCGCGCTCACTATGGGGGCTCAGACTTCGGAGGGGCTCCTACAGCCCAAGCGCAATATCATTGTGACATCGCTACGACGTGCAGCCTGATCCACACTCAGTCCAGAATATGCATGTGAATTATACGGCCAAGTCAGATTTTAGTTCTCAGTTCCAATTATTAGAAAAATTATCATTTAAGTCTTACAACCTTTAGGAATATGACTAAGTATCTCAAAACAGTGTTTAAATCTCAGGACTGAAATCATATATCACGTTGAATATCATGGAAGCAGTAATAATAATCCCCAAGGGATTCAAATAATTGGCACTCGGCCCAAATATATCATAACAATTAGCGTAGATGTTTACTAATCAGTCTATAGTCCAAACCACAGCTTCGACACCACTCGAGGCAGACTAAGCCACAATCCCCAATCACAAATGCCCCTGCACTCGTCATGAAGTGCGTGTCTCGCCTCGATATAGCGTCATAGTGTGATAAACCAGGGTTTCAAACCCTCAGGTCATCATCTATATATATTACTCACCTCAAGCCAGCCGAAGACTAGCCCGAAATGCCCTTTCCTCTCGAATCGACCTCCTCGCGCGTCGAATATGGCAAAAACCACAACGAATAGTTACAATAGGCTAATAGAACATAACCCAATCAAAAAGACTTGAAAAACACCGAAAATTACGAAGTTAGCAAAAGAGCCCCGGGCCGACTCCTCAAAAAATTACAAAATTTACATCACCGGACTCCTCGTCCCGCCACGAGTCTATACATATCAAATTTACCAAAATGGGAGTTCAGTCGCCCCTTCAAAGCCAATATTTAAACTCCCTTTAGTTTCAATCCCCAACCTCCATTTTTAACCTTTAATTCCTTAAAATTCAGTGATTAATCCATATTTTTACACCATAATAACATAATCCGAGTCCAATAATTCATACTTGGTGAAACCCCTTCGAATTCTCTTCAACATCACCCAAGAAACTGCCTAAGTCGAAAACCAAAATATTTTTCTTCTCTTTCAAAATCGTGAACCACTGTTCACATTACCCTGACCAATTTCTGGTTCTGCGGTTATTATGTCGCACCTGCGGTCACCGCTTTTGCGACCAAATGACCGCTTACGCAGTCTCACTTAAACTCCCTGGACCGCTTATGCGGTCTAGAATCGCTTCTACACTCACTGCATTTGCGAATCCATGATCGCTTATCCGAAAAGGGTTCCCAGACCCAAATCCGCTTCTGCGACTCAAATGTCGCATCTGCGGAATCGCTTATGCGGTCCCTTTTCCGCAGATGCGGAAACAACAGAACCAGCAATACAAACCTGAAGCCAAACTCAAAAACTTCTTGTTTTAACACCTGATCTCACCCCGAGGCCCCCGAGACCTCAACCAAAAGTACAGACATGCTCTAATACCCTATTCAAACTTGCTCGAACTTTCAAAACACTATCGTCAACATTAAAATCCTCAATTATCATCAAATCAAAGCTTAAGTTTCTTAAAAACTTTCGAATTGCACATTCGATCAAAAACCCGACCTAAACACTTGCGAATGACTTAAAACTTTACATGCATATCCAAAATTACCCAACGAAGCTACTGCAACTCTTGAAATTCCATTCGGACCCTCAGATCAAAATCTCATCTATCAACCGAAATTTACCAAAATTCAAACTTCACAAATTCAAGTCTAATCTACATTGGACCTCCAAATTCAATTTCAATAGCACTCCCAAGTTACAAATCATCCCCTGAAGCTAACCGAATCATCAGAATTCACATCCGAACCCTCTAATTAAATAGTTAACTTCTAGTTGACTTTCCAAAACAAGCTTTCCTTTAAGAGACTAAGTGTCTCATTTTCAACTAAAACCAATACAATCCCACACGATCAACTAAAATATTGATATTGAAACATAGAGCAACATAATATGGGGGAAGCGAGATGGTAACTCACGTGACAACGGGCCAGATCGTCACACTTTAAGAGCACTATTATATAAAATAGATAATATATGACAATAACTAAGTGAGAATAATAAGTGAAGAAGTTAAAACTAAATTAACAATCCCAAGTTAAATATAGAACTAAGATAATCAAAAGAATATAATCAAATTAATTAAAAATTCGAAACAGAGTAAATATAAATATCAAAGGCCACCATAGGCGACCCCAAGCTTTTCGCTTGTTCTTTTTCTAGATGCCCATCATAATCTAAGGCTCAATAGTAATAACTCCATGTTGGAATGGGTTGAGTCTTGCATAAAGACTCATTGCTCCAAGTGCATATGCCAAACAAAGAAAAAAAAAGACAGAATCCTTCTCTGAATAAAATGTTGGCAATATACTGAGATATATAAGAGAACAGTAAACTTTAAATTGGGTTATACAATAGGATTATTAACTCACATAAAATAAATATTTCTTTTTAAAAACCTGAGCAATCTAATACCAGCAAGTTCATTAATCTCTAAGTTTAGGCATATTTCCTTAATCTAAATATTGAGTTAACAAAAACTTTCCTTGTTCATTTGAGATCTAAAGAAGAAACAGCTTAATCTAGCCAACATGATTATTAGAACTTAGAACAACATGGTTTCTACTTCCATCTTAAGTCTTAAATTTAGATATTAAAATTCTAGCCGCGTGCTTTCTAGTAAAATGACAAAATGGCAGCAGACTTTTAGGATCCTTAACACACATTAACACATAAAACATGCATTCTTAATTTGTCTTAAAGTATTAAAACTAGATATTAAAATATTCTAAATGGCATACTATCAAATAACAACGAAAGGAAATTTATCGAGTATTAGTTTATCAACTAATAGTAAACTAACAGCACATGATATTGCAGACAACAAATCAAGAGAAGTTACTTGCAATACTATCATTGTATTAAAGTAATTTTTAGACAAAGTTTATTAGATGATTGTCGACTCCCCCCTTTTCTCTTGAGGGAAAGAAATGGAGTTTACGACATTATGGATGAAATGACTCTTTCATTCCCTTTTGGGGAAATTTGGGCTATAGAGTTTGAAGAGTCGTCACTTAATGATTATAGTGCATTATGATACTTTTGAGAAAAGAAGAAGAATTTGAAGGAAAACCAGAGTTTGGGTAAGGCTTAAGATTATCTCGAGGGGAAGGTGTTAGGCACCCCTCAAGTCTACTAGTGTGGTTTCCGGCCTTGCTTAGATGTAACTTTAAGAAGAGTAGGATTAGCCAATCAAAGTATAAACAAGTTGACCATTTTGAAAGAAAAAAGATACAAGTAAAAGAGTTTTAGTTTCAAGAAAAATATTTAAATAAAGGAAAAGTGAAGAAGGGGGGTCCTAGTTTTAACTACAATATGGATCATTCGATTCAATATCCTGCACATGTTCCAAAAGAGGGGTCGCCTTATGATATTAGTGCATCGTCATCATCTCCATATTCTACCCTTCCCACCCCGTTAAGGTATTTAAGCGCGTTTAGTCTCATTTACTTATTGCATGCTAGTATCCGTCCCGACCTATCAGTCCCGGAGTAATTGGACTTCTAATTCTAGAAGGGAAGAAAGGGGATAAGGGCATATATGGAGTTTAAAAGGAAAAAATTCGTCAATCAAAAACAAATAGCACATAAGGGGAATAAATAAACATACAAAGGCTGCACATAAAACCCCTTAAATCATACAACAATTAGTTTAGCATGACTTGCAATCACTGATTTAGTCATATGATTAAAACTGACAGTGGACAGATTAGTTTAACACATAGAGTTGGATAATAAGTCTGCATTAGGCAAACCGGATCCAGTTTGTCAGAACTTAAGGTATATTAAAACCAGTAATTTAGAAAGTGCTAATTTTAGACAAGGATCTATACATAAGAGTTATAGAAAACAGAAAATTAAAATTTGCAGAAGTTCAGATATGACTTGCAAACTGAACTCCTTAAGTAAAACTGTAAAGAGGCATATTTCCAAAAAAACATTAAAGTAAAGATTTAGGTAGAAGACCAAAGAGTTGATTTCACAATAAAGATGCAAGTTTGGAATTTAAAAAGACTATATAGATTTAGAACAGTGTAAAAAATAGACTTAGCTAGGTTTCAAAAGCAGATAGATTTGGACAAGTTTTTGCTGGAAGTGTTTGACATATTATTATTTAGATTAGACGAGTTTGAACTCCTATGGGCATTATTTCTAAGTGATTTTTAATGTTAAAGTCCTATAAGCATGATTTTTAAGTGGTTTGCAATGTTAAAGTCTTATAGGCATAGTATCTAGATGATTTGCAATATTGAAATCCTATAGGCATGATTTCTACCCATTGACATATGCAAACAACATAAACCCCTCCCACACCCTTTTACTAATATTCCCCAAATCTTTTTACAAAGCTATGACAAAAAGAGTGGAAGGGAAAGACTAAAAATAAATACATCAAAGAAAAATCGTGAGTTCTATGGGGTAGATTAGTTCGTATCCTCCAGCTCTTGGCATCGTGTATCATGGGGGTAGCGTTGCTAAATGATGGTGGTGCAAATGATATATATGCATGACTAAGTAAATATAATGCAAGTATGTATATATATATATATATATATATATATATATATATATATATATATATATATATATATATATGTATATATATATATATATATGTGTATATATATATATATATGTATATATATATATATATATGTATATATAAATGATTTTATTTTGGATGACCCGACAACTACAACACGGTTTAAGACACGGCAACCTCGCTTGTTCCGGAATTTTGAGGGTCCTACTCAAAATTCTACCCCAGTTTACTGGACTGGTCCTGCTAGCAGATGTACTGAATAACTTAACGCGGATCGATTCCTCAAAATTCTGCCCTAGTTTACTGGGTCGGCGCTGATAAAAAGACTGTCAAATCGACTTCGGAATTTTGACGGTCCTCCTCAAAATTCTGCCCAAGTTCCGATCACGGGGGAAAGATGGAATTTTATTAAAATGTGACTGAACCCATAGGGCTTCCCACATATCCCCTCTTAAACGAGAATCAGGTCGGGCGTAGTTCAAATTACATCACAAAAGAAAAGAATATGATCAAATGTAGTATCTTTTCACTGTGTCTAAGTTGATAGGCTTCAGCCAGACTTCTCCGTCCATTTCTACGAGAATAAGGTCTCTTCCAGATAGAACACGATGAACCATGCACGTACCCTGCCAATTGGGAGAGAATTTCTCTTTGGCTTCACTTGATACGGAAATATTTTCTTTAGTACCAGCTGTGCTGGTGCAAATTTCCTTGGCTTGACTCTCTTGTTGAAGGCTCTGGACCTTCTGTTCTGATATAATTGACCGTGACAGACAGCATTCATTCTCTTTCCATCTATGAGGGCTAACTGCTCGTAGCGACTCTTAACACATTCTGCATCATCTAATTCTGCTTCTTGTATGACCCTTAAGGAGGGGATTTCTACCTCGGCGGGGATGACCGCCTCTGTACCATAAACCAGCACATAGTGAGTGGCCCCGGTTGATGTGCGGACCGTGGTACGATAACCTAGTAAGGCGAATGATAACTTATCGTGCCACTGTTTGTGCTTTTCGACCATCTTCCTTAGTATTTTCTTGATGTTCTTATTGGCCGCTTCTACAGCTCCATTCATTTGAGGTCTAAAAGCCGTAGAGTTCTTGTGTTTAATCTTGAATGTTTCGCACATCGCCTTTATCATGTCACTGTTAAGATTAGAACCGTTGCCGGTGATGATTGATTCCGGAACCCCAAGCCGACAAACCATACGATCTCGAACGAAATCTACTACTACTTTCTTGGTGACTTCCTTGTATGATGTTGTTTTAACCCATTTGGCAAAGTAATCAATTTCCACTAGGATGAACCTGTGCCCATTTGACGCAGCCGGTTCGATTGGTCCAATGACATCCATTCCCCAAGCGGTAAACAGTCATGATGAGCTTGTTGTAGTAAGCTCGTTTGGAGGCACCTTTATCATATCTGCATGTATTTGACAACGGTGGCATTTTCGTACGTATTGAATGCAGTTAATTTGCATAGTCATCCAAAAATACCCTGCTCGGAGTATCTTCTTTGCAAAAATGAAACCATTCATATGCGGTCCACAAGTCCTTGTGTGCACCTCTTCCAATAGTTTGTTGCTTCTTTTGCTTTGACACATCTTAATAATCCCAAATCAGGAGTCCTCATATACATGATTCCTCCACTGTGAAAGAAGTTTTTGGAAAATCTCCGAAGTGTCCATTTGTGAGTGGCATTGGCAAGCTCTGGGTACTCTCCTGTTGTCAAATATTCCCTTATATCATGGAACCAAGGTTTCCCGCCGGCTTCTTCCTCGACGTGAGCACAGTAAGTCGGTTGGTCGTGAATCTTGACCTGGATGGGATCAATAAAGTTTGTATCCGGATGTTGGATCATAGATGATAAAGTATCTTAGGCATCGGCGAACTCATTTTGTGTTCTGGGAACGTACTGGAATTCCGTCTTTCTGAATCTTTTCCTTAACTCATGTACATGGTGTAGATAGGGGAGTATGTTGGAATTCTTGGTTTCCCATTCTTCTCGAACCTGATGTATGAGTAGGTCCGAGTCTCCAACCACTAATAGTTCCTGAATGTTCATGTCAATGGCCAGTTTGAGCCCTAAGATGTAGGCTTCGTACTCGGCCATGTTGTTGGTGCACGGGAATATGATCTTGGCGGATACTGGGTAATGCTGACCATTTTTTGATACCAAAACTGCTCCTATACCAACTCCTTTGAAATTTGCGGCTCCGTCAAAAAACATCCTCAGCCCATCATAGGATTCTGCAATGTCTTCTCCTATGAAAGTTATCTCTTCATCAGGAAAATACGTCTTTAGGGGTTCGTATTCTCCTCCTACACGATTCTCGGTGAGGTGGTCTGCCATGGCTTGTCCTTTGACCGTCTTCTGGTAACATAAACGATGTCAAATTCACTTAACAGTATCTGCAACTTGGCGAGCTTGCTTGTAGGCATGGGTTTCTGAAAGATGTACTTCAATTGATCCATCCTGGATATGAGATGAGTGGTGTAAGCACGGAAATAGTGCCTGTTTTTCTGAGCTACCCAGGTTAAAGCACAACAAGTGCGCTCTAATAAGGAATACCGAGCCTCTTAGGGGGTAAACTTCTTGCTGAGGTAGTAGATGGCCTGCTCCTTTCTTCTTGTTTCGTCATGTTGTCCCAAAACACAACCAAATGCCCCGTCCAACACTACAAGATAAAGCAATAAAGGTCTCCATGGCTCAGGTGGAACCAAGACTGGCAGCGTTTACTAGTATTCCTTGATTCTGCCAAAAGCCTTTTGACACTCCTCGATTTATTTAGTGGCGACATCCTTCTTTAGCATCTTGAGGATGGGTTAACAAATGACAGTGGAATAAGCTATGAATCGGCTGATATAGTTGAGTCTCCCTAGAAAACTCATTACATCAATCTTGTTCTTTGGCGGTGGCAAATCTTGAATGGCTTTGACCATTGACGGGTCCAACTCTATCCTCCGGCAACTCACAATGAAACCCAATAACTTTCCAGCTGGGACCCCGAATGTGCACTTGGCGGGGTTCAGTTTCAAGTTGTCTCTCCTTAATCTGTTGAAGAATTTTCTTAAATCTCCCATGTGATCTGCAGCTTTCCTTGATTTAATGATGACGTCAACATATACCTCGATCGCTTTGTGTATCATATCGTGAAAAATGGTGGTCATGGCCCACATGTAGGTAGCACCAGTATTCTTGAAACCGAATGGCATCACTCTGTAACAGTACATTCCCCACGGCGTGATGAATGCAGTTTTCTCTACATCATCTTCGTCCATCCATATCTAATGGTATCCAGCAAAACAATCGACGAATGACGGCAACTCATGTTTGGTGCAGTTGTCGATCAATATGTGTATATTTGGCAAAGGGAAGTCGTCTTTAGGACTGGCCCGGTTGAGATCCTGATAGTCGACACAGACTCTAACCTTCCCATCCTTCTTTGGTACCGGCACAACGTTGGCTAACTATGTCGGATACTCCACAACTCTGAGAACCCTAGCTTTGACTTGCTTGGTCACCTTTTCTTTGATTTTCAAACTCATGTCTAGTTTGAACTTTCGAAGTTTCTGTTTGACCAGTGGGCATGCCGGATCTGTCGGCAGCTTGTGAACCCCAATGGATGTGCTGAGACTGGTCATATCATCATACGACCAAGCGAATATATCCTCAAATTCTTTCAGAAACTCTGTGTATTCTTCCTTTTCTAATGGTGATAGTGTACGCTGATACGTGTTTCCTTGACATTTTCTGCATCTCCCAAATTAATGACCTTAGTTTCGTCCAAGTTAGACTTAGGGATGTTCTCAAAATTCTCGACCTCCCAGACAACCTCTTCTGGTATTTCATCATCTTCTGAATCTATGTTTGTTTGTCGCACTGTCTCGTTGCAAGTTACAGTCGTCGGTTCAACATCAAGATATATAATAGTAATGCTATGTAAAATAAAGTATAAATGAGAGCCAAAAATATAAAGATAAACTTGAAAAAAATGCTTTTAATTAAATTCATAATTGCTGAAACATCGGAGATCTTTCCAAAAATAAAGTGAGATGCATATGCGTCATTTAGCCTTGCTACCCCGAGGCTCTTCGGCACTAGTGGTCTTGATTGACCAATTGGTGAGGTGTTTTCCCCGGTTCACAGCTTGAATGGAAGTGCCTTCCTCCCCTTCCTCCTCGAAGATAACACAGCAATCCATATCATCCTCCAGAAACAGGTTCTTTATTGTTGCCAGCATCTCATCTTCCTCTAATCCATATATGACATCAGCGGGCTGAAAGGTCTGCTCTAACTTAGGTAAAGGGTGCTCCAGTGGGTAGTAGGGACTGCCCCATGGTGGCGACCAGTAATTGAACTCCTCCCAAGTGTATTCATAATCCATGCCAAAAGTGGTTTCATGCTTCTTCAACTGAATAGGCTTAGTGATACCCTGGAGATTCTTGTCAAGCCCCTTTCCGGGCTCGTATCCACTCCAATTCAGAATGCTCTCAATTTTATTATCGCACCACTCGTCTTTGTCTTTGTCGTTGACTCGCTCAATGTGATGGTATGTTTCTCCACCGATTTTCCTTCTACCTCCGATATCGGGATGGATTGACGACTATATATAGGGTTGCTTCAGTCGCCATGGATGATTACTTCCTGATGGTTCCATTCATATTTTACAACCTAATGCAAAGTTGACGCAACAGCCCCAGCGGTGTGGATCCAGGGTCGTCCTAGCAACAAATTGTAGGATGCCGGCACGTCAATGACTTGGAACTCGACATCGAACCAGTTGGTCCTATATGCAGGCCTAAGCTAATTTATCCAATGGTCGACCTCTGAGATCCATAAAAATCTTTGACAATTATAGCCCCGTCTTTGATCTCGTGCAATCCCTTGCCCAATGTCCTGAGAGTTACCAATGGGCAAATGTTGAGGCTGGATCCCCGTTGACTAGAATCCTGGTGATAAAGTGATCTTCACATTGCGTAGTGATGTGCAACGTTTTGTTGTGACCAAGCCCTTCTGGTGGTAATTCATCTTCGTGGAAGGTGATCTTATGGCTTTCCAGTACCTGCCCCACCATGTTTGCTATTTCGCCTCCTGTTATGTTGCTGGGAACATAAGCTTCACTCAGTATTTTCATAAAGGCATTTTTATGTGCCTCAGAGCATTGTAGAAAAGCCAGAATAGAAATCTGTGCTGGTGTTTTGTTCAGTTGCTCGACGACCGAGTACTCTTTGGCCTATACCTTCCTCCAGAGGCCATCAGGTCCAGTTTCAACAGCCCTCCCAGAGGCCTGCCAGCTAGACTCAGCCAAATGCTCCGGGGTGTATACCCTACGTGTCCTCATCATGCCCTGTGCGGCAATTGCTTCCCCAGCATATTTCTTTCCCTTCCTTCTAGCCTCGGTGGTGTAATCCCAAGGTATAGCATTTGTTTGGAATGGGGTTACGTCTGTCATGGAGACTAGAATTGGTGCCTTGGGAGGTAACACAGTAACTTCAAATAGTGTAGGTGCCTTTGGAACCCACAACTCAACCTCAATTGGTTTTGGCGCCTTTGCAGGAGGTGCTTCAAACTCGAGTGGTATGGATACATTTACCACATCGCCCTCGGAGGGCTGAATCTGGACAACAATGGGATTGAGAGTAATCGTTGCCTTCTCAGGCTCGTCTCCTTCAGCTATCAGGTCCCAATCATCTTCGATCTCGATCATGGGGATGCTGCCACCCTTGTGGGCAGGCAGAGGGTTGTTGCGGACATTAGGAGCACACTCCTTTGCTATAATGATCTTGTTGTCAATCAAATTCTGAATCTTGTCTTTAAACGAGCAACACTCGTCGATGGTATGGCCTTTCATCCCGGAATGGTATGCGCAAGTCTTGTTTAGGTTGATCCACTAGGAAGGGTTTTCTGGAGTCACGGCTTGAGTTTTTCATATAATTGGTCAATTGACTCGGCCATAGCGGTGTATTATTTAGGAGGTTTGCGGCCGAAGCTTGGTCTAGGTCGAGAGAAATTTTGGCTGGTAGGCGGTGATGGGTAATGAGAAGGTTGGGAGTTATATGCTTGGTATATGGGTGCGGGTTGGGAATATCTAGGTGAAGTGGGTTGATATGTAGCTGGTGGATGTGATTGGTAAGCAGGTGGTGCAATTTGGTAAGTGGGTGGTGGTGCTTGGTAATTTAGGGTAGGCTGATATGTGAGTGGAGCTGAGGGATATGTCTGGTATTTCATAGGGGAGTTGTTGTTTTTTATGTAACCTTTACAGAATTTATACCCTTTTTCTTCGACGAGCCAATAGACTGTAAAGCCTTGTTGGTGGCTTGTAATGCCTCGAGGTTAGTGACCATACCATTTTGATGCCTTCTTCGATCTTTTCTCCTAACTTGATGATGTCGGAGAACATTAGGCCCTCTATTAGCATCAGCCTTTCGTAGTACTGGGGATCCTAAGCACGAACGAAGAACCTGTTCATTCGTTCTTCCTCCAAGGCCGGCCTGACCTTAGCAGCTTCTGACCTCCAATGAGTCGCATACTTGCGAAAGGTCTCTGTGGGCTTCTTCTTGAGATTCTGGATATAGAACACATCTGGTGCATTCTCAGTGTTGAACCTAAACTGATCCATAAATTCAGATGCCATTTTTACCCAACTAGTCCATTTCTTCACATCCTGGCTAATATACCAGGATAAAGTATCACCCTTCAAGCTTCTCATGAACAACTTTATGCGGATCTTTTTATCCCTTCCGACTCCTACTAACTTGTCACAATACATTCTCAAGTGGACCCTGAGTCACCTCTGCCATAGAATAGTTCGAACTTGGGAGGTTGTACCCCTCCGGGAGCTCAACATCTGGTTGAACACAGAGATCTTCGTAATTAAGCCCTTCAACACCTTTGTTACCTTCGAAACCCTGGACCCAGCTAGTCAACTCTTGATCTCAGCGGCCAAATTCTGAATGAGGGAGCTCTTGTCCTCTACCTCAACTGTATTGGTGATAGGCTGAATGTAATGCGGCATAGAGTCCACAAAGATTGGAATGTTATGGTCTTTTGTGGTGTTTTGTGGTTCAGGAATGTGCAATGGAGTGTTATGAGTGGGTTGCATTGGAGGTTGTGGGATGTTTTGTGGTGGTGCGGGGTTTTGGGTGTTAACATCAGGGGCGGCAAGAGTGATTGATGGGCTTGCCTTTATTCCTGTTTCTGGTAGGACTTGGATGAGGAGGATGAGGTGGAGGACATTTGGATCTTGTGGAGTACGCTGATGGTGCCAGAATGTATGAACTAACCTTTGGGGAAGGGAATGAAAATAAAAGAAAAACAAAAAAAGTAAAAAGTTAATGTGGATTTTGATAATATTGCAATATTTAAACACATTATGCGGGAATATAAATTGCTTCCTAATTTGGGTGCCTCGTATTACCCGAGGTAGGCATGGTGACAAATAAAATTTGGAGAACTTATAATGCTAAATCCCTCATTTTATTGATGAAACAAAATGAGTCTAAAACAAACTAAATGATAAAGACGTTACTAATGGCCAGCGGCCTTATTACATTTAAGAAAAGCAAAAGAGTAAAAATCCTAACTACTTGGTCCCAGAAGGACCTTCCCCAGATTTGGTATTCTTGCCTCCTCGTATAGCTGCATCAACTCGTGCATCCCTAACAGTAGGTAGGCTCGAGCCAGATGTCCTCTTGTGCTTTCCCCAGCATTCTGATAGTTTTCAATCCTTTTTAAGAACTTCTCTTCCAACTCCACTAGACCTCGCTCCAGATACCCTAAACGGTTGTTGGCTTTGACAGCCATATCCTTCCACTCGTTGATTAACTTCTCGTCGGCTTCCTGTATTTCCCGATGTTCGTTCTCACATTCTCTCATCCTATTGCATAATTGATTGTATTTGACTAGCGCTACAGTTTTCTCGTCAATGATCATGTGACCATGGACGAACCCTGCACGACCCAAACCAATGTGATCATCTTCTAACCAACCAGTGTAGTGCGGCACACACCAGGCATGATACATGCCTGGCTCAATAGACTCTTTTCCTAAAACGAGCTTGTAATGTCACATATGCTGAGCGTGACACCTATGCGGGCTATCATCATTTTGAAAGTCAGCCCTGAAATGACTTATTTTCTCTATCCGGGGTATGATTTGTTTCCTCCGGCTTGCCTCATAACTCGGAAGGGGATGTAAGGATGAGTTCCCCTCAGGCCAATGAGTATGAGGAACGGTGCATCTCAAGAACGGACAATGAACTCCCATGTTGGGAACCACTCAAACATCCACTGAACTTGCTCTTCTTTTAGATTCTCGAACAACTCTACCAATCCACTGGCGTCCTCTGGCTGAGCGAACATGTTGGGCATGAAGTTCATTCGCTTTGGGTGATGAAAAGTGATATGGTAATCCCAATCCCTGCGTATGATTTCCTACTGTAGTCGCCTTTCTGAAGGTGTTCTATGAGCCATAGTTGAAGTAGAAAATTACAACCCTCGAAATTTGGAGCCCCTTGTTGACACTTTCCCAAGGCTCGATAGATTTCAACGAGGATCATAGGTACTATGCTGAAGGACTGCCCGTCGATCCCTTCCATTAAGGTCTTGGTAACCATGACTAGTCTGGTGTGGATCCTAGCCTTCTTCATAGGGAAACTTACCATGCCCAAGAAGCAAAATATGAACACAAACACCTTTCTATGTATATGTCCCAAAGCGGTGAGGGCGAATTCATCCATGTAGATGCGATAGGACTTACCGTGGCCATATCTCTCACATAAGAAGTCGAATGGTTCCCTCCCAGCTGTTAACAGACTGTACATGACAAATGGTCCTACATTATCTCATCAACAGAAAATGGAATTGGCTGCAGACATCAGTGACACTGAGATCTTGGAAAGTTTAAAAGCAATTGGTAGTGATAAAGCCTCAGGTATTGATGGTTTCAATGCCCTATTCTATAAACAAACTTGGCACACTACAGGGAAACAGGTAATGCAAGCAGTCCAAAATTTCTTTGCAACTACTAAAATGTATAGACCAACAAACTGTGCCTCCCTTACTTTGATTCCTAAAGTTCCCAACCCACAAACAGTCAAGGAATTTCGACCAATAGCTTGCTGTTCAGTTTTGTACAAAATTATTTCCAAGTTGCTGGCCAACAGATTGCAAAGAGTTATATCCAGTATCATATGCAATGCGCAAGCAGGCTTCATTCCAGGGAGAAGAATTGCAGATAATGTCATTTTGGCTCATGAACTAGTCAAGCACTATACAAGATCTCACATATCACCTAGATGTATGGTCAAGACTGATCTCCAGAAGGCCTATGATTCAGTCTAATGGTGCTTCCTACAACAAGTAATGGAGGCCCTAGATTTCCCAACCAGATTTATAAATTAGATCATGGAGTGTGTGCAAACTGTCAACTATACAGTGATAGTTAATGGGGAAACTACAGAACCCTTCCAAGCAGCCAAAGGTTTGAGACAAGGTGATCCTATATCACCATTCTTATTTGCTATAGTGATGGAATACTTAAGTCGATCTCTGGCAGAACTGAAGAAAGCTAAGGAGTTTACTTTTCATCCTGGATGTAAAAGGCTTGGAATTACTCATCTAAGTTTTGCTGATGATCTCTTGTTGTTCACTAAAGAAGAAAGCCAAGCTGTGAAGACTTTGTTTGCATATTTTTTCCACTTCACTGCAGCCTCTGAAATGAAAGCCAACATGCAGAAGAGTGCTGTGTAATTTGGAGGAGTAAAACCTGAACAGCAACAACAAATCCTTGCTCATCTTGGTTATGTACGTGGTGAACTACCCTTTAAATACTTGGGTGTCCCACTAGCTACCAAAAAGCTATCTGTGTTCCAGTGGCAACCACTGATCAACAAGATCACTGCCAGGCTTACATCCTGGACTGCTAAGCAATTGTCCTATGCTGGTCGAATGCAGTTGGTTCAGTCAGTTATTTTTGGCATACAATCGTACTGGGCTCAATTGTTTCTCTTTCCTTCAAAGGTCATAAAACTGATAGAAGCGATGTGTAGATCCTTTATATGGTCTGCCTCAGCTAATATTACTAGGAAAGCATATGTGGCATGGGACAAGATCTGTCTGCCAAGGTCTGCTGGAGGTCTGAACTTAATCAATCTTCTGCTGTGGAATAAATCTGCTGTAGCAACACTGGCCTGGGACTTGGCTCACAAGAAAGACTTATTATGGGTAAAATGGATCCACACAGTGTATATCAAACAACAATAACTGGAATATATCAATATCCCCAAACAAGCTAGTTGGATGGTCCGGAAGATCATTAAGAGTACTAGGCTATTGCAACAATATCAGCTGTTGTATAACAATGCATGTTCTGTCAGATTAATCTACCTTCAACAAATTGGTCAATTACCTAGAGTACCGTGGAAAAATTTAACCATGTAGAATGCTGCTCGACCTAAAGCACTCTTCAACCTCTGGCTGATGCTCCAAGACAGACTCCCTACTAAAGAAAGGTTGATCAAATGGCACTTGATAGTTGATGCTAATTGTGTTATGTGTCAACACACAATGGAGACTAGAGATCATTTGTTCCTGTCCTGCTCATTCGCTGAACAACTGAGATATCACATATTGCAATGGCTTGGAATATCCCAACTTGCTGGACAGTCTTGGCCACAATATGTAAACTGGATCACTGAGAAATCCAAAGGCAAATCTCCACAAGCTCACATGTTCAAAATGGTATTTGCAGAGATGTGTTACGCCCTGTGGTTGGAAAGGAATGCGCGAATATTTAGAAACACTTCCTGTCCCAGTGAAGTATTACTTAGGAAGATTGCTTACATTTGTAACGTTAGAGCAACCCCTAGAGTTAGGACATACCTTCAACAGTATTTTTTGTAACTTTTGAACTTTAGGTATAGTCAAGTTAATCAACTTTACTTGAATTTTTTGATAGCCAGTTTCGGTACATAAATGACCTATGGAATTGTAAGGGAACACTTTGGTGATTAATATAAATTTTAATTACCAAAAAAAAGTCGAATGGTATGTAGGAGTCCTTCAAGAAAGAAAGGTCGGGATTTTTCTTGAGTCCCATCATCTTAGAAAATCCTCTACTCTTGCGATTCTCCTGCATAAGCAAACCAAGAGTCTCCCAAGGGATGCCAGCTAGGCCCCCTATCTCTTCTAGCAAATGGGTCATTTCCAAATCCCCGAAACGGAACAGTATACCTCATTTTCTGCAAAACAAAGTGTTAGGCCCTTAACCCCACCGGACTCGACTATTTAAATCAATAATTAGCAAAAGGCATTTAGTTCTCCAAATAAATGCACATAACGTGAAGGTGTCCATTTAGGTTTCAGGAAACCCGATGGACTTTGGCTTAGGCTGTCTTAACGAGTCATTATGCAGACAACATAACTGACTCGGCTAGGCTGACCATGATACATGAGCAGTTACAAGGGAAGAAGGTTTCTACTTTTGAAGTGCTAGACAAGGTACCCTTGAGTGGACAACTCAAGAGGAAAAGTCACGGAACCGTCGACTACACCGTTGATCGATTGGTTTTACCGCAAATATGCCATTGCCACATTTAGGGGGTTTTATAATATTGGAATAGCGCAACCACTCATTATATGCATTGCTAAAGGATTTGTTTTGGCACGAGTGGAATATGATGTTGAGAGATGCAATTACAATAATGAAACAAATTACATGTATTTTTATGTTCATAAGATAAATGATTACAATTTTTGCTTGAAGTTACAACAGTATCGAAATAAAGTAACTAAAGGAAAGAAAAGACATGAAGATTCAAGTTAGTAGTTGTGATGAAATAATCAAGGACCGAAAATAAATGCGATTAAGTAAGCAATAAAGTCAATAAAGCAAGTAATGGTAAAAACCTAGAAGAATCCCCAGCGGAGTCGCCATGCTGTCGATGCCCCCTTTTTCTCTCGAGGTAAAGAAATCAGGTTTACGGCATTATGGAAGGAATGACTCTTTTATCCCCTCTTGGGGAATTTGGGCTATGGAGTTTGGAGAGTCTCCACCTAATGATTATAGTGCATTAGGACACTTTTTTAGAAAAGAAGAAGAATTTGAAGGAAAACCAGAGTTTGGGTAAGGGCTTGAGATTATCTCGAGGGGAAGGTGTTAGGCACCCCTCAAGATCTACTAGTGTGGTTCCCGGCCTTGCTTAGATGTAACTTTAAGAAGAGTAGGATTAGCCAATCAAAGTATAAACAAGTTGACCATTTTGAAAGAAAAAATATACAAGTAAAAGAGTTTTAGTTTAAAGAAAAATATTAAATAAAGGAAAAGTGAAGAAGTCGGGTCCTAGGTTTAACTACAATATGGGTCATTCGATGCAATATCCCACACATGTTCCCAAAGAGGGGTCGCCTTATGATATTAGTGCAACGTCATCATCTCCATATTTCTACCCTTCCTACCCCATTAAGGTATATGTTTAGTCTTGTTTACTTATTGTATGCTAGCACCCGTCTCGACCTATCAGTCCCGGGTTATTTGGACTTCTATTCCTAGAAGGGAAGAAAGGGGATAAGGGCATATATGGACTTTAAAAGGTTAAAATGCTAAGGCGTCAATCAAAATCAAATAGCACATAAGGGGAAAAAATAAACATACAAAGGCTGCACGTAAAACCCCTTAAGTCATACAGTAATTAGTTTAGCATGACTTGCCATTACTAATTTGATCTTAAGATTAAAACTGATAGTGGACAAATTAGTTCAGCGATGGCTTGCAAACTAGCTGAACTCCTTAAGTAAAATTGTAAAGAGGCATTTTTCGAAAAAAGCATTAAAGTAAAAATTTAGGCAGAAGACCAAAGAGTTGATTTCAGAATAAAGATGCAAGTTTGAAATTTAAAAAGGCTTCATAGATTTAAAACGGTGTAAAAAAAAAGACTTGGCTAGGTTTCAAAAGCAAACAGATTTGGACAAGTTTTGCTGGAAGTGTTTGACAGATTATTATTCAGATTAGGCGAGTTTGAACTCCTATAGGCATGATATCTACATCTTGGCTTGTTGCTGCTTTTAGAATGTTGGGGACCTACTGCTTGCCTAGCGTTTTTTATGCATTTCCTATAGGCATGGTCTCTATTATGCTTGCAATACAAAATCCTATAGGCATGATTTCTGAGAGGTATGTAATATTAAAGTCCTATAGGCATGATTTCTAAGTGATTTGCAATGTTAATGTCCTATAGGTATGATTTCTAAGTGATTTGCAATGTCAAAGTCCTATATGCATAATATCTAGATGATTTGCAATATTGAAATCCCATAGGCATGATTTCTACCCATTGACTTATGCAAACAACATAATCTCCTCCCACACCCTTTTACTAATATTCCCCAAGTCTTTTTACAAAGTTATTACAAAAAGAGTGGAAGGGAAAGACTAAAAATAAATACATCAAAACTAAAAACAGACCCGAGGAAGCCCAAAGCAACCTTAATGTCCAACACATGTATTTTACCAAATCCGGGCTCCAGATTCCAAGGCCTTTTCTTAGAGTATTTCAAAGTTCCAAGGGCTTTCAGGAAGCTCAGGCAATGCTTACACCCTAAATATTGAATTGAGTAGTGTAATGTGTGGAATTATCATCCCTTAGGCATCCAAGTTCAGAGGGAACTCTAGGGTCCCTAAGCATGGCTTACCATAAGGGGTAGGACTTAAAGAACTAAGAATAAGTGTAAAGTGAGGGGATTAGATGAGACCAGAGCAAAGGATGGTCATACCCAGTCATGATTGGGACAGGCATACCCCTAATCCTTTACTTGATTCAAACAAATAAAAAAACAGATTTTCAAAAGTCAAATAGGGGTCTGAGTGGTGCTTAGGACAGTACCAGACCCTAATCAAGGCTCAACACATAAAAGGGGTTAAGGGAATGAGATTGATTTGAGTAGAGGTTCAAAAGAACATGATCCTAAGCCAAGGATAGCATAAGATGCTACCTCAACTTTGGACATACTCACACACAAGGGGGATCAAATGGGAGGGGGACCACATAAAAGCAAACCTCAAGGAGAGATAAGAAAGCATAACAGCAGAAGCATGCAGAAAGGTATAACAAGCTAATGTATGGTCACATACTACCAGAAAAACATGTAATTGAGAGATCATGTAGAAAGGAGAAATAAACACACAGTTTTAGAGAACATGGTATTTAAATCATAGACATACCAGTGGCAATTTGCAAACAGTAGAACAAACAAAGCAAGAGAACAGCCAGAGAATTCCGCAAGCACAAGCAGGAAAGTAGGAGATTCCCAAAGTATAGCCTTGGCTTTCAGCCGGCTAGACATAACAGTAACACAAGTAGCAGAAAAGAGAGGAAAGCTTTGAGTGTGTGTATGTATTGAACTCTAATTGTTCGTGAGTTTGAAGAAAAGGAGTGGGGTATTTATAATTTAAAAACGGGTAGTAAGTAAGGTAAAAATAATTCAGCATCAAATCAGAATCAATCAGGAGAAGGGAATTCCTTTAATTAAGGAGTCGGACTACAGTAATAAAAGGGCAGAGTTTATTTAAGGAAAGAAAATCAAGAACACTGATGTGAAATAAAGGGTAAATTCATGAGAGAAAATTTAAAGATATTCGGTTTAGGTAAATGAGGCAAGATTAAAATCAATTAATCACGTAAATAAATCAAGGAATCAGGAATTCAAACTCAATAATGCATTAAGACAGAATATAGGTCCAAATCAGACAAGGAGAGAATCAAGTAAGTTCATAGAAAACAATCCCAAAAATTAGAGTTGTTCAGAGAGAAAAATATTTGACTAGAAAAAGGGAGCATAAACTTAAACATGCAAGGTTAAAAGTAAGCAGAGCAGTCATGCAAAGTAAAAGAACATAGATATGAGAAATCAAGAGGTCTTGCAAAGCTTAGCAAGAATCAGAAATATGAGACGAGTTTTAGAGAATTAGGGATTTGAAATTAAACATGAAACAAAAAATATTCGCACACAAGTAGTCTGAAAACCCCCAAAAATCTAGGGTTTCTTCCTCACAGAAGAAAGCATAGAGAATCAGGCGAAGAATAAAATCAGAAAGTCAAAAGAACACAAATATTTATGGAAGCATAATGAAAGAAGAAACAGTAAAGAATTTACTCGAAAACCCTAAAAGAAAATATAGTAAAGAAAATGTCTAGGAATCATAGTAAAAACACTTAGCAAAGTAAAAAATATAAGAGATAGCAATAGAACTAGTAAAAAAATTACAGAAACCTTAAGTTTTAAGAAGATAAACAGTTTTGGAAACAAAAAATCAAAAAGATGTGGAAAATATTTTAAAATCTTAGAAAATAGCACGGAACTGAAGTAGATCTTAGAGAGAAACAAGGAAAACCTCGAGGGCTTAGTGTTTCAGAGAAAAACCCTAGAGAGTGAGAAAAGCCTGGAACGGACTGGTCCTGAGTCGGAGATAGACTCACAGGGCTAGGACTCGCCAGAGATGAGCCAGAAAGGGCCATAGAACTTGAATCGGAGAGCTTCTTAGCCGGGGTCTCCAAGGTCGGACATTGAATCCTCATGCAAGAGGAGGATAAGGGTGAGTGTGGGTAGATATAGGTTACACAGGGCCTGAGAGGCCATGATTTCCGGTGAAATAAGGTCGGAGACCAGCGGAGAGGGCTAGGGTTTCAGAGAGGAGTTAAGAGAATTCGAGAGACAAAAGGGATAAAAGGCCGACTATTTGGTGTAAAATGATTAGGGTTAGGGGATTTTAGTTTAAAAAAGGAAAGGGCAATCGTGGACTGTTGATTAAAACAATCGATGGCCACGATTTAAAACGTGATCCGGACGGGGTAGTTTGATTAGGTCGGATAGGAACGAAATTGGGTCGTGCTAATTGGGGGGTTAGATTGGGGTCGAAATTAGACTATAACTGAAAGTAAAATGGCCTATAATTGAAATAGCTACCTTTCCCGTTTTGAATTTATAAAAATAGTAAATGATGTTTAAAATTAAATTAAAAATACTGAAATAATAAAAAATGCATAAGTATTAAATAAAAAATATTGAAAATAATTTTTTAATTACAAATGCTATTAAATCGAGAAATAGGCTAAAATTGTAATTTCATGCAATTTTGGTTTAAAAATACAAGATGGACTTATAAAATTATGCAAAAATCAAGTAAATTATATTTTTATATAAATGCGAGAATAAAATAAATTATTCACCAAAATGATAAGTTTTAGGAACAATTATTGGATTTTATAATACTAAATAGGCCATAAATTGATTTTAAAAATCCTTAAAAAATGTGAAAAAATACCAAAACCTTCGTGGAAGCTTATATATGCATATACATGCTAATTTGAAATTAATTTGAGTATAAAAATATATAGAGAAAAATTAGGTATAAAAAATGATCAGCCTTTAAACTTTTCCGCTAACTAACATAACCAATCAATTAAAAAAGGAAAATATTCACCTCTAAGTTTTCCAAAACAAATTTAAAGCGAACATTTGAATACATCAAACATATTCATAAGGAAAATTATCTTTGGGTATGCTGGGAAACAATTTATGTTTATCGTTTTAAGAGACAAACATGGAATAATTTCTGGTATTTTAATCCTCTCTTTATTTTGTTCACACACAAAAAAAAAAGCACATAATCAGTTTTTTTTTTTATACTCAAATAATACCTTAGAACATGCTTTCTGCATGTGAGACAAACTATAACTCACTCTTAAGAATAATATACAGTTACTTTTTATCTAAAAAATAAAAAGAAGAAGAGATGAGAAATTACTGACCTTTTGTGGGGTAGCAAACTGGAGCGATTTTTTAGCGGCTACTTAAATCATCGGATTCAAATTTACAAACTCGAAATCAGTCACAACTGGGAACGACACAGGTAAGAGAGCGCAAGTCAAAAATTCTAAGAGTATCTTTGGGGGTAAAAATAAGTAGAGAACTGTAGATTCTTAGAGCCAGAGCGAAAGGCTTTTTCATATTCCCAAAATTATCACCATCACCCCTATTTATAGGAGACGATCTAGAGCTCGTCTAGGATTAATTTGGACGGGATTCTTGATGGGTTAGCATTTCAAATGGCTAAAGAACCATTTGAAATGGCGTGTAGAAGAAAGAAAAAGGACGATTTGGGCAGAGGGAGCAGAGATTCGATTGCCAAAATTGTGAAATATTGGAGGAAACAAAAAGAGAACCCTTTTTACCTTTGTCAACTTCATTGCAAATAGCAAATGAATTTTGAACTCTTCAGTCAAATAGCTTGAGTTTGCAGAAAACTTCCTTAGAATGGCCACACAAATTTCTGATTATAAGATATGAGAGTTAAATTTTGCTAAGAAAAAAGAAGAAGCCAAATCCCTCTTATATGGCAGAGAGAAAAGAAGTGTTTTTTCCGTTAAAAGGGGGAAAGAGATGGAACACTAAGCAAATTTGATTTTAATTTTAGAAATAAATCCAACCATTGGATTAGATGCATCTAATAGCTGAGATTAATCCTGATATAAGTAAATAAGGTATAATAAAATAAAGCAATCATTTATTTGGAACTCTCTAGAAGATAGAAGAAATGATCTTGACCGTTAATTTAAAATGAATTAGATCTGATGAATCAATGCGGCAAGGTGTGGGGTAAAAGTGTGAAGGAATGAGGAGAGCATGTGCTAGGCGTGTGTTGGTCATGGGATTTGGACCGTTGGCGCCTATGTGTCATTGATGTAGAGGCTCATGTGGCGCTTATGTGGAGTCCATGTAGATGAAAGAGTTAGGCAGACTGTTGGAGGGTATAGACTATTTTATGGGTCTTATTTTGATCTAATTTTTCTTCTTTTGGATCAAGAAATCTAGAATATATATATATATATATGCTCTCTTTGAATAACAATTGAAGTATGCTAAGATGATCCAATTTGCATTTAAAAGTCTCTTTCTCTTAGATTCTTTTCATTATACTTCAATAATCATAATAATTTATAATAAAATATACATTATATTATCATAAAAATTAATATTTAGTATGTATGCATCTATATAGAATAGGAAATAGAGAAATAAATTATAATTGACAAATAATGCTTGTATTAATTATTATGATGCATTGGCATTAAATAATAATATGATAGTAATTAAGTAACTAAAATAATAATAGCGATATAATTACAATAAATAAATATGCTAAATTATATTTTATTTCAAAGATCTTGAGGCTATATATATATATATATATATATATATATATATATATATATATATATATATATATATATATATATATATATATATATATATCAATTTTTTGGATAAAAATATGTAAAATATATTCAGTAAATTATTAAGAATTAGGAAGTAAGAGAAATTGATTATGAAAAAGGAGGGCCTGTGCCACACTCACCCTAATTCCCAAGGTATCTAATCCTCAAACAGTCAAAGAGTTTCGACCAATAGCTTGCTGTTCAGTCTTATACAAAATCATTTCCAAGTTGCTGGCCAACAGACTCCAGAAGGTCATGAGCAGTATCATCTGTAATGCACAGGCAGGCTTTATCCCAGGAAGGAGAATAGCAGATAATGTCATCTTAACACATGAATTAATAAAGCATTACTCTAGGTCACATATATCTCCCAGGTGTATGATCAAAATTGACTTACAGAAGGCTTATGATTCAGTTGAGTGGTGTTTCTTACAACAGGTTATGGAAGCTCTGGATTTCCCTAACAGATTTACAAGATGGATTATGGAGTGTGTCCAAACTGTCAGCTACACAGTGGTGGTCAATGGGGAGACAACAGAACCTTTCCAAGCAGCCAAAGGGCTGAGACAAGGGGATCCTATATCTCTTTTTCTGTTTGCTATTGTGATGGAATACCTTAGTAGGTCTCTGGTTGAATTGAGACAAGCTAGAGGCTTTGAATTTCATCCTGGTTGTAAGTTTTGCTGATGACTTATTGTTGTTTGTCAAAGGAGAATCTCACTCTGTAAGTACTATGTTTACTTACTTCTCTCAGTTCACTGCAGCTTCTGGTATGACAGCCAACTTGCATAAGAGTGCTGTCTATTTTGGAGGGGTGAAACCTCAGGATCAACAGCATATTATTGATCTCCTTGGGTATGTACGTGGAGAACTTCCCTTTAAATATTTGGGAGTACCTTTGGCTACCAAGAAGCTGACTGCTTTTCAATGGCAACCACTGATCGACAAAGTTACTGCCAGGATTACATCCTGGACTGCTAGACACCTATCATATGCTGGTAGAATCCAGTTGGTACCGTCAGTTATCTTTGGGATTCAGGCTTATTGGGCTCAACTATTCCTAATACCTTCCAAGATTATAAAACTGCTTGAGGCAATATGCAGATCCTACATCTGGTCTGGCTCAGTTAATGTATCAAGAAAGGCATATGTGGCTTGGGAGAAAATCTGTATGCCAAAGTCTACTAGTGGTTTGAACTTGACTAATCTCTTACTGTGGAAAAAAGCTACTGTTGCAAAACTCAGCTGGGACCTGGCACACAAGAAGGATGCACTATGGGTGAAATGGATTCACACATTTTATATCAAGCAGAAACAGTTGGAGACCATCACTGTCCTTAAACAGGCTAGTTGGATGGTCCGGAAGATCATTGAAGGCATTGAGCTATTGTAGCAACATCAAATGTTGGATAAATCTGATTGAACTATAAGAAGGCTCTACTTACAACAGATTGGAGAAGCACCGAGAGTCATGTGGAAGAACTTAACAATGCAGAATGCTGCTCGACCTAAAGCAATCTTCAACCTATGGCTGCTATTACAAGACAGACTGCCTACCAAAGATAGGCTGATCAAATGGAACCTGAATGTGACAGACACTTGTGTTATGTGTCAACAAGCTGTGGAATCCAGAGAACACCTATTCCTGGATTGCATTTATGCATCCCAACTGAGAGATCACACACTGCAATGGATTGGAACTAAGCAACCTACTGGTCAAAACTGGCTCCAATTTGTCCAGTGGTTCATTGAGCAATCAAAAGGCAAATCTCCTCGAGCTCATATAGTCAAAATGACATTGACAGAGATGTTTTATGTCTTATGGCTGGAAAGGAATGCGAGAATATTTGGAAACACCTATTGTAACAGTGACAAACTGCTTAGAAATATTGCTTATACTTGTAATGTTAGAGCTCCTCCTAGGCTAAGAGTATTTCTTCAGCATTATCTATTATAATGCTAGTCTTTTGGACAGTATAGGATAGTCATTTTTGCTCCTTTTGATAGCCAGCTGAGTATCAAGCTGGGCTATGAATATGTACGTTAAACACTTTGGTGATTAATACAAAGTTTAATTACCAAAAAAAAAGGAGGGCCATAACTTTTTGTCAACAATACAATACATTTTCAGGTAAAAAAATATTAAATAATTTTAATTGCATAACTAATATTTTAAAGAAAAAATGATTTTTAAAGAAAATTACTCTCTTTATTTTTATTTATGTGAATTCATTTGACATGATAGAAAATTTAAAAAAAAATAAAAGATTTTTATAACATGTGGTTTAAAGCAAGACACACATATTTGTGTTGTTATAATAAATCATATCAGTAATGATAAAATAAGTCCTTTAATATTATATATTTTTACATTTAAAAAAGGTGGTTCTAATTTAAACGGATTAATATAAATTAAAACAGAGGGAGTCATATTTTTATTCAAATTAATTAATAAAGATCCAACTACAAATTAAATTTCTATTAACTCATGTGAATATAATTTAAAATTTCTGATTTGATTTTTATGTAATTATCTATACTTGCACTTAAAATCCAATTACCATACATGGTTTCCCAAAGGCGGGTATGACAAAAAGAACTCGACTGAAAACTATACTACTTGAGGGATTAATACGTAATTAATAGAAGTTTGCAACAACCCCGTACATAACAAAGCCATTCCCAGCTCTCTAATTCCCACAGCAATATTTGTTGGAAATTGATTCCTCGTTTGACAAGGTGATTTAAATTAAAACATGTCAATGAACCTAACAATAAACCGAAGAGCATAAAATTTATGATATTATGATCAATTATCTGCCTAATGACCTTTTCGTTTTATGTTTTGACTTTATCGAAATGTAGTTGTTGACTGCACAATCAACTTATTCTCGTGGATATCATCAAATCCAAACAAATATTCAAAGTCTTACTAATAAGAGTCTCTTTTACTTTTTGATTTTGGTCCAAAATAAATGTCTAGCTAGGTAATCAAGAAAAAATTTAATTTATTTTTATTCTTTTACCCTTATGTGCATATCCCTAAAAAATGCCACTATAATCATGTGCCCAATATTTAATTAAGGATGGTTTATTCATACTAGGTAATTTTATATAGAATTTAATATTTTCTTAATAGACATGCTAAAAGTAAAAGAGACACTTATTATGGACCGATAGAAGTATAATTTAACGACAACATAAATGATGAGTAAATCATTGAAAAAGGTCATGTTGTTAACACATTACTTTTAAGGCTTTAGGCTGTAGTCAGCTACCCTATAATAATTATTTATTCCTTAAGGAATTCACATTTTATTTAACTAATTAAACCTTTCTTTTCAACCCTTTTCCTAAATCCTTGAGTGGCAGATCAATTGGTGAAAGCTTAAGACTTTCGTGTCGTTAGTTCGAACCCCGCAGGATTATTTTCACATTACAAAGTGATGCTCCAAAACCACATTAATTCACTTCTAATTCTTCGCTTTTATTCCTTGATTCTTTTGGCTAACAACGAATCAAAGTATTAATATATGTATACAAATGGATAATATTGGTCTGAAGTGAATTCAAATGAAGAATCATGGCTAGTAAAAGTTCACATTAGTCTACCTTAATAATTGAATTGAAAATTAATTTGATAGAAACATTACACGATTCAAATGAAAGTTTAACGACGTCAAATTACTGAAAAGTTGTAAAATTATGTAAAATAAGATGATAAAAGAAAGAGTGTTATAAACTAAAGCAAAAGACAAGAACAATAGAACAAGAACAATAGCAATAGAGAGAAGAGTAGAGAGAGTTCTTCTTATTGAGTTGAGAGGGGTCTCAAGGGATGATTTACAATGGTAGGGAGCACCTCTATTTATAGGGGAGAGGAAGACTTAGCTACCACTAATAGAACTCTAAAATCTCTCTAATTAGATACATTAAAGACATTCACCTTAAATAGAAGTGTAAGAATCTTCTATTTCATAACACTCCCCCTTGAATGTCTATTCAATGATGTGCCTCATAAAACCTTAAAACCAAAACCCAATGGGAAAAATTAAAGTAAGGAAAAAGAGTACACATGTTTGAATATGCGCCTATTGGTTGCCTCGTTAAAAACCTTGCAAGGAAAACCCAGTGGGACAAAACCTTGTAAGGGAAAAAGAGTGCAACGCGCATTGACTCCCCCTAATGAGTACATTGATTTATATCCTTGAGCATTTGCATTCCAATCTTGTGCATCATCTTGAAATCATCATTCTTGATAGATATGAACATCTTCATATAATGTCGTGGAATAACTCTTCAATATCTCCATAGATGCATTCTCAATGCCATCATGCTTATAGTTATAGCAAGATACATATGTACACAAATTGTACTTAGGATGTGGTACTTCAGGACCAAGAATTGCATATGCTTCAAGCAACTTAAATCTTTCAAGTTAAGTCATGTAAGTCACATAATAGACTTTAGCTGCATATCAAAGTTTCATGTCATGCTAAACAAATAAGGTATCGAAAATTGACTATACATACCTTTGCCTTTATACTTTCAAGCATTTGAACTATAGGTTCAAAACTACATGTCTTTCATATGGAATCAATTCTTCTTGAATTGTATCTCTTCCATTTAGTTGCTTTCTTTGGGTCAGTAAATGCGTAAAGCATGCTTTGCAATATGTTGCAATTTGAATTATCCCTTTTATGAACTTCAGGTTCATATCATGATATTCGGGGATATACATATACAAATGATAATTCATCCCATGTAACCTTTTCTCAAGTGTTTATCATGTCTCCCCCTCATGTTAGTAAAGCTAACTTGTTTCCTCAACTTTGGGAAATCATCTTTGTGCATTATGTCAATATACACAGCACCTTAATAATAAGATGAAATTATTTAGTTCCTGACCCTGAACCACTTTGAGGGGAGAATATACTCTTGTATACAACTTATATCAAACTGATATATACAACTTCGTTCTCATAAGGAACAGTTTAGCTATTAAGTGGAAGCACTCAATAATTATCTTGCTAAACCAACTTTGATATAAACCAACTTATCAAGATTAACTGTCTTGAGTAGAGAATCTGGAAACTATGCTCGAAGTTAGATTACTGAGCGTTTTACCTCGCAAGCACGGCCAGGCTGCGGGTTAATAACAATTGCGCATGTAACCATTCCATAGATGCATCATATGTGATATACATGGCGGGTGAATGGGCCCATATTCACCTTTGATATTTCCAGAATTTAGGGGCTTCAACCCGAACTCTTTAGTTGGTCAGTTCATTACTGAGAACAAGAACTTCTAGTTCTTTGATATTCACCTATGTGAATTTGCACATCATTCTTCAAATGAGATGGCTAACACGAATGTCAACTGAATAAATTATCAATATTGGTAAACTTCAAATTTACACCATGACATGTGCACTTATCAATAAACTTCGGGTTTATTATGACATGGGTTTTATACCAATAGATATCCACTTTATTGTGGCATTCTTTCTTTTGTGTAGTACAAACTGGAGAACAAAGCGGGTAGCTTTTCATATACAAATTACCCCGCTACAAGTTGTAGTAATAGGAGAATCAAAGCCTTCCTTTATTTATAGTCTCAATATCATCAATCGCCTTCGCGTGTACTTTTGGAAACTGGATAAGTTTCTTTGAGACTTACTACAGCACAATACTCAATTGTGTTTCTCCAACATAGTAATAATTGGCTCTTCGAGAGCTCTCAATTAATTTTGTACTACCACAGACTGAGGTTCGAGATCCTCACATTCTTGCATTCCGTATTTTCAAGAGTCTCAGGCTCAATAGATTCTTCGTGAATCTCGGAATTAATCAAATCATGAGCGTCCTCATGTGATTCTTTCATAGTGTCATTTAGATCGTTCTTTTTCCTCTTTCTAGGATTTCGATCTTTGGAACCTAATGGTCTGCCACGCTTCTGGCGTGCATTTGACTCATTGGATATGACACTAGATATTTGTCCAATAGGGACTTCAATACGGATCGGAACATTTTCCGCGTGAATGTGGGATTTCGTTATCCTCTTCAAGTCTGTAAATGCGTCAGGCATTTGATTTGCTATTCTTTGCAAATGGATAGTCTTTTGTACCTCTTTCTTTCAAATAGAGGTATGTGGATCAAGATGAGATAATGATACATTTTTCCACAAAATTTCCCGTTTGGTTTCACCAACTTCTCCCCCTAATTTTGGGAAAAGTGTCTCATCAAATTGACAGTCTGCAAATAGTGCAGTGAACAAATCTCCTGTCAATGTTTCGAGGTAGCGAATAATGGAGGACGCGTCAAACTCAACATATATTCCTAACCTCCTTTGCAAACCCATTTTGGTGCGGGATGGCGGTGCTACAGGCACATATACTACGCATCCAAAGCTTCTTAAATGGGATATATTGGGTTCATGACCCAAAACCAATTGCAATGGGGAATATTTGTGTCAATTCGTCAGTCAGAGACGAACTAGCATTGCTGCATGCAACATGGCGTGACCCCAAACTGAAGTGGGCAGCCGACGAACTAGCATTGCTTCATGCAAAATGGCGTGACCCCAAACCGAAGTGGGCAGCCGACAAACTAGTATTGTTGCATGCAAAATGGCGTGAACCCAAACCGAAATGGGCAGCCTCGTTTTCATGAAGAGTTCAAGATTATTCTCATCTATTATCCATTAACTTTGCAAACGCAAGGTTGCGTGATGGCAACAAGCACACATTAGACCATCTACAGGATGCGTCTATCAAGACCATGAAATACCTAAACTACCCACTAGGTGGGTGAATAGGTCCACAAATGTCCCCTTGTATACGTTCCAGAAACTGGGGTGACTCAGTCCCAACCTTTGTTGGGGATGGTCTGATAATCAGCTTGCCTTGATAACACGAAGTGCAAAGAATTTTGAAATTCTTTAACGGATGCCCATATGAGCTTTCTATAATCCGTCTCATCATGGTTGATCCTGGGTGACCCAGTCGATCATGCCAATTACAAATGTATTGGACTCAGTATTCTTTAGATTTACTGTTGAATGTGCCTCAATTGCACTAATTCTTGTCCAATACAGGCCACAAGATAAAGACGGGAATTTCTCAATAACCCTCTTTTGGCTGGAGACATTCTTTGAAGTGAGGACGAGATATTCGAGATTATCTTCATCCATTGTCTCAATATTGTAGCCATTCCGGCGTACATCTTTAAAACTCAACAAGTTTCTCATAGACTTGGAGGAGAACATAGCATTCTCTATGATTAACGTCGTGCCCTTGGGCAGAGTTACAATGGCTCTTCCGGAGCCTTCGATCAATTTACTTTCCATGGTATGACATACAAAAGAAATACAGGAACATAAGAATAAGCAAGTTCAATTCTTTTGTGTCACATAATATTTTCAAAATCTGCTACTAACAGTTGGCTAACAAAATCAGATATGTTATCCATAATCAATTCCTTTGCAGTTTGAAAATTTCAGCGTTTTTCATAAGACAATCGATTATTAAACCCACACAATCGATTGTTGGAACATAGACAATCGATTGTTTTACATAGACAATCGATTGTGGATGATTTTTGAAAAATTCCAGATTACACTGCCTAACGACAATCGATTGTTAGATATAGACAATCGATTGTGGGTGATTTTTGAAAAATTCCAGACCTCACTGTTTCAAGAAAATCGATTGTTAGACAAAGACAATCGATTGTTGGCTATTTTTGAAAATTTCCAGACCTCACTGTTTCAAGACAATCGATTGTTAGTCAACGACAATCGATTGTTGATCAATTGTTTTTCAACTTTAATGCGAAAATAGTTGATAATCGACTAGTTTTTCAGGCTAGTCGATTACCCCCACTGGAAAATAAAAGTTTTATTGATATTTGAGCATATTGAAGATATTCTAAAGAACTACTGCTAACATTGCTTCATGAACTAACTAATACGAGCTAATGCTAATGACTATTAGTTTATTCACTAACTAATACAAATAAGTAGAACAAAATCAAATAACTCCATCTTCTTTCATCACGGATCCATCGCCGATTAGGTGGTCTATTTTTCCATCGGGTTGCTCAAAGAAGTCTGCCACATCCAGGTGGGTGATATCCTCATTGTCGTTATAGACAAAATTTGTTTCAGGGCCTTTTCTCTTTCGAGATGCTTGATAAAGGTCAACCAAGTGTCTTGGTGTACGGCAAATCCTAGACCAGTGCCCATTTCCACCGCAACGATAACATATAGTTTCTGAACTATTTGCCTTAGGATCTTCTGGACCCCGTTTCTGCTTTCGGTGGTTATCTCTCTTTGGGGGGTGACGGACTTCTTTGGAATTTCTTCCTTGTCCACGTCCTTGGCTTTGACCCCGTTTATGACCGTGATCATGGTCCCTTTTATGTTTGGCATAATGCGAGTGCACCATATCTGCTTCAGGCAGTGGTGTAGACCCAGTTGGTCTATTTTCGTGATTTCTCGTGAGCAGATCATTATTTCGCTCAGCCACTAGTAAGAGAGAAATCAGTTCAGAGTACTTCGTAAAGCCTTTCTCTCGGTACTGTTGCTGCAGTACCATATTGGAGGCATGAAACGTTGTAAACGTTTTCTCAAGCATATCGTAATCGGAGATGTTATCTCCACATAGCTTCAGTTTAGAAGTAATTCTGAACATAGCAGAATTATATTCAGAAACGGACTTAAAGTCCTGTAGCCTCAGATGGGCCCAATCATATCGTGCTTGTGGCAGAGTGACCAACTTCAGGTTGTCATATCTCTCCTTTAAGCTGTTCCACAAAACGAGTGGATCCTTGACGGTGAGATATTCAATCTTCAAACCTTCGTCAAGGTGGTGGCGCAAGAAAATCAAGGCCTTCGCACAATCTTGGGTGGATGCTTTTTCTTTATCTTTGAGGGTGTCTCCGAGACCCATAGCATCTAAGTGGATTTCAGCATCCAACACCCATGTCATATAGTTCTTGCCCGAAATTTCAAGGGCAACGAACTTTCTTTTCATAATGTCAGACATACTCGAAAATTAAATTAGGAAGAGGGAAAATACCTTGGATTTTCGAGAATGATACTTGAGGCGGTAGAGTCTCGCGCTGATAACGTGTTATAAACTAAAGCAAAAGACAAGAACAATAGAACAAGAACAATAGCAATAGAGAGAAGAGTAGAGAGAGTTCTTCTTATTGAGTTGAGAGGGGTCTCAAGGGATGATTTACAATGGTAGGGAGCACCTCTATTTATAGGGGAGAGGAAGACTTAGCTACCACTAATAGAACTCTAAAATCTCTCTAATTAGATACATTAAAGACATTCACCTTAAATAGAAGTGTAAGAATCTTCTATTTCATAACAAAGAGTTTTTATTGTATTTTTAAGGCAAAGCAAACTCTTTTTTACTCCAAATTCCAAAATAAACCTCTTTTTGTTCACACGACAGCTATGGGAAAATAATTAGCAAAATATTTACTCGGCAGCCACTACAACCACCTGTCTTTCCACATTTTCCCCCTACTACCCGCCAATCCTCCTCCTTTCTCCGCCACATCCCACGTCGGCGATCTGTAGCCACCGCCACCGCACTAACATCTCCGGTTTCCAGCTAAAATCTCTGTAATATCTCTCTCTTTCTCAATTTCTCTTCTACAGACGTAATTTATGTATTCGTATATTTCCTCTGTATTTTTCTCGTATATGTTTCTATTTAGCTCAGTTTTGAACTTTCATTTACCGTAGCGGCAGAGTTTATTCAAATTACGGTCCTAGTCAATTAATATTTGGTTTTTTAGCTCCATTACCATGTTTGTAATAGCTTAATTTTCTGTAGGTTATGTCTAAATGAGTTATAGATAGAAGCTTTAATTTTACTGAATTTGCCTTTTTATTGTATTTATAAAGTTTAGCTCCGGAGTTTGTTAAAACTACGGTCCTAGTCAATTGATCTTTGTGTTTTTTTACCTCAATTAGCCGTGTTTGTTCGATGTAATGGCCAAATTATCTTTATGTTATGTACATATAATGAGTTATATTTGAACATATTTGAGTGTGGTTGGAAGCTTTAGTTTTACTGAATTTGTCTTTTTTTGTTTGTGTTTATGAAATTTAGGTGCTTATTAATTGGCTGTCGGCCGTGTGGATATATGTTGGGCAAGCGAGGGGGGTGGTGGAGGTGGTCAAAGTGGGTGGAGGCTACAATTGTTAAGGTCAAGCTCAAGTTCATCAAAGGAGCAGTACAATGGAGAGAAAACTCGGGCTTTGTTGTCTGTTAATGTATATGATCTCACACCTATAAACAACTATCTCTATTGGTTCGGCCTTGGAGTGTTTCATTCTGGTATAGAAGGTAATAAAGCTTTCTGATTCTCCTTTTACTATGTATTTTTATCAATATTGCTGTCACATCTAATTTTGGGATGAAAATAAAGCAGAGTCTAGGGTGTGTATAGTTTGATCTCAATCGGTAAAGGTAGTTACTTTGACATGGTATGTAATTCTTTGTTTTGATTTGGCTGTTATCCACATGGGAAGAGATCTTTTCTCAATGAACGATAAGAGATTATAATGTTGCAATTCCCCATGGCATTATCGGCCTAACTTGAAATGGTAAAACAATGAGAAGTAATTCAAGGCTTAGAGGGTGGCATCAGTCGTGTAGAAGTAGTTGCGCCGGTATCCAGAGATATAGTGACATTGGAATGTTTGCCGGACACACTAGCATTGCGGGACATCAACAGGAAGAAGATAAGAAGAAAAATCGTCCGGACCCGCATTGGTCAGCTCTACCTGCTGATAGTGGAAGCTATTTGAGACTCTACCAAGATTGTAGCGACTCTGATACCATGTATAAATGGAAAAAAGCTCTCATTGACTTGATTAAATAACAATCTAGACACGTATTGATCCATACACATATTCACTTGATATTCTAACACTTTCCTCCGTCATAATTAGTTGTAGTTTCAAGCCTCTTCAATTCTTACCTCCTGCTATATTTCCTCATTTCGGGTCCTTGTGATATAGATAATTTCCTTCTCAACTTTTTTTTTAGTTTTCCATTCCTTTTGAAATATTGTTGGGAGATCCCTCGTCACCTCAAACCCCTCAGATGACACATCCAAAACTCTATCAAAGGCAATATATTTTTTCGCCACCGTATTGAATCTTTCACTGAATCTTCCACCTTTTCTTCAGGTCTATTATTGTCTGGTACAAAAGGTTCAATTGCCATTATGGGGGGTTGGTGAAGAAGGTGTCAGCTTAAAAGTAGTTGACTTTCGAACCTACTGGTCTTGTAGCCTATCGAGTAAATGTGCTTGCTGGCATGGATAATGGAACTGGCTCATAGATGGTTAAGATAAATTATTTCTTAAAAAGAAGTTGACATGGTAATACACTATTACTTGATAAATTTAGAGATATGTCTGCAACTACTGTTGACCGAGCTGGTGGAAAAGAGGAAAAATGGTTTGCGAAGACTATGAAGAGTTCAATAGTCTTTTTTTTTTTAAGAAGGTAACATAATTATATATTAATAAAAAGAATTCACTAAAATAGTGAAGTCACCCGTATTTACAAGGGAAGTGCCTAAAAGAAAATCTTAATCATCTCACAATGCATCTAGAACATCAAAAATGGATTCATGGTCCTCTATATACTTTCCTTTACACCAAAAATAAAAAATAGCCAAATATTTCATCTTTATCTTCTCGATGTTATTGAACTTGTCTTCAAAACATCTTTGATTTCTCTCTTCCCATATTGTCCACCATATGCATGCTGGAACTATTCTCCATCTCTCTTTATAGCTAGACTTGTTGCCCTCTTTATTCCAACAATTTAGAACATCATTAATTCTCCCCGGCATTGCCCATGAAATTCCCCTTAGGCTGATGAATATTCTCCATAATTGTGCAGTGATTTTGCAGTGCAAAAAAAGATGGCTAATTGTCTATGCCTCTTCTTCACATAAGTAACATATGGAACACAGATTGAATCCTCTTTTAACTTTTCTTAGAAACTGAAATTACTTATTAACTTTTCTTGTTTTCTTCTGGATATATATTGGAAGATAGAATGAATACCACCGTGAAGCTTGTCATGTGAACCATAATCAGAGCCCAATGTGTATTGTAGTTGCTTATTCATCTACATTATTAAAAAAATTGCTTCTTTACCTGTGATGTTATGTTGTTTGGAGGATTGATGCTTGTGGTGAGATCGAGAACCTTGGCATGTAAACCATCCATGATGTTTTCTCTTTCTCGAAGCTGTGTGGTCTGCTATAGTTATTAAGAACCAAAGCAAGATGTATGACTTAGGGCCCTTAGCTTTATTCTTCTAGTTTAATTGTTATGGTGTTATGAATAGTTTTTCTGGTTGCCTTCTTTGGTGCTTCCTGTCCATTTTTCTCAGTGTAACTTCTTGGTGTGTGTGAGATCTCTTGAATTTGCTCCTCAACTAGATGGCTATCATCAACATACCACCTGCAGCTACATTCTGGGCATGAACACTCTGCTATATCAATTTTATCCCGGAATGGGTGCTGCAGTTAACAGTTATAGTTTGTAAACCTTTTGAAGAAGCTGTGTGTTCTATTGTTAAAGATTTTGGGTTTTAGCATAACTTGTGTTCCTTTCTTTTATTGTTATTCTTGTTTTGATGCAGTACATGGTCTAGAGTATGGGTACGGAGCCCACGACTATCCAACTAGTGGGGTTTTTGAGGTGGAGCCACGTAGCTGTCCAGGTTTTGTGTTTAGATGGGCAGTACTTCTGGGCAGCACAGACATGTCTCGATCAGAAGTTCGGTCATTTGTAGAGAGGTTGTTTCCAAATAGACCCCCGGCATCCTTCCCTCCAAGAACTTTCCACCTTGCTCTTGGGGAGACTCGAACTCACAACCTCTCGGTCATTTATGGAACATATTTCAGAAAAATATCATGGGGACAGTTATCATTTGATTGCCAAGAACTGCAACCATTTTGCCGATGAAGTCTGTTCACGTCTCACGGGAAAGCCAATTCCTGGATGGGTGAATCGACTGGCCCGAGTACGTAAGTATGAACCAGTGTCCATCTGCATCTATTGTGGGCCAACTTTCAAGTGGGAACCAGTGTCCATCTGCATCTATTTGCTCTTGTTCCTATCTGCATTACTTTACAACAACAATTCAGTATATTCCCACAAAGTGGGGTCTGGGGAGGGTAATATGTAGACAGGCATTACCCCTACCCGAGAGGGTAGAGAGGCTGTTTCCAATCGACCCTGGGTGCAGGGAAGGGAAGGAAAACAAAAACAAAAACAAAAATAAAAACAACATTAGTAACTCCAGCAGAAATCGCATAAATTATTATCTAAACATAAGAACCATAAGTACCATAAATAAAATGGTATGCAATAATAACAATCAGTAACTACCATAAATGACTACCATAAGAGGACACAAACCAATACACAAAGCATCTAAGAGCCCTACCAAGCACCACCCAACCCCGGGAAAGGAGTACGAAAAATCCAGAAGCCCCTATCCTACAACCCTGATACTAGACTTCCAGACTTTCCTATCAAGGGCCATATCCTCGGAAATCCGCATACTAGCCATCCTGCCTAATTACCTCTTCCCAGTACCTCTTAGGCCTCCCTCTGCCTTGCCTCACACTGATCTGCATTGTAAAGTATCTGCATTACTTTACAATATGGTTATAAGTTGTGGCAAAAACAAATAGTTGTATAAATCCTGCTTTTCTGGGCTATTCTTGGTAAAACTTCTAGTTTCACACAATTATCTTTGAAGTTTCAGGCTCATTCTGCAATTGCATTTTACCAGACGCTATTCAAGTTACAAGAATTAGACATTTTCCTGATCATCAAGCCTTTTCAGGTTGGTGTGGATACCTGTCTCTCTTCACCTTTTCTTTTTCAATGGGTGGTAAATTTTTTTGTAACACAGGGTGACAATACATCAGCTACCACATGCTTACTCCGATTAATGGAATATGAATTTTTGGGAATAAAGCCCAAATTAGGACTTGTCTGATTTCCCGCATGTGAAAAAGTATTCTCAGCATGAAACTCTAGATTGCTAATACTCCTTTTGTCCTATTTATGTGAAGATGTTTGTCTCGGTATGGAGTTTTAAGAAGTTAAGGACCGCTTTCGACATGCAAGCCAAACGTATGCCAAGTACCAAATGATCCTTTTAAGGGTAAAATAGGGACAGCAAGGGTAATAGTTTCTAAAAATAGAAAGTTGTCATTCTTTTTGTGAGAGATTAAAAAGAAAAGTTTCATGTAAAATGGGACAGAGGGAGTACAATGTTTATTTTTTGGCATAAAACTCTATTACTAATACGACTATTGGTAGCAGAGCTGGTAAAATGTGCAGATATGCGAATGAAATTGTTACTCACCAATTAGTTTCAGAACTTTTATATATCGGTTACTTGACATATATTTGATGTATATGAGAAGACATGTAAACCATGTTTTTGTGTTTTAGTATATATTTACAGAATATTTTTTATGTATTTAGTTAAGAAAACTACTCTGGTGGACCACCCTTTTAATACTCCTCTCTTCATAGAACTGCTCATGATTACACATAATGATTAGCTTATGGTTCCAACTTATTAAGATGAGTGGATATGGCTAAAGAAGCATCACTGAGAAAGAAAAAGAAAAGAGAGAACTTTTGCGGCTGTGAATACCATAATCTTTCGACAATTTATTCTCTAGAGATTTAAGTATGTCATCAGGAATTCTTCTATTGATTGTAATAGTATCACGATAGGGTGGTTGTAGTTTTGTCCCCTTTAGTTGAACTTGATATCGCGTGTCCCATCTTTCAAAGGGAGTTTGAATGCTCATCTTTTGTTGATTGTGGGCTTAACTCAGTCACAAAAATTTGCTCAAGTAGTGAGGATTGTCCACGACCAGTTAAGGAAACTATACCACCCTATTATGCAGTTAACAAATGAGGGATTCTAGCACACTCGCGCTCGCCCAGGGCGAGGCATTTGGAGCTTGCAGTAACATAACATGGCTGTCCCAACATCAGGGATGAGGATGAGTCTGCCTGCCTATATCATGTTGAGAAAATGGAGCATGGCCCAACTGAACCCTGAAAGTTAGGTCAAGTAGTGAAGATTGTCCAGAATAAAGGAGAGTACAATCTACACACTTAACAGATGTTAAGTGGGATTCTAACAGAGTGACCATACCTGAAAACCACCAAAGTTAAAGCCCCCGTAATGTACTTAAAAATGCAGGACTATCTATATGCTTACGACTTGATATGTTATTCTGTCAAGCAAATCTCTCACTCATTTCTTTTAGTGTATTTTGTGTGTCAGTATGGATGCATGTAGCTGCACATATTAAGTACATTAGTCTTATTCTTTAGCAGATGCACAATAACCTAAAGGATGAAGGAATGATAATACATGTTATGTTGATGTAGGCTTTTATTCTTAACTAACCGAAATGCGTCGCAATTGTACAAGATGAAACAGATTCTGGTGGGTCATCTGTATCGGCAGACAGCAAGGAGGAAGACTCTGATCATCAGTTATTAACTGTAGCAAATAGTGATATGGCGTTTCTGAATGAAAAACCAGTGAGATTAGCAAAAGAGCTTCTTTGATTGAAACTCGCTTTCTTTCTTTGTTTCTTCTTCTTCACCTTTTTTTATTTAAAAAAAAACGTTCCTCTTACCACCAATTCATCTAAGCTCCTGGTTGGAGTGTTGTTGTTTGTATTAGTGTATGTCTGTGCGCGGGTGTGTGTTCTCTCAAGTGTATCTAGTTACCTGTCCTCTAAATACATTATTGTACTGTTCAATATACATTGAGCTGTGTATTCAGGTGTATTTACATATAACAGTTGACTTAGGATTCCATTGAATTGCTTTTCCCTGATGATCTCCCCAATTGTGTTTAGCTTGACATGGACGGTCCTCTATAATTGATTCGAAACTCTGAAATGCAGTGTTCAAAACTCGGGCAATTAGAGAAAGTGCTTTCCAGATATACCAGCTACTTTCTCTTTTTTTAAACTGGAACTTGTGTATACAATGGAAAAATGAGCAACCATTATTGTGTGTTCATATGTCAGACAAGTGAAAGAGAAGATAATGTACATTTTTATTTCAGTTTCCCATCTTGATTTGGGAGAATTACAAATTCAATACGGAATGATAGTACGCCCGTCTCCCTTCCCTCTTTTTTTTTTTTAATATTACCTTCTTGACCATGGAACACCTAGTACCTTCTTGGAAACCCCCCACCCCCCCCCCCCCTCCCCTTTTTTTTACCCCCAACCAAATGGTAAGCTATTTCGTCAATTGACCTGGAAAAGAATGAGCTTGACTGAAATCCACCAACCACGCTTCAAAAAGGAGAGAACAATTTTGGATGTATTTGAGGAACCACAAGTGACTGTTTTACTTTTTAACACACCCATTAAAAAAATATTAAATCTTATACAAAATTACCTAGTATGACTAAATTATTCTTATTTAGTAAGTTAATGTGATGAGAGAGAAATTTTTTTAGGGATATGTACATAAGGGAAAAAGAGTAAAAATAAATTTAATTTTTTCTTGATTACTTAACAAGATAATTATTTTGGACCAAAATCAAAAAGTAAAACAGACATTTATTATGGATCGGAGGGAGTAAGCACATAGAAAGTTGAACAAGTCATGTTCGTCTTTACTTAAACGGAAAAGGGTCAGAACTGCCCCTAATATATTGACTCCAGGTTAAAAATGCCCTCCATTAACCTATTCTGAAGAAAATGCCCCTCCCGTTAAAAATGTAGCGTATTTGTGCCCCTAAGTCTAACATGTCAGTTTAAAAATGCCCCTCCCGTTAAAAATGTAGCGTATTTGTGCCCCTAAGTCTAACATGTCAGTTTAAAAATGCCCCTACCGTTAACATATTTTGAAAAAAATGTCCCTACTGTTTTAAATATAAGTACAGTCAGTTGTTAGACTTAGGGGCACAAATATGCCATATTTTTACGGTAGGGACATTTTCTTCAAAATAGGTTAACAAAAAGCATTTTTAACCTGGAGTCAATACGTTAGGGACAGTTCTGACCCTTTTCCCTTTGCTTAAATCACCCTCGAAAGACCAAGGTAAATGCAGCCACAAATGAATGCATTGACTATTCGTGGAACAAAATGTAAAGACTTAGGAAGTCACCCATTCGCCATCAACACTTTATTGGCTGAAGGCCGCCTTGCTTACAACAAATTTTTATGTTGTTTTTTTATGCACTAACAACCTATAAAAACTTTTACATTATCAAGTCATTTTAAAAGTAGCAATAACTAATTATCCATGATCAGAAAAATTTATAAAATTGCAAGATTTATGCAAAAATTATTTACACTATCAATACATAAAAATTAAATCCGGGTACTAATATTGAGCTGATAGTAGCTGGAAGGTCACTTTGATACTTTGCCCGTCTAGCACTTCATGTCTCCTAGTCTATAATCTTTACCCCGTCCCCACTCCTCACGGCCCCTTTATCTCATTCCAATTAACCCCCCCCCCCCCCCCCCAAACCAACCAACCAAAAAAATCTTGAAATAGAAGTTAAGAATTGGTGAAAGCCTATTTCACTTGGTGTTTGTTTAACCTCTGAATATAATATGGATGCTCTGATCTTCATTTCCCTCTTCATTCTTATTCTACATATTAAAGCACAAGCAAATACAAATACAAATACAAATACTTGCTCACCAATTAAATGTTCAAATGGCTATGATATCAACATTCAGTTTCCTTTCAGACTGCAGGAATTTCAACCTCAACATTGTGGTCTCTCTGGTTTTGAGCTACACTGTAAGCAAAACAGAACCATAGTCCATTTCCCATTTTATGGGGATTTAGTCATTAAATCCATTTCTTATGATCTCAAAAAACTCGAGTTACTCGACCCCAAAAACTGTGTTCATGAAGTTTTCTTCAATCTGAATCTTTCTTACACCCCATTTAGTTATTACTATATCGTGAAGGAGTATCAATATCTGAATTGTTCCGCTAAACTTACAGCTTTTTTTTTACAAGTCCCCTGTCTAAGTGGTTTTGCACATCATGTTTATGTTGTGGAAACATCATTTGTCATGCCAGATTTTTGTAGCCATGTCAAAACTGTAGGAATCCCATTTTCATATAGTCCTTTCCTTTCTGATAACACTTTTGGCCTTGGTTTGACATGGGACTTGGAAAATTCTCAAGACAGTTTAGCAACAAAATTCACAACTTCAGTTCAACAAGAAGCAGGGCAGTTTAAAAAACTCAGTGACATAGCAAATAGTAAGGGCAAGTTATTAATCAACTCTGTGACATAGCCAAATATTACTATTGTTATTGCTTGTTGCTTTATTTTTACGGTTCCTTAAGTAGAGGGTCTATCGAAAACAGATTCTCTGCCTTTATAGGGCAGGGGTAAGGATGCGTACACGTTACCCCTATGTTGCTCGGACACTTTGAAAATATCGCCGGGTACATGTTGGATCCTCCAAAAGTAGTGTATTTTTGGAGGATCTGACACGGGTGCGCCAGCATTTTGGAGAGTCCGCGCAATATAGCACTACCCTGTGCAGACCCCGCGTATGAGATTAAGCTGGGTTTTTTATTGTATTATTGCGGTCGACTACATAAATCCTCGTATTCATTATTCAGTTTGTGCTTTGCATTGACTGACTGTTGACCTACTACGGTTAAATTTCTCTATAACAGTCTCATTTGTTCCGAATTGTTTTGGCTGTTATAGCAAAGTGTTATTATATATAACATATACCATAACATAGCATAGAAATTGATTCCGGGAGAAATTTAGCTTTTATAGAAATATTCTTATAGAAAGCTCTGACGACCGTACTTTCCTCCTTTTATCATCGGAAATTTGGAGAAGCTAAATTTTGGTGTTTGATTGACCAATTATACAATTGTTTAAATTTAACAATATTTTTTAATTAGGCTCTCTTCTTTCTTTTTATGCAGCCTTGGCATGTATTATCCTGTTCATATTTGTAGTGGTGATGTTGTTAAGTATAAAGAAGTTATCTCATTCTACTAAGAAAGTGGAGGTGGAGAAGGAGAAAGAAAATCAGAAGGAACTTCATACTGCCATTTTAGGGGAGTATGAAGCTTTGAAGCCCATAAGAGAATCCATGGCCAATGCTAAGGTGTCGATGTTGAATGATCTAATCTAGGAACAAACGTTTGACATAAACATTCAAAATCAAATTGCTTTCTAATTTGTTTTAAAATGATTGAGAAAAGCTCATAAATATGTCACGAAATCTATGGAGACTTTTGGTGGGCTCTTGAATACTATGAAAGTTCATGCAAACAAGTAATATGAAGAAATTGGAGGTTTCATAGATATGTTATGCTTATGAGTTATGTGGGTCATATTATTATCATTATTATTATTATTATTATTATTATTATTATTATTATTATTATTATTATTATTATTATTACTATCACTATTACTATTGGTTAGCTTGTGTTTGTATTAATCCATCAAGTACATGTTATCTCCCAGACAATAGGGGTTGCTCTGATGGTAAGCAACCCCCACTTCCAACCGAGAGGTTGTGAGTTCGAGTCTTCCCCAAGAGCAAGGTGGGAAGTTCTTGGAGGAAAGGATGTCGGGGGTCTATTTGGAAACAGCCTCTCTACCCCAGGGTAGGGGTAAGGTCTGCGTACATACTACCCTCCCAGACCCCATTAAGTGGGATTATACCGGGTTGCTGTTGTTACATGTTATCTCCCACCAACACGAATATTGAGTAATTTTTCTATCAAAGTTTAGACAAATTAGAAGAAACCACAATCTTTTTTCTGTTGGGATTGGAATCTTAATTTTCTGGATTCCTTTCCCTAATCACTAGAATACACCCATGGTGTGCCATATTTTTTTTATTTTACTAAAAATAGTGGCACATTCAATATCTGCCACTACTTTCACTCTTTTATCTGAAAACTTTTTTGCGCATTCATCTATGTGAAGTTGGATCAGTACAGAGACAAGCTCATGTTGTTTTCTTTTATTGGAGATTTTTGACAAAATTAAAAAGCAAGCAAGCATGTAAGTCACGTTAGGAAGTAGTAAGTAGTAAGAAAATAACCACGATTTGATTTCTGCAAGTGTAGAGGGGGAAAAGAAGAAAGGCGTACGAACCATAATTAACTAAGCAAACTTTTGATTGGTTGCATTAGCAAAATAATCCTAACATAAAATCTTGCACAAAATTATCTTGTTTGTTTGGCGGAATAAAAAAATAATCTCAACATTATTAATAGTACTATATTGGTCCAAATTTGATTATTCCGACGACAAGTAAGCGAGGCCAGAGAACGAATTTGTTACAATATGATGACTGGCGGCGTTGTGGCAGAGATGACGACCAGAGAGCAGCCAAAGTAAAGTAGGGTCGGTAGTGTCAACTTCGAAAGAGACAGAAAGAATATACTTTTGAAATATTTTTTGTGTTGTACTTTTTAAGATTTTTTGAGAAATATTTCTCATAAATAGGTGGAAATAGTTAAGAGGGGCGTCTGCCTTTTTATGACAACTGAAAGATATTGTAAGATTAAAAAGAAAGAAGATACGAGAAAGTTGTCTCATTCATTTCATTTATATACATATTGTTCATCATCTAACTATAATCTTAAAGTCCCACAGAGATATCAACTGCTTTTCGTTCCGTATCTGAGAGGAAAGGAAACACCCAATCATATAATCATTGGATGACTATTCTTTTTATGATATATTCCTTGTTATTCCTTATATTTATTACACTCTTATAATATTGCACATCTTATCAATCACAACATATTAAGTCTTATTTTATGCTTGTAAATAAACCTCTCATCGTATATGAGCTTCGCTCAATTTGATCTAGAGATTATTAAGTTCAACTGAAATTCATCCTGCTAATTTATTACTAATTAGTTTAGCATCTCAAACAATTTGGCCCGTCTGTGAGGAGTTTTTCAGTTGAAACTATAGTTATTTCTAGATCATAAAAAATACCTCTTCTTCATTTGCACCAACTAACTATGGCAAGTAAAGAAGATGCGGGGTTGAAAACGATTGCAGGTGTCACTGCCAATATCTTGAACACTATCAATGAAGACGACAAGGAAGACAATGAAAACGTGACGCCAAGCATTACACCTAGGCGAAATGCTTCATCTCCCCCTGTGAAATGTTATGCTTCCCGCGAAAATGAAGCTTCCACGTAAATAACAGAAGAAACGCCACATGTGGTAAAAAATTTCTGGAAGAATGGCTAAAAAGCACTCTAAATAACATACTTGATAAACCCACCCAAAAGGAGAACAGGGACGCTACGCACGTAGACATTACGACAGCCACCGGCGAGCAAGATGCCCCCGAACTGGTAACACTCACTCTATTGTTGATGTAGGTAATGACCCACTCACAGCCATTCTAAAAAAATGGAAGAAACGGAAAAAGAAAATAAGGCGCTCCGCAACTAGATGGAGGAGCATCGAGAAAGGGTCGATAAGATACCAGGCGTCCCAAAGTTGTTGCCGAAATGGGACATTGGTCTATTTATCGAACAACCATAAAATGAAGAAGCAACCCCACATGCCATTCCTAAAACCTTCAGAATGCCACTGTACCTGAAGATATACGACGATACTATAGATCCAGAAGAACATATCATTCACTATGTCACATGAGTAAAAGGTAACGATCTTTCGAGAGAACAAGTACCAGCAGTGCTACTGAAAAAGTTTGGCAAAACCCTAACAGGGGGAGCCCTAACCTGTTACTCCCAACTTCCGGCATTGTCAATAGCAACGTTCGAATAGATGGAAGACAAGTTTGTCACCGATTATGTAGGGGCTAAAAAGGTGAAAGCTAGGGTAAACGACATATTCGCCGTCAGGCAGACACCTCGAAAGGGACTCAGGGACTTCCTAGAGCGGTTTAACAGGGTGAGAATGAGCCTACCAAATGTATCAGAAGGGAGGGCGGTAGCGGCCTTCCCGAAAAAATTGAGCAGAAACGGGTCGAGAGCAACCATAAAACTAGTAATCATACTCATAAAATACCCTCCCACCACTTGAGAAGAAATTCACAACGCCTATTGCGCCTAGGTTAGAGCCGACGAGGATGAACTCAATGGCTCGATCCAATGGCTGACATCAGTTCAAGCAAAAGCAAGGAAAAATCGGCGCAATGATAGTCGAAAGGACCAATTGGGCCCCCTCTCGATCGAGAAAGACATCAGCCCTACATTAGAACAACCATCCCACATCCTCTGCAGTACATGGATGGCCATCCCCGGCATACCACGACACCGCAAAATGAAATAGGTATGCATCCACTCTTATCTGCTCACAATTTTTATGTTTCTTCTTCAGAAATGATGTATGCGCTAGAGAAGCACGACACAAAGGTACAATGGCCGAAAAAGATGAAATCCAATCCAAGTACTCGAAAATCAAATGGCTTATGTGAATTTCACCAGGAATGGGATCATAAAATCGAGGATTGCGTAGGTTTGCGGTAGGAGGTGGTGAGAATGCTAAATCAGGGATACCTGAGAGAACTGATGAGTGACCGAGGGCGAGCCAATTTTTCCCGTGGATGCAAGCAACCCTAGGGACCTCCATAATTTCCCTCCCTTGCCCGTACCATACAAATTATCATCGGTGGAGGCGACGAGACATCAATCAACCATGTGAAATTCACCACTACACACAAACTCAAACAGTCGATCACTCATGAACGGTATGATGACCTCGAAGATAGTATCTTCTTCGTTAAGTCAAATACCGACAATTTATCTTTCCCTTTCTATGATGCTCTAGTTATTACTTTACATGTTGCGGATACTGATGTGAAAAGAATAATGTTGGATGATGGAAGCAGCACGTGCATTAGCCATCCTCGAGTCCTCTTGCAGATAAGGCTCTGATGGGTTTTCAAATGTCTTAGCCTTATGATCCTTATGTTTTGATGATCTAACAAACTTGCTATGACGAACCAGATAGAGAACCTTGTCCCGCAGGGTACACATCTCATGAGAAATGCTTGAAGTCAAAAAAATCAGTGAATGTATCAACGACCACTGAGAGGAATATAACAAGGACCTGATGTGTTGGTCCTTTAGGGTTCTCCGACAAACGCACAAGTCAGTGACTATATGTATTCAATATAAAGAGAAACATAGCAGGGACCTGCTCCCTTGAGATTCTCTGACAGAAGTACAGGTCAAGTGCACAGCTGGAACGTAGCAAAAGAAAGTGACCATCTGGCAATTGTTACAGAAAAGGAACACAACCAGGACATGGTCTGTTGGTGTGTCTTGACAGAAGTACAAAGTCCATTATCCAGCTGGAACGCAACTGCGCAGAAGTGGCTGTGCAGACAGCGCAACAGTCACTTCTCACTGGGGAAAAGGACACCACGAGTTGACATCTCTATCCATTGTGATATCTTTTGTGATAAAATAACCTAGTGCAAGACACACCATCACTTATGCATTCAGTTATATTCTCTCAAGAAGAAAAAACATTCATCTGGCATATAAGTCACTGGTGTGTCAGAGACAAGAAGATAAATTCATTAAGGATCAGTTTCTAAATGAATCTTATGTACATCCATAGTTGAGTTGTAATCTTGTTAATTGTTTTACATTATAATTCCTAGTTTAGTTTCTTAGAAGCAATGCTTTATGAACAAACCAAATTCAGAAACTTTAGAGTTTATGTTGCGAGTAGGAATAGTCATAAGTTAAATCCTCTGTAACTAAGAGAGTTAGAGAGTGGCTTGTGGTGGTTGCATCAGAGGTTAGTTTGAAGTCTTTGTAACTGGAAGTATTGCAAAGTGGCTTGTAATAGGTAGATTACAAGTTAGTTGAGTTAAAAGCCTACAAGAGTAGGTCGTGGTTTTCTGATCCCCTTGTGTGAGATTTTTCCACGTAGTAAATCTTTTGACTTCTTTACATTCAGTCTTTACTGCATTCTACGTATCAGCCTCATACGGACTAGGTACTCTATAGCTTGGTGAACTCATACAATCTATCAGACTCGAAGATAAAATAATACCGCATTGCATAACACTAACGAGTTTTAATAATGTAGTCGAGCGAACTTCTAGAAAATACTGCTACCCGTTCTAGCTGGAAGAGTCTTCCTTGAAATAATGTTTCACATCATGGACCAAGACACAACCTACAACGCCATCATAGGGCGATCATAGATACACGCCATGCGAGCCATCTCGTCAAGTCTCTATCAAGTAATCAAGTTCCCTACTCCATGAGGAATATTCAGCATACGGGGAGAACAACCCAACACACAAGAATATTATCGCATTGCCCAGGATTGTGCACACAACCGACAACTGAAGGGAGAAAATGCATAAGTGTAGTAATTAACAATGCCGGGAACCAAACCCGACACACAAACAGACGTTATAAAAGATCCTGACATCGTAGAGGCCGCTGACAGGGCCCTCTACACCGATGGCGCATCTAATGTGTCATGATCTGGACTGGTACTCATACTCGAAGTCCCAATAGGCGAAGTAATTCGTCAGTCCATACAGTGCCCCGATATGACTAACAATGAGGGCAAGTATGAGGCTATAATTGCAGGATTGAAACTGTCCCTCAAATATGGTGCACGATGAGTCGTCCTCAGGTGCGACTCAAAATTCGTCGTCAACCAAGTTACTGAGACTTTCCAAATCAATGAACGAAGGCTAAAGAAATACCGTGCATAAATCCATAAGCTACTACCAGAATTCGATGAATGTCAACTTGATCGGATACCATAGGCGCAAAACATCAAAGCAGATGGCCTCGCCAAACTAGCAGCCACGACCAAAAATATCACCAAGGAGAATGTGGTCACCCTCCTCCACACGCCAATAGACCAAGTAGAGGTACATTTTATAAATTTAACTTGGGATTGGTGCAGCCGTATCACAACATAGTTGCAGGAAGGAACACTCCTGCAAGAAAAAAAAGGAAGCCAAAAAGCTTCGAATACAGGCGGCTAGGTACAACCTCATATACAATGATCTTTACAAAAGGACGTTCGGTGGCCCTTTAGCTTAATGCCTTGGACAAAATCAAACAAGGTGTGTGCTCGAAGAAGTACACGAGGGTCACTGCGGTGCCCATATAGGCAACCAGGACATCGTTAGATGCCTCATTCGAGCAGGATACTACTGGCCCACTATGAAAAACGAAGCAACGGGTTACGTCAAGAAGTGTGAGCAATGCCAAAAGTACGCACCATTGATACACCAAGCAGACAAACTCTTTCACTCCATCACTTCACCATGGCCGTTCATCAAATGGGGAATGGACATCGTCGGACCCCTCCCGACAAGTCGAGGTAAGACACATTTCCTTTTACTTTTAACTGACTACTTTTCCAATTGAGTGGAAGCAGGTGCATTCGCCCAAATATGCGAATACGAAGTCATCACCTTCATATGGAAAAACATCATATGCCGCTTCGGCATCCCCAAAGAATTAGCTGCGACAATGGACCTCAGTTCATCGAAAAAAAGACAATCGAGTTCTTCGACAAATGGCGCATCAAGCGAATACTCTCCACGCCATATCATCTAGCTAGCAATGGTCATAAAGAATCCTCCGACAAAACAATATTGAATATGCCAAAGAAGAAGCTCGAGAACACCAAAGGGTTGTGGTCGGAACTATTACCGGAGGTAGTATGGGCTTACCGCACCATGCCAAAAAACCAGCACAGACGAAACTCCATATTCATTAGTGTACGGGACTGACGCCATTATACCCATTGAAGTCCGAGAGCCTAGCCTAAGATACTCCAATGAAAGTGGACTAAACAACGACGATAACAGAATACAGGACCTCGACGAAGTAGAAGAACGGAGAGATATGGCATATGTAGGGATGGTAGCCCAAAAACAACAAGCACAAAGGTACTACAACAAGAAAGCCAAAATATGTCCGCTCAAAGTCGGGGACTACATCCTCAAGTCCAAAACACAAGCGACCAAAGATCCAATAGAAGGAAAACTGGGAACCAACTGGGACGGGCTATATAAAATTACAGCTACGACAGGCAAATGGTTATTCCAACTAGAAAATATGGAGGAAAAACTGCTACAGAATAACTGGATGTCGCACACCTCAAATACTTCAACTTCTGAAATAGGATGTCGCCCGAGTCATACTCTTTTTCCTCACTCGAGTTTTGTCCCAATTGGGCTTTCTCAGGGATGTTTTTAACGAGGTGACGAGGGGGACATCTCGAAGTTCAAAGTATAATTCATCGCGTCTCCTACCGATGATATCTCCAGGCCGAACAATGAAGGGACTAGATACAAGGAAACTTCTCCAATGTGTATGAAACTGACATGTACAATACTCCAATAAATGAAATAAAGCAAAATTTTTCTCAACATTTCACTCTCAATCGATCTCCGTTCGCAAAGAAGAGTTCGACCTTGTTCGAACCACAACGCGTTAACATTTTGATCAGCTGGAAATAACACCCCTACAGCCAAGGGCCATCGCCAAAAAGAAGATTTCTACCTCATTTGAACTACAACAGGTTATCATTTCGACCAGCTCAAAAATAACACTCCTACGACCAAGGGCCGGCGCCAAAAAGAAGAGTTCGACCATGTTAACATTTAGACCAGCTTGAAATTACACCCCTACAACCAAGTGCCATCGCCAAAAATAAGAGTTTGACCTCGTTCGAACCACAACGAGTTAACATTTCTACCAGCTCGAAATAATACCCCTACGTTCAAGGGCCATCACCAAAAAGAAGAGTTCGACAACATTAACATTTTGACCAGCTCGAAATAACACCCATACGACCCAAGGACATCACAAGAAAAAGAAGAAAAATTCAGACCTCGTTCTTATCAAGACAGATTAACATTTTGACCAGCTCGAAATAACACCTTTACAGCGAAGGGCATTACCAAAAAAGGAGAATTCGGCCTCTTTCAAATCATTTAATACTCGAAGTTGCACAGATTACTCGACATCCAACGTTTCCCGAATCACTTTATATCTTCAAAAAAATGTGACATGAGGCCGAAAAGTTCGAGGCCGGCTCCTCAAACAAATAAAAATAACAACTCAGAGGCACGCAACAAAAAGTAATTATTCCATTACGACTGTTATATTACAAAAGGCTCAAGGACTCCCTCACAAAAGTAGCAAGGCAAAAATGAATACAATAAATTCCTACGTCGCATCATCCCCATGGCATACTCCTCATTATACTAGGAATCGGAGTCGAGCATATCCGTATTATCATAATCAACATCGTCCCCGCCAGGGTGTTGGGGTCATAGCCGTAGGTCTCAGGAGCAGCACGTGATTTGATACGTATATCCTGAATTTCGGCCTCAGACACCTTCCTATCGACATGAAGGGACTTGTATATGTCAAGTTGAGCTTCGGCATGAACCCACATCTCGTATAAGTACTGTGGCACGACGAGATCAGCTGAAGCATGAGATATAGCGATAGTTTTTTTATTTAACACGGACAATTTTCCCTTCAGATCTTGGATACGTTCCTTAGATCGCGCTAGCTTGAGCGCAGATGTATCCACCTTATTTTCCTGTTAGGAACTACAAACATGAAGGGCATCTTCCAAAACTGCTACCTCAGAGATGACAGTCGCCCTATTCCTTTCTGCACAAGCCAATTCATCAACCTTAACACTCAGCTCTCCCCTCACGACGGAAACCTCTATCAGCCTTCTATCAAGATCAATCGTTAAGGTGGCCATTCGCGCTTGAAGGTCGACGTTCTCGGCCATCACCCCCTTGCTCATTTCAAGCTCATCTTCCTTGGCCTTAAGAGCGAATTCAAGTTCACTGTATCGAGAAATGGACTTCATAAGGTCCTCGCCCTGTTCTTTCAGCTCTTCGACCTTTTGCGCCAACCGTTTCTCCTTCTGCTTGAGCCCGTCACGGAACAACTGAAAATCGCTATCCTGAGTAAAGAGGTCGGCCAGTGCATGATTCTTCGTACGGTACTCCTTGTATTTGGAGGACATTCTCCAAAAAATGGCCATCTTCTGCCTATCCCTAAGATCGTGCTCAATCTCTATGATGATGGTCTAGCATGCAAAGCAAATTTGAAATGAGGTTTGGATTAGGTATGCAAAACAAATCGCAAAAACGAAAAGAAAAGAGGAAAGCACTTACCCGCAAAGCCATGCCGGAAATGCTCCGTAACAAGGATGACTATGTGGCGATCAGGACCCTCCGTCCTCACCTCCACACGGGTATGTCGCTCCAAGAAAGCTCATACATCTTCAGGATCGACGTCCGAACCTGAACCGTCGTCCTCGGCATGTACAACTCCACCTTCTCTGATAGCAAATGACCTGCCACCCTCGACGGATGGTACCAACCCCCCATGATATATTCCTTCTGCCCTGGGGGACCTCCACGCCAAAATAGCATCTGCCATAAGAACGGGACATGTGCCTGACCCAGGAAAAGATGCCACTCCCGAAGCACCAATTCTGTTCTTTTCGATATTGGTGGCGACGATCTTCCCAAGCTCTATCCTCCTCATTTTCCTCGACGGTGATTCATCCCCACTGAAGGGATCATCAATAGGGTGGTAGATGGGTTGAGAGTAGATGCCATCCCATACAATGACATCATGGGGAGAGTCTGTGACCAGTACAGTCTGAGCACGACCTTCTCGGATGGACTCAACTAAGACAAATTGCATCCCCGCTAATGCAACATCCTGGCAAAATACCGGGACTGGGACCTTCTTCTTAGAAGCCCTACGACCTATCACCATAAAGAGGCCGTGTCAGCAAATGACAACGAACAGTCAAAAGGCCAAAGCAGAGGAAACACTTACCAGATGAAACTTTCGGCCCAAAGTGTTTGAGGAAGACGGGTAAATCTCGAGTCTCCGCCACATAAGGTAGTATGCGAGCTACCCAATCCTCAATACCGATGATGGGAAGAGGTTCACGTCTCTTAGATGTACAGAAAAGTCACAAGTAAATATGAATGAGAAAGAACAAAAATAAATAAGTAGCGCCAACACCTACGATTGTGATTACATCGCCCTGGAAGTCCAATAGGGTCCGACACCAGGTACTCAGTTTTGATGAAGAGATACTTGTGCTAGAATTTGTGGCTCGCTTGGTCATCCGTTCTAACCACCAACCTCTTCATGCCGCGCTGCCTCAGGTGTATCATGGTGCCCCTATGAAAACTCGAGGAAAATAAATATAAAAGGTGATGAAGGCTAACTTCACCCAGCTAACTCCGCATACTTCGCCAATACTAGAAAGGCTTTATACGTATACAAAGATAGTTGTGCGGGGCAGACCTCATAGAACTGACAAAATTCCTCCACCAACAGAAGAAGAGGGAGAGCGTGACCAATCACAAAAGGGTATACGTAAAAAGTACAATATCCCGATCTATGGACCTCCACGAGGTCCCTTCCAGCCGGAACCATCTCGACATGAGGGGGAATATTGTACAAAGACCGGAGTTCATTTATGTAAGCCGGCCTAGTTTCGGAGGCCATCGGAATAGGAGAATGGGTAGGTTTCCTATGGAAATCATGCCTGGACATAGGGTTTCTTAGTAGTATCTCCTCTACGGTGGGGAAAATATCCCCCTCCTCAGCCACTATATCTTCGCTACCGGAAGGAAGGGCCGTGGATAACGGAGTGGCGTCGGAAACCTCTTCATGTGTTCGATGTGTTCTAGGCATCATGGTAGTAGAAGGTGTGTTGGTGAAACTTAAAATGAGGAACGATGGTTAAACAAAAAAAAAAGTGAACCACGAAAACTGAGCTGAAGAATTGAGGAAGATGATTAGGGCTGGAAATGGGCACAAAAAGAAGTGGCTAAAAATTTCTGAAGAAACAAAACCTTCGACTATTTATAGGGTTGGATGGCACAGGAATCGAAGCAGAAGACCGGCAGTGGCGCTAAAACCAAAGCGATATACAAATTAGACATTATCTCGGGAAGGTGCGTAATGATGACGCGCATGTTAGTGATGTCACATTTTGATAACTATATCGATTTGGGTTCCATAGGACGTGTCAACCTCTTAACTTCGGCCAAACCAACATGACAACAGCCAAATTCGGCAACGGGAACGAGTGATATCCGCTCATCGAGGACGTTTAGGGCCACGACCTCAACAAGCGTAGGGACTAACTGTATTGGTCCAAATTTGATTACCACGACGATGGGTAAGCGAGGCCAGTGAACAGAGTCATTACGGTATGATGACTGACGGTGTTGCGACAGAGGATGACGACCAGAGGCGAGCAGCCGAAGTAAAGTAGGGTGGGTAGTGTCAACTCCGAAAAAGACAGAAAGATTATACTTTTGGAATATTCTTTTGTATTTTTTAGTATTTTCGAGGGAATGTTCCTTATAAATAGGAGGAGATAGTAAACAAGGGGGGTCTTCCTTATTTTAAGAACTGAAAGAGATTGTAAGATTAAAAAGAAAGAAGATACGTGAAAGTTGTCTCAATCATTTCATCAATATACATATTGTTCATTATTTAACTATAATTTTAAAGTCCCACAGAGATATCAACTACTTTCTATTTCGTATCGGCGAAGAAAAAAATACCCAATCATAAAATCATTGGGTGACTATTCTTTTTATGCTATATTCCTTGTTATTCCTTATATTTATTACACTCTTATGATAGTGCACATCTTATCAATCATAGCATATTAAGTCCCGTTTTATGCTTGTAAATTAACCTCTCATCGTATAAGAGTTTCTCTCCGTTTGATCTAAAGGTTATTAAGTTCAACTAAGATTCATCCTGCTAATTTATTACTAATTAGTTTAGTATTTATTTTCTCAAACAAGTACATCATTTGTTTGGCCGAAAAAGAAAAAATAATCTCCCAATTAATAAAAGTTTTAGATGCGGTATTAAGCTTAATCCTCGTGTAAGTTATATTTTATGGAAGATTGAATGTTCATTAAAAATACGTCCAATGAGAATACATGTATTGTATTATATGGGTAAAATTGTTTGAAAAAAAATTACAATCAAAAGCGGATCCAAGAATTTATAAAAGGAGATTTAGTCCTATGCTAGGATATTATAGTTGGACCTGAATTTATGACCTAAAATAACTTTTGAACATCATTTTTCATTATGTACTATTTTTTCTTCATGTCAAGAAAACTCAACAACTTATGTATATAATCTAAATAATATATTTTAATCGTATTTGTACAATATAATTTCAACAAAAGAATTCAATCGAACCACCTTCACTCTATTTAGTTCCGCCATTACCTGCAATCATTTTATTAGTATTAATTGCCGTATAACAACTCATACGTTAGCCATAAACAATGCTCAGTAACTAGTACATAAGCCGAAGGGACCAAATAACAATTCTCGAAACTTGAAAGGATCAAAGTGTCAATTATTCTAAAAAACTTCATTTCCAGTCGAATGAAAATATCTTTCTGCTAAAACTATAAAATGCAACCTAAAAATCAACCGCTTGCCGCCACCAAGCTCCGCCGCCTGCGACTCTCTTTCCTCTGGAATTATCCTTCCTCTGCCGTTACTTAACTTTCGCTTGCTTGCCGTCTGTTCTCATAACTCAGCAACAACATTTGAAGGTTCTCAATAGGTTTATGCTCTTCTAAATATCCAGCTGTTCCATTTTGTTAATCATTCTAGCACTCGTGTGTTTTTTTTGTGTGTGTTATTATATTATATTTGAATGTTTAAATAATTTTAGGTACCGCCCTCTGTAACGAAGTGGCACTGGGTCACTAGTTGAAAGGTGGCTTCAGAATGCTTTTAATCATGCCGAGCACTGGTTGTTCTAATGAATTTTATCAATAAAAATAAGATTGTTTTAATTAAGAGACTGTCTTAAATTTCACCCCAAACTAAATAATTAAGAGTCTTCTGCTCTAGTTGTATTTGATTTTGTATAAAAATATTATATTTGCATATTGGAAGAAAATATTACAATTATGGTCGCAAAGTTAATTTGACAGATAAAATATCATATGAAGATTTAAATTATGAATTATTTAATGAATTTGAATTCTTAAACTTGTGAAAGTCGTAGATTAATGGAGTAGCGTCAAACATCTTGAGATGTCTCAAGAGTTTCTTATAAATTGAACTTATAAGAACAGAGTTTCTCATAAATTGGAATGCATGGAGTACTCTTTGAAAAATGATTTATGTTACATTTATTAAATTGATATTTTATTCATCAGTAAACCTTTATTTTACCTTTTCCATTAAGATGTATACTTTTCGAACTCTCTACCTTGGGCGGATAGGAATTGAGACTTTCAATGGTCCCTTTATTCATTGTATTTCTTTCTTTTGCTTTTTCCTTTGGACAGTCCGGTATGTCGGTTATTGACTGTTTGATACCACTATTGCACTGTGTTGTCTTGTGATACATCTTTACAAGTTATGATGTTTCTTTATATTGTTTGGATTGCTATGATGTTGGTAATGGTTGCTATGTCATGATATTTTTATACTTATGTTGTATTCTTAGATGCTGGCGTGGATTTTCTTACACTTCGTTGCAACGTTTTAGAATGTTCAAACTAGTTAGGATCGACCCAGAAGATTTATATAGCTGATCCTAACTAATTTTGGATTTATGTTTATACTATTAAATTAAATTTCATGGGCTCCCCTAGGTGTAACACCTGTATCTCGTCCCCGCCTTTTATCACACTAAAGGCCATAAGGAAAAATAATCAAATCTGATTAGTGAACATTTGCAATCCAGCTCAGTTTGTTTTCAGAAGTGTAATCTGTGCTACTTACCTTATTATGTCCCTTTGTAACAGATGGCTAGATGGGATCAAATTCTTTCTCTTCCTGTTCAGAACCCCCCGACTTTGGAGTTTTCTTCTGCTGAACTTGTGTGGTCTAAGGTAGAAGGCTGGCGCGATAACATAGACAGAGTTACTCTCATTCCGTTTGCTAGAGTAGATGACTTTGTTAGAGGGGAATCTGCTAATAAAGAATGTCCAACAAGATTCCATGTTGAAGCTCGGAGACGTCGGCCTGCAGAGATAACTTACAAGCCTAAAGTTGATGGCATCCTTGAATATATTCTGTAAGCTGTAGTTTTTGCTCTTTAGCTTGTTCCAGTTCCTACTATGACAATGCATTTTACAGAAATAGCCTTATGATTCTCTAGGTACTGGTGCTCCTTTGGTCCTGATGATCATAGAAAGGGTGGAATCGTGCGACCAAGTAGAACAACGTACGTCCCTAAGAAAAAACCTGCTGGTCGACCTAATACAAAGAGGGGGTGCACCTGCCATTTTATTGTCAAACGCTTAATTGCTGAACCATCTGTAGCACTTATCATATATAACCAAGACAAGCACATAGATAAGAACGGATTACCATGCCATGGCCCGCAGGACAAAAAGGCTGCTGGAACACGTGCCATGTATGCTCCATACATCTCCGAGGATCTTCGCCTCCGTGTTTTGTCTCTGCTCTATGTTGGAGTGTCTGTGGAAACAATCATGCAGAGGCACAGTGAATCAGTGGAGAAACAAGGAGGTCCATGCAACCGAGATGACCTTTTAACTCACAGGTATGTTCGGAGACAAGAGAGGAGCATAAGGCGCTCTACTTATGAACTTGACTCAGATGATGCAGTCAGCATTAGCATGTGGGTTGAAAGTCACCAGAATCATGTGTTCTTTTATGAGAATTTCTCTGATTCCGATCCGTTTGTCTTGGGCATTCAAACAGAATGGCAGTTGCAACAGCTGATTCGGTTTGGAAATCATGGCCTTCTAGCCTCTGATTCAAAGTTTGGAACTAATAAACTAAAGGTATTTTATATTTCTTTTGAACAAAAGAATTAAACTAATGGTGTTTTTGCTGATATGGATACCAAGTTTCTAGAAAGACCGAATACTTGAAAGCTTACTTTGTCTTTATGGAAACTCATCCAGTATCCTATTCACAGTCTTGTTGTGTTCAACTCAGACAACAAGGCTATACCGGTGGCATGGATAATAGCACCTAGATTTGCAAGTGGAGATACACTTAGGTGGATGAGGGCCCTATATAACAGAGTTCATATGAAAGATCCTAAGTGGAAGTTGGCTGGATTCATTGTGGATGATCCTTCAGCTGATGTCCCTGCAATCAGGTTGGTGACGAACTTTTTTGGTCCCGCATTAGTTTTTTACGTTGTTTTTCCTAATGGATGTGGGGTTTTTCTCTTTAGCATGGCAAACTAGAGTTGCACCAGTTCCATCTATCTTTTGGGTTCAGGGAGAGGCTATTACTTTAATAGGGCACAATGCAAGAAAAAGATTTATATAGGCAATATCAATTAGTTGGGAATACATTTTAGTCATGTTAAATATGTTTACTTTATAATTTGGTCATGCTTTCTTGGAGTCTTTACAACAACAACAACAACAACAACTACCCAGTTATCCCACCAGGTGGGGTATGGGGAGGGTAATATGTAGACGAGCCTTACCCCTGCCCGTAAGGGCAGAGAGGCTGTTTCCAAACGACCCTCGGCGTGTAGGATAAAAAGAGGGAAAGCTGCATTACGAAAACAAAGGTAAAATTAGAAACACAAGCAAAACAAAACAAAATAATAAAGTATAGGTACTCCTGCAATAATAATGTAAGTACTCATGAAAACATAAGCAACATAAATCCAGTCGCATGCAATAATGCAATAATAACAAACAGTAACTACCATATTAACAACCATATGGAGACATAAGCTAAAACACTAATCACCTATGGGTAACCCTACTATCCCACACCCAACCCCGAGAGATGCGAACGAAGGAGTCTAGGAGCCCCTAGCCTACAATCCTGATTCTAGACCTCCAAACGCCTCTATCAAGGGTCATGCCCTCGGTAACCTGCAATCTGGTCATGTCCTGCCTAATCACCTCTCCCCAATGCTTCTTAGGCCTCCCTCTCCCTCGCCGACCACCAACAATCTCCAGCCGCTCGCAGCTCCTCACCGGGGCATCGAGGGCCCTCTTCCGAACATGCCCGAACCACCTCAGTCGCGCTTCTCGCATCTTCTCGTCCACCGGAGCCACCCCTACCTTCTGTCGAATAACTTCATTCTTGATCTTATCCAGCCTGGTGTGCCCACACATCCACCTAAGCATCCTCATCTCCACAACCTTCATTCTCTGAACATGCGAGTTCTTTCTTGGAGTCTTTAGCCCTATGAAATTTTTATGCTAGTAGGAAATATAGAGAACTTCAGGTACTTTTTCTTTTGGATTTTTATAATGTTGTCCTGTGATGAATTTAATTGGGGAACATGGCCAGTGAGGATTCATTAGCCGACTCTAACTTATTTGCGTTTGAGGCGGAATTGTTGTTGTAGACTTGTGTATTGGGATATTAGCAAATGAATGTGTAAAATAGGCTGGAAATTTCAATGTTGCTCTGTTGGATCGGCTTGAATGATTTGAACTAATGAGTAATAGAAGGAATCAGTGTTTGATGCACAACTAACCATAAAGTTTTGTGCTGACAGATGTGAATTTGAAAACGATCAGCACTTTATCTGGTCCCTGCTTCTACATCTAATAGTCTTGTTCATCCACCAAAAGTTAAAGAGTATATCAAATTTTAAATGTATGTTGAAACTATTAGGGCATACTTTGCTCACTCAGTATGTGGAAGGTTAATCTGAATGTTAGGCCTTTCTCTTAGTTTTTCGTTATGTATTTTCTCAGTCACTCATGAATTGTGGTTCTGCCAATTATTTTTGGGTACTAGATTGCACAGTTTAAAATTGTGATGAATGGTGTACTTTCTTGCTTTCACTCAGGGAAGTGTTTCAGTGCTCTGTATTGATATGCTTTTGGCGGGTTCGTCATGCATGGCATAAGAACTTGATTAAGAAATGCTCAGAAATGGAGACCTGTGCTGCAATTGCAAAGAGGCTAGGCCAGGCTGTGCATCACATCTGCAAAGGGGATGGAACTGCTGTTTTGTTTGAAGAATTTATGGAAGATTTCGTGGATGCTGCAGACTTTATGGACTATTTCAAGGCCACATGGTACCAAAGACTAGGTTAGGCATACTATTCAGTAAATCAGATTCCTGTGTCACTACAAAAAGATTTGTTGTTGGAGTTAGATTGAAGTACTTATGAAACAGGTTTTTTGCTAACTCATTTGACACGCTGCTAATCTGTTTCAGATCCACGACTAACATGAATTTAAACTAATACTCCCTTTGTCCACATTGTGTAACAGTTGTTGGGAATATCTTAGACGTTTCACACACTTCTATGAGAAACAATAATCTCTCAAAAGTTGTCAATATTTGAAATCTGAATCCTATCAATTTACTGTATGATGTTTTCCTATGATGGATACCTTATGCACATGCTCCAATAAGTAGTTCCATATTTTCGTCTATATCTATATTGGATATTTTTTGATGAATAAAGTATATATATTATCACTGATTAGCTAGGATCCGTGGCGCAACGGTAGCGCGTCTGTCTCCAGATCAGAAATATATTATTACTAAAAAGAAAAGAACCAAGGAGGTACTGATGTATAGAAGTATGTACATTAACAGTCTAAGTTTCTCTAGGGAAAAAACAGTCTAAGTCTGAATAGAGTCCAAAACCTCTTATCATATCTTCAACAACATAATGATCTTTCAGTTTAACCATATAGCGAACAGCTGTTAAGCATTTAAACTCTAAATTATGTATAGGTTGAGCAACTCCCTCATAGTGGATATACATGCAATCTTTCACGTTTGAGAGTCCTCACCTTACAAAAAGAAGTGCTAGCTTTCTATTATTCTGCTAAAATGCATTATTCTTCAAGAGTGCTTGAAATAATTCTCTTAGACTCCTGTTTGAAAATTAGTTGGTTCTTCGTTAGCGCTTTATTTGCTGACAGATTTTGTCTACCCAGGGCTCTGGACTAGTGCGTTGAGAACTCTTCCTCTTGCCAGCCAGGAGACATGCTCGGCGATGGAGTACTATCACAACCAATTGAAGCTTAGGTTATTGAATGAGAAGGAAATAAGTGTATATGAACGTGCTGATTGGCTTGTAGATAAGTTAGATACCACAGTGCATTCTTACTTCTGGCTTGATGAGTACTCCGGGAAGGATGAGTTTGCACGTTACTGGAAGAATGAATGGATGAGTGGCTTAACAGCTTGGCAGAAATCTTTGCAGATTCCAGATTCTGATGTGTTAGTTGAGGGTGACTATTCAAAAGTAGTTGATCAGGAAGATCGGCATCAACTGCATGTTGTTCGGAGTCCAGCTTCAGAGTATGCAATTTGTGATTGTAATTGGGCAAAAATGGGAAACTTATGTGAACATACTCTCAAAAGCATTAAATATCTCCGTGACAAAGGGTCTATTACTCCATCCACCAGTATGTTCCAATATATGCAGGCTCTGGTTGATATGTTACGTTGCCCACCTTATGATTCTTTGATTCGGGATCATGCACTTTCTCTAGCAGTCTGGGTGCAGACGCAGTTGGATGCTCAACTTGGTCCTGGAAGTGGCCAGTTCATGCGACAAGGACTTCAGCTGACTGCTGCCACACCTGGTCACTACACAGAAGTGGTGAATGCGAGCAATAGAACTGACACATTACCCTATGTGGTAGGTGGTCTGACTGAGCTCCAGCATTTGAGTTCTGCCACTGATAATTTGAGTGGTGGCCAGATTGATCAGGACGGCATTTGTGCAGACAGAGTACCTGCTGTGGAAAATTCTCCTGTTGAGATGGAAACCAGCCCATTATCCATCTCCGCTTGTGCGACTCAATTGTTTTCCCTTGATGGGGTCACATCAGCTGATGTGTTCGCTGAGAATGGAGGTGTCATGGTTGGTGAGGAGCTGGATATGATGAAGAATCTTCCTTCTACAGACACATCATTTGCAAAGTCAAACGGTTTTGAAGATGATGTCTTGAACAAAGCTGACTGTGCAACTATGGTGGATGAGCAACCACAGCCTGTCTATGTAGCTCCAGCTGAAAAGTCTCTAGATCAATGCTTGAGGAACCAGCAGAATAACCTATGCTGCAACTCTATAGAGCCAGAAATTAGTCCTAGATTACAGAATGTCGACAACAGAATCGATAATGCAATTTCATCCACAACCAAGCCAGTAGAATCCTCTCTGGTCAATATGGCTGAAGCCTCTGAAGTTGAAAAGCACATGAGGACAGATTCCATTGATGAAAATGCTGGTACAGCGAGTGTCCTAACCGCTTAAAGACATGTCAAATGTTGGTCCTGCGGCTCTGCTTGCTCCTGCCCACCCCACCACCAGTAACCCCAACGTTAAAGTTGGTTGAAGAACTTAAAACCTCTGAAAGAATTGAATAAAATGGGAAGAACACATTTTGACGAATGATGACGAAGCAAGAACAATGGCCTGAATTTTGCCACCGGAGTCAACCTATTAGAAGGTATAACTGCTGAGTTGTTTTATCATCTTAAAAACAGTAGGGCAGCTGACAATGTGACAGATTTGTGTCCACATTCTGCTAGGGGAGACTCTCCGCCATTGTAGCAACCTCTTGTGTAGCTTGGAACCAATTGAACATCTTCTAATTACGACCCTTGCTTTCTTAGATCACAATAGCTTGATCTGTAGTTTGAGATATCACAGATGAAGTGAAAAGGGGCATATAACTTCCAAAAGTGACAAGGATATTACAAAATGTTCTTTTGGGGCAGGCTACGCATGACTTTAGGATATTTTTGAATATGTAGTGCTTCTACTGTTCATGGTTCCTAGATACTTGGAGCAACTCCCAGTGTTCTTCACTCCTCTGTATATCTATATGAAAGCAACTAACTCTCAGAATTTATTTTGTATCTCTGAGTATCCCTGTATATTCGCATGTATCTTATCTCAGAAGTTGCTCTTAAGCGCTGTACATTGCCTCAAAACACCTCTATTCTTGGGTCTGGTCCTAAAATCAATGAAAAGAATGTGTATTATCGTTGCTTCGCTCTGATGCATATAGCTTTATGGCGTTGGTCTCTGCTTGTCATCTTGATGGAGTTCATGCTTAACTGCTATGCGTACAGGAGATTTTGTGATGATTTATTCCTCCCTTCTTCTGATCCTCAACTTATTATCTAACACTTTTTACATCATAAGATCTGTAAATTTGTTTTATCATAATTTGCTTAATTATTAGAAAGAAAATGTTGGCAAGTGCTAATTTCCATTTCAAAATTGGAATTAAGACGCATTCATTACTAATCTAATTTTACTGTTAAGATGATAATTTTGAAGTACTGGCCCCACTATCGCGTTGTATAAAAGAAATCTGTCTGCCTTTCTTGTTCTCAATCTTCTGTGTTGTCCCTTAGGTGCTATGCAAGCAAGGCAGTTAACAACAACTGAGTAAATGGTGTTTACCTGCTAGAAACAATCCCACTGTATTGACTTGGAAAAACACGTTTGGTTCGTGCTGATTTTTAACCAGTGCAGTGAAAACTGCTATTTTCAAGATTAAGCTACAACATAATCAACTGTAACTCAATGATGTCCTACAAAAAAACACTTCGGGCGCGAAGCTTTTGCTGCACCAAGCTAAAGCGTTTTATTATTATTAGACTAAAACAAACTTAAATGGGGCGAGATGGACAGTTACGATTCATATAGTCAACCTGAACTTGCCTGAAATTAAGACTTAGTTGTAAGCTAAAGCATCTTATTACCCTCAAAACATCATAAAATTCTGCTGTTGCAACAATTCCAGGGTCTTCAAAGCCTACTGACTGAGTTCATCAGGGTTAACACAACCACGAAACAAGACACTTCGCAATGCCTCAGATATATTTCTGTAGGAAAGGCAATTATATCCTCTATGATATATAAATCAAGAACACCTATAACAAACATTACGTCTGAGCCTTTTTCAACAACAATATGAACTACCACTTTTTAAGTACAAACAAACTGCAAAAGTGTAACTGTAATATATAGAAGGCACATTAATATAGCCTGTGTATATACACACAGGGGCACGTGGTTTTGAAATCTGAATAATACCTAACAATGGGGTGGCTCATGCTGCGATTGAAATAAACTCGGAGCATTTCTACAGCGTTACAACATAATTTGATACAACCAACGAACAACTTTAGCGGCTTGAGCCATAGATGATCTGTTTATTTGTCCCTGCCTGATTACCGGTCTTTGCAGTCACCTGAAAACAGTCAGAATTAATTATTGCTCTTTGCTTTTTAAGGACAAGCATAGAATGTAATATGAAACGTGAGGACAAACTTAGCTCCAACAATGTGAACATAGTATATATTTGCTGCAAAAACTTGTGGTTACTTACAATAACACATTTTGATGGAAGATAACTTATTAAGACATTTTGTTAGCTTCTATTACTTTTCTCACAACCAGGAGCTGATACAAGACCAGTTAACTATTATATTTACAAATATAAGAAAATAAGTCCAACTGTTCTAAGTGCGTGCTGTACTCTTTCTGCATATTCCCCTCAAAGTTTATGGATGCATAAACAGTATCATTACAATGTTGCAAGGTTTCGGGCAGTAACGAAACGTGATATTGAGTTAAAAGACCTTGCTCAGAGTATTATCATCAATATCGGGCCTCTCTCCAATCGATAAAACTTTAATTTTCTTAACCAAGTATCTTTTCCTCTACGTAATGCTAGTATGTTACCACGAACCAGTAAAAAGGGTGACCCCTTTTAAGAGACCAAATATGAAAGATTGTCACATAGAATGGCATTGAAGGAGTAAATAGTATTATATTGGTACCAAATATAATTAGTATAATACTAGTACCGCTTGCAGTGTCAGTCCCAAATAAAACAAGTAAAATTTCAAACACTATGATATTTTGAAAATTAAAAGGAAAAGAGGGCTCATGCCAAGGGGGGAGTGAAGAAACTTGAGGAATCACTAGACCTTAAACGACTTTCAACTAAGGAGTCTTTCTACCAATTAGCACATGATTATTCATCCTTTCAAATGGGTCGCACTACCAAGTCACTTCAATAAAATAGGAGAATTTTTGGTAACTAATTATTGAAGTAAATGAATCCCTAACAATTAATAATCCTAACAATCTTTCACAAGCTGCACAAAGGAATTAATTGCCCTAGCTAGCTACTTTAGAGGAACTCTAGAACTTTTGTTTATTAACGTTTTTGACAAGTAGAACTTTTGTTTATCAATTAATAAAGAAATGAAACCCCAATAATCCTAGCCACTTCAAACAACAACAACAACAACCCAGTATAAGAGGGTAGTATGTACGCAGACCTTACCTCTACCCTGGGGTAGAGAGGCTGTTTCCAAATAGACCCCCGGCATCCTTTCCTCCAAGAACTTCCCACCATATAAATTTATTATTCTTTACAAGAAAAATAAGACATTGCAATCAGGAAGTTTGACTAGTTAAGACTTAAAAGATGTTATCGCCAGATAAAAAAAATTAGACAAATCAAATAAATTCATTAATACTATACCAAGATGGTCCCATATTTCCAGAATTATGTTGTGAGCGTATACTTGCCTCCTTAATATCTAGCCAACTATCGACACAAATAGGTATTCCATTCGACTCTCGACCACAAGCTCGCAGTCCCTTCACAGTTATCCTATTTCTTTCCCTCAACAAACAAAACCAACAACCCAATGGAATCCCACAAGTGGGATCTTGGGAGGGTAGTGTGTACGCAGACCTTACCCCTACCATGGGAAGGTAGAGAAGTAGTTTTCAATAGACCCACGGTTCAAGAAAAATGAAAAGAAACAATAGAAACAACAACAACAACAATAATAACAACAACAAAAATAACGGGAGCACTCTTCCATAGCTTCCAATTTGCTCAACATCAGACTTGATGTCATCTCCGCCGCCATGCAATGGAGAAGCCATTGAATGTCGAGTATTCCATTTATCAAGAACATAACCTAGAGGTTATCACAATGTAGAAAAACGGAGTCCGCATACTCCCCATGCTTTTACACAAGCAGCACCAACTAACTACACCAACAACAAAAACAACAACAACCCAGTATAATCCCACTTAGTGGGGTCTGGGGAGGGTAGTGTGTACGCAGACCTTACCCCTACCCTTGGGTAGAGAGACTGTTTCCAAATAGACCCCGGCATCCTTCCCTCCAAGCACTTCCCACCTTACTCTTGGGGAGACTCGAACTCACAACCTCTCGGTTGGAAGTGGGGGTTGCTTACCATCAGAGCAACCCCTCTTGTCTACCAACTAACTACACCAAACTTCTAAATATCAGGATGTTAAGACGTCATTCTAGCTATTGTTATTCAAATAATTTAAGATTTATTGCTCTTCCCTTTCTTCGCTTATGTTATCAACTCTCTTTTCTATAAGGTCGTTAACACAACAAAGCAATTTCAAAAAATGAGAAGCTCAAAGGCATCTGGAAAAACTTGATTTGTCTCCTTTTCTAAAGAAGTTACACTTCTCATTTATTGTCCTCTAAAGGGAAGAACTTTACATATTTTGATGTCTCTTCATTAAAATAGGCGATTTTGTATCTCTCTATTGCATTTCCAAGGTCGAATGGCAAGACCTAAGCGAAAGTATTTCCCACCATCACCACTGACTAGTCTAAAATATATTCAACATGCTGCAGCTGTAGATTTGTATATATATTACATGATGTGTGTGCGTGCGCGCATGTGTGTGTGGTGTGCGTGCGCATCAAGGCAGATGCAAGGGGAAAAGACGATCATGCATATTTTTTGTTTGAACTTTGTTCCTTTTCTATGAGAAACACATTAACGAAAAGTTCAACCTATCTACCCTCCCACATTTATAAATTGACGGATCAACTTCCGCCCTTAATTTCCTTTTTTGTCAGACACCCCATGAGATGGGAACACATGCTACCCTAAATATAGGAATATACGACAAAGTTCTTTTACGAAATAAATATACAATATGAAGCATCTTTTTGTTAAGAATGAGAATCATTTTAGAAAGCTTTATAGGTCTTTAGTCTTGCTTGTTGGAAGGGAGGAAAAAACTCCTCAATCATTAATGAACAAGCAAACCATACACATAAAGAATAAGAAAACATGAGTAAATCTGATATAGAAACTGCTGAAGCAAATTGCTACAATGAAGCTGTGATAGATAAAAGTACACACGGAACTATATGCACTAGTAAAATGTGACAGCAGCTCTTACATAGGAGTCAGATTCAGTTTCAAGGAACCATTCTAGAACTTAATTGCTTCATCGACTCCAGGATACAAAGCCTATTTACTTATAGTTCATTAAATAATACAAAATTTGCTCCCAGATTATTTAGGATAGTCAACGACAACAAAGAGGAAAAAGTATCAGCAAAATTTCAGTATACCTATTGAGCGGCATCTTCAGTAAATCTAGCATCAAAAGGAGCAGAAGGGTTGGGGTGTGCAGAAGCACTACTCGCTCCAGAACCATGTTGCAGTTCTATCACTAGCCATCTGACAGCTTTACTCATCTGCTCCAATCTAACAGCACTAATGGGTTGAAGGCCACTTGTTGCTGATGATTGCCCAGGCTTCCCTGAAACAGAGCCCGTAGCCTCATCGACAAGACACTCGGAACCTATTCTTTGCTTAACTGACTCAACAAACTCCTCTGCCTGATCACAAGCAACCCTGAACAACTCCCATCGTTGCTTAAAGTTTTCTAATGCAGCATCAGTTGCTACTGTTTTCTGACCATTTGAACTCTCCTTTGATTCAAGTGCAACTGCAGCTGCTGCAACAAAATCTTGATATGCATTGTTCAGTGAATCTACAATACTATCCATCAAAAGCTCCTCGAAGCGCTAATTGATCACTAAAACTCTATAAAGTTCTGCAATTGAAAAGGAAAGGACAAAATTAGCATAACCATCATCAAAAATTGAATTTTTGTAAAACCTTATGCAGTAACACAAGTGGATACGGTAAGGTAAGCAGATCACATATTACTTCATCAAAAAAATAGGCTAAGGATATCACATATACAGAGGCAGATACAGGATTTTAACTTGATGGGTTCAATATTTATGTTTTTACCACTGAATCTACCGCACATTTAAATTTATGAGTTCAAAATATAATATTTATTTTAATTTTGGTGATCTTTTACATTTTTATCTAAGCTACGTCTTAAAGTTAGTGAGTGCAGCTGAACCAGTAGCCTGTTAGCTACATCCACCCTGCACATGTATATAGCGAATCATAAAAAATATGAAAAAATAATACAAAACACTGCATATGTAATACACTTAAGCTATCAAAATAAACTGCAATCTACCATTTTGTACAACATAAATAAAATGAGTGTTCAAAATAGTGAAATATTGAATGAACCTATTAATGCATAATAGACAGCTCAATAAGACAAATTTGAGAAGTATAAAAATGAGACCTTTAGTTAGTGTCCTTTTACTAACTGAGACAACAAGCATATATGCTTTAAAGGGTTTGACCCAACGAATTCGATGCAATATACAATTTCTTTGAAAAGTTGAAAATACTGAATAACTTCATAGGATCATTAAGAAAATGAAAAGAAGAAAGCAGAAAGTAGGGTTTTCGGCTTACTTGACTGAAGAAGAAGAAAAGGACTGTTACCGTTGTTGGATTTCAACCTGCTTGTACGTTGCGCTATTTGTGTGGTTTCTCCTCTTTTTCCTTTGTCCGGTTTTTCTTGCTTCGTCTATTTCACTCTTCCCTATTTTGAGATAATTACGTACACCCCAATAGTTTCATCTGCAACAGAAAGCCGCCTTTAAGTTTCAAATACTTTTTTTGGGTAATAAAAGAATTTTATCACCCAAATTCAAGAAATCAGTTACTCTTGTTTGCTTCTTCAAATTTTTTCTTTTTTCTCGTTTTCTCTTTCTTTCGGAGGATTGTTGTAAAGGGTGACGGGTTTAAAAAGTGAGTATAAAGGTTAAGATATTCAACAAGACAAACCTGATATATAGGGGTGTTAAATTTACCTTTCGAAATTTGAACGTATTGACCTTGACATATATTATTAGAATCCTACTTATTTATTGGTTCAATTTATTGTAATATCTTGAAATTTGGACATCTCGTCTATTTGACACCTATGATAGGATATCTACAAAGAAAGGCAATGACTAGCCGGAGCCAGAGGTAAAGTCATAATTTCAGGTTTGAGATTTTAACTCTTTTAAGTTATTGAATTTTAAATTAATAATATATAAATATTCAAAAGAATTTTAAAATAAATGCAAAGTTTAAAGTAAATTATTGAATTCAACCGAAATTGTTCCCGGCACTTAAGTTCCGCCCCAGACAGGAGTTAGAGTGGATAAGGAGGAAAGAAATTAATTCAAGCACCATAGGTAATTTGTTGCTTCATAGGATTTTAATGTTGTTTGGTTACAAATGGAAGATAAATGATATTTCTATATTTTGTGAAATTATGTATGACTCCGTTACAACCAGAGACCTCCTTGCACTTCTTCATATCGTCTTCGTTGCATCTACTGGACTACTACATGCGTGAAACTACATGTTGTAAAGGGTGGTCAGTTTTCTTTGTCAGAAAATTATGCTGTATATATAGGTAAAATATAAGATTTTAGAGGTATATAACATAAATTAAACACTCTTTCTCGAAGACTTTTTTTATTTCTTTCAAATTTAAACTTCCTTGAGTAAATTTCTGGCATCGCCACTGATCTACTTCTCCCTCTTTCTCTACGAAAAAGAAATTTAAAAATAGTTTTAAAGCATTTGATGTGTCTGCGTGAAATAGTCATTTATTCATCTATGAGGGCAGTGGCGGAGCTAAAAATTTACCCGAAGATATTCTAATTTGAAAGAAGTAAACAAAAAGTTCTGATAAAAGGGTGTTCAATATGTGTTATATACTTCTGTCTGGCTCAAAAGATATATACACTTTGTAAGCTTAAAAACAACCAATAAAATATGCGGGTAAATCGTAATCAAGTATAATAAGTCCTAAAAAAGGTTACCTAGCTAAGATCGTAGCAGATCTGAAAATGTAAAAGGTTATGGAGAGTTTTAATATCAAAGAAAGATAGAGAGAAGCTTGCTTGCAAATAGTAGAGAGAGAAAGTAGAGTGATGGTATTACTCAGAATAATGCACATACCACATTACAAGGTAAAGGTCTCATTTATATATTACGAGACCTTTCTTGAGACAATCAAAAGAAAAGTACAAAAGTTGGTGGCTTCCTCGTACGGAGGAAGCCAAGCCCTAAACGACGTCGTTCCTCCATCTAGTTAATTAGGACGTCCTTTCTCGGACCTTCCTTGCCTGGGTCGACACGACTCAAGGGCTGCTTTGTCATGAAAGACGTTCCCGCTAAGACAGTGACGGGGCGAGCCGGATTTTACCTCACATAGTTAGTCCATCCGTTCATTGGAGGCGTGCTCGATGGACGTCTTCAATGGACGGATATGTACGCTTTTACTTTCTCGGAAAGTTGACCGCGTCCCTGGATGTTTCCTTGCGAAGGATGTATGCTTATGTGACAATATAAAGCCGTTGACATTTGGCTCCTTTTTAGAGTGACGTCACCGATCATATGCGCCATTATTATTTTCGCTCCCGAGACGATTCAGAACATGACGTGACGTTTTTGTTTCCCGTGCTAGCTTTTGAATGATGTCGCTTCGATTTTTGTATACCTCGCCCCTATAAACAACAGAGCGGTTTTAAATGATTCTCCATTCGAATCTTTAAAAGGACATGTCTCCCTTTCTTTCATCTCGTTTTCCGGCAGCCACTGCTTTACTTGAGAACTGCTGTTTCTAAAGATCGAACCTTGTATTGCTAAAACACTCCTCTTTGAAAATTATATCATGGTGAAACGTCATCAAGGCAGTAAGAGGTCCAAAGATAATGCCCCTTCTAGGGTTTCACCTTCTTCCGATAGTGAGGCGGAAGAGATGGGGGAGGCCCTCGTTCCTCTATCTGTGGCTAACATTCTTCTGAAGAACATGAGTAAGAGGAGTGACTTCAAACACAAAAGCTCACCTCCACCCTGGGGGCACAATGAATTGACACCATCTCACTTGGATGCCCTTAGGATGGCGTATGGGTTCCCGGATCATGTTGAGATAGTTCCTGCCGGAAGGGACTATGCCAATGTGCATAGACCCTGGTTTTGTACATTCTATGAGTATGCATTCCGAATTGGATATAGTTTTCCGCTCAACCCTCTAGCGGAGGAACTTTGCCGCTTCTTTAGAGCGTGCCCGGCTCAACTCACCCCTTACACTTTGAAGGTGTGTAGGGTACTTACCACACACGCGGAAAAAGCTGGATGTGCGGTCACGATATATCATCTTTTGAAAATATTTAATGCAAGTTACCTAAGGGGTTCAATGTTGCATTTGACGCGCTGCGTCAAGAAGAGCTTCGTGGTACAGTTTGATGATATGGCCAATTGAGGCTATTGGAAGAGATTCTTCTATGTCCGGACGGAGCATTTGATGGCTAACCTCGAAGGGTTTCCGGAGGTGTGGAACCCGGAGTGTAAGTATCCCTTTTCTCCAGTTCTTTTCGTTATGACGGTTTAGACTCTTGTGGATCTTTTGTCTGCTGTTTGTAGTGACGGCTCGTATGCCTGTAAATTCTTCGTCCCTTTCTTGTGGGTACGACATCAGGTCGTTGGTTGAGAGGATGATACCACATGTAGTGGAGTGCCATACCTGGGCTCAAATCTGTAGTATGTACGGCCCAAAAGTTAATGGCCTTCCCTTGTTCTTTCCTTTTTCCTCGTCTTGATTCGAGGTTTTTTTGTTTGACATATCTGTTCTCCGACAAGTCGGGGAACTTCTAAGAAGGCCAAGAGGAGAAAAACTGATTCTGGCCCGTCTAGGACGGAGCCGAGCTCTGAAGATAAAGATGCACATGTGGGGTGTTCGCCCGAAAACAGGGCCCATTCGTCCCCTCAGCAGGAGGTCACGCCGGAAGCGATGTCCGAGGTAGTGCTTGAAATGACGGTAGATGTGGCGTCGGAGGAGGTTTTGGCGGTGGCACTTGAGGTCGTGTCCCCAAGGGGGACTAAGGCCACGTCTGTCAATGAGGCGCTTCCTTCAAGGTCGCCTTTACCGCCAGAGAAAGCGGCTTCTGAAGATGAGGAGCCTCTTGAAAGGATGAGGCTTCGTTTGATCACCGGCAAAGGGGTAGCTACCGGGGTTGAAAGAGTAGAACTACCTCATCGCGAATCAGGGCGGTTGTTTATGGCTGATGCAATCTGCTCACGGAGGAGCGCACCTCGAAGGAGGGATGATGTCAAGGCTGGCCTGCCTTCCTCTCGGGAGGACGGCTCGTCAACAGCAGCAATGGGGACAAGTGCGACCGCAGAGAGGGTGGGACTTGAGGCCGCCTCTGAGAGAGCGGACAGATGAAGGAGTTCCCCAACTTGTATTTAAACGACGACCAGTAGGTCTACTCGCCGCAGCGTGATTCCCAGCGGCTATAATCGTTTGGAGAACTGTGAAGAGGCAGCTGCGGATATGACTCTTCTTTGCGCGGTCGTCGAAGGTCAGGCATTGGCGGAAGTCAGCGACAAGGGCTTGTCCCAAAGGTTAGCAGGCGCGTCCTTACATGTAAATTTGACTCTCTTTCCCATTGGTGTTGCAGGGGTGGTCTTCCCACGTACTGACTCATCCTTTCATGTTTTTCAAATCCTTATCTTGGAAGTGGAGAGGGGGCGACGCTAGGCGAAGAGGGTGGTCGCCCACAAAACTGTTGCAGAGGTACAATTTGGTCCGTGAGGCACATCAAACGTTGGCTGATGTGTACAAAATGACCCTAAATTCAGGCTGTTCTGTGAGGGACTTACGCAAACGGGGAAGAAATTAAAGAAGCGATTGGCCGAGCTGGAGAGGGCTGATGAGTAGCTCGTGGCCGCAGTTGCATGGAACACTGAGCTAGAGGTTCTCCTTCGGACGAAGGATGATGAGTTGGAGATTGGCCGTGCGGTACCGGCGGAGGTCGCTGAACTTCGGGCATGGGTTGCGGCCTTAACCACTGAGCTTAGAGCTAAGGAGGCTAAGATTGAGGCCTTTACTCGGACCGCCCCAAGGATTCTGAGCGCCGTGATGCGTATGACATGTGAGTGTATCATTATGCCCGGTTGGTTGTGTTTGAAGAGCTTTTGGTAGTCGGTCGGGTCTCCGAGGTGGAAGTAGATAGGCAGCGGTGTCTAACCCGCGTTGCTCGTGAGGCGGACAGTTACCTTTTCGACTCGCTCGTTAGAGAGGGATATAACTCTGAGGATGTTAACCGCCTGGATTCTGCTTCTTGGATTTCTAGGGAATACCCGCTAGGGGGTGGTGATGGTCCGAGTGCCGGTTGTGCTGGCCAAGGAGATGGGGGTTCATAGGTTTTTTTATTTCTACCATTTTTTAATGTAAATGGGACCTTTTGCTTTGAGGTCGGACGTGTGTATATTCTTTTTGGAGATAATAGTACATGCCTTTTTCCTGTGGTTATTCTTCTTTCGTTCCCTGGAACTTCTGACGTGTTTACAATTGTAGTTTGAGCTTAGCTTGACATGGGCGATTCTAACCATTGTTGATGTGCCTGTCCTATTATAATCGAGATTAGGTCGACCGTTGACGACGATGGTCTTGGCCATGTAAGTGACTTCGACTATCGTCGAGTCTTATTCTGCCATAGTCGACATTGGGTCGACTGTTAGCGGCGATGGCCTTAGCCATGTTGAGTCAATGGCCTTAGCCATGATGATGTTGATGGCCTTATCCATGTAATTGACTTCGATTGTTGTCGAGTCTTTCGCTCTGCCATAGTCGACATTGGGTCGACTATTAGCGGCGATGGCCTTAGCGATGGTGAACCAATGGCCTTAGCCATGATGATGTTGATGGCCTTAGCCATGTAATTGACTTCGTCTGTTGTCGAGTATTTCGTTCTGCCGTAGTCTACATTGGGTCGACTGTTAGCGGCGATGGCCTTAGCCATGTTGAATCAATGGCCTTAGCCATGGTGATGTTGATGGCCTTAGCCATGTAATTGACTTCGACTGTCGTCGAGTGTTTCGTTCTGCCGTAGTCGACATTGGGTCGACTATTAGCAACGATGGCCTTAGCCATGATGAATCAATGGCCTTAGCCATGATGATGTTGATGGCCTTAGCCATGTAATTGACTTCGACTGTCGTCGAGTCTTTCGTTCTGCCGTAGTCGACATTGGGTCGACTGTTAGTAGCGATAGCCTTAGCCATGTTGAATCAATGGCCTTATACATGATGATGTTAATGGTCGTAACCTTTTCATTCATTGGATATGGCCGTAGCCTTTTCGTTCATTGGAGATGGACTTAGCCTTTTCATTCATTCGAGATGGTCGTAGACTTTTCATTCATTGGAGATGGCTATAGCCTTTTCATTCATTGGAGATGGCCGTAGCCTTTTCATTTATTGGATATGGCCATAACCTTTTACATGTTGGAGATGAAGATGGTCGTAGCCTTTTACACATTGGAGATGAAGATGGCCGTAGCCTTTTACACATTTGGAGATGAAGATAGCCGTAGACGTTTACACCTTGGGGATGTCGCTAGTCCAGACCCTGTATCGGGTCGGGCTGGAGAGTGTATGGAGAGGCTGACGTGATACACTTGTTTCGCAAATATGTCCAGGTGTTCCTTTCGTCACCTCGTTAAAAACCTCCCCGAGAAAATCCAATTGGGACAAAACTCGAGTGAGGGAAAAAGAGTGTGACTTGGGGGACGCCTTTTAGAAATGGAAATATTTGAGGTGGGCGACGTTCCAGTTGTTCTGGAGTGTTTTTCCTTCCATTGTTTCCAACTGAAATGCTCTTTTGCTGGCTGTTGCTGTGATTTTGTAGGGTCCTTCCCAGTTTGTGCCCAATTTTCCTTCACTTGGGTCTTTGGAGGCCAATGTATTGGCTTTGTGGATGTAGTCTCCTACTTTGAGCGGCCTTATTTTCGCTCTTTTGTTATAGTACCTTTCAGCTTGCTGTTTTTGGGCCACCATTCTTATGTGGGCCATTTCTTTTCTTTCCTCGGCTTCGTCAAGGTCTTAGAGCCTATTTGCGTCGATTTCCATTCCTCTGGTGTGTGAATACCTCAGGCTTGGTTCGACTACTTCGACGGGTATAACCGCGTCGGTTCCATAAACCAATGAGTATGGAGTTTACCCTGTGCTGGACTTGGGTGTGGTCCGTTGTGCCCACAACACTTCGGGTAGTAGTTCAGGCCATAGCCCTTTGGCGTCTTCAAGCTTCTTCTTCAGTATGTTCAGTATTATTTTATTGGAGGATTCTGTTTGGCCACTAGCGGCGGGGTGGTATGGCATGGAGAGTATCCCCTTGATGCACTATTTTTTGAAGAATTCGATCGTTTTTTGACCTATGAATTGCCGTCCGTTATCACAATTGATCTCTTTGGGAATACCGAAGCGGCATATAATGTTCTTCCATATGAAGGTGATGACTTCCTGTTCGCGTATTTGTGCGTACGCACTTGCTTCTACCCACTTGGAGAAATAGTCAGTTAAAACAAGTAAAAACCGTACATTTCTTCGTCCTGCAGGTAGGGGGCGACTTTGTCCATTCCCCGTTTGATGAATGGCAAAGAGAGGTGACTGAGTGTAGGGGTTCCCCTGGCTGATGAATCATTGGGCATATTTTTGGTATTGCTCACATCGGCGGACGTATTCTGCCGCTTATTTCTTCATGGTGGGCCAGTAGTAGCCGGCACGTATGATACACCGTACAAGGGCGCGGTTTCCTTTATGGGCACCACAGTGACCCTCATGTACCTCTTCGAGTAGTGGCCTCGTTTGGTGCGGGCCTAGGCACTTGGCCAGTGGTTTGCCAAACGTTCTTTTGTAGAGGTCGTTGTTGATCAGACAGTATCGGGCGGCTTGCATGCAGAGTTTCTTCGCCTCTTTCTTGTCGTGCGCCAGCATTTCGTCCTGTAAATAAGACACGAACTGGTTGCGCCAGTCCCAGGTTAAATTTAAAGAAAATACCTCAATGTGGTCGATGTGTGAATGGAGGAGGGTGACCATGCTTTCCTTGTTGATGTTTTTGGTGGCCGCGGCCAATTTTGCCAGGCCGTCCGCTTCGATGTTCCGTTCCCTCAGAATTTGTTCGAAGCGACATTCATCGAACGCTGCCATCAGCCTGCGAATTTCCGTCTGGTATTTTTGTAGCCTTTCTTCTCTAATCTGGTAAGTCCCAGTGACCTGGTTTACCACGAGTTGAGAATCGCAATGGAGGAGGATCTGTCGAGCCCCATATTTGATGGCTAGTTTCATACATGCAATAACGACCTCATACTCGGCCTCGTTGTTAGTCATTTCAGGGCATCATATGGACTGGCAAATTATTTCTCCCGTGGGGACCTCGAGGACGAGTCTCAATCCTGGTACTGATGCATTGGCGGCACCATCAGTGTAGAGGACCCATAGGTTGTTTCTGGGGGAGGCGTGTCGGGCCTCGAGTTCTGCCTTCGGCAGGATTTTCGCGCTGAAGTCGGCTATGAAGTCAGCTAGGAATTTAGACTTGATGGCATTTCTTGGAAGGTATGAGATGTCATGCTCGCTGAGCTCGATGGCCCATCTTGCGAGCCGGTCTGATAGTTCAGGCTTGTGTAAGATGCTCCTCAGCGGGAAGGTCATTACCACTTTTGTGGGATGGCACTGAAAATAAGGTCGTAGCTTCCATGAAGCTACTACCAGTGCTAGCGCCAGTCTCTCAAGGTGTAGGTACCGAGTTTCTGCGTCCACTAGTGTTTTGCTAATGTAATAGATAGGAGACTGCGTACCTTTGCTTTCGTTCACCAGGACGGCGCTGACGGCGACCTCAGATACAGCCAGGTACACCAGAAGTGGTTCATATGGGCTTGCTTTGACTAGTAGAGGTGGAGAGGATAGGTACGCCTTCAAATTCTTTAAGGCTAAACTCACTCCTCGTTCCATTGTAGCCCATGGTATTTCTTCAATACACAAAAGAATTTATGGCACATGTTGGAGGATCGTGAGATGAACCTGGAGAGGCCGGCTATCCGGCCCGTCAGCTTCTGTACTTGTTTTTTGCTGCTTAGCACTTCTGGGATTGCATCTATTGCTTTGATCTGATCTGGATTGACTTAGATACCTCTCTGCGATATGAGAAATCCCAAGAACTTTTTCGAGGCAACACCGAAGGTGCATTTCTCGGGGTTTTGTTTCATCCTGTATCTTCTCAATATTTCGAAGGCTTCCTTCAGATGGTCAAGGTGGTCTTTTTTTCTTGATTACTTTGCTAGCATGTCGTCGATATAGACTTCCATTGTTTTGCCAAGCTGCTCCTTAAACATCTCAGTCACCACCTTGGTACGCGGCTCCCGCATTTTTGAGCCCAAAGGGTATTGCTTTGTAGCAGTATGTTCCTCGGTGAGTGATGAAGTTTGTATTCTCCTGATCTTCTTCGGCCATCATGATTTGATTGTAGTCGGAATATGCATCCAGGAAGCTCAATAGTTCGTGTCCGGCCGTTGTGTCTATTAGTTGGTCGATGTGGGGCAGTAGGAACGTATCTCTTGGGCATGCCTTGTTCAAGTTGGTGAAGTCCACGCACATTTGCCACTTCCCATTTTTCTTCTTGACCATAACAACGTTAGTGACCCATTCAGGGTACTTGGATTCCCTGATGGAACCATTTGCAAGTAGTTTGTCTACTTCTTCATGCACCGCTTCATTGATGGCGGCGTTGAATTTTCTCCTAATTTTCCACACGTGCGGGTGTAGTGGATCAACGTTCAGTTTGTGGGTGGCGATTTCTCGCGGAATCCCTGGCATATCTGAATGGGAAAAAGCGAACAGGTCTGCATGGTTAGACAAAAATTCACGATACTTACTTGGGTTTGAAAGGCCGTGGTCGATGTACGCCTTCTTCGCGAGGTCTGTCACACCTCCTTTTTACACTTACACCCCCGAAAAAGGGCGTAAAAGAGTTTTCCTAATTAAAGGACAATTGGAATGCGATTTATTTATTTATTATTCAGTGTCGTCACTTGGGAGATTAATGGTATCCCAAGTCACCGGTTGAATCCCCAACCGAGGAAAATCATGACTCTGTTAACAGTCTTCGAACTAGAAATCCGAATAAGGAATTCTGTTAATCCGGGAGAAGGTATTTGGCATTCCTGAGTTCTGTGGTTCAAGCACGGTCGCTCAACCGTTGCATTTAACTTTTATCTGATTTTATTATATGAAGAACCTATGTGCCAATTTTTACTTTTTATCGCTTTTTATTCAGTATGTATTTTTAAGATAAAGTGAACGTCGTTTAAAACATGTCTTTAGATCACGTCATATGAAATGCACCCGCAATACTAAACACATTTTATTCAACATTTTGGGATTTGGATTTGGGTCGCATGAAATGCACACCCAAATTTAAGAAGGTAAAATTATTTAAAAAAAATGCGCCTAAAGATGCTAACGCGTTATTATCTTTTGGGAAGGTCGTGAAATTAGCTAAACGGCCCGTCCCGAATTTCTAAGTATTTTTAGCTTTTATTGAGTGCCCTGTAATTTTTGTATTTTATCGGGCGAGGCTCGTCTCATTTTATTTTAAAAGGACAAACATAAAAGTAAATGTATTTTTCTATTTTTGTTTTGTCTCTAAAAGAAAATAAAAGATCCTAATTGATTAATATTAGAATTCGGGCTTCAAGTTCAAGACCGGGTCCAAACAAAAGGAAGAACCTTTTAATTTGAACCCGCTACCTAACTCAAAACCCAAATTTAGGCTGGATTAAAATAAGAATAATGATCCTCAAACCAAATCTAAATTATTGGGCCAAACAAAATTGCTACATGGACGATCGTTGTGCCAATCCCCCAAAAGTGGTATTTGGGCCAGGCGCAAATGAGATTCAGGCCCAAACGAGTATGCCTTGACTCCATATGAGTCCGTTCAGCGTGAACAAAAGAAAAGCTTCAGCAGTGGGGATATTTCAACTCCCCATCGAACCCATATCAAGACGGACATAAGGCATCATTTAGAATAATGGCTATTGAGCCACAATCATTAAAATATACCCACCTGCACTCGATTTAAACAAGTAATCACAAGAAAATCACTTCGTACTGTTTTTATTCAAATTTGATGATATCGACAACCTTGATTTTAATTTTGTATCCACTAAACCATTCACTGCTTACTAATTTGGGTGTATCGAAGTAAACTAAAATGCCATTAACTAAATTAAACTATCAAACACAATGAACTAACTTGGCAAACATGAACACTCCGTATCAGACTCCATCCACATGCCCACTTGAGAATACAAATTCAGTTTCGCATATCATGTAGAGTGGAAATAATTAATCATGTAAAGCTATTTAAAGTGACTAACAGTTAAATTGTAAAATTGAGTCCAATCCAAACCAATCAACAGTCTAATACAACTAAGTTGTCCCAATCATTCAATCCAATACACATAATTAACAAAACTCAAATTACATAAACATGTTAAGTATTATTCAAATCCATTCGAATGTTCATCACTCCACAGGCAGAAGAATTTTCATGTCATGCCAATTTCAAAGCTACAACAATTAGGATTCAAGCTTGTACCTGGAATTTTGGAATTAAGAAGAGGCAGAATCAGTTAACAGCAAGACTACGAACAGAAATCAACCAGCTAGAACTTAGTTTAATAACCACGGCGGATTTTTGAAATCAAGTCATGCTCAAGCAAAACACCACGAGTTACATGAACCCACAACTATACCAGGAGCTACAAAGTCCTTCAATGACCAACAATCAACCAAAATCACCTCAAATACTCTTGATGCTACCAACTCTCATGTACAAAACAGCAATGAAGGATCCAAAAGCAAAATCTAAGAATTAACTGAACTAAGCTATGAAACAGTGACATTTTTTTTAGTTTTTCTATTTTTTTATCTGTTTTTGTATTAATGTGTATCGGAATTCAAAAGCTAATATGAAATTTAGAGAAAAGGGGAAGAGCTTTTAGTCGAAATTTTTGGGCTGAAAAGAAGACCCTTTTTTCCAATGCAAATGACATCCTTTTATAGATAAACAAGAGTGAAAAAAATCAGCAAATTGGGTTTTCTTTTCAGTCCCTCTTTCTTTTCAATTTGATCCCTTTCTTTTTAATTTGCTGCTCAAGTAAGTGCTTTTAAAATGCTGAAGTATATTCTAGAAGCTTCTAGGATGCTCTTGTAGTTAGGCACTTTCTATACTACCCTTTCCTTGTCTTGAAATTACTATTCTTCATAAAACTACCATTTTCTATGCCTAAAATACCCTTCTAATACTCTGAAATTTATAGCCTAAGTTAACTGAACCAAATCCCACACCCCAGTTAGAATTTTAACCCAAGTTAATTAAACACAAAACTGCTCAGCTATATCCAATTTCACTATCCTAACCTTCCTTATTCAGCACTAAATTGATCACAAACTACAATTAAACCAATCAACCCCCAAATTTAAACTTCAACGAACAGAATAAACAAGTAAACCTAATTATGCTATCAACAATTAGTAATTAACAACTGAGCACTCAAGCTATCAACAATCAGAGTTGAACCAGAATTTAAAACAAAGAGATGAAAATTAACCTAAAACAAATTAAACCTAAACATTGATAACAAATCAAAGAAGAATAATTCATGCTAAAACTTGACTGAAAACTAAGACGATGCTCAATTAAATAGACAAAACAAATAACAAAGCAGGAACTAAAGAACAAAACAAAAGAAGTGAAGAACTTACTGCAGATTAATCTTCAAACCAAAGCCTTCAAAATTCACTTCGAGTTAATATTATAGGTTCATCTCATAGGAGATAAACTCATAAAATTAACCTGAGTTAACTCGTCTTGACCAATCAACAAACAATTCGAAGCTATCACCCTGGACCTGCAGTTTTCGAGCTTCAGAGAGGTTAGAAGGGTTTTAAATAAGGATTCGTGGAAGGGGGTGAGGGGGTCATTTGGTATCGATTTTGTAAAATTTGGACGAACTAGTTCTTTTTTTCACCAAATTCTAGATCTGGAATTTGAGGATTGGGGCAAAATGGAACGGAGAGGAAGAGAGGATCATAGGGTAGAAATTTGGGGTTGATTGGGGCTTCTCCGCCAGCGGAGACGATTTTTGGCGGCGGTCGGCGACGGCGTAGCAGCGGGGGACGATGGGGTGAGTTTGGGTACGAGGAGGGTGAGTATTGTCGTTGAATTATAACGCCTGTTATTACACTTTTGTGTGAGGTAAGGGATGAATTCTGAGCCATTAGATCATTGGGCGTGAACGGCTCGGATTGACTGACCACCAAACGATAACGTTTTGGGGAGAGGGGTTCTTGGACCGGGTTAGGTGATAATTGGGCTTGGACCGAGGTGCCATTGGCTTGGGCTGGCATGAGTTAACTGAACCAAAATCCCAATGTTGAGCAACCTTTTACTTCTCTTTTAATTTTGAATTGCTTTTCAAGTAAAACCTTTTTATTTTTTCCTACTTTAATATTTGTCATACTTTTTACCTCGTTTTGATTTATAAAAATTGCAGAGATTAAAATAGAAATCAGACTAAATTAATTAATGTCTAGAATTTCTAAAATTATTTCAAGACAAATTCACCATTAAATGATAAAAATGCTAAGTGAACTATTTATTGCTATTTTCTTTATATTTGTTCTAACACAAATTAACTCCTAATTAATATAAAAAATATGAAATTAAAACCTAAATGCAAATGCATATTTTTGTATATTTCATATGAATTAACATGCACGAATAAAATGTAAATAATTAACACAAAATTCACAAAAATTAAAAAAAATAAGGAAAAATCTTTTTTTGTTTGAAGTTTATGGGAATAATTCATATATAGGGTAAAAATCACGTGCTCACAAGGTCGTTATTATCTAGTTGAATGGGGTCGAGTTTTCGACCGTGGCTTTACTGGCCTCTATGATATCGGGATCTTTGATGGCGTCCTCTGCCGGATGGACCTTAGTCCCCGACAGGGCTGATTGCTATGCTTCTGCGCTCGCCCCTTCGAGTTGTTTGGTGTGGGTGTAGTCTTAAGCTATTTTGTAGCATTCCTGGGCGGTGTGAGGTTCACTTCGTATGCTGAACACCCCCCATGGGGTAGGGAATTTGATCACTTGATAAAAGCGGGAGGGGACTGCTCTCATGGCATGTATCAACTGACGTCCAATGATGGCGTTGTATGTCGTTTCTTGGTTCATCACGTGGAAAGTGGTTTCTAGAATGACTCCCCCCGCCAGGACGGGTAGTGTTACTTCACCATATGTTCTTTTCACTGCATTGTTAAAACCAGTCAACGTTGTGCAACACGGTATTATCTTGTCCTCGAGTCCCATAAGTGCAAGGACCCTTGAGTGGATAATACAGGCATCGCTACGGTCGTCAACCATAATTCTCCTAACATTTGTATCTACAATGCGTAAAGTAATGACTAAAGCATTTTAATGAGGAAAATACAAACCATCGCTATCAGACTTATCGAAGGTGATACTATCTTCGAAGTTGTCATACCGTTCGTGGGCGATGGTTTGCTTTAACTTGTGAGTGGTGGTGAATTTGACGTGATTGATCGCCGAGTCATTGCCATCCCCGATGATCATGTTGATTGTGTGTGTTGGTGAGGACGACCTTGGCAGCTCGTTGGGTTGTTCCCGTCCCCGTGCAAAGTTGAGTTTTCCTTTATTGCTGAGTAGTTCTCTCAGGAACCCTTAGTTCTGCATCCTGACCACCTTCTGTCGTAGACCTATAGAGTCTTTGGTTTTATGCCCTCGCTCCTGTTGGAACTCATATAGGGCGTTTGACTTTCGGGTGGTAGGGTCCGACTTTATCATTGCTGGACACTGAACCTTGTTGCCCAGCTTCTCTAGTGCGTACACTACCTCTGAAGGAGAAACACAAAGTTTATGTGCAGATAATAAAGGGGGCATACCTCGCTCGTTTCTTAGGGGGGCGACATGTCGCTGTAGTGCGTTCATGTGCCTTGGTGGTAGCGGATTAGATTATCTGACGTATGGTTGATGTCTTTCCCTGTTGGGACGTGGGATTTTCTCCCGTCGCACTTCATTGCATCGATCCCCCTAATCTCTGGGAATATCTTCGTTAGTCGCCAGGTAGGACAGTTGAGGTCGTCTTCATCTGCACGCACCTCGGTACAGTAGGCATTGTGAATTTCTTCCCATGTGGTGGGAGAGTACTTCATGAGGCGACTTAGCAATTTCTTGGTCGCCCTCGAGCCGTCCATGCTTAGCCCATTCTAGAAAGTGGCGACTGCCATACCTTATGATACGTTTGGTAGGCTCATTCTTACCCTATTGAATTTGGCCAGGAAGTTTCTGAGCCCTTCTCCCATGGTTTACCCAACAGCGAAGATGTCACTGACTCTTGCCTCTTCTTTCTTTGCTCCTGCATGTGTGGTGACAAACTTATCCGCCATTTCCTCGAACGTGGAGATGCCCTTAGCCGGTAGCTGGGAGTACCATGTCAAAGCTCCACCTGGCAATGTTTCGCCAAACTTCTTCAGAAGCACGGATGATACCTGTTCTTTTGCCAAGTCGTTACCTTTCACAGCTGTGATGTAATGGATTAGATGGTCCCCGGGTTCCGTAGTCCCATCGTATACCCTCAGGTAGAGGGGCATTTTGAAGCTCTTTTGGATAGAGTATGGAGCCGTCTCCTATGTGTAAGGTTGTTCCACAAACCTACCTACGTCGCGCTTTGGCAGCAGTTTAGGAGCACCCGGGATCTTGTCTACCCTTTCTTGATGTTCCTTCATTTGGTCACGGAGCGACTTATTTTTGTGTTCCATTTCCTCCATCTTTCTGAGGATGGCTGCGAGCACTCCGCTGTTGGTTTGAGTGTCGGTGAGCACATTGTTTGCTCGCGCGATCTCGGGTTCATCTTCGGCTGCAGTGAGGCCCATTACTGGCGTGCGTCATACGCCATATTATGGTGACTTTTCGACCAAGTTGCTTAGAGTGTTTGTTAGCCACTTTCAGCAGCTCCTTGATTTCTGGGGTGCTTCCTTAGATGTAGATGTGGAAGTGTCACGACCCAAACCCCGTCGTGATGGCGCCCAACCATAACGTTAGGCAAGCCTGACCAACAATCGCTCTCAATTCGACAAGAAATCTCAAAACCGATGATTTAAGGAAAAATGTAATAGTCTTAGAATAATAATCCAATATTAATAGTAAATAATACGGAGAGATACACATAACTGATAAAACACTCCCATAAGATCAGGGGTCACGAGTCTAGAGCCTCTAAAACAAACTGGATAACAATGTCTGGACGAAAATACACAAGTTTGGAAATGTATATATAAATAAGACTAAAATAGGAAGAGTAGTCAGGTCCTGCGAACGTCCAGCAGCTACCTCAACAACTCTGATAATCTCTGGAGACAACGACTGCTAAGCTAAGCCACTAGTACACCTGAATCTGCACACAAGGTGCATGGAGTAAGGGGTGAATACTACCGACTCAGTGAGTAATAAGCATATAAAATGTCTGAAGATAAGAAATCCACCAAATGTCACAAAGTAAAGCTAAAACTAACAGTCCGACATCTTAACTATGAACCAATAGCAAAGCAATATCAAGTATATCGGTCAAGTAAGATGCAAGAATGCAATGAAATGCACATGTTCCGCTGCGGCGTTCAACCCGATCCATTTAACGTCGACGATGCTCACTGGGGTTGTGTACAGACTCTGGAGGGGCTCCTACATCCCAAGCGCAATATCAGCCAGGTATTGGCATAAAACAGGATTTCGGCCTCATCATCAATATATAATAATCGCTACAGCGTATAGCCCCATCCATACTCAGTCCACCAGTATGCAAATGAGTCACATAATAGATTCAATTAAATTCTCAGTTTCCAATTATTAAGAAAAGATAACTTAGTTATTTAACTTCAGGAAAAGTGACTTAGCATTTTATAACAGTGATTAATCACAGGACTGGGATCAATGATTATACAAATCATTATATCAAAACGATATCCATCCTCCGTGGATGCTACAGATCGGCACAAGGCCCCGAACATAGCAATAAGCCCAGTTATATTCAATACATGGAGCGTATCAGTCGCCAATATAGTATAATTATTGTTCGGGATGGACCAAGTCACAATCCCCAGTCATAAACAATCCCGCATCTGCCATGGGATGCGAGTCACGCCCTAACATAGCGTCACAATGTGATAAACCGAGGTTTTAAACCCTCATGCCATCATCTATACAAACTACTCACCTCTAACCGGCCGTAGACTGGTCCGCGATGCCTTTTCCTCTTGAATCTTCCTCTACGCTCGTCGAATCTAGTCAAAACCACAATGAATACATACATATGGGCTAAAGAAACATAACCCAATTAAAATTACTCGAAAAGTACTAAAATTCACGAAGTTGGTAAAACCCGAGCCTCGGGCCCACTTCTCAAAAAACTATGAAAGTCACATCAACGGATTCCTCATCTCGCCACGAGTCCGAACATATAAAATTTATCGGAAACGGAGTGCAAATGGCCTTTCAAATTCCCAAAATTCGTTTTCAAAAACCAAGCCCTAGTTCTTCACAATTTCAACCCACTTTCATGAATTTGAGTGTTGATTCTTCAATAAAATGGTGTTTCTAAGTTAAGAGATTACCTCCATTCAATACCCGTTAAAAATCCTATTCAATTTGACCAAAAAGCTCTCTTGGTGGATTAAAAATGATGGAAATTATGAATAGGTCACCTATCCAAAATTACCTAACGGAGCTATTGCAACTCTCGGAATTCCATTCCGACCCTCGGATAAAAATCTCACCTATCAACCGGAATTCACCAAAATTCAAACTTAGCAAATTCAAGCCTAACTCTACACTAGACCTCCAATTCAATTCCGATTGCACCCAAGCCTTAAATCATCACCCGAAACTAGTCGTATCATCGAAAATTCATTCCGAGCCTTCTAACTCATAAGTCAACATCCGGTTGACTTTTTCAAACTAACCTTCTCTTAAAGAGACTAATTGTTTTATTTCTAACCGAACTACTAATTACTTCAAATTCACCAAACACATATAATGAAACATATAGAAGCATAAAACGGGAAAAACAGGGCGGATATACCTGAGACACGGGTCGGGTCGTTACAGGAAGCTCCCCTTTCTCGTGGATCCGTCAGATCTCTGGGTGGAGGAGGTGGGTTCCTCCACTCATCGTGGTGCTTGGGGTTGCGTTCAAGATATCATGGTGCTTGGGGTTGCGTTCAAGATGTTATCTTCACCTGCTTTGTTGAGAGAATCCATGAGGTTGACCCCAACCTCATTTATCGCTTTCTTTTTTGCAAAATTGTCAGCCATGCTTGTTCGTACGATGTAGGGGATGGTTGTCAGTGGTTTTCTAGGCACAAACTATAACTTTAATTCTCGAAATCCCCACAGACAGCGCCAAATTGTTTGGCTCAAAAGGTATATACACTTTGTAAGCTTAAAAACAATCAATAAAATATACATGTAAATCGTAATCAAGTAGAATAAGCCCTAGAAAAGGTTATCTAGCCAAGATCGTAGCAGATCTGAAAATGTAAAAGGTTATGGAGAGTCTTAATATCAAAGAAAGATAGAGAGAAGCTTGTTTGCAAATAGTAGAGAGAGAAAGTAGAGTGATGGTATTACAAGGTAAATGTCTCCTTTAATATTAGGTGACCTTTTTTGAAACAATCAAAAGAAAAGTACAAAAGTTGGTGGCTTTCTCGTAGGAGGAAGCCAAGCCTTAAACGATGGCGTTCCTCCATCTAGTTAATTAGGACGTCCTTGCTCGGGCCGTCCTTGCCTGAGTCGACACGACTTAAGGGCGGCTTTGTCATGAAAGACGTGCCTGCTTAGACGGGGAGGGGACGAGCCGGATTTTACCTCATACAACCTATAAAACGTAATATTTTATCTATATACAGAGTACACTTTTTTAATGAAGAGTGTCAACTGATCACCTTATAACCATGTGGCTTCGTTACTATATTAAGGGAGCTTGATGCACTTAATTCTCATTAAGTACGAGTTTGAGAAAAGTTAAAATCATATTGATTCTATTATACATCTTATCTTGTAAGAGATTTTTTCGAATTTTTGAACTCATAAATTCCTTCGTCGTAAGACGACAACTCTTGTAGTTGCGACTGTGCCAAACTTCTCCTTTCTTTATCATTCATTTCTTAATCTTGTAATATTAAAATTTATATTATAAAAATTCCAATAAAATAAATATAAATTCAAAATATTCAAACGCGAAAAGATACGTCAAAGTTTAGTAGCGGTGTCTAACTAAGCCAACAACGCACCAATAGGATTACTAGAAAAACAAAGGCTATAGCATCTTGCTTGAGTAATTTGAGTGCTTGAAATTCATCTCTTTTATTCTAAAATAAGATGACCCGGGATCAAAGAAACTTAGAAAATTAGCAAAATGGGTGTTTGAAATTCAAGGGGAAATTTTTTTTGAAAAGGAAACTTGAGAGATTTGGATTATTTTCAAGAAAATGGTTCAGAAAAAAAAAACTGAAAAGAGAAAAGAATACAGAAAACGATCACCAATGTATATAATTATTTAGAAAGCTAAATTTGAACTTTGAAGAAGATAGATATATATATAATATGTTTACCTGTATTTATTTCTATTTTCATGGAAATCCTATCTGCATGACTGAAATTTGTACACGACACTATTTTGTGCTTAGCACTTCCATTAATTTCTTGTATTAATTAATTACGATTAGTGAAAAATGACAAGATTAGCCCATAAACTAGTTTTAGCATAGAGTAGTATGTTAAATGTTATAGAACTCAACTATCAATACGTAATACGTACGCATTGATAAATGATACGAGTGTGTAAGTCCATACAAATAAATACAATTATTTGCTAAGTATTGTGATAAATATCATATTATGTTGGATGTCTACTCATCTTCCATAATTTTTATTTCAAATGCTTAATGACATATTCAATAACATATTTTAGTATGTTCGATGACATATTCCATGACATATTTTCTTCACCTTTTATGTAATAGATAAGAAAATACACACAATTGAAGAAGAATAAGATTCTCTCTTCCTCTCTTTCTCTCTATATCTCTTAGTTTTTTTTTGCTTGTTCTATATTGTTATTTCAGATTATATTTTATAACACGTTATCAGCACGAAGCTATACTATCTCAAGAAGATCTTTGACAAAATTAAGGTATAATTTTTCTTATATTTGTATTTTTTAAAGTATGTCTGATATTATGAAGAGAAAGTTCGTTGCCCTTGAAATTTCGGGCAAGAACTATATGACATGGGCATTGGATGCTGAATTCCATTTAGATGCAATGGGTCTTGGAGACGCCATTAGAGATAAAGATAAAGCATCTACCCAAGACTGTGCTAAGACCTTGATTTTCTTGCGCCATCACCTTGATGAAGGGTTGAAAATTGAATATCTCACATTGAAAGATCCACTTGTTTTGTGGAATGGTTTAAAGGAAAGATATGACAACTTAAAGTTGGTCACTCTTTCACAAGCACGATATGATTGGGCTCATCTTAGGCTCCAAGACTTTAAGTCTGTTTCTGAATATAATTCTGCTATGTTTAGAATTACTTCTAAATTGAAACTATGTGGAGATAATATCAGTGACTATGATATGCTTGAAAAAACGTTTATAACGTTTCATGCCTCTAATATGGTCTTGCAATAGCAGTACCGAGAGAAAGACTTCTTTGAGCACCATGATGGAAAAATAGACCACTTGATCAGTGATGAATTTGTGATTAAAGATGATTGAGAAGTTTAATTTTTATTTTTTCCTATTCATAATAGTTAGTGAATAATATCATATAATCATAGTCTTTTACTTGAGTAGTAATTATAATTAGTATGTCGAATTAGTTTAATATGTCATTGAATAAAGTTTGAGAATGGTCAAAATTTGTAGTTGGTATCAGTTGTAATTTACCATTTTAAACTATTTGATTAAAGTTTTTAAACCAACTGACGCTATGCGAGTTTTAAAGCCAGGTGAGAATTTTAAAGCCCACTGATAGTATAGATTGTCACATTACATGATTATGATCTTTACAATGGTGTTATTTAATATATCAGAATATTTCAATATTAAAAGATTTCTGCTGTTTAAATTTTCACAAGAATGTTTAACTATAATAAGAATTTACATACGCATTTTAATTAGTACGTTATTGGCTTATAAATATGCAGATATGTGATTGTACAATATATGTAGTTGTTGCTACATTAATTTATAATATATACTATGCCTACAGATTTACATATGTAATATATGATTGTTTCAACATACATCATATAATTATAATTATGGTAGCTACTGTATGATATTATTGCATGCTATTTTATTTATGGATTTTATTTATTTTATTTATGGTTCTTATGTTTAGATAATTCTTTACGCAATTCCTATTGGAGTTACTAATGCCCCTTTGTTGTTGTCTTTGTTTTCCCCTTTCCTTCACTAAGCCGAGGGTCGATTGGAAACAGCCTCTCTGCCCTTCGGGTAGGGGTAAGGCTCGTCAACCTATTACCCTCCCCAGACCCTACTTTGTGGGACTATACTGGGTAGTTGTTGTTGTTGTTGTTGTTGTTGTTGTTGTATGTGTATAGCCAGTATGATTACATTTATAGTATTATATAACTCCCATGACTTTATATTTTGTTAGCAGCATTAAGTACATATTATACATATATAATCAAGTTGTTCAATCAAAGATTGTGTCTTATGGAATTTTTTTCTTTATCTCTGAAAATACTAATATTTGTATATTTCTTTTGTATGTCAAAGCATGAGAAGCAAATATGGATATCTCACAACACAAACTTGAATCAATGTTTAATTGTAAAAATATTTGTTTAATTGATTCATCTACGATACATTCAATATTCAAAGAGAAGAAATATTTCTCTCATTTAAGTATGTGTAAGGCAATTGTTACTACAATTTCTGGTAGTAGTAATTTAATTGAAGGCTCTGGAAGAGCTACTATAACTCTGCCTAAAGGAACAATACTTATCATAGATAATGCAACGTTCTCCTCCAAGTCCAAGAGGAACTTGTTGAGTTTTAGAGATATCCGTCGAAATGGACACCATATTGAGACAATAGATGAGAATAATCTTGAATATTTCATCATTACCAAGAATGTCTCTGGCCAAAAGAGGGTTATTGAGAAGTTCCCATTTTGATCTTGTGGCTTGTATTGGATAAGAATTAGTGCAATTGAGGTACATTCTACTATAAACCAAAGGGTTATTGATTCCAATACTTTTGTACTTTGGCATGATCGATTGGGACATCCTGGATCAATTATGATGAGACGAATTATAGAAAATTCAAATGAGCATCCATTAAAGAATTTAAAGATTCTTTTAAATGATGAATTTTCTTGCACTTCTTGTTATCAAGGCAAATTAATTATTAGACCATCACCAACAAAGGTTGGAATTGAGTCCCCTGCATTCTTGGAATGTATACAAGGGGACTTTTGTGGACCTATTCACCCACCTAGTGGGCCGTTTAGATATTTTATGTTCTTACTGGACACATCTTCTAGATGGTCTCATGTGTGCCTATTGTCATCTCGCGCCTTGCGTTTGCAAAATTAATGGCACAAATAATTCGATTACGGGCTCAGTTTCCCGGTAATCCAATTATGTCTATTAGACTTGATAATGCTGCTGAGTTTTCATCCCAATGATTATTGCTTATCAATCGGGATAAAAGTGGAACATCATGTAGCTCATGTTCACACTCAAAATGGTCTTGCAGAGTCTTAATGAAACGTCTGCAATTGATAGCAAGACCATTACTCATGAAAACGAGGTTGCCCACTTCTGTTTGGGGTCACGCCATTTTGCATGCAGCAATGCTGGTTCATCTCAGACCGACAAATTATCACAAATATTTCCAGTTGCAATTAGTTTTGGGTTATGAACCTAATATATCTCATCTAAGAATTTTTCGATGCGCTGTATATGTGCCTGTAGCACCCCTATATCGCACCAAGATAGGCCTCCAAAGAAGGTTAGGAATATATGTTGGGTTTGAATCGCTCTCCATTATTCGCTACCTTGAAACATTAACGGGAGATTTGTTTCACTGCTCGTTTTGCTAATTGTCGATTCGATGAGGCATTTTCCCCAAAATTAGGGGGAGAAATTAGTGAAACCAAACGTGAAATTTTGTGGAAAAATATATCATTGTCTCATCTTGATCCACGTGCCTCTATTTGTGGCATAGAGGTACAAAAGATTATCCATTTGCAAAGAATAACAAATCAAATGCCAGACGCATTTACGGATTTGAAAAGGATAACAAAATTGCATATCCCTGCAGAGAATGTTCCAATCCGTATTGTTGTCCCTATTGGACAATCTTCTAGTGTCATAGCTAATGAATCGAAAACACGCCTAAAACGTGATAAGCCATTGGGTTCCAAAGATTGAAATCCTAGAAAAAGGAATATAAATGATCAAAATGACACTACGAAAGAATCTCATGAAGAAATCCACGATTTAATAAATTCTGAGATTCATGAGGAATCCACTGAGCCCGAGACTTAAGAAAATAAGGAACTATCAATAAATCTAAGCGATATTGAGACAAATTTAAATCGAGTGGATATTGTGGTGGATTATGTCTTTGCATATAATGTTGCATCTAGCATTATGCAAGAGAGTGAGGATCTTGAACCTCAATCTACTGGAGAATGTCGACAAAGACTTGATTGGCCAAAATGGCAAGAAGCAATCCAATCAGAGTTAAATTCACTTGCAAAACGTGAAGTTTTTGGGCTTGTAGTCCAAACACCTAATGGTGTTAAGCCTGTTGGCTATAAATGGGTCTTTGTACGCAAGAGAAATGAGAAAAATAAAGTATAAAGATATAAGGCACGCCTTGTTGCACAAGGATTTTCACAAAGGCCCGGTGTCGATTATGAAGAGACACATTCACCCGTTATGGATGCTATAACGTTCCGTTATCTCATTAATTTTGCTTTCCATGAAAAGATTGACATGCATTTAATGGATGTGGTTACCACATACCTTTATGGATCACTTGATAATGAGATATACATGAAAATTCCTGATGAATTTAAAATGTCAAACGCACATAATTTTAAGTCTCGGAAAATGTTTTAAATTAAATTGCAAAGATCTTTGTATAGTCTAAAGCAATCAGGGCGAATGTAATATAATTGTCTTAGTGAGTATTTATTAAAGGACGATTATATGAATGATGCCATTTGCCCATGCGTTTTTATAAAGAAAACAACATCGGAATTTGTTGTACTTGCCGTATATGTTGATGACATAAACTTATTGGAACTCCTATAGAACTCCAAAAGGCAATTGATTATTTAAAGAAGGAATTCGAATTGAAAGATCTCGGAAAGACAAAATTATGTCTTGGTTTGCAAATTGAATATTTGGCAAATGGAATTTTTGTTCATCAATCTACCTACATAGAAAAGGTATTAAAACGGTTTTACATGGATGGAGCACATCCATTAAGTACTCCGATGGTTGTTCGATCACTTGATGTGAATAAGGATCCATTCCGACCTCAAGAAGAGAATGAAGAGCTACTTGGTCCTGAAGTACCATATCTTAGTGCAACTGGTACACCAATGTATCTTGCCAATACTACAAGGTCTGACATAACTTTTTCAATTAATGTCTTAGCAAGATATAACTCTGCTCCTACAAGGAGACATTGGAATGGAGTCAAACACATATTGCGGTATCTAAAAAGGACTACCGATATGGGCTTATTTTATGGTAATAGTAGTAGTCCTGATATTGTTGGTTATGCTGATGCTGAGTATTTATCTGACCTACACAAGGCTCGATCTCAAATAGGTTATGTGTTTACCTATGGAGGCACTGCCATATCTTGGCGATCGACTAAGCAATCAAATAATGACTACTTCATCTAATCATGCTGAGATAATTGCTATTCATGAAGCAAGTCGAGAGTGTATGTGATTAAGGTCAATACATCTCATTCGAGATAAATTTGGTTTGAAATATGACAAACTACCCACGATTTTGTATGAAGATAATGCAACATGCATAGCTCAATTGAAGGGATGATTCATAAAATGAGATAGGACAAAGCACATTTCACCAAAGTTATTTTTCATACATGATCTTCAAAAGAATGGTGATATCAATGTGCAACAGATTCGTTCAAGTGATAACATGGATGATTTGTTCATCAAGTCTCTACCGATGTCAACCTTCAAGAAGCTTATACATAAGATTGGGATGCGAAAGCTCAAGGATGTGAGTTGATGCACTCATCAGGGGGAGGTAATACGCGTTGTACTCTTTTTTCCTTACAAGGTTTTGTCCCACTGGGTTTTCCTTGCAAGGTTTTTAACGAGACAACCAAAAGGCGTATTTCTAAACATGTGTACTCTTTTTCCTTCACTAGGATTTTTCTTTCCCATAGGGTTTTTTCTAATAAGGTTTTAATGAGGCACATTATCTATGGACATCCAAAGGGGGAGTATTATGATAAATATCATATTATGTTGGATGTCTACTCATCTTCCATGATCTTCATCTCAAATGCTTAATGGCATATTCAATGACATATTTTGTATGTTCAATGACATATTTCATGACATATTTTCTTCACTTTTTATGCCTATATAAAGGTCTTGTAATAGATAGGAAAATACACACAATTGAAGAAGAAATAAGAACCTCTCTTCCTCTCTTTCTCGCTATATCTCTTAGTTTGTTTTTGCTTGTTTTATATTATTATTTCAGGTTATATTTTATAACACTAAGTGTACTTTTATAAAATTTAACTAATATCTATCAACGATGTAAGGTACTAATTTATTAGGACAACACGTACGATTAAACCGAGAAAGAAAGAAAGAAGGAAATTCATTTATTTAGTTAGGTGTATTTTAATTCAAGAAAAATGTCCACTTAACACACTTGTGGCTTCTGGGAAAATAGTTCCTTTCATCTCTAATATTTGTTTGATTTTACTTTTCAAAAAACCAGTCGTAGAGAATGTAGTATGGTCATATACATCAGATATTGAACTTCTTTTGATCTCAACTACTTTCCCATACTATAATTCTTGAGAGTCAAGTTGTCAGCCATACCTACCAATCTTAAACCATACTCCCTCTAATTCTTCTTCATTGAGTTTGTGCTAAAATTTCCCTTTTTTTTCCAGCACTATATTTGGTCTTTAATTTGTTCATTTAAGACAGAATAAGAAACAAAGACTTTTATTGTTATGTGTTAGACTTGTAATACATCGATAGTACGTATCCCAAAGAACTAGTAGGCAAAGAGTAGTCTCGTATACACCTTTCGTCGAAAAATAGTATTATGCAATATGTTACCTCTTTTACAATTATATCAAATTTTGAATATTTCTGACAAAATTCTTTGCTTCGCTATTTGTTTTAACCCTAATATCTTGAGTTTGTATTTAATTGTGCAGGGTTTGAAAGAAGACTAATTAAAGTTTTTTATATTTAAAAAGTTGAGATTTAAATAGTGACGTGCCAAAATGAAATAACATAACTTAAGTACCAAGATTGCAATTTTCAGCCGCAGGAGATAGATAAGGAGAATATTTCTAGTATATCTTAATTCAGAGAGAGAAAAAAAACAAAAAAATCGTATTTAATAAAATACAAGAAAAAGATTATAGTCCACTCTAAAGTAATTATTGAAAAATAATAGAAATAGAAAACGACAAATAACTCACATGCGCTGATGACTGATTCTTGTTTCGGATTGTGATTGGTGGCTCTAAAATTTAACCACCGTTTCTCATTTATTGCTTTGTTTTCTTCAGTTCAGACTCCACCTACACAACTTCCACTCTCCTTCAAAAGTTCCTGGAGAGGACGACACTGTGGAAATATATTTCCAAAAAAAAAAAATTTATTGACCCAAAAAACATTTTTTTTAAGAAATATTTTGATGGGGTTCCAATCTTGGTTCTTCCTTATCTTGATTCTTGCTGTTGGGGTTCCAATATCATCCTCTGTTCCCTTTATTGTACTCCATGGTATTGATTATTAATTTTCCTCAACTTTTGTTTACTGTTGATAGTACTATTTTCCGATTAATATTTGTTTATTTGTTGGTTTTGTGTGGATTAATAACTAATCAAAAGAGTTGGTGGTTGTAGGAATTGGAGATCAGTGTTCACACAATGGAGTGAAACGTTTCACTGAGGAACTAAGTGAATGGTCCAAATCTGAAGGATATTGCTTGTAATATTTCTTCTCTCTTTTTTGTATTTATTTGAAATAGTTTTTAGGAGCTCTACTTAGTATGACCATATGAAATATACTAATCTTATTTGGCGTTTAACAAATTTCTGCTATTACGTTGTATATGATTGCAAAACTGCTTATTAATCTTTACCTGTTCTAATTAAAATACTATTCATCCGTATAAAAGTTGTCTCTTTTATATTAAAGTGTCATGAAGCTTAATATGTTAATTTGACTTCATAAAAAAGGTAATATCTTTTTGTAAAAGATGTTTATTTGACTTTTGTATTATATTAATCTTAGTGGAAAAACAATACCAGGATAATGGTTGAAAACTTAGTTTGGTAAATAAAAGGTAATATCAAAGTATAAAATTTGTTTAGTTAAATGAATTTTGGATTCTTGAAAGTGGTGGAGTTTGTATAGAGTAATGTTATTAATCAAATGGTGTCAAATGTTTCGGACATTCCAAAATGGAAAGAGGGTCTTGTAAGGCTCTCTACCTCTACAAGATAGGGGTAATGTCTGCGTACACACTACCCTCCCCAAACCCCACCATGTGAGATTAAATTGGGTATGTTGTTATTGTTGGTCTTGTAAATTTGGACGGAGGATAATCGTATATTTGGCCACATTTTTTGCTAACTCTGTATCTGTACGCAAAACGGCTTCTTTATCTCATATGAAGTAATAGGTGTTTTGTTTGATCAAAGAAGTTTGAAATGTTAATTTGACTTATGTATTATGTTAGTAGTAATGGAAGAAATACTAAAATAATGATTGCAAGTTTCATAGAGAAAATATCACATCAAAATTAAACTTGAATTCTTAAATGAATTAGAATTCTTGAAAATTGTGAAGCTTGTATGAAATGATATCAAAAATTTTTGGACGTCTCACATGGGAAAGCTTCACATTAGTTGTAGTTCCTTTTTCCTTGATATAAAAAATTATAGTTCCTTTTCCTTTTCTTGAAATAATGTTACTGCTGGTACGGCTTTAGTTATTTGTTTGATACAGCTTAAACATTTGGATAATGACTACTATATTCTTCTGATTTTTTTGAATAAGCCTTCTGATAAGCTACTAGCTTAGAGAAGCAACTAATACAGTGAAGTCGAGGATAAATGTTGAACTCTATTTATCACAAGTTGTGTCATGGCCTAGCTTCTAATAGACTAACATTCATCACTTTGAGCTAGCCATGATTATTTTGTAACAGAAGAGTTTATGCTTAAATATCGGAGTTGGAGTCAATTGTGGAAAATGGTTGTTCTTTGATCTTATGCTCAATTGATTACTTAACTTTTACTTATCGAAAAAGATTGATGCATGAATAAAGATGCATGATAATCAGCAAAGTGGATTAGAAAGTCCTCAAAGGCATCTCAAGCACCGCCCCCACCCTCCTCCACACACCAGGAAAAAATAAAAACTTCTGATGTCTCCTAGTTTTCATGTATTTGTTTTCAAGATTATGACCAGTAGTGTTAGTGTTAGTGTTAGTGTTAGTATGGTATCTTTTTATTTTTTAGGTTGCTGTTACTGCCTACTGTTTGATTGCTATCTTTCGCTTCAATGCTCTTAATATCTTGCTATTGCTGCTACTTGTTGCAATGCTTCTTTTCATCTTTTCTTTAGCCAAGGGTCCATCGAAAATAACCTCTCTGTCCTCTCACGGTAGGGGTAAACTGTAAAGTCTGCGTACACACTACCCTTCCCAGACTTCAGTGGAAATTCAATGGGTTGTTGTTGTTGCTGTTGTTGTTTTCAAGATTATTAGCAGGATTTGTTTTGTTTGTCCTTGAAGCAATAGTTGACATAGGTCGATAAGAAGGTACTATGTCACAATGGCTTTTTATCTGTCAAAAGAGAGTTTATCAATCTCTTTGGTGGAGGTTCTGGATTTGCATTTTGAGTTGTACATGCTGAATCTGTTCTATTTCTATATGCAGCCTTAGCTTATATGATTCTGTTTTATGGACCAGCTCCTACGAAATCATATTTGCATACTGTTCTCCATATAATTTACTTTCTTCTGCATGATTATGTAACTTATCTTGTTTTTTAATTGCACTGTCTTTGAACTTCCCCTCGTAGGGAAATTGGAAATGGATCATGGGACTCTTGGTTTATGACTTTAGAGGATCAGGTAATGCATCAAAATCTAAATGCTAGTCGTCATCTTCAGAACCTAGTTCTGATATGTTCTTTTTTGTGTGCAGGCTGATGTAGTGTGTAGCAAGGTGGTGGAGCTCTGTCAATTAATTGTTTTTGTGGCTAACCTATCGTATTTGTTACTCACTGATGAAAACAAACTTTCAAGTACAGGTTAAGGAAATGAAAGAACTCCAAGATGGTTACAACATAGTTGGTCTCTCCCAGGTTATTTAAAGAACCTAGATCTTCTATGAGTGTGCTCTACTTTGTACTCTACTCTACTTTTATGAGTGTGCTTCCATCACTTAGGACCATATTTGTATGTCAATATGATCCTTAACCAATTCCACTTGGATTTATTTAAACCATAAAATCTGTTGGTGACCAATATGATGCTTGAACTAAGTCCGCTTATTCACTATTCATCTGCTTATGATGCAGGGTAACCTAATAGGCCGAGCTGTTATTGAATTTTGTGAGGGAGGACCACAGGTAGGAAAAATGTTTAAAGCAGGCTTCGGCTTTCTGCATGTAATTCCAATTTGTATGCATCAGATAAAGATGACTTCTAATTTTATTTGCTTCTTGAAGTCACATCATATGTCTTATTCTAGTCGTTTCAACCCAGCTCTTGCGACATTTGTGGATGTGTACTTCCATGTAAAATATGATTGGCCGCCCTATAAATCAGCCTATGACTGATTAGAATTGCCTTATTTGCAGTAGGCTCTCCATGATTCACTAGGACGATGGAACATTTGTACTAGGAAATTACTGTGAGAATGATGACTCTTTGGGCGCACTTGTCAAATATAATAATGCTCTTTTAAAAAACCAAAGAATCTCGGGCTCAATATTCTTTTTCTTTATCTCCTACAGAATGCCAGTTCCAGTTTTTTGTTTCCAGTCCCAGCAAGGTTATTGGTAGATTGTTAAAACATTTAAGATTATATCTCTTCAGCCTTCACCTTCTTCTCCTTTCCTAAAACAACACCCTAGGTTGCGATGCAATACTCTTCACCATCAGTAGAAGTGATTCATCTGAATTTGAGGGCCTGCCTTCAGCAGTGGAAATACTTCTCCGGTCTTTGCCTGACGAATTTCATTAGTCTTTTTGCTTCTGGAGAACAGTAAAGCACATACATTGATCAGAATGAAAAAATAGATCCAGTCTTTCCTGTACTTAATATGCCAATGATTAGTCATTCCATCAACTTGTAGTATTTGAAGTAAAGAAAAGATTCTCTATTTGTGTAATGGATGCAAATGGAGAATGAAGAAAAACAAAAAAGACGACGAGGAAAAGAAGTACTAAACCTCCCTCTTTACAGTAATTGGAGGAATGAAGTGATATATTGTATTGACTACCTAAAGGGAGCCCCTTTGGGATGTAATATCTCTCTCTTCTCAACATCTCCATAAGTGTGTGAGACTAATGTGTGCATTTCGATTAGGATCGTATTCTATGGTTACGATTCTACCATATATGTGTTTTTCATTCCGTCGAAAATCAATTTTACCGTATAGATGCTTATGACTTCCCCCTCTATGCCTTGGGGTAATGATTCCTCTGGTTTTACAACCTTTACCACAATGATGATGACGGTGTCAAACGTGCTGCTTCCCGACCTTTTAATCTGCATTATTTATAGTGCACCGAGAAATCTTTGATTTTTCAGTTTTCCAAAGAAGGAAAAAGGAGAAGTCCAAGAGAGAAATCATTGAACTTCTTAGTGTTTCATGTGGTTTTTCTTTACATTATCAATTCCAGATGTTACTGTTGTCAGCTTGTCATCTGTCTAAGAGTTATGTTTTCTAGTACTTGAGAAATTTCAATAATAAGCATTTGTGCTTGTTCCCGTGACAGGTTAAGAATTTTATTTCCTTAGGAGGACCTCATGCTGGCACTGCTTCAGTTCCTCTCTGTGGTGTAAGTGTTTGTATCGTTTTATACGATCACATGCTATTTATCTTTCAGTAAGAAAAGTTTACTTGCTTGTTTCTTTGTTTTGAATCAGATAATTATGTAAGAGTTCTTCTTTTCGGTTATCTTCTTACTGTTGCTAGAATTACCCTTTGGCCTAGCACTCTTCTTTCATGAGGTCATCCGCCTTCTTCCTTTGGGAAAAGTTAATGGAAGCCTCCTAGCCACTTTTCTAGCTTCTTGATGATGATTACTGAGGTGAAAAACATACACAATAGTGGTTTTGCCTTAGCAGGGGGTGACAAGGCTGATTTATAGATTTTTTATCACCACCACCAACAACAACAGCCCAGTGTGGTCCCACAAGTGGGGTCTGGGAGGGTAGGATGTACGCAGCCTTACCCCTACCCTGGAAGGGTAGAGAGACTGTTTCCGATTGACCCTCGGCTAAAGAAAGCGAGCAAAGCCCTGGTAGCAAGTAATAGCAAAACAATAATTAGAAAACTAAGACGAAGATAGCAACAGATAATATGAAAGGGGTACTGATAATAAGTAGCAGCAAGATAACATATTTAGAAAATTGATTCCAAGGCAGCAGACGTGAATATGAACGAAGTACTGCTAGCAAACTACGGAATTATCAATGGCAAGTAACAACGAAACGAGACATGCGAATATAGAAAACTAAGGGAAAAAAAGGGTACCCAACTAGCGCTAATACTATCGAGCTAGAGAAGACAAAGGGAGATGCACGACTACCTACTAACCTTCTACCCTAATCTTCAAACTCCACACCCTTCTATCTAGGGTCATGTCCTCGGTTAGCTCAAGTAGCGCCATGTCTCGCCTGATCACCTCTTCCCAAGACTTCTTTGGCTACCTCTACCCCTCCTCTCCCCAAAATTTTTTATCACCAAATCATGTAAATACTCCTTGGCGTGTTTGTTCTTAATCTCATATTCATTTGCAGTCTGGCATTTTTTGCATTATTGCTGATAGTCTAATCAAATCGGAGATATACTCTGCATTCGTCCAGGTATTACGAAGTTCTGATTCTGTTTTATTTACCAAGAGAAGTTTGGCATGCTTCCTTGGAATGATAATATTTAATTTGCAGGCTCACTTGGCTCCTAGTGGGTATCTCAAGCTTCCAAATGTAAGTGGCGTTATTATTGCATTCCACGTTACATAATGTCATAATGTGCTCAGCAAGCATTTCTCTGAGAATTTTTAGTGGCTTCACAACTTCGCTTCTTCTTAGCATAGTGGTGAGAATGGGAATGGACTGTAAAATCAATTTCACAACTTCGCATCTTCTCTGCATTTTGATCGGAGTGAACTATGTAAATCAAATTTCAGCTTTGCTAAAAATCTTGTGGCACTAAAAAGATAACAATTTCTATAAGCCACAAAGCTCACCAGTCCGAAATTTGTAATGGCTAATGCTCATCCTGTTAGTTTTAAATGACTTGTCTCTTTTCTATTTTACACCACTTATTGTTTGAATAACAAAAAGCGGTTGCATGTAAGTTCGTTGAAGGATAGAGAGGACTTTGACTGCATGGTTGTGGTTGGAGTCGATAGGTAATAGGACCGAAATGAGGAATATAGGGAATGTGAGATCTTGGTATGTGCTTTTATCAGAAGAAGAAAGAGGATAATAAGATACAAATGCTTTTCGATGATTTTGGTTGTGCTCTGAATGGATGGAGGGGGGGGGGGGGGGGGGAAGACGACTTGTGCATAGGTGCTTTGACTATCTTTATGCACATGTGCTGGTGTCCCTTTTTTTTTTTTTTTAAAATAGCAAGCAAGGGTTGCAATACCGGATTTCAGGTAATTCAAGGAGGGAGAGGCAGCTGGTGGCTGCTGCATTTGGGACTATAGGTAGGTTGTGGATGAAACAAAAACAAGGGGAAGAAATTTTAGATCCATTTTTCAATTAATTCTTATTTGCTTTATTTTGTAACTTCCATTTCTTAAAGATGTACTTTTTCCTCTGAATTTGAAATCAAAGAATAGTGCAGCTGGATGTTGAAAAAACTGCTAAAAGAAGGTGATGCTTGTGACTTGTGAGTGCAATGAAAATGTGAAGTTCCGCATGTTGAAAAATCTGGCGTCTCAAAAGTAAATTAATCTCCTTTTCCTTCTTTTGGAAATTTGAAACTTCCAATGATTGTTTTCTCCAGGATGAGTTGTTTTCTCCTAGAGTGGGGTGGCGAGGCAAAATTTATTTACCAATCTTTCACGTTTGGAAGCTTAACTTTTATCTCTCTCTTCACAGAATATTGCTGGGTACATGAAAGCCTGTCATTTTCTCCCAAAGCTTAACAATGAAATCCCTAGTCACAGAAATTCCACCTATAAGAAACGGTTCAGCAGCTTGGAGAATCTTGTCCTTATCATGGTTTGTACTGCAGTCGTGCCACTGCATTCTCTTTTTGTTTCTTTGTTTCAGTTTGTGTCAAATGACCGCAATTTGCAGCAGTTACAGTAACATCACACTCTTCTTTCCTGTGTTCTTTTTCTTTCTTGTTCACAGTTTGAACATGACACTGTTTTGATACCAAGGGAGACTTCTTGGTTTGGATATTATCCAGATGGGGCATTTGACCCCATTTTGCCACCAAATAAGGTATGCTGTTAAATCTGGTTAAGAGTATTGTTCGGTTTATATTACTATTTGCTGCTGTGACAGTAAACAAGACATGCCCTTATCTTTTTCGCCCGTGATCAATTTCTTCATGCAGTTTGTTCTCTCTCGTCTTTTTCTTTTCCTCTGGTATCCTTCAAAGTACCCAAAATACTGCATATACCATATACCTTAGTTACATATTCTAATTTTTCGGATTGCATCTGTAACCTTTGAGAATCAGATAGGGGTGTTTGTGGTGTTTCCGAACGGACTAAATAGGTAGAAAGAAACTTACCATGTAGAGGTCATATTTGCTACTTTTCTTTTCTACCTATCATTAATGCCAAAACAAAAGGGCAATTAATTGTCGTCTACAATTACCACCAAGATGTTATGAAATGTCTAAGTAAAAGCCACATAAATTTTCATAGGGTTGGGTTCAGTCCAATTAGGCGGGACTTGAATCAAGCCAAGTTTAAGATCTAGTTAATCTTGACTCAACCTGATGTGTTATGCACGGCTTTGATTTTGAGCTTCAGCTTCATTTGAAGCTAAAAATCAATTGTGCTTGCAGAACAAAATGCAAGCTCGAGATCAAGATATTGACAATTTAAGGATAAATTTTCCATGACTTTTCTGCTCCTCCATATTGTTTAATCTAAGCCTCTTTTACCATTTATGTCATGCATTTATCTTTTTTTTTTTTTTTTTTTATAAACGCAAGTAAACCTCTTCACATAAATGAGAAGCTACAGAGATAAGATTTTTTATATTCAAGTGGACTCTATTAGACATGCAAAAATCTCACTGTTCTAATTCAGCATGTATCAAACTATATTAAATTCAACTGAATGTGACCTGCTGGACTTTATGCTTCAATCCTGTTGGCAAACTCCAAGGAATTACCTGTAGAGGCTCCATTCTTTAGTGCTATTTGACATCCTGATTTCTTTATATTTAACGATTAATGGCAATGATTGGTCAATTTCCCAATGTAGTCTGCTCGTATTTCTTTTTAATCAACTGTGACCGAGTTCTTAAGGCTTGAACTCGACATTTGTCAAACTAGAACCAACCTCAACTGAATTATATCTCGAACTAGGCCCTTTGAACTTCTGTCATGTTCCCCGGGATAACTGTAATTCAAGGACTTACCTGTAGAATTTCCAATTCTGTCAATATGATTGATTTCTTTAAATTTGATAATTAATGTCAATGGTTTCTTTGCGAACTAACAAAAGCAACTAAGTCTTACGTCTGCCCTTGCACACCCACTTCCTTATTCCATCATAACGTCTTGTCTTAACCTTACCTCATAATACTAGTTTTTTTTTTTTGGCCTTGCAAGTCCACAAAAGGTAAGCTCAACAATCTTGAAAAGAAATTTTGATTTTCCCTACATGTGCTTTAATTTTACCATGACAAGAGGGGTTGCTCTGATGGTAAGCAACCCTCACTTCCAACCGAGAGGTTGTGAGTTCGAGTCTCCCCAAGAGCAAGGTGGGAAGTTCTCGGAGGGAAGGATGTTAGGGGTCTATTTGGAAACAGCCTCTCTACCCAAGGGTAGGGGTAAGGTCTGCGTACATACTACCCTCCCCAGACCCCCACTAAGTGGGATTATACTGGGTTGTTGTTGTTGTTGTTGTTGTTGTTGTTGTTGTGCTTTAAGTTTACCATATTGAGATTATTGCCTTAATTTTTGGTCAGACTGAGCTCTACACCGAGGATTGGATTGGTTTGAAAACCTTGGACGATTCTGGGAAGGTGCAATATGTCAAAGTAGCTGGGAATCACCTTCAAATTTCTTCAAGTGATATGAGAAAGCATGTTGTTCCATACCTAGCAGAGAATGCAGCAGACGGGAGCTCTGTAGATGTGGAGAGCATGGCAATGCATGGTTTGCAAGACGAGTCATCAACCATTTTTACGTTTGAAGGTTCGTCATCTTATAATTGGCCTGCACCTGTCAAGAGCTTCTTTGCCGATCTACTTGGTTTGACCATAGATGAATCAGTCTCTTGACCCTTCATTTGGTTGTTTGATTGTTGGATAAACACGATATACAACTTCATTGAAATATAACATGGCTTTGATTGTAAGCTTTATGTTATCTTGTCTGTACATGTATGTGATATACTACTAATATCAGATAGCATTGCTAGCATCTGTTTTGCCTTTGTTACTTTTGTGTGAGTTCTTGTTACTATAATGCCCCAACTAGAGCTCCAAAAATGTAGTATAAGATGGTAAGATTTGCTAAAACAGAGTCAATTGACAAGAACCATTTCAAACCCAAGAAAACAAGATGAAAATGACTACTAAATAGACAGGTAATATAGGTACATATCTAAATTACTTGTGCTGTATTTTCTTTTTTGGTATTGTCAGTGGGAACATATTAAGGAGATCTATAATGAAATTTGATATACAACTGATAAACAATTTTGCATACCAATTTAAATTAGGGCAAAGATTGCATTTGAAAGCGCTATTAACTCGTCTTCACCATGCTCTCAGCTCACTTGAGCTAAACGTGCGCCGAGTGTGGCTGCCATGGCTAGAGGGTGAGGAAGGGGAAGAGGAAGACCACGAAAGCAACCAAAAACACCGAGCTCAACCATTAGAAACCTAGTTACTAAAAAATCGAAGGATGGAGAAGACATGCAGAAAATGGAGCAACCAGTAGCAGCTGACCAATGAGAAGTGGAAATTGCACCAGTAATTAGCTCAGAGATGAAGGAGACTTTGACTCACAACACAGAGGAACAAGGAGCGAAGGAATTTGCGAAAGGAGCTGAAGGGGAAATCAATGGAACAGTAACGAAAGGGGAAAAACCGGTTAACTTAGATAAGGAAACCTTGATAACACAGGTTGAGGAAGTGAAGGATCTAAGGGATAAACAGAACACAAAAACAGAGGCAAAACCTATAGATCGAGGTCAGGAGGTGAAAAAGTGGTCAAATCTGTTTCAACAAAATATAGTGGCTACTCATGGAATGGCTTTGAAGTATATACATCCACAGATTATCGATGGTCAAACAGTGGTGCAGCTGGAGGTGCAGGATATGAAGGAAGAGGAAGAGAAGTGGAGTGCAACACTGATTGCTTATATTGTGGGTAAAAACCTAGGATATAATGTTATGCGAAGATACATTGCACAACACTGGTTGGATATTGTAGAACCAGATATGTTCCTTCAAGAGGATGATTACTATGTGATAAAGTTTCAAAGTATGGAGGACATGCACAAAATTTTCTATGCTGGACCTCATGCTATTTGAAACAGGCCAATCATTCTCAAACCTTAGACTCCGGATTTCGATATTAGCAAGGAATTTCTAACTGATATACCATTGTGGGTGATTTTCCCCAAATTACCAATGAGCTGCTGGGGAAATGGAGCACTGAGTAAGATTGCAAGTGCGATTGGAAAGTCATTGTTTACTGATGAGTGTACAACTAAACAAACAAGGATTTCATATGCAAGGATGCTGATTGAGGTAAATGTAACTAAAACTCTGCATACTGAGATCAAGGTGATGGATCCTAGAGGAATAGTTTTCCAACAGATAATAGAGTATGAGTGGGAACCTGTGTATTGTGACAAATGTCAAGCTATTGGGCATGTTTGTCAGAATCATCAAGGAAATAGAGAGCAAAGAGTAATGCAGCCACAAAGAAGGAGGGAAGCAAAGAAAGTTACATATGAATGGAGAGCAGAGGGACCTATAGCAAAGGATGTCAGAAATGAAAATGCAGAAAGTCAGGAAATTGCATAAGGGAAATTGGGGGAAACAACAAGACAACTGAAGTACCATACAAAGCTGCAGAGGGGACTGGAATGCAACAAGCCAAATTGCAACCTACCCTGCAGCAGACTGATACAGGTAAAGGAAACAATAACAAAGAGATGGTAGACAGAGGTAAGAATACACTAGATTTCAGCTTGTAAAATTTTCCTATGTTGACACCACAATCTAGTGGAAGTAGTTCAAAAAGAGGGATACCAAGTTCTAGTAGAACAAAAAACCTATCTCATGATAGAGGTGTGGAATACAGAAACTAATAAATGAAGTTGTTGATATGGAATGTGAGGGGTATTAATAAATGGTATAAGAGGAAGGAGATGAGAAATTATCTGAAAAGCAAAAAATATCAAACTGGCAGGTTTCATTGAAACTAGAGTAAAGGAGAAAAATGCAAAAACAATAAGTCAATACATAGAACCTGGATGGGAAGTGATCAATAACTATAATGCATCAGTAAATGGTAAGATATGGATTCTTTGGGACCCTAATTGCTATGAGGTGAAGTTGATAAAAGGAGAAGCACATGTGAAGTATTGTCTCAAAACCTAGCAATGATGGGATATATGCAGTATCTGTAGTTTATGGTTATAATATAAGTGAGAAGAGAAATAAATTATGGGAGAACTTAAAGGAGATAAATCAGATGGTAAACGCCCCCTGTATCGATTTCAATGTTGTTTTACAGTTGCAAGATAGGAAACATGGGAATCCAGTAACTCAGGCTGAAACACAAGACTTTAGTGAATGCATCCAAGAACTAAAGCTGAATGAATTAAATTGGGAAGGGGAATATTATACTTGGTCGAATAAACAGGAGACTGGAGATAGAATTTGGAGAATGATTGATAGGATATTTGCAAACTATGACTGGATGATACAATGGGGTCATATAACTACTGTGTATGAACAAACCTTCATATCATATCATGCACCTATGAGCTTGTCTTTTAATAAAGTGCAGAGAAGCCAGAGAGTGCCATTTAAATTCTTTAATGTATGGGCTGAACATGAGAGGTTCTTATAGGAAGTTCAACAAATATGGAACCTCAAACTACATAATCAAAAAATGAAAAATGTATGGATGAAACTGAAGGCACTGAGAGTAGCTTTGAAAAAACTCAATGTAAAGGAATTCAAGTTTATTAAAAGGAAGATAGAAGTGAAAAAAATTGAGCTTGAGAAAGTGCAGCAAGATATAAACACTGACAACAATGCAGAAATGTTATTGAAAGAGAAGGAACTGATGATGAATCTAGAGAAATGGAGTATGATAGAAGAAGGGGCCTTAAGATAGAAAGCCAGGGAAAAGTGGATACAAGTGGGAGACTCAAACACTAAATACTTTCATGCAATGATGACAGAAAGGTCCCAGAGAAAACAAATTACTGAATTACAAGCTATAAATAGGAGCAGATTAACTGATACAGAGAGCATTCAAAAGGAGATTGTAGATTTCTATAAGTCTTTGATGGGAAGTGACGCTAATATGCTTCCTAGTATAGACAAGGAGATTATGAACAGAGGAGACAAATTCAGTAAAAAACAAAGAATAGAACTGTGTAGAGATGTTACTAGTGAGGAAATATATGATAGCCTATGCTCTATTGGTGACGAAAAAGCACCTGGAGTAGATGGTTACAATGCTTTCTTCTTCAAGAAAGCTTGGCATATTGTTAAAGATGAAGTCATAGAAGTTGTTCTGGAGTTCCTTAAGAGGGGGAAGATGTACAGAGCAATAAACTGTGCTGCTATAACACTAGTGCCCAAGGTTTCCAAGCTTAAAACAGTAAAAGAATTCAGACCAATTGCATGCTGCACTGTCCTCTATAAGCTGATCTCAAAGATTCTGGCAGCTAGGATCCAAAAAGTGATTGGTACAGTAATAAATGAAGCTCAAGCAGGATTCATTCCAGGAAGGAAGATTGCTGACAATATAATATTAGCCCATGAACTAGTAAAGGCATATACAAGGAAGAATCTGTCTCCTGGAATTATGATCAAGATAGACCTTCAAAAAGCCTATGATTCTGTGGAGTGGAACTTTATGAAATAAGTAATGGAGGAGCTAGGATTTCCACAACTATTTATAGGATGAGTTATGGAATGTGTGCAGATAGTTAACTATTTTATTGTAGATAACGGTGAGCCTACAAAACCTTTCAATGCTGCAAAAGGGCTAAGGCAAGGTGATCCCATGTCGCCTTTCCTGCTTTCTATTGCTATGGAATATCTAAGCAGGAACCTAGCTAGTATGAAAGAGGAGAAAGAGTTCAAATACCATCCTAGGTGCGCAAAGCTTGGGATCACTCACTTAAGTTTTGCAGATGATCTTCTACTGTTTGCTAGATGTGATTTGAAATCTGTACAATCAATGCAAAAGAAGTTCAAACAATTCACGGAAGCCTCAGGACTACAAGCTAATCTAAGCAAGAGTGAAGAATATTTTGGAGGAGTACAAGAGACAAACATATATCAAATTCTATAGTGCTTAGGTCTTACAAGTGAAGAACTCCCATTCAAATATTTAGGAGTTCCCTTATCTACAAAGAAGCTGAGCCTAATGCAGTGGCAACCACTGATTGAGAAAATGACTAAAAGAATTACTACTTGGACTGCTAAAACCCTTTCATATGCAGGCAGAGTGCAACTAGTTCATAGTGTTCTGTTTGGGGTGCATGCATTCTGGGCACAACTATTTGTCCTACCAGCTAAGGTGATTAAAGTAGTAGAGGGGATGCGCAGATCATATGTTTGGTCTAGGACAAATGAGATTACAAAAAAGGCTCTGATAGCATGGGATAGAGTATGCTTACCAAAGGTAGGTGGTGGACTCAACATACTAAATCTGAAGTTGTGGAACGAGGCTGCTATTGTATAGACATGCTGGGATTTAGCACATAAGCAGGACAAGTTATGGATCAGATGGATACATGCTTATTATGTCAAGAATCAGCAAGTGAAGACAATGAATGTTCCTCAACAAGCATGATGGATGGTAAGTAAAGTGATTGAGTCATATAGTTTACTTGAAGAGGTGCAATTCTCACAGAGTGGAAAAAAGAGCTTGATCAGAAAAATATACTTGCACCTACTGAAGATTACAAAAGAATGTAATGGAAGACATTAGTGTTCAAAAATGCAGCAAGACCAAAAGCAAAATTCATCATGTGGCTGATGATCCATGACAGATTAATGATGTGTGATAGATTAGCTAGCTGGAAGATAAATGTAGAACCTGAGTGTGTGCTGTGTAAAAAAGAAAAGGAAACACAAGATCACCTATTCTGGCATTGTGAAAATGCAACACAAGTGTGGAACAGGATGTGCAGATGGCTTGGAAGACCAAAGTTGGAAAATGGCAACTGGCAATAGTTCCTTCAATGGACTATAAGGCAAGCAAAAGGGAAATCTGCTTATGCGATGATATTCAGAATGATGTATGCCGAAGCTGTTTATCATGTATGGCTTGAAAGAAACAAAAGAGTGTTTGAGAAGAAGAGCAGAAGTGAGAAGAAAATTTCAAAAGATATAGCATATATAATTAGTGCTAGAGGTACTCCTATGAACAAAAAATATGTGTATAGTTTAGTTTTCTAGGAACAGTAGTATAAGGAGTAAGAAAAAGATCAGCAAGCTGTGTTTGCTTAGTTATGCTATGTAAATACTTTTTCGTGATTAATATAAAGAAGTTAGTTACCAAAAAAAAAAGAGATTGCATTTGACCTGCGGCTGAAACTATTTATGTTCGATATCTTCAAAGTGCATAAAATTTATATATTTTTTGTATATAACATACAGAAATATATATATTGATATATATATATATATATATATCAATATATATATATATATATATATATATATATATATATATATATTTCGTCTGTTATTTTTTAGAGTGGTTATACAGTGACATTTTCACTTTAGAAACTATACCACGTCATATTTATCAAAGAAGTCTTGTTTGCTCATTGACATTTTTATAATTGTGGTAACAATTTTGAAAATCTTTCTATGTCCTATAAAATATTTCAATATCAATAACTAACAACTCAATCTGGCAAATCTCTTAAATATTTGATACGTTGGTATTAGGAATAAAGATGATTAATTTTATGCAGGGATTACGCTCATAATTCAGGAAGAATATATATATATATATATATATATATATATATATATATATATATATAATGACACGATCGGTCGTTTTGAGTTTTGCTCTTTGCTCACTGGCTCTCAGGCATGACTTTTCCCGTGTGATGTATTATGACTTATGTAAATCGTTGGTTTTGGTTTTAGGTTAATCAGAATGAATTTGGAAGAACAGTTCTCAGTTTAAAGCTTAAAATTTGAAAGGTTTGACCAAGATTTGACTTGTTTGTATGCGATGTCGGATCAAAATTTTTATGATTTTGTTAGCTCCATTAGGTAATTTGGAACTTAGAAGAGTGATCGGAATGCATTTTGGAGGTCCGTGGAAGGTTTAGGGTTGAACTGCCGAAATGAGATTTCGGCATTTTCCGGTTGATAGGTGAGATTTTGATATAGAGGTCGGAATGGAATTCCAGAAGTTTCACTAGTTCCATTCTGTCATTTGGGGTGTATGTGAAAAATTTCAGGTCATTAGGACGGTTTTGGTTGGGTTTTTGATAAAAAGCGGAATTTGGAAGATAATAGAAAGTTTGGCTTGAATCCGATGTGTTCTGGGTGATTTGATGTTTTTGAGATGATTTGATGATTGGAAAAAGTTTGAATAAGGTATTAGGATATGTTTGTGTTTTTGGTTGAGGTCCCGGGGGCCTCGGGGTGATTTCAGATGGTTAACGAGAAGTTTGGATTGTTGTTGCAGCTGTTGAATTGCTGGTTCTGGTATTTTCGCACTTGTAGATCTATCGCAGAAGCGAAAAAGGTTCAGGTGGGCGGAGACAGTAGAAGCGGTAAGGTGACCACATCTGCGATGTCACAGATGTGATTTAGGCTGGATAAGCGAATTCCGCAAAAATGGAGGATTTAACCGCAAATGCGGTATCACAGAAGTGGTATTATGCTGCAGATGCAAAAAGGTCTGGGCAGAACACATAAGTTATTTCATTTTGCGAATTTGAGCTATTTTACCATTTTTGAATTCGGCTTGGGAGCTTTTTGGACGATTTGAAAGAGAGATTTCAAGGGAACTTCATTGAGGTAAGGAATTTGGACTTAAAGCTCGTTCCTATGCTATTATTTCACGGATTAGAGCTAGAAATTATGAAAATTAAGGGTGAAATTTGGGGAAACTAGGGTTTAGTATTGGAGACTTATGATTGAGGATTTGATGGACCATTTGAGGTCGGATTTCTGGACTTTTGATATGTATGAATTCGTGGGGGGATAAGGAATCTATTGGTATAAAAACCATTTGAACCCTTTGGGGATTTTTAGTGATATTTCCTTACTGTTTTGACTCTATACTTGAACTCAGTCATGTTATTTTCCACTATTTTCAAAACTCACCTATGTTTACTCTGCTTTAACACTTGAAATGATATTTCAAATAATATTCTTGGGCTGAGCATCATGTTTTACTGCTGCCCGAGAGGCTATGCGATTTTTGACTGAGTAAGGCCGAGGGCTTGTGTTGTGAGGATACCTTTTACGTCGGGCTGCACGTTGTAGTGGTGATACACTTTTCTGATTATGAGGCCGAGGGCTTGAGGTATGTATACCGCGAGGTGGCTTGTTGATAGGAGGTTGAGAGCCTAGAGTTGATGTCACGAGATGGCTTGATATTGCGGTTGGGCCGTAAGGGGACCCTCCAGGAGTCTGCACACCCCCGGTGAGCGCGGGTACCTATTGTGATGTGAGATATAGCCTGAAGGACTGGTATATTTCCATGTGATATAGCCCGAGGAGCTGGTATTATTCTATGTGATTTCCCAAGGGGCTGGTATTGTTCTGAGATATTGCCGGAGGGGCAAATTTGTTGACATTGTGCTCGAGGGGCGAACCTTATATGCTTATCTTTCTTATTTGCCTATCATGTACTTGTTTAATTGTGTATATATGCCCGAGGGGAGGTTTTTGTGCTTATCTGCACTAATTATTTTGCATTCATTTGCGCAATTGTTGAAAAAGTCATTTTCAAAGAAGTTTAAACTGAGCTAAGATATTTTAAGAGATTTTACAGCTTCATTGCTTTCTTACTGGTTTTTGAACTGCTTCTATGCAACATGTTGATGCACTTTTTGTGATTTCATACCATTCAGACTTTAGTTATGATTATTACTTACTGATTGGGAGTACTCACTTTACTCCCTGCGCCTTGTGTTCAGATTCAGGTATTTCTGAACCCGCTAGCGGGTATTGGCTGATTGGAGGCAGAGTCGTCTAAGTTTAGCAAGGTTGCTGGCGGCGTTTGCAGAACTGATTTTCTCCCTCTTTATTTCATTAGTCTGTAACTTTTACATTTAAGACTTTTCAGTTGTATTTAGTCCCTAGTAGATGCTCGTGACTTGTGACACCCCGATATTGGGCTGTGTTTGGGATGTATTCCGCACATTATACTATCTTTTGTTTAGTCTTTGGCTTATTTACTCATACTTAGCTGATTGTTAATATTTAATTGTTTAAAAATTAAATTGGAACTAGTTGGCTGGCCTTGTCTTCATGAGAGGCGCCATCATGACCGGGTCCAGGTTTAGGGTCATGACAAGTTGGTATCAGAGCCTAGGTTACATAGGTCTCACGAGTCATGAGCATGTTTTGTAGAGTCTCACAGATCAGTACGAAGACGTCTGTATTTATCCTCGAGAGGCTGTAGAACCTTTAGGAAAACTTCATATTCTTAAATTCTCATCGTGCGTCTGTTGATTCTGCATTAAATGTAACTCCTTGAATTCCTTCCACATGTTCATGTGCATGTATGAGCCCTTAATATCAGATTAGCATTGATGGATTGTGATTCCCTGATCGAGGGGCAAGATGTGATCTATGTGAGTTGATGTGGGGCCAGTCTGAAGGACTTGAGACCGGATTTTTATCTATATCTTGATCACCAAGGTGCTGATTGTGTGAGCAAGTACTTTTGAACTTATATGTTCGGTAGTGTCCCTATTAGTGGAAGTGACAGCTGGATGACTATGTGATGAGTATGTTAGTACTGCAAGATGTATCCATATGATTTGGAAGCAACGAAAAGGGTCTGCTGGAGGATAAAAGAACTATTAAGGGCTTGAATTCCATCTTGATTCGAGGTATAGCCCCGAGTTATGGGCGTGTGAAGAATCTTTTCATGTTTCACAGTTGGGAATGAAGTAAATTTCATGTTGCGGTATGAATTCAGGCTCAGGAAGACTAAGTGATTACGTAAAGTTTATGACGGTGGGAGGTATGCGGAAAGGTTAGTTTAAGGCGAAGCAAGTGGGTTATCTCCTACGGAGTGTTCAAAAGTTTGTGCGATCTTTATGTTGTCTGTTAGAAGATCTCATTTGCAAGTGAAAGATATATGTTGTAATTTAAATTGGGTCGCTTAAGAGAGTAGGTGTAACTATTGCGAGAGTGAATGCGAGATTTGCAGAAGATTTAAAGTACTAGATGATCTGTGTTTTCACAAGCTTTTAAAGGATTTGAGTTTAATCTCACTATGGTATTATGGAAGCAATAGAGTTATAAGTTACTGAGCGTGTTTTGATTTATGGCTTCAAGCCAAGTGGGGGAGTCTACTATTGACTAGTTGATTGCACGATTATGTCCTATATCGGTTCTAGTTTGAGGCGTTCGGGTGAATCAGTTCTGGCCAATGGAGATTGAGATCGAGGACGCATCGAGTAAAGGGAAATTCTTAACAAAGGTTATAGGATGCTTCACATATGTGTGAGAATCACACGATGTCTTGAGCCATTGTTGGTAAAGGATGCTCGGTGCGTAGAGCAGGAAGTTGCTTGGTTGAACGGAATGAAGTCACATTCTACGATATCAGAGTGCTAATGAGGCTCGGGTTGTTCAGTTCATTTGATAAGGCTAATTGAAGTTCGAGTAGAGTGGATGACTCCCGAGAATGGTTCTAATGGGTTCAAGATTTTACATGTAACAGTTGGGTATCTTCAAGTGGTACATGTGGCTAGAAATTGTGTTTTTATTGGAAATTGTCAAGACTTATGGTATTTTCTATATTAATTATGGGATTCTATGTATCAATATCAGGAAGGTGAAGGTAATGGCTTTGGATTTGTAGGAATCTTCTCCAGGGTAAGCATTTTGAAGGCGGTGTTGTTGGGAATGTCTAAAGAGTATTCATCGACTTATGGACCATAGGACGGTGTGGTTTTATGCTTGGGTCTCATGTGATAAGTCTGGGTTGAGGAATGGTGATATTATAGCAAGAAGGAATACCAAGTTGAAGGTAAACCAGAATGGAGCTCGTATAGATGGGATAGCTTGGTAGTAGGCCAGATCGGTATGATAAGGGTATGATTAGTTACTTGAGTGTCTACGAGGTAATGAGTTTCTACATGTATTTCGGGGCAATGCTCTTGGGTTTTAGTGGCCTGCGTAGGTTGGTTGAGTTAGGAGGATTCAGTCTTGACAAGCTTGTTTGTGGAAAGAGAAGGCGGTAGGTAGAGATGTATATTTCTATTGGCGAGAGGAGCACGGGATGCATAGTGATTCTTCCAGGTTGGGCTCAATGGAAAGTTCTTGGTTGGTTGAGTACATATTGGCTTGTGGCTCGGAAGAGATATGAAGTTCTCACGTTATCCTAGGATGGTCTGTCATATGCGGTATGTTGTGGAGGATTAAAATTGCGTGTGCAAGGTTCAGTTCAGTTCTGAAAGGAAGGCATAAAACTCTTAGGCAGCATGCAGTTTCAGATGATTGAGGAAATGGTATTGCTAATTGGAGGAAATCTGACGAGAGTATATGTTTCAGAAAAAGGCAATGTGATTAAGTTGATGGTATTTTGGTAGTATCGCGACACTTTCTTGCTAGATCGACTGCCGATATTTGAGTTTTCTTGGCGGCGCAGAAGAATTTGAGCATCTCTTATGGAATGATTGGATATTAGAGGTGCGGTATGGATTCAGACGGTAGAATAGGGATCAGGTATGGTGATTCGTGTGCTATATGGAGTTGGAGACTGGGAGTTCTCATGTTCAGGCTATTTTGTGGTTGCGGATCGTGTGTATCGGCACTATTTAGCGACTATCGGGGTTTGGAGACCTGTGTGGATCTTTTGTTGCATGGTAGGTCAGATTTGGATGTGATATTGGGTGCAGACTGGTTGTCTCTGTGCTATGTTATTCTGGACTTTGTGCTAAGGCGGCGTTGTTGGCTAAGCCGGGAATGCCACAGATTGAGTGGCGAGGTTTGACGGATTATGTTTTTTGTAGAGTGGTTTCATATTTCAAAGACCCAATGGAAGGCTAAGAAGGATTGTTTTCCTTATTTGGTCTCTCGTGATGGAAGTCAGTGCAGAGTCTCTTCATTTTGATTCAGTTCCGGTGGTGAGGGACTTTTCGCATGTGTTTCTTCTGGCTGGGCATGCCAGGCAAGGTTGTTAATTTCAGTATTGATTGGTGCCTTGCACCGTATCGTATGGCACTGGCAGAGTTAAAGGAGTTGAAGGAGCAGCTTAAGGATTTCCTTGATAAGGAGTTCGTTGGCAGGCCAATGTGGATGCGTGTTCTAACTTGAGTCGGCTTGGTTGGCTCCGAATTGTATTGTTGAGGGATGTGCTGATTTGATTGTTATTGAACTTATTAGTAATCCGAGGAGATCTATGAGTTACCGTTGTGTATTGCGAGGTGTTATGATTTGTGGGTTATTGGCACATATGGTGCGGTTCTATTGGGTTTTCATAGTGAAAGTTTAGCGAGATGAGTAATTGGATGTTTCTCGGTGAATGGCGTATTAGTTATGTCCTTTTGGGTTTGTGTGGTGTCTGTTATTTCTTTCCCCGTGGGTATGATGATTTTCTTTGGTTCCAGACATCAAATTGTGCGTGGTTTTGGATTTCAAGCATAGTGACCTGAGGTGTTTCATGTGGTGTACTGTTTAAATAGGATTGCACATCGCAACGAAGTTATGTGGGGGATGTCCGTGCGGGTTTGATTTGTGTGTTCTGTTCCTATGATATGAGATCGGTTCTCAACCTTGTGTTTTGGTGGTACTGGTGAGCTTGAGGTACAACTCTTTCATTTGAGTTATTTTCATGATTTGAGTATGTTTGGACTGTTGCTTATTAGTGCGCATATTGTGCAAGTTATGGCTTAGGAATGTATTGATGTGCCATGTCACCAGAGTAGTGTGCTGGATTAGATGAGATCGTTAGGATCATTAATGTATACAAACGGATTCGATTTCATCATGTTGGAAGGATAATATCGAGGTTTGGCTCAGAAATTTGCTGTGGTATTTTCCAAAGGAGAAGTGGCTTCATGAATGGTTGATCTGGGAAAATGGTTATGGATTACCGCGTGTTTTAGTTATCATTGGAAGTATATGAAAGTGTTGGTATGAGATTTTAGTTGATAAGAGGTTTTCTACCGGCATTTGGTTGCAGTGTGCAGCTGTTGTGAATAGAAGTTATCGCTACAAGTGTTTGAGTTATATGGTATATCATGTAATTTCACATGAGGTTGCAGGTATATGGTATAACATCTACTTTGGGTTCATTCAGAGTATATATGTGATATTTTGATCTTGTGGATGATTTTAGTAGCGGGAATGTGGTTCTATGATTTATGGGCCAGATTGGGTTGTGAAATTTCAGTTACAATGTGTTATCGGATCTATATGAGATAGGGTGACGTGGGTTCACCCCGAGTATATGCATGGTAAGGTTATTCAACGATTGTTTGGCTTTTGGAACAACTATGGGCACGTTCGAGGACACACGTATATTTAAGTGGGGGAGGATGTAACGACCCGACCGGTCATTTTGAGATTTTGCACTTTGCTCGCCAGTTCTTGGTAATGACTAGCCCCGTGTGATGTATTATGACTTTTGTAAATCGTTGGTTTTAGTTTCAGGTTAATTAGAATGAATTTGGAAGAACAGTTCTCAGTTTAAAGCTTAAAATTTGAAAGGTTTGACCAAGATTTGACTTGTTTATATGCAATCTTGGATTAGAATTTTTATGATTTGATTAGTTCCGTTAGGTGATTTAAGACTTAGGAGCATGATCAGAATGCATTTTGGAGGTCTGTGGAAGGTTTAGGCTTAATTGGCGAAATTGAGATTTCGACGTTTTTCGGTTGATAGGTGAGATTTTGATATAGAGGTCGGAATGGAATTACAAAAGTTTCAGTAGTTCCGTTGTGTCATTTTGGATGTATATGCAAAATTTCAGGTCATTTGGACTTGGTTTGGTTAGGTTTTTGATCAAAAGTAGAATTCGGAAGATTTTAGAAAGTTTGGCTTGAATCTGATGTGTTCTGGGTGATTTGATGTTGTTTGAGATGATTTGATGATTGGAACACGTTTGAATAAGGTATTAGGATATTTTTGTTCTTTTGGTTGAGGTCCGAGGGCCTAGGGGTAATTTCGGATGGTTAACGGAAAGTTTAGATTGTTGTTGTAGCTGCTGAATTGCTGGTTCTAGTGTGAGCACGTGATTTTTGCCCTAAGTGAATTATTCCAACTTCAAACAAAATGATTTTCTTTATTATTTTGCAATTTTGTGAATTCTGTGTTAATTGTGTGCATTTTTATTTGTGCATTTTAATTCATATAGGAAATATAAAAAAATATACTTGGCAATTATTTGAAATTTAATTTCATGTTTTTAGGATTAATTAGTAGTTAAAAAAATTGTTTATAAAAAGAGAAAATAACAAAAAAGGGGTTCTTTTGCATTTACACTTATAATAATTTTAGTTTGCACTTAATTAGGAATTATGATATTATGGGGATTGGTTAATAATTTTAGAAATTAATTAGGTTTTTATTTCTGAATTTACCATTTAATAAAACAAAGAAGAAAAGGAAAGAGCATAAAAGACAAAATGAGAATAAGTAAAAGAAATGCAAAGATAGGAAAATAATTAAAATGCAAAAGGTAGGCTTCCTCAAGGTTAGGGGTGTGCATTCGATTTATCGATTCGATTTTTATCCTTATCGATAATTACTTATCGATTATCGATTTTTACATATGCTTATCGTTATCGTTTCAATAAGGTTTCGATTTTTTCGATTTCGATTTATTGATTTTTAGGGCTTATCGATTCGATTATCGATAACATCAATAAGCCAAGAGGCGGGTTGCACACTTTGTAAACTTTGAAAGCCCAAGCAATGGTTCACACCACCAGATTGTGGAAGCCCAAACATAACGATAACAAACAATAATATATTATTTAACTATCTTAAGCAATACAATAAAATTTATTAAAATAAACATACCTTCTTCAAGTATCGGTAACTTCACATTATTATAAGTTATTTCATGTCACATTCCACTTGAACTTCACCATCTGCACAAACAAAAGTTTTATCAGACTTCTCATACGAAAATGGACATTTTTTTAACACAAAACAAGGGCCCCAAGAGAAAGACCCTTACTCTTGAGATACACAGTTAAATTTGCCTGGGCATCAGCTTCAGTGTTGCCTTCCTGATATGTAAAAAAAGTAAAAGTGCAAAATCCTCAGTAAGGAGATGAAAGGATAGCTTTCAATGACTACCAGAAAGGAACAATTAAGCGAACAGTGAATATGAACTGAAGAGAACTAGAGAAGCGGCGCTGGATTGGAATAAAAATAGGGTTAGCTCATATCAGTATTATATGGCAATATGCGAAGCAGCGAAGGGTAGGGTAGTAATAGTATTATAAATAAGTGTATGTTTGTCTTTTCAATACATCTTATCGATTTATCGATAAACCGATAAACCGAATGGCCAAAATCGAAATCGAATCAATAAACCGATAAGTAAAATTTTCGAAATCGAAATCGAATCGATAAACCGATAAATCGATATCGATAAACCGATAACAAATAATCGATTCGATTTATCGATAAACCGATTCGAATGCACACCCCTACTCAAGGTGCCCGAAATTGGGCTGATTTTAAACAATTGTGCTTAGCCCAGTAGATATTCCCCCCAGTTCGGCCCAGACCCGTCCCAAATTAACCCCACTCGGTCCGTCTCCCCATATAACTCAAACGACGCCGTATTGCCATCTTCGAATCTCAGCTGTCGAGGTTCACTCGATCAACGGCCCAGAACTGGGCCTTTTCTAGTATAAAAGTGTCCTAAAGGTCCCCCCCTCAGACCCCCCACTTCGTCTCTACACCAAACCCTAAAAACTCAAGCCGCCCCATATCCTCCGGTGAAACCCGCTGGCAACGATGGCGGTGGTTATGCCAATGACTGCAAAAAATACACCACTAACTCCCCTCATCCCCCTCTTTCTAGCCATGCCCCCAGCTTCCCTTGGATCAATATCAAACTCATCGAATCTTAGTTCAAAAATTTTCCGGCCATGATACCACCTCATCCAAATGACACCAAATTTACACCATAAGACCGCCTTCATCTCCTCTATTGAACCCCAAAGCTCCGTCCCTCAAATATAGCTAAATCTGCTCGAATTTTGATTTGAGTTTTTCCGGCCAAAACCCTAAATGCTCCGAATTATACCAAATTGATACCATATGGTCCTTGAGGTTCCCTCGTGATGAATTTAAGGTCAATGGCGTTCAAATCTCATTGGATAAAGTTTAATTTTGGAATCCGACATCACTGAGCTTCTCTTCTTTTTTATTTTTTTGTTTTTCTTTTTGTTTTGTTATTTATTAGCTTGATTCGTGCCTTTGGTTCTGCATAATTTAACTGATAGTTTAGGTTAATATCAAATCTGTTTCTATATGCTACTATTAGTTTAAATGTTAAATTGTTAGTTTAATTGTTAAGTATTGGCTTAATTTTCATTAGTTCAAATTGATTAGTTTAGTTGAATTTTCTTTTTGTAATTTGATTTTTTTTCCTTTTTAGATGATAGTTTAATTCTATTTCAAACCTATTTTGAAAATTGTTGATTCTCGTCTGATTGCATTGATATTTTTGTTGGTTTAATTAAGTTTAATGTTAATTGTTCTTCACTTTAGTGCTCATTTCCAAGTTAATTAGCTTTAGTTGATTGGATATAGTTGATTAGAATTATTTAATTTAGTAATTTCAGGGGGTTCAAGGGTATTTCAGTAATTAGAGTGGGAATGGAATGATGTAGATTACACTAGAATAGCTTAGACTCTTGTACAATAGGACTTTAGTGCATATTTTATAACTTAGGGGTGTAGCTTTGGTAACAAGTTAATAAATACTGGAGTAAAGTTGAAAATGTATAGAGACTAAAAAGAAAGTTAAAAATCTGATGCTCACTTCATTGTTACCTATAAAAGGGCATTCACATGCCTTCATGAACAAGTTTTGGGACCCCAAAATTCCCCCCAAAATCCTCATTCATATTTGAGCCTGATTTTGATTTTCAAATCAATAGAAAGTTCAAAAATTCTTCTTCTAGATCTTAGCTTTTGACAGAAAAACCAAAAAACAAAAAAACATAAAACTCTTCAACATAAAACCAAAAACAAAGGAAAATATCGGAAAAAACTACTAGTATACTGTTACATAACATTCAGAGGTGGAATTCGAGTTCTAGACAATGCTTTTTACTTGCTTTAGGTGCTGAAGTTGTTCTGTAGTGTACTGCTTCTATGTTGGGTGTATTCAAGTTCAACTGAGTTTGGGTATGTATTTTGTTTGGGTATTTATTGTTGCTGTCGGTTCTACAACTTATTCCGGATTGTGGTCGAGTGTGATTCTGGATTTAGATTGGTTTCGAGCTGTGTTGAGTGTTAATCTGCTGCTGAAATCTGTTACTGTTGCTGATATATCGTTCTTCTTATTTCATTTCAAATCGAGGTACACACTTGAGACTGAGTCAATGTAGATTCATTTGTTGAGGAGGAAATTAAATCGAAGCCCATTTTCTATTATGGATCTTCTTTTCTATAATTTTGTTATATTCTAGATAGTCTCTCCATAATTTGATAGGGTGTTCATTGTAATATGACATGGATTGTACCGACTGGACTGTATTAAACTCATATGTTTTTGAACTTGTTAATTTTGGACCGTGTCCTAGAGTCATGAGTCCCTAGAGCAAATAATGTTAGATTGAATAAGTTATTAAAATAGTTGTTTGTTTTGTGTTTGGGTCATCACCTTGCTCGTGTGTACTGCTTCATGAAATCACTAGTGGAATAGCGCATAAGATAATTCGGGCCAAGAATTGGAATCAAAATAATTAGAGTCCTATCAATTTGAGTTTAGATTTCCAGATTTCGAATTTATTAGCACGTGTTGAATTTAGTGCTAACTGACGAAAATTTCTTAGAATTGCTAATTTGAATCACATGAAATAAGGAATCAAAAGATAAAGTCGGCTTTAAGTGCAAAAGGTGATTTCTATAACTTTAAGGACAAGGCAGTGCAATTGCACAAAATTACTTGGTTTGTTTTGGTGATTAACTGGGGCTGTTTGGTATTGTGCCTTCGCCAGGCTCATTCTCCGTGTGTGTTCTCCAATTGCAATTAAAGTCTTATAATATCTCATGGACCCAATTTCTTCAATAGTATGCCCAAAGTGTCTGATGTGTTGAACAAAATCGTTAAACATACTTTATTTTCTATTTCATGAGTTACTGGGCTCAGAACGTCATGCCCGAACGTTTATCTTCAGCCTTTAGTTAAGACATCCGCTCCATGCTCCATCTCGCCCTAGGCCTGGATTTCCGGTCACAGGCCCAATAATGCTTTGCCGCTTGTGCATATAATTTGGTTTATTTTAGATAAATTGCTAAAGATGTTTTGTTTCCTACTTACCATGTTGTTGGACCCTTTCAAGCATGTTAATTAATTAAGTGTTTTTTAAAAATAATATATAGAAAATTATAGGTTCTTTTAATTTTGTCCTTTAAATAACAAACGAGACGATCCTCGCAAAACAAAATAAATAAATTCCGGGGTCTCGTAATTGTTTATACTTAATATACTTAGAATTTGGGATGAGTCGTCTAGCGAATTTCACGGTTTTCCCCTAAGATAATAACGCGTTATTCTTTTTAGGCACGTATTTTAATAACATTACCTTCGTAAATCGGGTGCGCATTTATGTGACACAAATTCAATCTCAACGAAGTCGAAATGTATCAACTACCACGGGAGCATTGATGTGACGTGGTTCAAGACACGTTTTTATGATGTTGCAATTCTCGTTAAAAATAATAATGAAAGCGGTTTACAGTTAAAAATCACATAAGCTAAAACATGTTTTGAAATAAGATAAATCCAAATACGATAGTTGAGGAGCCGTGCTAGAACCACAGAATCCGGGAATGCCTAACACCTTCTCCCGAGTTAACAGAATTTCTTACTAGGATTTTTGGTTCGCAGACTGTTAATAGAGTCATATTTTCCTCAGTTCGGGATTCAACCGGTGACTTATGACACCATTAATCTCCCAAGTAGCGACTCTGAAATCTTAATAATAAATCCCGTTCCGATTGTCCTTTAATTGGAAAAACTCCTTTACGTCGTTACGGGTGTAGTGAAAAAGGAGGTGTGACAACTCTGGCGACTTTGCTGTGGACAAGAACCCAGAACGTTTTTGTTCAAGGTTCAGAATTCGAGTTTAGATAAAATGTTGTATTTGGCTTTATCTGATTTTCCTACATGTTTTATGCTAAATGTGTTACATGTTTACCACTTTGATATTATCTGAATTGTATATAAACTGTACCGAAACCCTTCTCTTCTCACCTCCAGGAATGTGCTTACTGGTTGAGACTCCCTATTATGTTAGTGTTATTCTATGAAATAAAAAAAGAGGCTCAGAGAAACTACAAAGCCGGACGATCTTGCGAGTCCACGGTACGCAGCCCCCTCCTTGATTCGAGTTGTCTGCTTAGGTACACTGTTTAGAACACATACCCAGGTTTTGAACCTAGAATAACTTAACTTCATGCCGGATCCCTATTAGGAACGCTTATTTTCATCATGTTGCATTGGACTTAGGGGACTCAACACAAGGGTTGGGTCCGTCTAGGACTAGCAACCCGTAATGGAAAAGACCATCCTGATGCATCCTACTTGTTCTGTGCATTTATTTGTTCGGACCTGCATGCTTACCAGCCTCTGAATATCTAAATATTGGAATATTGAGAAAAGAGAAAAAGAGAGAAATAGCAGTGTAGAGAGTTAATTGCCTATATTTAGAAAAATTAATGCCCAAATACTGCCAAAACTCTGCCAAATTTTTGAGAAAATGAAAAAAAATGTTTTATTTTTAAATAGTTTGTGTTACTCAATAAGCAAAAAAAAAAAAGGTATTTGTTTTAGTTTTGGAAAATAGATTGTTTTATTATTTGTTGAAAAGAAAAGGAAAAAAAGAGTCTTTGTTTTAGCTTGAAAAAATAGAATGTTCTATTATTTGTTGAAAAAGAAAAGAATAAAAGAGTCTTTGTTTTATTTCGGAAAAACATGTTGTTTTTGGAAAAGGAAAAGAAAAGAGTCTTGTTTTCACAAAATAGTTCATTTTATTTGCCTGAATTATGCAGGTTTGATTCTCACCGGATGTGAGATATGTAGGTAACCCTCATCGGGTCCAACCTCCCTTTTGCAAAGATAGCGAAAAATGTCAAAATTTAATCTTTGTCATAAATAAGTTAGGTGATGCCGCTTTTGTCGAATATAGCCGAATGTTCCCTAAAGGGACGCCAGAAGGCTGACTTCGCATAAACGGCCACCTTTGGTTATTTTTTAGGTTTTTACCGGTTAGCCCACACAACCTTAAAATCTTCGTTCCCGAGGCGTTGAAAGGCCGTGTTTGCAATACCAGGTCTTTCATTTTAAATTGGAAAACAAGAAAAAGAGGTATAAATAAGTTGGGTGATGCCGTTTTTGTCTATAATAGCCGAATGTTCCCGAAAGGGATGCCGAAAGACTGAGTTTGCATAAACTACAACCTTTGGTTATTTTTTAGATTTTTGGCCGGTTGACTCACACAGCCTTAAAATCTCCGTCCCCGAAGTGCTAAAAGGTTGCGTTCGAAAAATCGAGTCTTTCATTTTAAATTTGGAAAAAAGAAAAATAGTTAGTTTTGTTTTGAGTCAAATAAAGTTTGATTTTTTGTTTAATCACCTTAATAAACAAGATCCCTTTTGGAATTACACATGTGGTGGGATGACTTGGGCAAATCAGGGCAAGACATGGTCAAATCATATTTGGGAGGCCTTACTGGGTTGCTGAAGATTAATCCGAGAGGGGATATCATAAAGGCATTGATTCCATTCTGGGACCCGACGCACAATGTATTTCACTTCTCTAGTTTTGAACTTACGCCGACGTTGGAAGAGATAGTAGGGTATATCGAGGGTCTCATGATTGCTCCGAGGGCCATAGCCATACACAAGTTGTTAGACTCTATGAAGATACGCCAGATGCTTCACAACCCGGACCTGGCATTTGTCTTTTGTACTTTGTCATTCATATACGACAGATATGGTCATGTAGGAGGTTTCAACAACCCAGAGAGCAAAATCTGCAGCAAGGACAACCGCCTGAAGTGGGAGGAACATAGGTGTGTTTCGTTTAAGGTGGACTTTCTGGGATTTATGGTGTTCCCCAGAAAATATGGGAAAATTGATATACAAGTAGCCGGGGTTGTCAGTACTTTGCTCACTCAGGAAAACAACACTCTTGCACCTATGATAGTAGCCAACATCTTCCGCGCTCTTACCGCTTGCAAAGCCGAAGGGGACTTTTTCGAGGGTTCTAATGTATTGCTACAAATGTGGATGGTCGAACACTTGTGCCACCACCCTCAATTTATGAGTTATGGGTCATCAGAGAAGACATGTATAAAAGAGTTTTCTACAAGGGTCGACGGGGTTAGTTTGCTAGAGGGGGTCACCGACTGGGTAGCACGCCTGCGTTCTGTCTTAGCGTGCCAGATAGAGTGGACATTTGGGTGGTTATCGATGGACGAAGTTATATATATGTCAACCACAGGATCTTATTTCTGCTGATGGGACTCTAGAGTATTCAACCATATGCACCGTACCGAGTCTTGATATTATTGGGGGGATGCCAAAGTTTCCCAAAGAATGAAGATCTTAGCAACCAGGTAGTCGAAATTGGGCATAATGATCAATTCCCTGACGCAATCGTTCGCAAAATTTGGGAATGAATATCAGTACTTAAAAGCAGATACTTGTATGTGGGATCGGTCCAAGGAGAAGTGTTTCCAGGATACCTTGCTTAGTACAAAAGGGACCTTGAGTTGGAGAGGCCGGCTAAAAGACCTCATCTCCAAGATTTTGCCGAGTCCTCGCAAGAACAATGGGCTTGGTTAGCTAAAGAAAATGAGTACATGGCCAGGATAGGAAAATTGGAGAAGCAGGTCCAAGATCTTAAGTTTGAGAACACTGTGCAACCTGCAGCTGACGAGGGGGATAAAAAGAAGTTGGCCCAAGAAAACGAGGTGCTTATGTCCCAAATATGACAAATGAGGATAAATGCTGACAAACAACAAAGGAGTCAGTCGGACGAACAGTTGATAAAGGGGTTGAAAAAGGAAATCATTGAGTGCCGGGACAAGTTGAAGAATTCCAAGGGTACCAAAGGGGGACTCCAGGCAGAGTGGGCAAAAAGAACAGAAGAGCACACCCAGTACTTCCAGCAATTGAAGAAGGACTACGAGAAAACCATTGCTAATCTAAAGAGAAAAGTGACCACCCTTGAGGATAAAGCGGCTAAGCAAGCCAAGGTTTTTGAAACCGAAAGTGGATACTATTATGACTTACTGGCCCGAATGGAAGTAGAAATACAGCAGTTTTAGAATCAACATATCCAGGATTCTCAGGTGTTGGAGGCCCGTAATGATCAGATAAGGCGACTGCTTATAGAAAAAAGTCGAATTAGGGACAGGATTGAGACCATTGCCCATGCCACTGTTAAGAAATGCCGAGCGTGTGAAGACATGACCGCACTACCTTTTTCTTGGCAGTAATGTTTTTTGTCAAAAGAATAATGTATGAATTGGAATAATTAGAAAGGAATCTTGCACATAAGCCCACGGCAAGGCCGAACTGTTAAAAATCATTCTATCCATGATATGTGTGCTTTGGTTGTATTAGCATGATTTTCAGGTATAGGTTTTGATGAATGACAAACAACGAAGTCGATGAATGACAAACAATGAAGTCAAGTGTCGAACAAAGTTATTATATGACAAACAATCAAGATTGAATGCCGAGAAGCATATTGATGACGGAATTGCATAGACAAGCCAAAGACAAGCTCAAAAGTTCAAGACCGAAGACCCAAGGCGTAGGTCGTTAGGTAGAACAAATGTAAGAGCAACGTTTAAAGTTATCTCGTCTTTTGGCTCAACATAGGTCATCATAAATATGCATAAAATCATTTTATCAAATCATATTTAAAATACTTCAAACAAAATGATTTCAAACATTTTCATTTTAGCCAAAATGAATTTTAAACATATCTTTCAAAGCTGGACAGAAATAATCAATTATGTTTATGTTGATAATCGATTATGTTAAGACAGTGTAAATCGGAATTTTCAAAACAGCACAATAATCGATTATCATGTATAGCGTAATCGATTATCTTGTAACCGTTGCCAAAGTTTTTGAACACTGTAACAAAATAATCGATTATGCACTTCAGATAATCGATTATCATGTATAGCGTAATCGATTATCTTGTAACCGTTGCCAAAGTTTTTGAACACTGTAACAAAATAATCGATTATGCACTTCAGATAATCGATTATCCAGCATAAAATCAGCTTCTGATTTTTGAACGTTAGAGCAAATAATCGATTATCTAAATCCAATAATCGATTATCCTTGCATAAAATCAGCATAATTGATTGTCAATTAAGCAACGGACATACACCCTCTAACCCCTATAAATAGAGGTATTTTGAGCTGACTTTAAACACACAACACCTCTCATTATTCATATACATATTGATATCATTTGTGCATCATTATAGAGCTTTTGTTGATCCATTTGAGAGACAACTTTGAGTTATTCATAGAGCTAATATTGTATCTCTTTATATACTCTTTTGAGAGAGTTCGTGTTGTAAAAGAGAAAGGTGTTTGAGAAGACCATATCTTCTCATTGATTGTCGGGTTTGCTAAGTACCCTCAATCTTAGTGGTTGAAGTCTTGTGGTGCGGTATCCACGAGCAAGGTGAAGTCTTGAGGTGCGGTATCCTCGAGAAAGTTGAAGTCTTGTAGAGTGTACATCTACGAGCAAGTGTAACGGTTTGTTAGGCACCCGTAAGCTTAACGGAGTTAGTGGAATCTCGAGAGAGTCTCTCGGGGACTGGACTAACCACACGTTGTGGTGAACCAGGATAAATTCGGTGTGTTCTTTCCTTACTATTTTTATTACCGAATTTATTTTATTCCTGCAATTTTAATTCCGCAATATTTATCAATATTCTCGTGCCGCACTATTCACCCCCCCTCTAGTGACGGGCATAAATCCTAACAATTGGTATCAGAGCCTAACTCTCTGAAAGCCTTAACCGGTTGAGAGAAAGATATATATTTTTTTGTTGAGAATATTGAACGCAGGAATGATGAGCGAAGGACACTCCACCTATAGGCCTCCACTATTTGACGGAACAAATTACACATATTGGAAAGAGCGGATGAGAATCTTCATCCAATCAAATAACTTTCGTCTGTGGCAAATCATCAAGAACGGTGAACAAATGCCGACAAAGAAAGTTGGAAAAACCACGGTTCCAAAGGAGGAAGACGAATATACTGCGAGGACATCAATAAAGTTGAAAATAACGCAAAGGCCGTAAACTTACTATATTGTGCGGTGAATCCGGATGACAATAGGAAGATTTCTTGCTGCAAAACCGCCAAGGAGATGTGGGATAAACTCGAGATCACTTATGAAGGTACGTCTCAAGTCCGAGAATCTAAAGTTGATTTTCTAACACATGAATATGAACTATTTAAAATGAGGGAGAAAGAACCCATCGGTATTATGTTCGAACGATTCTCAAAAATCGTCAACGATCTTCATGCTCTTGGGAAAGTGTACACGAGCAAAGATCTTGTTCGAAAAATCCTACGGAGTCTCACTCCCGAATGGCGTTCCAAAGCCAATGCCATCCAATAGTCGATGGGAATCACGGATGTCATAATTGATGGACTAAGAGGTAACCTCGAAACTTATGAAAGCACAATTCTTAATCCCTATCTTAGAAGTAAAAGTTCGAATATTGCCTTCAAAGCCTCATCCTCTAAAAGAGAAGCGGTAACTGATTCGGATAGCGATGATGATAATATTTCCAATGCCTTGATCGAAAAGTTTTATAAGCATATGAAAAAGGAAATGAAGAAGGAAGAACCAAGTCCTTCATGCCAAAATTGTGGAAAACTTGGCCACCCCAAATGACATTGTCCAAAATCCAAGGACAAGAAGAAGAACAAACACCAAAGGCGTGTGACATGGGATTCAGACAGCTCAGGCGATGAAACTGCCGCATTATGTCTCATGGCCAACGAGGAAGAAGAGGTAAGTAATTCTAACTCTTATTCTTTTGAAGAATTACAAGAAGCTTTTCATGACTTATATGGTGAATTGAAAAAGACTTCAAAAATCTCCAAAGAGGCCAAGGCTAAAATTAAAGTTTTAGAAGAGAAAAATAAATTTTCTGAAAATGACAATATTGATCTTAGAAATAAAATTAAGGAGATGAATGAAGCCTCTTCAATTGATCAAAGTTCAAATTGTTCTTCTTGTAAGTCTTTGAAAATAGAGAACATAGAACTTAGGAACACACTAGAAAACGTAGTGTTGATAATCCTAAAATAATTGAAGAAACTAAAAAGGATGATAGAAATGAAGTTGGACCACCTAGAAATAATTCTAGGAACCTCACTAATGAGTCTAAAATTAATCATTTTAGACCACCTAGAAACAACTCTAGGAATTTTGTTAATGAGTCTAGAATGAACCATTTTAGACCACCTAGAAATAATTCTAGGAATTTCAATGCTTCTAGGAATAACGACTTTAGATCACCTAGAACGTTTTTGGCTCAACCAAGACATATGCACAACCCGAATGTTATATGTCATTATTGCAACCGGGTAGGACACATAGCACCCGTATGTTTTGCAAAACATTGAGATTTATCATTTGGCTATGATTATTATTTGCCTAACCCCCAAGGACCCAAAAGTGTTTGGGTACCGAAAACCTATTTTTAGGTACGTTTGCAGGTGTGCTTGAAGACTACAATGCTGTAGTAGATGCACCAAGCATGAAACCTACATCGAGGGGGAATTTCGGTTAGTTATCACATTTTTGATAAAAACGTAATAGTTGATATGTGTTAACAATTAATATATCTTTGTTAATATTGATATTAATTATTTTTGTTAATTCATGTTTTGATAACTTTTATCTTGAATAACAATTGATATTAATAATTTTTGTTAATTCATGTTTTGATAACTTTTATTTTGAATAACAATTGGTATCAATTATTTTTGTTAAAACTAATGATTGATGTTTTGATGAATATCTCCCTAGTTTGAATAACAGTTGGTATATTCGCTAAAAATAACCTTTGATATGGTTGTTATATTTTTACTAACATTTGGTATTATTTCATGTTGGTATGATTTTTTAAATATCATCAATGTATATTCCTCATTGTATTTCCTATCTTATATTTGACACTAACAATTGATATACCAAAAATGGGGAAGTGTCGAAAGGGGATAATAGCCTTTGTATACTCTCTTTTTGCTAATGCCAAAAGGGGGAAGAGTTTAGGCGATATGCATCAAATAAGGGGGAATGTATCTACGTTATAGTATACCTTATTTGAGGGGGAATTATCATTAAGGGGAATTGTTTGCATGAATTGTATGTTGAGATATAGCATGAATTTAGGGGAAATCCGATATGCATATCTCCTGTTGTTTATCATTATCAAAAAGGGGGAAATTGTAGAAAATTATTCTATCCATGATATGTGTGCTTTGGTTGTATTAGCATGATTTTCAGGTATAGGTTTTGATGAATGACAAACAATGAAGTCGATGAATGACAAACAATGAAGTCAAGTGTCGAACAAAGTTATTATATGTCAAACAATCAAGATTGAATGCCGAGAAGCATATTGATGACGGAATTGCATAGACAAGCCAAAGACGAGCTCAAAAGTTCAAGACCGAAGACCCAAGGCGTAGGTCGTTAGGTAGAACAAATGTAAGAGCAACGTTTAAAGTTATCTCGTCTTTTGGCTCAACATAGGTCATCATAAATATGCATAAAATCATTTTATCAAATCATATTTCAAATACTTCAAACAAAATGATTTCAAACATTTTCATTTTAGCCAAAATGAATTTTAAACATATCTTTCAAAGCTGGACAGAAATAATCGATTATGTTTATGTTGATAATCGATTATGTTAAGACAGTGTAAACCGGAATTTCCAAAACAGCACAATAATCGATTATCATGTATAGCATAATCGATTATCTTGTTACCGTTGCCAAAGTTTTTGAACACTGTAACAAAATAATCGATTATGCACTTCAGATAATCGATTATCCAGCATAAAATCAGCTTCTGATTTTTGAACGTTAGAGCAAATAATCGATTATCTAAATCCAATAATCGATTATCCTTGCATAAAATCAGCATAATTGATTGTCAATTAAGCAACGGACATACACCCTCTAACCCCTACAAATAGAGGTCTTTTGAGCTGATTTTAAATACACAACACTTCTCATTATTCATATACATATTGATATCATTTGTGCATCATTATAGAGCTTTTGTTGAGCCATTTGAGAGACAACTTTGAGTTGTTCATAGAGCTAATATTGTATCTCTTTATCTACTCTTTTGAGAGAGTTCTTATTGTAAAAGAGAAAGGTGTTTGAGAAGATCATATCTTCTCATTGATTGTCGGGTTTGCTAAGTACCCTCAATCTTAGTGGTTGAAGTCTTGTGGTGCGGTATCCACGAGAAAGGTGAAGTCTTGAGGTGCGGTATCCTCGAGCAAGTTGAAGTCTTGTAGAGTGTACATCTACGAGCAAGTGTAACGGTTTGTTAGGCACCCGTAAGCTTAACGGAGTTAGTGGAATCTCGAGAGAGTCTCTCGGGGACTGGACTAACCACACGTTGTGGTGAACCAGGATAAATTCGGTGTGTTCTTTCCTTCCTATTTTAATTACCGAATTTATTTTATTCCTGCAATTTTAATTCCGCAATATTTATCAATATTCTCGTGCCGCACTATTCACCCCCCTCTAGTGACGGGCATAAATCCTAACACCTACTACCAAGCTATCCCATCTATACGAGCTCCATTCTGGTTTACCTTCAACTTGGTATTCCTTCTTGCTATAATATCACCATTCCTCAACCCAGACTTATCACATGATACCAAAGCATAAAACCACACCGTCCTATGGTCCATAAGCCGCTGAATACTCTTTAAACATTCCCAACAACACCGCATTCAAAATGCTTACCCTGGAGAAGATTCCTAAAAATCCAAAGCCATTACCTTCACCTTCCTGATATTGATACATAGAATCCCATAATTAATATAGAAAATACCATAATCCTAACAAGAACGATGCCTCGCGGGCACCAAAATTGGAAGCTTTAATATATTCATAGCTCGAGTTTGTATTTTCCTTTTCTTAGAGTTTGTTATCTATTAGAGTCTATTTACCTTTTTCGCATCAGAGTTTGTCAGTAGTTTGAGTTTGTATTTGGTTTATTTCGAGTGTTTTATTTTCTTTTCCAAGAAACGTCTTGTAATAGAATGTTTTATTAATGAAAATTGAAAATTTCAAAAAAAAAATTCTTAATTTTTCGCACTTATTTGCACGAACTACGGTCGATCTGAGTCATGCGGGGTCATGATACGTAGGCGATCTTCATAGGATTTGACCGCAACCAAACGAAAAAAGGAAAAGAAATAAGAAGAAAAACAAGAGAGGAGAAATATGAAAAAGAAAATAGCGAAAAAAACAAGAAAGAAAAAGAGAGAAAAGAAATCAAGGGTATGAGAGAACCGAAACAAGCAGAAAATAAAGGCAAGAATTGAAAAGGAAATAGAGAAAAGAAAGAAAAGCAAGAAAAAAATAAAAAAAAAAGAAAAAGAAAAGAAAGCAAAAGAAAGAAAGCGGCCATTAAAATAAAAACCGGATGATGCAAGCAGCCGAGCAAATGCATAATAAAAATTATCAACTGTTTAGGTGCATTCATTCCCCAAACGTGCGATTACCAATGTGTTAAATGCCCTAACGCTAACATGATGGTTTCATTGTTGGCATGTCATTTCAGAAAGGTGGTTGGTTTGTGGTTTTTAAGGTAACCCTTCTTTGAAACATAAAGGCAAAAGACAATGGCAGAAAACAACAAAACTGAGTGGGTTGGCACTGGTACCCGAAAGCAGCTGGTTGAACAGGACAACGGGCTGGTATAAGAGGTGAATATGTTGAGATAGCATGTGGCAGACATGATCGAGCATGGATGAGCAGAAAAGCACCACGCCCACCACCACCTAGATTTCTGGACGTTATCCTTACTCAAACACCGAACACGATGCCGCATGATCCTCCACACTCCCCATATCTATCCGCTTATAACAACTTTCCCATCCACCCTAGTAGTTCCATCACTTGCCATCCAACCATCTTTTCCCCAAAGTGTCCTCCTGTCACATCCACTGTTCTTGACAAAGAACACCCACCTAAAGCTCATAACGCCCAATATTACCCCTCTGAAGTTGCTCATAAGGTTATCAACTCGCACAAATAGGGCCCGCAAGATAAGCCTCATGTTGAAAATAAAAAATTCACAGGAAGAGAATGGATAGATGAGGAACCCAGTAAGCTAAAAGAACCGTCCGTGTCTCCTGACATTCGCCTACCCATGGGGTTTAAAATAACAAAATTCGGCTTGTATGATGGGTTTGGGGATCCGGTGGCTCAACTGAAGGTTTATTGCAATGAAATGAGAAGTTTGGGAGAAAAAGATACTTGATGGTAGCACATTTCAGTTAGAGCAACTGGGGTAGCTTTGGACTGGCATGATCGTCAAGATGTTAATAAGTGGCTTACATTGGGTGACATGGCTCAAGACTTTCTCCGGTACTTTTAATGTAAATCAAGTGTTACCCTAGACTGCTCGTCATTATCTAAGATGGAAAAGAAGCCGGAGGAAAACTTTAGGGAGTTTGGGCTCAGATGGAGGGAGCAAGCTGCTCGAGTTAGTACCTTGTTTGGCGAAGAAGAAATGGTCGAGCTTTTCCTACAAACCCAGGGGCCCATCTACTTCAATCATTTAATCCCGGTCATGGGTGGACTTTTCGACGAGGTATCGAGAATGGGAGAGTTATTAGAAAATAGAATCAAGTCAGGCAAAATCATGAGTTGGTCGAAAGACATTTAGAACATCCCAGCAAGCTTGGGTGGGGGAGGGAAGAGCAGAAAATATGTTCTGATGAGTTTTCTCGATCAACAATCCCAGCCCCGAAATTATCCCCGTAGATATCCTTGATCAACATGTGACCCGCCCCAATACTACTTCTCTCCATAGAACCCCAGAGTCGTATATCACCTTTTCGGTACCCGGCTCCACAAAATGCTTATCTACGCCCACGAATCTGCCAGAAACCTTCTGGATCAGGTTTCCGGCCAAATAAATCATTTAGGAATGAGAGGTTGTCGAAGAAAGGAAAGGCTTTCACCCCTGTTGGAGGATCTTATGCCAGTTTGTTCCAAAAGTTGAAGCAATTGGACGTATTAAAGCCGATTCAGATAAAAATGCCAAATCCTCTGTCAATGAAGTGTGATTTTTCTCAAAGGTGCGCATATTGCTCAGATGCCCTGTGGCATGACATAGAGATGTGTTGGAAGTTGAGGAAAGCAATTTAGGAGCTTGTTGATGTAGGTGAAATTGTCGTACAAAATCCGGATGCAGCATACACCAGTGAGAGTCCATCGCCTGCACATAAGGAGACACACATGGTGGGTATGATTTATTTTGAAAAGGAATATGTGAATTCTTCTAAGAGCCTCAGAGGCCCACGTGTTACTAAGCTTTTAGTTCTATCAAAGGTTGATTCCAAGAACGAGCTGACAAAAGGAACCCAAAAGCAACTTGTTAAGAACGATGTGGTGAAGACTTATGAAGTTACTAGTATTATTGATGTAGAATTCAGTGGCTAAGATACCATGCTTGGTAATTGGGAAAACGCTCTTTTCTTGGTAAGCCAGGGAGGAGCTTTGGTGGTCCATTTTGTTGTCATTTCTATTGTCCGGGTTATTTGTAGGGTTGTAATCCGGATATTGTCCTGTGGCTCAAACCCTCTTATCCTTTCATTCTGTCTAACTTGTTTAGTCGTAATGGTTTATTTAGTGTTGTCCATGTTTGTTTCAGTTTAATTCTAGGGTTGTACTCCAGTTTGTTTTGCTTGTTTTGTTATTCGAACCATTTCACTGTTTGTCTAATGCAAGTTCCTGTCTTTTTACTTCCAGGCATTTTCTTTGTTTAGCTCTGTTTCTATCTTTTTGTTTTGTCTTTTGTCTAATGTTGGTTCTAATGACATGACATGCACGCATAATCCTGAGTCTGATCTTTAAGAGTTAGTTGGGAAGCAATGAAACCATTTTGAAGACGATGGGGGCACTTGAGGAAATAAGAACAGATTTGAACGTTTTGAGATTGTTTGATGCCCGAACCATGTGAAACTAGAGCCGTTAGAAAATAAAGAAACCCTAAAGGCAGGTTTGCCAAATTGACCTGGGCGGTTCGCGGTAATGAGAGTGATAGTGTTGTCCAATGGTTTTAACAAACGTAGAAGGAAAATATGTAGAGATGGCCATCAATTCCGATGTGGTCAAGAGATGCTATGTATGATTTTTTTTGTTTAATTGTATTTATTTGCATTTGGCATACTCTGAGGATTGAAATGACGAATGTATTTTATTCTGCTATCTAGACACTTTATCCCTTGTCATCCCTATTGAGCCCTATTTGTTTTCTTCTGTTCGGAGTCGATGACACAATTAAGAAATGCAAGTACCGAATATAAGTACATAAAAAAGGAAAGAAGGAAGAAAAGAAAAGAAAAGAAGAAAAGGAAAGAAAGAAAGAAAAGAAAAAGAGAAAAAGAAAGAATGGAAAAAGAAAAAGAAAGGGAAAAAAAGGAAAATTGAAAAGAAAAGAAGAAAAGGAGAACAGAAAAAGAAAAGAAGAGAAAAGAAAAATCACAAAAAACAAAGTACATTCTATGACGTGAACTACGTTTGACTTGATCCCGAAAGGGTATGTAGGCAGCATTCCTCTGAGGTTCAGTCATACCAAAATAAAAATCCAAAGTCCCCAAGCAAGAAACTGGGGCAAATGTTGTGGATGTTTCAAGAGATTTGATTTTGAAATTTTTAGTTTTTAACCCCATTCGAATTGTTTTTGAGCCTTTTATACCCTTTCTTTCTAACCTTGTCCAAAAGCCACGTTACTGTTCAAAGAAAGACCTTCCGTTCAGTCTTCGAGAGATTCCAAGTCAAGCGAGGAGAGGTGAAGCATATCAAGGGAACACTCCAGTCCAAACAAGGAAAATGAGAATGAAAGAATATTAGTGATGAAAACCCTCACGGGTACCACAAAGGGATGAAAGCTGAGAGAAATAAAAATGAGAGAGTCTTATTGGTGAAAACCTTCACGGGCACCTTGAGGCGGTGGTAAGTTGAGAGAAAGAAAACGAGAGAGTTTTATTGGTGAAACCTTCATGGGCACGTTGAGGCGGCGGTAAGTTGAGAGAAAGAACAAAATGAGAGAGGCTTGATAGTTAAAACCCTTCGGGCAGTACAAGCCGAATAAGGAATGTGAATCAGATTGAACAAGTGGAGCATTGAATACCAGTTTCACAACGAAAAGGTACAAAAAGATCTAGAAATCAGGTTTGATTGGCAGAATATTTACATGTGCATGTCATGGTCATTAGAGTCTGTATCCAAATCTGATAGGTTTCTCTTTAGGAATCATCTCTTTCCTTTGTCTTTCACTTCGTTCCTATGTTTTTATTCATTTCCTCTTTCTGAGTCTGTTTGATCATAACAAGTGAAAAATTACTTCAAAATTTGCCACCAGCTTTCCAGTTGCACAAAATGGATCTGGCTAGCACATCAAAGTGTCACAAGCCAAGAAAATCAACAAAGAGCACTAAGCTGGTAATAATCAACATGTCTTGGGAATTCTGGTGAAACACAAAGGTTTGGAAGATGTTGGTTCATGAGCAACACAACAGATAGAGGGTACTGGATTTGAACAGAGAAGAGGTATTTTCTATGATAAGGATGACAAAGAGAGTGTTCAGTTAGTAAGCAAGCGTTGAAGGTGAAATCAAAATTTTAATGGCAAGCGAAGGAGCGATAAACCTCAAGGTCGAAGGGCTAGGGGTGTAATTTAAGAAACAACAACATACTGTGGGGGAAATGGACGTGCTTTGGGATTCTTGTGAGACAAAAAGGTTGGGAGGATGGCAGTTCAACAAATAGAGGGTATTGAGTATGAACCGGAAAAGGGGGTATTATACAAGATGAGGGCGACAGAAAAGGGGTTGGTCCATAAAACAAGCAAGGCTTTCGAGTTGAAATCAGTCATCATGGCAAGTGAAGGAGAAATTATCGCAAAGTTCAAGCCCACAAACCAAACATCACATTTTAAACTGATGAAATTTTCTTTGATTGAACAAGGGGAAAATATTTGGTTGTTCCGGAGGAACTCTCCATAAGGGAAAAATAAGCAGTAATCAGGTTTGACCGCAAAACAAGGATTGATTAAAACACAAGCTAGTCAGGAATAACATAGGGGAATGTAAGTTGGTCTCAAAGTTGGCATGTTTTGCTTAAAATTCAAGTAGACGTTCTCAGGACCTTCCTGGATAATAGGATGTAGTTTAAAATCCTTGTAGATGACATGATGTAGTGAGAGTAATACTTTAGAAGATATAACTTAGGTTTGTAATCGTTAGAAGTTGTTAGGACCTCCCTAAATAATAGGATTTAGATTTCAAATTGTTAATAAAAGTTAGTATATGATTCAGTAACACTCACCCGTGTGCCCAGCTACCAAACGGGGACAAAATTTTATTTTTTTTATATGTTTTGTTGAAGTAAGTAGCCTACATTGAGAGCATGGGAATATATTCAAGCACAACAGTCAGAAGCCCGCTTAGAGAACAAGGGAGTACAATTTAAGTCTACGCTTTTAAATTCTTTGTTTTGTCTAATTTGAAGTCAGGAGCCCACCTGGATAGCATGGGAATACTTTCAAGTTTGGCAATCAGGGGCCCGCCTGAAGAGCATGGGAATACATATCAGGCGCATCAGTTAGGAGCTCGTCTGGAGAACAAGGGAGTACAATTTAAGTTTTAGCTTTCAAATTCGTTGTTTTGTCTATTTTGAAGTCAGGATCCCGCCTGGATATCATGGGAATACTTTCAAGTTTAGAAATTAGGAGCCCGCCTGGAGAGCATGGGAATACATTTCAAGCGCAGCAGTCAGGAGCCCGCCTGGAGAAAAAGGGAGTACAATTTAAGTTTTAGCTTTCAAATTCATTATTTTGTCTATTTTGAAATTAGGAGCCCGCCTGGATAGCATGTGAATACTTTCAAGTTTTGAAGTCAGGAGCCCGCCTGGAGAGCATGGGAATACATTTCAAGTTTTGAAGTCAGGAGCCCCCCTGGAGAGCATGAGAATACATTCAAGTTTTGAAGTCAAGAGCCCGTCTGGAGAACAAAAGTATCACAATTAAGGTTTTAGTTTAAATTCTTATTAATATCCCCGGTAATATGTACCCATTTTCCAAACTGGGGGAGAAACATTTCTTTGTTGTGTCTATTTTGTGAAGTCAAGAGCCCTTCTGAAGAACAGAGGAATACATTTCAAGTTTTGAAGTCGGGAGCCCGCCCGTATAGCAGAAGAATACATTCAAGTTCAATAGTTTGAAGAGAAGGGACAACATCTCAGTTTACAATTCGGAGTGGCAACAATGGATTTCACCAGGAGAACACAAGATAACAAGGCAACAAGAAAACACAAGACAACAAGGTAACATGAAGTACAAGAGCAAGTTTGAAGAATTTAGATAGGACTTTTGTAATTCATAGGTCATAGCTTAGTGTATCTTCTTTTATTTTGACATGGTGTAATAAGAGAGGTCAGCAAGCAGTAGTAGCATCAATCGCAATGAAATCACAGCTCCTGGTAGTCTCAGCTACCAGACACTCCCGAACTACACTGACCTGATGCTTGTTTAGCCCAGGATATGTAGGCAACCTCTGAAGTAGGGTGCGGTCAAACTTTTTAAATATGCTTCACACGGAATATTCAAACGGGCAAAATCGCTCGTATTTTCTTACTTATCTTTGCGCGAAAACTCTTCGTGTTTTCGGGAAAAGAGGGACAACTGTGAGCGCGTGATTTTTGCCCTAAGTGAATTATTCCCAAAACTTCAAACAAAATAATTTTCTTTGTTATTTTGCAATTTTGTGAATTTTGTATTAATTGCATTTTTATTTGTGCATTTTAATTCATATAGGAAATATACAAAAACATACTTGGCATTTATTTAGGATTTAATTTCATATTTTTTAGAATTAATTAGTAGTTAAAATAATTGTTTATAAATAGAGAAAATAGCCAAAAAAGGGGGTTCTTTTGCATTTACACTTTTAATTATTTTAGTTTGCACTTAATTAGGAATTATGGTATTTGGGGGATTGGTTAATAATTTTAGAAATTAATTAGGTTTTTATTTCTGAATTTGCCATTTAATAAAATCAAAAAAAAAAGAAAAAGAAAAGAAAAGAGTATAAAAGACAAAATGAGAATAAGTAAAAGAAATGCAAAGAAAGGAAAATAATTAAAAAACAAAAGGTAGATTTCCTCAAGGTGCCCGAAATTGGGCTGGCTTTACAACAATTGTGCTTAGCCCAGTAGATATTCCCCCCCCCCCCGGTTCGGTCCAGACCCGTCCCAAATTAACCCCACCCGGTCTGTCCCCACATAACTCAAAAGACGCCGTTTTCCCTTCTTCGAATCTCAACCGTCGAGGTTCACTCGGTCAATGACCCAGAACTAGGCCTAATCTAGTATAAAACTGTCCTAAAGACGCCCCCCCGGACCCCTCCCCACTTCGTCTCTAAACCAAACCCTAAAAACTCAAGCCGCCTCCATATCCTCCGGTGAAACCCGCCGGCGGCGATGACGGTGGTTATGCCAAGGACTACCAAAAATACACCGCTAACTCCTCTCGCCCCCCTCTTTCCAACCATGCCCTCAGCTCCTCGCGAATCAACGCCAAACTTGTTGAATCTTAGTTCGAAAATATTGCGGTCATCATACCACCTCATCCAAATGACACCAAATGTACACCATAAGACCGCTTTCATCTCCTCTATCGCACCCTAAAATCCTGTCCCTCAGATATAGCTAAATCTGCTCGAATCTTGATTTGAGTTTTTCCGACCAAAACCATAAGTGCTCCGAATTATACCAAATTGATACCATATGGTCTCCGGGGTTCCCCCATGATGAATTTAAGGTCAATGGCATTCAAATCTCATTGGATAAAGTTTAATTTTGGAACCCGACATCAGTGAGCTTCTCTTCTTTTTTTATTTTTTGTTTTCTTTTAGTTTTATTTCTTATTAATTTGATTCGTGCCTTTGGTTATGCATAATTGTAATTGATAGTTTAGGTTAATATCAAATCTGATTATGTATGTTACTGTTAGTTTAAACGTTCAATTTTAAAGTATTGGCTTAATTTTGATTAGTTCAAAATTAGTGTTAATTTTTCTTCACTTTAGTGCTCATTTCCAAGTTAATTAGCTTCAGGTGATTGGATATAGTTGATTAGAGTTTGCTAATTTAGTAATTTCAGGGGGTTGAAGGGTATTTGGGTAAATAGAGTGGGACAGGAATGTTGTAGATTATACTAGAATAGCTTAGACTCTTCTAGAATAGGACTTTAGTGCATATTTTTATAACTTAGGATTGTAACTTGGGCAACAAGTTAATAAATAGAGGAGTAAAGTTGAAAATGCATAGGGACTAAAAAGAAAGTCAAAAATCTGATGCTCACTTCATTGTTGCCTATAAAAGGGAATTCACATGCCTTCATGAACAAGTTTTCTCCCTCCAAAATCCTCGTTCAGATCTGAGCCCGATTTTGAATCAGTAGAAAGTTCAAAAATTCTTCTTCTATATCTTAGATTTTGACAGAAAAACCAAAAACAAAAAAATACAAAAAACTCTTCAACATAAAACCAAAAACAAAGGAAAATATGGAAAAAATTAACAATATACTGTTACATTTCATACAGAGGTGGAATTCGAGTTATAGACAACGATTTTTACTGATTTTAGGTGTTGAAGTTGTTCTGTAGTCTACTGCTTCTGTGTTGGGTGTATTCAAGTTCAACTAAGTCTATTTGTTTGGGTATTTGATATTGCTGTAGGTTCTACAACTTATTCCGGACTGTGGTCAAGCTAGTTCCTATGTTATTATACCACGGATTAGAGCTAGAAATTATGTAAATTAAGGGTGAAATTTGGGAAATCTAGGGTTTAGTATTGGAGACTTATGATTGAGGATTTGATGGATCTTTTGAGGTCGGATTTATGAACTTTTGATATGTATGAACTCGTGGGGAGATAAGAAATCTATTGGCGTAAAAACTATTGAATTTCGAGACGTGGGCTGGGGGTCGTGTTTTGGTAATTTCGGGATTTGTGCGCTTTATTGATTATTTTTGCTTGGGCTTCATCCCCTTTGTATATTTTGACGTCCTCGTTCTGATTTTGGATAGATTCAACACGATTGGGGTCCGATTCGAGGGGCAAAGGAGCCGGTTTGAGGTGAGCAATGATTGTAAATAATGTTATGAGTGTTTGAAACCTCAAATTTTCACACCATAGAGCTATATTGAGGTGAAACATACGCTTGATGACGAGCGTGGGGTCGTGCACTATTGGGGATTGTGACTTGGTCCGTCCCGATTGATGATTTTACCATGTATTTGATTGAAAACTATTTATTATCATCTTTATTTGGGCTGAATGTCATATTTGGGCCTAGTGCTAACTATTTGAACCCTTTGGGGCTTTTTATTGATATTTTCTCACTGTTTTGATTTTATACTTGAACTCAGTCATGTTATTTTTCACTGTTTCCAAAACTCATCCATGTTTACTCTGCTTTAACTCTTGAAATGATATTTCAAATAATATTTTTGGGTTGAGCATCATATTTTACTGTTGCCCGAGAGGCTATGTGCTTTTTGACTAAGTAACATGGAGGGCCTGTGTTGTTAGGATACCTTTTGAGTCGGGCTGCACGCTGCAGCAGTGATACACTGATTTTGATTATAAGGCCGAGGGCCTGAGATATGTACATCGGGAGGTGGCTTGTTGATATGAGGCCGAGAGCCTAGAGATGATGCCACGAGATGGCTTGATATTGCGCTTGTACCGTAAGGGGCCCCTCCAGGAGTCTGCACATCCCTAATGAGCGCGGGTACCCATTGTGATGTGAGATATAACCCGAGGGGCTGGTATTGTTCCATGTGATATAGCCCGAGGGGCTGGTATTGTTCTATGTGATTGCCCGAGGGACTGGTATTATTATGAGATATTAGCCTAGGGGCGGACTTATTGACATTGTGCCCAAAGGGCAAACCTTATGCGCTTATCTTTCTTATTTGCCGGTCATGTACATGTTTAATTGTGTATTTGTTCCCGAAGGGCGGATTTTTGTGTTTATTTGTACTAATTATTTTGCATTCATTTGTGCAACTGTTGAAAAAATTATTTTCAAAGAAGTTTAAACTGAGCTAAGATATTTTAAGAGAATTTAAAGCTTCATTGCTTTCTTACTGATTTTTGAACTGCTTCTATGTGTTGATGCACTTATCGTGATTTCTTACCAGTCAGACTTTAATTATGATTATTACTCACTGAGTCGGAGTATTCACTTTACTCCCTGCGCCTTGTGTGCAGATTCAGGTATTTTTGAATCCGGAAGCGGGTGTTGGCTGATCAGAGGCAGAGTCGTCGGAGTTTAGCAAGGTAGTTGCGGCGTTCGCAGCACTGCTTTTCTTCCTTTTTATTTCATTAGTCTGTATTTTGTACATTTCAGACTTTTCAGTTGTATTTTAGACCCTAGTAGATGCTCGTGACTTGTGACATACCGGTATAGGGCTGTGTTTGGGTTGTATTCCGCACAATATACTATTTTTTATTTAGTTTTTGGCTTATTTTCTCATGCTTAGACTGATTGTTAATATTTAACTGTTTAATAATTAAATTGGGACTAGTTGTCTGACTTTATCTTCACGAGAGGCGCAATCACAATCGGGTCCGGATTTAGGGTCGTGATAATATATATATATATATATATATATATATATATATATATATATATATATATATATATATATATAATAAACGTGAGCTTCTTCATCATATATTGAGCTGCAAAATCTTACTAATTAGTTATGAGGAATCGACTGCTGATAGCCATTACAAATATTATTTATCAGTTCACTTTGACTAAATTTTAATTAATTTCTTTTTTGGTGGAAGCTGGCACGTGAACAATGGAGAAACAAAGGTTTTTTGCTGGAATTAGAATCTTGCACATAAATAAAGTAGCATTTTCAAAATAAATAAAAAAATGTGATTGAAAAATAACAACAACAACAATATACCCAGTATATTTTTACATTATAAGGTCTGGAGAGGGATACTTTTGCTCTGCATATCGTATGTTCTAGTTTGTTACTGTTTGATGCTATTTTTAATATTGTTATTACTGTTGTTGTTGTTATTGTTATTGTTGTTACTATAGTTGTCTTTCTTCCATTTTTCTTATCGTACTTCGTCCCTCTATTCTTTTTTTTTCATCTTCTTCTTTTTTCTTTTTTCCACCTTTTTTGAGCTGAGGGTCTATGGGAAACAGTCTCTCTACCTCTCCAGGTAGGGTAAAGTCTGCGTACACACTATCATCCCCAAACCCCACTTGTGAGATTATATTGGTAAGTTGTTGTTGTTGAGGTTTGGGGAGGGCAAAATATACGTAGATCGTACCCCTTATCTTTGAGGAGTAAGGGAGGTTATTTTTGAAAGACCCACGGCTTAAAAAAACAATCTTGGCAGGTTTGAACAAGATTGTATTTGAAAAATAAAATGCTTGCACAACACTCACGCAAGTACACGTGATCGTCAAGTAATAAAGTAGTGAATAGAATAGCATTCCCACAATGACTTATGACTGATTAAAACCAATATCTTTACCTATCCAAGAATGTATTCACAAAAGAGATTTGATTGTTTTACTAACTAACTTCTCACAATTTAATCTAGCTAAAGCAATTAACTCAACGAACATAATTTCGGTTAACAAACAATAGAGGAGGATATTCTAGGGTCACGGGCATACTCAACAATCGCGTTGTATTTTTAGCTTCAAACGACTCATTCAGTTATTTGGGTTATTGATTGACAAGGTTAATATTACTCGTAAGAATCTGTCGAGTTCTTACTCGCCTATTCAAGTCAACTCAACGCCTATATGTCTATGGAATCAAGATTAACAAGAATGCTTCTAAAACTCATGTATTTCAACCAAGCAAGGCAATTGGGTATATATCTATCCAATTTGCGAATCCATTTCCTGATGCCCAGGTTCAAGAGCTTGCTCTATTTAATTCTATATGCAATCTAAAGTTCCAACTTTCGAGTCCAACTAGAGATTCATAAATAGTACTTCACTGTTAGCTACTCAGCAAAATAATTAAAATCAGAATTAAATAAATAACCATTATGATAAACCGACTTCGTCGAATCAAACTTCAAACAACAACGTTCATGTTTTACCCATGACCCTAGAACAATAAGTTCTAGCTACTCATACTATTGTTCAACATAATTAGGTTCAATATCATCACAATGAGCAAAAACAAAGAGAAGAAAAGAAGAACTTGATGATCCAAAATTCTCCTTGCCTCTTGCCTCTCTAGTTCTTGCAATACCCTATGAAAACCTTGATAATCTTGTCTTGGGCGAGTTTGACTTTATATAGGTTAAGTAGTTTTTCTCCAGATTTCCACTTTTGCCCCTTACACAGGATTTTCGTTCGCTGGACATGCACGGCGGGCAAAATGTGAACTCTCGGTAATGGCCGCGCATATATGTGTGCGGGCGTGCATATGGGCGTGGATGCCCAAACTTCGTACTTTCTCCCAAATGGTCCCAATCACATTTCATTGCACATAATAGGCTCCTTAACCTGCATTTCATATAATTCACCATTAGAGCCCATAATTCTTCAATTAAGCAGAATATATGACTGGGATATAATCAAGTTATAAACAAAGGCTAAATCACCTAGATTTCGCCTATTATCAACACCCCACACTTAATTCATTTCTAAACCTCGAGCAATCACACTATACTCTCTAGATACTTTTCTATTCAACCATTTCCCCTAGCGCATTCCACCTAGAACAATATACATATTTTGCGCCTAGTAGTGAACAATGCTAGCCTCAAAGCTAACTCTCAACTGCCACGCAATATTCACTCTTTTTCAAAGCACTCTACACAGAAGTCAAGACTTGCTTTTCTATCACGAATCATATGCCCTCACAATCACGTTAACACAAACAGAATTCATTTCACACAATCGAGTCAAACACTCACATATATCAATGGAAACGCTCACTCTCACAATTGAAGTCGCACGCATGCAATGGGTACCATAAGCTTGCCCTTAATGTAAATCTCTACTAATGTACGCTAGCTCGGCTCAAAATCATTTAGGACTTTTCATGGTTGTAATGTGGGCTAAGGGACGGGTAGGATAGATTTAGGAATAGTGACTAACCCTCCTAAGCACTTTAACACATCACGTAATCACTTTTAAGCGCACATTCTTCAGTCCACTCGACGTTTACAAACCATATGACCCATCAATGTTCCCTTCTTCTTTAAGCACTATATTACTCACATACACTAGCGAGAACAAGACTACAATTTATTCATCTCCAACATTTTTTTTCAGTTTATTTTTCTTGTCATTTGACTTCCGCTAGTAATGCATATATTTTCAACACAAGTGCACCTTTCATTCTCTCATTGGCTCCACTCGAAAGCCACCCCACTATTATCTCTTTTTTTTCACTTCTTTTAGCGCTCATCTCACCATTAAAGTGCTTTAAGAGGTAAAGAATCAAAATCATGTCAATAAAGAACAAAGGGGTACGGGCTTGTATTGCGGGTGCCAAATAAAAAGTCTAAAGGCTCAAAAGGGTTACTAGGGACAAATGTTATTTGTGATTAGCAATTTAATTCAAGAAAGACCAAAGAGAGCCTAAAATCATTTCTTTAAACCGAGCATCACCTAGGATTTCGCTTCAACTCACATACCAGGCAAGTTCTAGGAACACGTACAATGCATGGACTACACAAGTACTCACCACACATGGCATATGACTCATTCAGGTCAGCTCATCAAAACGCTCCATTTCAAGTACTCAAATTAGTGACAAACACACAAATTAAGGCACGTTTAATGAGATTCAACAATGAGGGCTAAGCATTATACTCAAGGATCTATTGTGTTCAGGTGTGTCAACGCTATGGGTTCTCTTTCAATTAATAGCTCGTAGCCCACTATCCTAATCTACAATTCAAAAAGAAAATTAAAAACTACCTATGCCTGGTTCAAGCTAAACCCTTGGAAAAGAACCACGACCTAAAGAATAACCAAGGGGGAGTTGTTACACTACCTAAAAGAAGAAAATAAATAAGAAAAAAAACTTTTTGTTGTTTTCTTTATACTCATTTCCCTCAAGAACCTCGTCGAAAGGGATCTGTCATAGGGCCGTCTATCCAAACTAATTGATAAATTACCCAACACACTACTTCACACAAAGAGAAAAAGAAACAAATCAATAACACTAAGCAAGCAAAACAACCATTTGTACACTACTTACAACATACATTAAGGAAATACCCCACCCCACACTTAAAGGAAAAGCCATGCCCTCATGGTTTGAAATTGAAGTAAAAAGGGTGAGGTGAAGGAACTTCCCTGAAAATTCACTCCTGGTCCGAGACAGTGGCGGGGTTCACGTTGCACGTGCGCCCTAAGGCTCATAACCATCCCATGATCTTCCTCTCTGACTTATTCTGCCGGTATGCTAACACATCCACACGGGTGCCTAATTCGTTCACGGAGGTCCACAAACCAGCCATATCCTGTTCCATAGCAATGAACCGAGCTGGGCTGTACCTGAGGATGTCGCCGTCTCAGAGGACCCCACAGCTGCCACATTTTTCTGAGGGGATTGGGGTGCATCTCCCACCTCATCCTCATCATTCTCTTCATTGTCATCCGAACTAGCCACTGCTGCTACCTCCCTACCTCCGGCTCCTTGGCCGTGGTCACCTTATCCGCCCGAAACTTGCCTTCCCTTTTGACCAATCCATCCACCACTTTATTCTCTGGCATATTGGCTAACCTGCATAGATGAATAACTAAAGAAGGGAAAAAGAAACCATACCTCCTCACCTGGCTGTGGACAAACATCTCGTTGTGGATAACGTTGGCCATATCAAAGTCGTGGCCATTCACAAAGCACCAAATCAAAGCAGCACAGGGCCTATTGACTTCCGTCGTGTTGAGTGACGGGATAAGGCAGTTGTTTATGATGTATAACCAACACTTTGCTTCATAGGTGAGGGCCGGGAATGGAACTTCTCCCCACTAGGCAGCCAGACCACTTCTCTGCCGGGTACACATATAGTTTCAAAGAATCTTGCCCATTTTTGGGGCGTTGGATTACGGCCGTAGACATAGAAATCATCATAATCCACAGGCGGGGCAGATAACTCATAAGCCGCCCAAATTGCCTCAACCGAAGCCTTCACCGCCCTGTGGCGCACTGTAACGATTCCATCGTTATGCTCTGGAATGTTGGCATATAATTCCTGCACAACTATGAGATTTCCTTCGCCGGGTTCATTGAGGAACGTTTGCATCCCCCGCTGTATCAACTCCACGTATATACGTAGGGCACCCAACCTGGAGTCTTATAATGTCGACACCCTTTTCTGGCATTGGCTTCTTAAGAGCCTTTTCTAAAAATCGAGCCTGAGCATTGGGTGATACAAACTTTTTAGCATTATAGGTAAACGCAGATGCAGCTCCTCGTGATCTAGATGAGCCAGCCTGGTTGCTTGAGGAGGTACCTGTAGCACGTCGTTTCTTGGAGGGAGCCATACTATCTGTAAAACAACAACATATCAGCATAATCCAACTCTTGGTTAGTGAAGCGATGCGACTACTCAGACTTCACATGCATCTCTGGCCTCAATTAACATGCTCATGGTGATTGGGGCATTCCCACAAACACCTTGTGAGCATTAGGCCTTCATTATTCCTTTCAAGCTTATTTGGAACAAGCATCCCCCAAATTCGCTTTCCAACATTCCCAATCAAAGGGTTTTTTACCCCACACTTATTCGGTACCAACTTCCCAACATATAACACCCAAAATCTTAGCTTAAAGCTAACACCCACAACTAACCAACTTTACACCTAAAATCTGAAAAAAAAAAATAGAAAAATAAACTAGTAAAAGAAATGAACAAGGGAAACTTCAAGACTAGGGTGATTACAAGAAGAGAATGAGCGGAGAAGAAGGTGGTTGGCGGTGGTCTTGGTTGTGGCAGCAGGGGGGCGATTGGAGTTTGGGGGGAAAGGGTTTGAGTTTGGATTCTTGTTTTTGGTCTTTGAAGGGTTTGGGATTTATGTGAGGGAGGAAGAGTGTTTAGAAAGAGGGGGGTAAAGTCATCTTTTCCCTTATTCCAAAAAAAAGAAAAAGAAACTAAAAACCAAAAACAAAAAAACTGAACGAGAAAAAGAAAAACGCCAGAATTTAACTAGACATGAGCGTCCACATACGCGCGCGCATGTATATGTGCGTCCAATACAGTGAAGGGTCGATTTGTGCAGCCACTTGCGCAGCCTCTTGCGCGAGCGCGTTCCTGGGCATTCTTGTTGCCCTATTTTTTCTTTTTTCTTTTTTTTTTGTTTTTAAAATACATACTCAAACCTTACCACAACTATTGGGTTTCCTCCCAACCAACGCCTTATTTAACGTCGTGGCTCAACTGTTACAACATTTTAATGGGTTGCCTCCCATTCAGCGCCTGATTTAACGTCGCGGCACGACTCAACATGGTTTCAGGCATCTTTCAATTCCACTGAGGTCTTGTGACGCACCAAGTCACCACCCCCAATAATGTTTAATTCGTTGACCGTTAACCAAGAAGGTTCAAGTGGATCTCATATCTCTCAGTTCCACGACTCCATGAGGCTTCACGCTTACCACAACAAAAGGGCCAGACTAGCAAGATTTAAGCTTTCCAGGGAAGAGCTTCAACCTCGAATTGAAAAACAGGACTTGCTGGCCTGGCTCGAACTCACGGTGCTGAATGTGTTTATTATGCCACCTCTTGGTCTTCTCTTTATATAGTTTGGCATTCTCATATGCATGTAATCGAAACTCCTCGAGCTCATCAATTTGTAGCAGCCTTTTCTCTCCAGCTAAGTCATTATCTATGTTCAACTTCTTTATTTCCCAATAGGCCTTGTGCTCAAGTTCGACGGGCAAGTGACTTGCCTTCCCATACACCAATTTATACGTAGAAGCACCTACGAGAGTTTTGTATGCTGTGGGATATGCCCACAATGCATCGTCTAACTTTCCAGCAAAATCTTTTCTATTGGCACTCACTGTTTTCTCAAGAATTTTCTTGACCTCTCTGTTTGAGACCTCCACTTGACCACTTATCTGGGGATGATAGGCAGTGGAGACCTTATGCTTGACCCCGTACTTTGAAAGGACATTGTTTAACAGTTTGTTGCAAAAGTGCGTACCTCCATCGCTGATCAATATTCTAGGAGTCCCAAAGCATGTGAATATATGTTTCTTTACAAAGCTCACCACCAACTTTGCATCATTAGAAGGAAGAGCAATGGCCTCCACCCGCTTAGACACATAATCGACTGCCGCCAAGATATATATATGACCGTTTGAGTATGGGAAGGGTCCCATAAAGTCAATTCCCTAGACATCGAAAAGCTCCACAACCAGAATGTTCTGCAGAGGCATTTCATGCTTCTTAGTGATTGTTCCTGTTCGTTGGCACCTGTCACACATTTTAACATAGGCGTGTGCATCCATAAATAGTTTGGGCCAGTAAAAACCTGATTGTAGCACTTTCTGAGATGTACTGTCTCCCCCATGATGGCCTCCATATGATGATGCGTGACAACCGTCAAGTATGGCTTGCATCTCCTCCTCAGGAACACATCTCCAGACTAACTGATCTGCATAGAGCCTGTATAAGAATGGCTCATCCCACATGTATGGCCGCACATCATGCAAAACTCTCCTTCTATTGTCTGGTGAGAACTCTGGTGGGGTCACCCCACTAGCAATGAAGTTCACATAGTCAGCATACCACGAGTCGTGTTTGAGGTGACTGCCAGCAACTGCTCATCTGGGAATGTCTCTTTGATTTCACCCTCTTCAGGCATGTGAGTCCGATTTTCCAATCAGGAAAAGTGATTAGACACTTGATTTTCTGTTCTCTTGCGGTCTCGGATCTCTAGATCGAACTCTTGCAACAGTAGGACCCATCGAATCAGTCTCGGCTTGGCATCCATTTTCTCAAACAAGTACCTGATGGCTGAATAATCAGTGTAGACGATGACTTTGGCCCCCACAAGATATGACCTAAACTTGTCAAAAGCCCACACTACTGCAAGCAACTCCTTTTCAGTGACCGTGTAGTTCATCTGAGATGGATTAAGAGTTTTGCTCGCATAGTAGATGGAGTCGAAGATCTTGTCTTTCCACTGCTCCAAAATGGCCCCAACAGCTAGATCGCTAGCATCGCAAATCAACTCAAAGGGTTGCTCCCAGTCCGGAGTAATTATGATAGGTGCCGTCACCAACCTTCTTTTTAGCTCTTAGAATTCCTTTAGACAGGCATCATCGAACTTGAAAGCCACATCCTTCTCAAGCAACCTGCACAAGGGAAAGGAAATTTTTGAGAGGCCTTTGATAAAACGACAATAAAAGCCTGCATGGCCCAAAAAACTACGAATGTTATTTACAGAAACTGGTGGAGGCAATTTTTCAATCGCTTGCACCTTTTCTTTATCCACTTGTAAATTGTCTTTGGACACTGTGTGTCCCAAGACTATACCTTCGTACACCATGAAGTGGCACTTTTCCCAGTTTAGCACCAGGTTGGTCTCTTCGCACCTAGCAAGTACTTTCTCGAGGTTCATCAAGCAATTATCAAACGAGCATCCAATAACAGAAAAATCATCCATGAAAACTTCTACAAACCTCTCAACCATATCAGTAAAGATGGCATATATACACCTTTAAAAAGTCGCAGGTACATTACAAAGACCGAAGGGCATTCGTTTGAACACATACGTGCCATAAGGACATGTAAAAGTGGTCTTTTCTTCGTCCTGTGGGGCTATAGCAATATGGTTATACATCGAGTAACCATCAAGGAAGTAGTAGTACTCCTGGCCAGCCAATCTATCAAGCATTTGGTCAATAAAGGGAAGGGGGAAGTGGTCCTTCCAGGTGGCATTGTTCAGTTTTCTGTAATCAATGCAAATACGCCACCCAGTGAAAGTTCTCGTTGGGATCAAATCGTTATTCTGATTTACCACCACAGTCACTCCCCCTTTCTTGGGGACACATTGCACAGGACTTACCCATTTGCTGTCAGAGATAGGAAATGCAATACCTGCATTAAGCCACTTAATCACTTCTTTTCTTACCACCTCCTTCATGATTGGATTGAGTCGACGTTTTTGCTCAACACTGGGTTTATGTCCCTCCTCCATGAGGATTTTGTGCATGCAAAAGGCTAGACTGATGCCCTTTATGCCAGACATAGTCCATCCCAGAGCATGCTTGTGCTCACGTAACACTCTGAACAACTTTTCTTCCTGCAATTTAGAAAAGTTAGAAGAAACAATAATAGGTAATGTGTCAGACTCACCCAAATAAGCATATTTCAGGTGAGACGGGAGTGGTTTAAGCTCCAACTTTGGTGCTTCCTCAATTGACGATTTTGGAGGAGGTCCCTCAGGCCTGTCCAAAGGTTCAAAGGGGTGTGTCCCCTTCATGTACGCACAAGATGTGTCAAAGATGTGCATCATATCTTCGACCTCCTCATCATTCCCCAATTATCAAACAGTATAAGTGCTTTCTCTAGAGAATCATCTAGATAAGCGCTTGGATCATATACTTTCTTGTCAGCTTCTATAACCAATATCATAGAGAGCTCCTCATAGTGACGGAGGAGCTGGATTGATTTGTATACATTAAAAACTGTTTCCTCATCTTCTACCCTTAAAATCATTTTTCCCTCTCTCACCTTTTGTAATAGCGTCATATGTAGACAAGAGGGGTCTCCCAAATATAATTGGAACTAGATCATCAGCCTCATAATCGAGGATAATAAAATGAGCAGGGAAGATAATTCCAATCTGCAACAATACATCTTCAATTACCCCCTCAGGGTGTGCTATTGATCTTTCAGCTAGCTGCAACATCACAGTGGTTGGCCTGGGAGCTCCCATGCCCAGTTGTTTGAACAAAGATAAGGGTATGAGATTTATGCTTTACCCTAAATCACAAAGAGCATGACCCACATCAATGTTACCAATGCGCACAGGGATCGTAAAGCTGCCAAGATCCTTAAGCTTTTGAGGAAGCTTGTTTTGGACTCTGGACGTGCACTTCTCAGTAAGTGCAACCGTTGCAAATTCAGTAAGTCTCCTCTTATGGGCCACTATGTCTTTGATGTACTTAGCATATTTTGGAATTCCACGTAGCACATCAACCAATGGAATATTCAGTTGGACCTGGCTCAGCATGGAGAGGAACTTGATAAACATGCGATCATCATTTCTCTTCTACGGTCTCTAGGGAAAAGGTGGTGGTGGTCTCGGGACCTCCACTGGCTTTGGATTTTCAGCAGTTATCTCTGGCTCTTTTGTCACTTTAGGGATCAACTCTCTCTCAGGTACAGGCTTATCTCTCCTTTTCTTGGGCACTTCTTCAAGCTCTCTCCTATTACGAAGTGTAACAGCATTTTGTGGATTTTTTCTGTGTCACTGGGGAGGGCACCTGCAGGTCAAGTGTTTTGATTTGTGGCCAATTGCCCCAGCTGCCTCTCAAGATTTCTGAAGTCTGTTCTGAGTTGTTGATTATCATTCCTCATCTGTTGATTTTCAGTCCTTATTTGCTGAGTGTCACTCAACAACTTCTTCAACGAATCATTAGTGCTTTCTTCCATTTATTGAGGTGGCCTCTGAGGATGGTTGAAGACCGCTTGAGGTCTGTGCTGATTCTGACCCTGCTGATTTCCACCCCATGAAAAGTTGGGATGATTTCTCCAATTCGTATTGTACGAGTTTCGGTACTGTGCATGCTGATTTGGTGGAACTCTGTTCTGTTGTCCCACGTAGTAGATCGATGATGGATCTGTAGGGCACATGTCACTCATATGATTGTCACCACACAACTCGCAGCAAATAGCCATTTGGTTTACATGTTGCATTGGCTGTGGTTGTTGCATTGCCATTCTAGTCTTCTGATTTGACAGCTTTGCTAATTCGGCTCTCATGGTTGAAAGCTCGTCTAGTTCAAGTACCCTAGCTGCTTTATGCTTGACTTCCCTTCGTGAATCACCCTCACCCTGCCAGTTGTTATCATTAGCTGTGAAAGTATTGAGCAAGGTATGGATTTCTCTGTATGGTCTGTCCATGTAACTACCCCCACATGTTGAGTCTAGATTCATCTTTGAAGCATCATCTAACCAATCTACAAACGTATGACCCAAAACCTCGTCTTTCTGACAGTGATGAGGACAGTCTCTAAGCATCTTCTTGTATCTTTCCCATGCCTGACGAAGTGTCTCGCCATCCTGTTGTTCGAACGCAAGAATTTGACTCCTCAACACTTTTGTCTTCCTGGTGGGGAAGAACTTGATCAAGAATTTCCTAGCCAGATCATCCCAAGTGCAGATTAAATTTGCTGGCTCTCTATTCAACCACTCCTTAGCGTCCCCAATCAGTGAAAATGAGAACAATGTCAGCCTGACGTAATCCTTGGGAACGTTCGGATAGTTGTATGTATCAGTGATTTCCAAGAAGTTCTGAATGTGCTGCTGTGGTTCTTCATGAGGCAGACCCATAAACAGCCCTGCATTTTGAATCAGCTGCACCATGTATTATTTCGGCTCAAAGTGCCCCGTTATGTCAGGCTTCACAATTGCCTGAGTCATATTTGCCAGACTAGGCCTTGCGGCATCAATAACCGCCCGTTCATCATTGCCTGCCATCTCAATTTTCCGTGGTTGAACTACTATGTCCAACTCTCTTTCAATTCTGGTTCTAGCGTCCACCTCCCTCCTCAACCTGTGAAGTTGTCCGTTCAATTTCTGGATCGTGGGGAAGGAGATTGTTTGCGCTTCTACTTCTTCGCATTCAATAGAAAATCATGTATTATCACAAACAAGGTGAACTGATAGTTAAATCTCGAATAAATAAATAATAAAATCTCAACTCAGTCAATAGCTAATTTCTAAGTCCCCGGCAACGGCGCCAAAAACTTGTTGCGATAAAAACACTCACGCAAGTGCACGTGATCGTCAAGTAATAAAGTAGTGAGTCGAGTATCGTTCCCACGAAGACTTATGGCTAGCTTATGACTGATTCAAACCCAATATCTTTATCTATCCAAGAATTTATTCACAAAGGAGATTTGATTGTTTTACTAACTAACTTCACACAATTTAATCTAGCTAAAGCAATTAACTAAACGAACAGCAATTTCGGTTAACAAACAATAGAGAAGGATATTCCAGGGTCACGGGCATACTCAACAATCGCGTTGTGTTTTTAGCTTCAACCGACTCATCAGTTATCTGGGTTACTGATTGACAACGTTAATATTACTCGTAATAATCTGTCGAGTTCTCACTCGCCTATTCAAGTTAACCCAACGCCTATATGTCTATGGAATCAAGATTAACAAGAATGCATTTAGAACTCCTGTATCTAAACCAATCAAGGCAATTGGGTATATGTCTATCCCAATTGCGAATCCATTCCCCGATGTCCAGGTTCATGAACTTGCTCTATTTAATTCTATATGCAATCTAAAGTTCCCACTTTCGAGTTCAACTAGAGATTCGTAGATAGTACTTCATTGTTAGCTACTCAGCAAAATAATTAAAATCAGAACTAAATAAATAACCCAATATGATAAACCGACTTCGTCGAATAAAACTTCAAACAACAACGTTCATATTTTACCCATGACCCTAGAACAATAAGTTCTAACCACTCATACTATTGTTCAACATAATTAGGTTCAATATCATCACAATTAGCAAAAACAAAGAGAAGAAAAGAAGAACTTGATGATCCAAAATTCTCCTTGCCTCTTGCCTCTCTAATTCTTGCAATACTCTATGAAAACCTTGATAATCTTGTCTTGGGCAAGCTTGACTTTATGTAGGTTGAGTAGTTTTTCTCCAGATTTCCACTTTTGCCCCTTACATAAGATTTCCGTTCGCTGGACATGCGTGGGCGCACAGGTGGGTGCGCATTTGGCCGCGCAAAACGTGAACTCTCTGTAACGGCCGCGCATATATGTGCGCGGGCGTGCAATGGGCGTGCATGCCCAAACTTCGTATTTTTATTGTCTTCTTCGATCACACTTCGTACCGAGGGGTCTTACTTGCTCCCAAATGGTCCCAATCACATTTCCTTGCACAGAATAGGCTCCTTAACCTGCATTTCATATAATTCACCATTAGAGCCCATAATTCTTCAATTAAGCAGAATATATGACTGGGATATAATCAAGTCGAGGCACAAACAATGACTAAATCACTTTGATTTCGCCTATTATCAATTGTATAATGAAATGTTGCTTTCCATTTGCTAAGATGTTAAAGTATTTAGCTAGAAATGAAATAGTTGTAATCATCCGTTTTAAGTCAAAATTTGCTACTTAAAGAAGTATGAAAATAGACCAAACCCTTCCTATTAAATGACATAAAGATGAGAAATAACCAATTAATACGCACCTGTGGCTTTTTAATTGGTACTCATTTCCTTTTCTTTTTTTGGGCAAAAAGTAGACGTTATGACAAAGGATACCCCTTAATAAGGTATTATAAGGCAAACAAATCAAAGTAATAATTGAATATCCAAAATTGCCAAATGAAACTCATCCAAAAAAAGTGGAAAAATATTTAGAAAGAGGAGGAATATAATAAAGGAAATAATTCAAAATTTGTCCCCACACTGATTGCTCTAAAAGTGGTAGTATATATCCAGCTTAATAAAGCTGAGAATTCTTCTTATTCCTCCATTTCTTCTTTGCAAAATCTGTAAACAAAGAAGAAGAAAACTTATATTTAGAGAAAAAGGAAGAAAAGACTAAGAAAGATCAGGAGAATCTCGATCAATGCCTTATTTATGTTCAGAAACTTTCATTATCTTTATCATTTCAATCTTTTGTTCCATATGTCTTTCGTCTTCTACCCCTTTCATAGTTTTGCATGGTAATCTTTTTATTTATATTATTGCGTATTAGCATTTCTTTTTAGTAATTTATTTTCCTTTAGAAATTAATTATGAGGTATTTTTCCATGGCAGGGCTTGGGCAGTCGTGTAATGATGCAGGAAGTACATTTTATACGTCACAACTCAGCCTCTTGTCGAGATCTAATGGATACTGTTTGTACGTTATTTATTTGTTTTCCTTGTTATTACTTTAATAACTACACATTTGTCTTCTTCTCATGCATGAATCAATCATCTAAATCATAAATTTATTATACTTATCATTGTTATTATTGTTGTTACTGAACCTAGATGGAGGAATTTGGAGATGGAGTATTAGGCTAGAAGATTAATACGTAGTCAAATTTGGGACACTGTACATATTCCTTATTGTTCATATATATCAATATTGGTATTATTATTATTATTATCATTCTCGTATTATCTTTTTTTCAATTTGTGTTACTACTTGTTGTCTCATTTACTTCAATTATCTTAATCTTTGTTATTTTGCTGTGTCTTCATTATTGCTATATATTGTTTTTCTTTCAAACTTGCTTTGAATTGTTTTTCTTGATTTAAGGTATATCAGAAATAGTCTCTCTACCTTTACAAGATGGAATTAAGGTTTATCTATACATTACTGACTATCCTCTCCAAAACCTACCTAGAATATTTTGTTGTTATTGTATTATAATTATTACTTACAATTTCGACTAGGGATGAAGGTGAGAAATTCAAGTCACAGTTGAATTTTTACACCATAATAGTTACCAAATTAGGTATATGTCAAAATAAGTGGGCGTAACTCACCCCAACGCTAGCTTGAAGGGAGGATGATTAATGCCTAAGGAGACCAGAAATATAATCTCATCCCTGTCCAATGTAGCATTTATTCCATTGGATAGGGATGAGATTCGTGGTCTCCTTATAAGAATTGGGCAATCCTCTTTCCTTCGAGCTCTTATTTTGACAGTATACTACAAAACAACAATAACAACATCCCGCCAATATAATCTTACAAGTGAGATGTGGAGAAGGTAGGATATACGCAGCCTTACCCCTATCTTGGAAGGGCAGAGAGACTATTTTCGAATTTGACAGTATACTAATTAGTGAAAATTACATAATGTTATAGGTAATTTTAATCTGATTGTGCAAAACAATTTTACACCAGTGTACTAAAGTTAAAGTCTATCATTGTTATTGTTTATTAATGTCTGGATTATATTATTTTGGGTAGAGAAATTGGAAATGGAGCGTATGATTCCTACAGCATGCCTCTAGACAATCAGGTAACAGTTGAAATAAAGTAGTGATTCTCATTATTTCGATTGAATTAATTGCATAAAATTCTTGTGCTTTTTATGAATTGTAATCCGTGCCTTTCCTTTTTGCCCATGCTGTATTTTTGTAGGTTCAAATTGCTTGTGAAAAGGTAATGAGACATCACTAGATTATTCTTTTTGTTTCTCTTTTCAACTTTCCCTTTTAGAATAAAATAAAAAATTGAAAAACTATTAACAATGTCTGAAATTAAATTTTAGGTGAAGGGAATGAATGAACTTCAACAAGGTTACAACTTAGTTGGTCTCTCACAGGTAAATATTCATCTATAACCATAAATGTGTCACCCTTACTTTTTACTTATATCTTCCAATTAAACATGTGGTGATCTAATGGCAACCGAGTGCACAAAATATTTTGCATATATATAGAGTGGGGGAAGGGGTACATTCTAAGGGGTGTGATGTAGACAGCATATTCTAATGCAAGTATTAGTGGTCATTTTTATGGCTCAAACTCGTGAAATAATAATTTTATCGTTGCTCCAAGGTTCCATTCGTATGACGATATTTTATTTATGAAAAATGTGTTTTTCAGGGAAATATGGTAGCAAGAGGGCTTATAGAGTTCTGTGATGGAGCACCTCCAGTGAGAATTTTATCACAATTACATTTTACTAATATTTTTTTTCTTTTTATGTTCATTATTTACGTTTCATCATTTTATTGTATTTTGTGGTCTTTTTTTTGGGAACTCTAACTGTGCCACAGGTCAAGAATTTTATCTCAATAGGTGGACCTAATGCTGGTGTTGCTGATGCTCCTACCTGCGCTGTATGTAATTCTATATTCATCCAAATGTTAGTAATATAATAATAACAACAATAACGATAGTAACAATAACAATAAAGTTTATTTCTATGCATTTATAACGTAAAATAAACCGAGTAATGCGAAAATTTGACTGCAATGGACCAACAACAAAGAACATAGAAGACCAAATAATAGTAAAGAATAACAGCGCAATGCAACCGGGTATATAAATATAATTAACGTACTATCACAAGTTAAATTACGTCAATATATAGTATAAAAATTATTTACATTGTTGGTGTATTTAACTATCCATAACAATAATAATAATATTAATTACGAAGTGTAAAATAACTTATGTTCTTTAATTAATTAATAGGGTGGCCCTTGGTGTGCTGGAGTTGGTGGTGCCTCTGGAATTGGAATATACTCCGATTATGTTCAAGTATACTCCCTTTAAAATCTCTTTTTGATATTTCTTTCCTTTCGATTTTTTTCAAGCGATGATTATTTAGTAAACGAGTTTTAATCTGCAAATCTTAGGCTCATTATGCCCCTAGTGGCTATACCAAGCTTCCAAATGTGAGTAATTCTTGCTAATTATTTCTTTGGTTATATTCGTAAATACTCTTATTTAAATTGGAAAGTACAGATTATAATTTAACATTTTCTTTAAATTGGTTCTCTTTTTTATTTTTCTCAGGATATTGCTGGATACTTGAGAGGTTGTAGGTATCTGCCAAAGCTTAATAATGAAATTCCTAGTGCAACTAATCCCATTTATAAGCAACGTTTCACCAGCTTGCAGAACCTTGTCCTTATCATGGTATATTTTACCTTTTTTTTTTCTAAATAATCTTTTTTAATCTCCACATACATTTATTTTATTCAATAATGTACCTACTAAATAATCCTCATTTTATTTTGAATATATTACAGTTTGAAAATGATAATGTGATAAATCCAAAAGAAAGTTCTTGGTTTGGCTTTTATCAAGATGGAACCTACTCTCAAATTTTGCCACCGCAACAGGTAATATTATTATCCTATTTCTACCTTTTAAAATCAATAACCATGTTACATTTTAGAATTTAATAATTCTTTTTTGGCAGACTAATCTTTATTTAGAGGATACGTTTGGATTACAAACATTGGATAAAGCTGGAAAAGTGAAATTCATAAAGTTACCAGGATATCACCTTGGAATGGATATTCAAGAAATGCAACAATATGTTGTCCCATATTTGATTGATGGACCACCAAAGAATAAAACTGATGATCAAGTGGTCCAATGATTAAGAAAATTTCTTGTTAAGGACTATGGTGTTAAAAAAATACTACTAAAGTGTCCTCAAGTAATTTTTAAGTTTCGGTTTTTGTGTTAGAATATATTATCTAAATCAAGTTTTTGTTAGATATGAAGATTAGCAGACAGCTTATTATTAATGTAACGCTAGCATGTCCGGGACTAGTTAATAATTAGGGTTAATTTTACTGATGGTCACTCAACTATGTTTTAATTTTATTAAAATGACTCGACTATTTCTTGTCACATAATAGTAACTAAACTTTCACACTGTCACTTAAAAGTCATTTTGGGTCAAACATCTACCATAAATATTACATAGCATAAAATTTAATGAGAAAAATTCAAAAATAAATGTTACATAAGCTTAAATGGATCATACCCGCTTTTGATCTATTTCTTCCTTAATGTGATTTAACTCATAACCCAAATGCTTTCAATAAAAAAAAATTAAATTCATATTGGTTTAAAATGATTATCATATACTACAAAATTCTTGCCATTCTGTCACATAATGCTCATTTATAATTATTCTGTACTAAAAAATGCTTATCTTGTTTGTATCTCTCATCCGAGTCGTTTTACTCTACTTTGTATCCAACTCACATAATATATTTATAATTTTCTAGGGAAATTAAAATAGTACTATATTCATCTTACATAACATGTTGATGTATCATAAGCATAGGAGAATAATAATAGTCAATTTTTATAATGAACATTCAAGTACAGACAACCTATTACAATTGTTTAGACAAAAGAAATATTATATTTGTATGATTAAAACTCAAAAAAAATTTACATGACCTAATTTTATTAGGTGTGTGTTTTTCCCCTACTAAAACCTATTTGGGTTATGGGTCAAATCACATTAAAGGAGAATTGAATTTAAAGTGGGTATACTCCATTTAATTTTATGTGATATTTATTTTTAAATTTTTCTCATTAGTTTTATGCCGTATCATATTTATGGTAACGATTTGAGCTAAAATAATTTTTAAGTGACAATGTGAAAGTTTAATTATTTTTAAGTGACAAAAAAATTGAATGACTTTAGTAAAATTGAAATATAACTGAGGAAATTAACCCTTAATAATTAGCACGTAGGTTTTGTTCTTTTTTGTTATTCTACTGTTTGGTGAGAATTTCATCTGGCATTAACACTTTCCAATGATGAAAAAGGATGATGTGATAGAGAAATGATTAAATAAAGGATTGTTTTGATAACTGTAAGTCACAAAAGTTAAGTCTAAATATTGCCCCTCGGCTTGTACGTATATAGTAACTTTTCTAAGACTTGTCTTACAATCTTATAAAAAGTAGTACTTCAAGATTCATAGTGAAATTCAAAGATGTTTTCTCTTGCATCAATAATGCGTTAGATTGTGATCTTTAGCTAGCGTTTGAATATATATTTAGTTGAAAAAAATGAAAAAGTTCTATTTGTAAGTGCATTTTATTTGAAAAAAAAATTGAAATGTGAACTTGAAAAATTTCTCGATTTTTTTTCTTTCAAAAACTGATCACTTTCTATGAAAAAACATTGTTTTCAAAAAGAAAAAAAATCAAAACAAGCCGCCAAAATTTATGGCCAAACAGGCCTTCTCATCAGGGGCCTTAACTTTTTAATTTCTTTAACTATTTATTTGAAGTCTATTTCTTTTAAAAGCTTTTATTAGGTACAAAGTTATTAATAATTTTCTTATAATCAATAACTCCTAATAAGTATTTGTCAATTGATAATATAGCTAATTCATTTAATATTTTTTGTGATATAATTGTTCTTATGTAAGATTTTATCAATTTTAATTTTGAAAACTTTTTTCCGTTCAAGCAAAGGTAGCATGAGTTATCAACATTATTTCATAAGCAAATTTAGGCATTTGAAAAAGAAATAAATCTTTTTATGTGATTAAGTGTATAAATTAAACTGTTATTTTCTAATTGTACAATTTTTTAATACTTTATTCAGAAAATAAATCAAAACCATCAATATCGAATTGATTATAATGCTTTATGGAACATTCAAGATTAAGGCAATATTTTTGCCAATTTTCAACATCCAGGGATCTTAGTTTTTACTTCCAAATAGAAAATCAAAAATAATTTCATATGCTTCAAATTGTTTAAATCTATTTGAAGTGTAAAAGTAGCGTTGTCTACTATGTATAAAAGTAATCAACTCTAAATGACTATTCGAAATATTTGAGATTTTATTATCAACATTCATATCAAATTGTTACTTCATATATATCATACATTTCTTACGAAATTCGAGTTATATTATTCATTTCAGCTCCAATTTCGTTGGTAAAAATCATAGCAGTTGCAAATCTTTCTTCTCTATATTTGTTAAAGAAAGAAATCAAACTTTCTCATTTTACAGAACTCCTTTTTAAACTTATACATAATCTATTAGGTATGATAAAAAATGGGGCCTCCATAAATATGCGGCCTAAAGCAGTTGCTTTACTTGCTTTATAGAAGGGCCGCCTTTGTCGCTCATCGAAAATTATGCTAGCGTCACTATAAAAAAAACTCCAATTGCTTATGGATTTTACCAACGCCCCGAATTTGTTGGTGTATTAGCAACAAATTGCTAACCAAATGGTAACTAATTTATTTTTCAGAATTTAGTAACAGATTCCTAACAAATTACCAACCAAAAAGTTACTAACTAAATAATTTAATTGGTAATTATGGCGGGAAAAATAGGCGGCTAATATAGCAACTGCGTACTAATGGATTACCAACTCAACTGTTACCAACAAATATTTTTCGTTGGTAATATTACCAACGGAGTACATATCCGTTGTTAAATATGGTGTAAAAAATGAAGTATTATTTATTAACAGATTAGTAACGAATTAGCAACCAATTATTTACCAACAGAAAGATTTTATTGCTAATTTTACTAACTAATTTAAAATGCGTTTGTAAATTACCAACCGATTGGTATCTGTTAGTAAACTTGCCAACTAATACTTAATCGGTTGGAAAACTTTATTAATAGATCTTTTTTTTAATCCACTAGGCAAGAGCCTAGGGCTAGTTTTTATTAATAATTGAATATAACATTACAATAACTAGGAAAAGTTCAAATAAGGGACAGTAGCACCGGTATTGAAACCGGGCTATCCTTACCTTACTAATCCTATTGAGGTTTGACAACCTCACTTATTAACAAGCATGCAAAAAATAAGAACTTGACATGACTAAATATTTTATGATCATCACAGAATTTATAACATACTCTGTGATGAGATTACAATTGAGGATACTAATGAAGTCGTAGAGTAAAATGTATAGTATACCCAATTGATTGTTGTCCCTTATTTTCCAAACTTGTATTATGTTGAAGTTGTACTTCTATTTTATTTTCCTCCACTTTGTTCAAAAGGTATTCAAAAATCATCTTTTATTTTTTAAACGGTTGGATTTCGATGACGTATTTGTAGTAGCTTGCTTTTGTTTGGCCGCTCTCATTGGAATTTGCCTAAGTAACATTTGATTTCTTGTCTGCCCATGTTGCAATTTTCATCAAAATAGCACCTGACTTACTTGTTCCAATGTGGTCGACCACATTGTTTGGTGGTGTACCTAGGAAGTGAATGCATGTGCGACAAGGAGGCTTACTTGGAATGAAATCAGGAGCCTCCCACTTGGTCTTTAATTTTCCAACTATAGTGTTTTCAAAAACTGGAGTTTGAATTGCATCCTTGATTACTCTTTCTACTCGATGATTTTCAAAATGGAAACGTTGTTTAAGCGTATTTTCCTGCTCCCTTTTCAAATTTGCGCAACACTTTCCTGCTGAGTTTTATTGTTGGATTTTGGTGTTACTTATTTGTTGGCCATCGATGACCATTGTCCATCTTCTCTTGTGTGTTGTCGATTATCAGCAGATCGTAAAGCAGAATTTGGTTGAGCTTAGGCAGCATTAGATACAGCATCAGTAGTTGTATCTGAAGAATTGATCACACAGCCTTGTCGGGCTCTGCCATGCTGGTTATATGTATGTTGTCTGAGCGAATTCATTGCTATTCCTACTTGCTGTACAATAGATTGTTGCCCTTTGTATAATTCATTTGAATTAGAATGGTTAGATATAGTCAAAGCTGATGATTTATTTTTTCATTGCATCTTGCAGTAATGTTTGAAGCATGTAGCAATTTTGGCCCTGTCAGGTTCTGCCCTCGTTGAACTGGTGGAACAGTAGAATTTGTAACATCTTTGGCAGGAAGTAGAGACTCCAAAATTGTATCCTTTTCTTGGCAAAACAGTGTAGGCCTATTTGCATTGTGATGTGCAACCGCAGCAGATGCAGTAGCCACATTTGACAGTGCCTGTTCACATGGAACAATGTACTTTGATGAAACAGTATATTTAGTCAGTTGTGCTATATCAGACTTTGGCATTGAATGAGCCTCTTTATCTTGACAGTAGATTGATTAGTGGCAACAGTTAATGCAGCATTTTCAATTGACTTCTGTGCAAAATTGTAATAGTCTTTACAAAGATGAGCAGTAGTCGAGTTTGTCATTGAAAATTCTGTAGCATTCTTCAGTGAGGATTCTGTCGACAGCAAGTCTGGACCTTTTGCATTTTCATCTGCTGATATAACTGTCTGCTCCTTTTTTATTTCCATCTGCTTGACCTTTACCAAGCAATGTAGCCTTAGGATTTGGCATTGAGGGAGCTTCAGACACTGGCAGAGATGAAGCTGGGATTTGTCCATCTCTCGCAATATTGTGTGGACGTCCTGCAAAATTAGCATTCAAGTATTCCCTAGCATCGCCTCTTAATTTAACCTCACTGTCCCGACCTTCTGTTTCGCCACTGTGACGAACTTGTTCAATCAAGTCTTCTGAATTCCATCGACAAGATTTAGTATCATGTCCTTGGTGATTGCAACATGTGCAATATTTTGGTAAATTGTCGAATACAATCTGCTGAACGTATTCGACAGTTCTGCCAATTTTTTTATCGACTATCTTGATCTTAGTTTTCTTTGGATGTTTGTCGAGTAAGTTAATCAAGATTTTAACTCGAGCCGTACTAGGTCGAGGTTGATATTGATTGGCCTTATCTACTGCGATAGGTTTTCCCACTACAGATGCAACGGACAATAACGACTTTTTTGCGAAGAAATTTGCTGGCAGTTCTGGAAATGAAATCCAAGTAACGGCTATTGATGTTTCTTCACGGGGTTTAAATCCCATTGACCACGGGAATGTCCGGAAGAAGAACTCATCGCCTTTTGACTTTACATAGCCAGAAGTTTTTGACGGCGCATTCGCAAAATCTTCAAATAGATTGAATCTTACCAGAATATGCCGATATTCTAGTTGTCCAATATTGCAATTACCTTTGATGTCGAAATGTTTTGGTAAAATCCGACGTAGCTCCTAAAGTTCTGGTTTTCCATAAAGAATTCACTTCATCTACTGTGAACTCAACAGTAGGAATTCCTTTCTGAAACGTGACTGGACAGAGTTCCAGATTAGTAAATTTTTCGACAGTTTTTTGTCCAGATAGCATTGAAGCATATGACTGTTTTTGTCCGTGAGTCGAATGATTTTCTGAATGATATGATCAACCTCTCCCACAGGCAGATGCTTTGGAGAGGTCGTAGCATCCATATTTACGCTTTACTTCAGAGAATCTTCACCATTTTAACTCAAACAATGCTAAGATGAACAGTAAGAGTCGCAAAATTTAAGATCTGTTGCGTTTGGATTAAGATTTTGGAAAAACAATAAAAGGAAATTGTCGTGCATCATCAGTTACATTAGGAAGAAACTGATCACTGGAAACATTCAAATTGGATGCAGGAGACTCAGTAGCCACATTTGGCAGTGCCTGTTCACTTGGAATATTGAAATTGGGGATGAAACAGCAGATTTACTCTGCTGTGCTAAATCAGCATTTGCCATTTCTTCAGCTAGACCAACATCATTAATTTTGTGTCCTTGAACAGCAAGAACCCCAGCATTGTGATGTGCAGCTGCAGCAGATTCAAAAACCATATTTGACAGATATATTCTGTTCCTTGGGAACATTCAGACTGGATCTAACAGAAGATTTATAGTGCTGTGCTATATCAGTAATTGGCATTGAATAAGCATTTGTAGCTGGAAGAATTGGAACAGAATCCATATTTTGTCCTTCATCAGCAGTGACGTTAGGACGAACTCCTTCACTGGTTCGTGCTACAAGATTAGCATTTATGAACTCTCTGGCATCACCTTCTAGTTTCTTCAACCTGCCCCGGCCTTTCAGATTGTCGATCATGAAATGCTTGTTCATTCACTTCATATGTACTCCAACGGCACGATTTTACATTATGACCTTGATGATTACAATACGTGCAGTATTTAGGAAGGTCATCAAAAACGATCTGCTGGTCATATTCGACTATTTTTCCAGATTTAATATCATCTATCTTGATCTTTATTTTTGTTGGAAGTTTGTCTAGCAAATTAATCAAAACTTTTTATCGTGTCGTACTCGGTCTCGTTCGATCTTTAGTAGCCTTATCAACTGCTAAAGGCTTTCCCACTGCAGCAGCGATTGACATTATGGATTTTTTTGCGAAGAAGTTTGCTGGCAGTTCAGGAAAAGAGATCCTAAAGACAGCTTTTGACGTTTCTTCACGAGGATTAAACCCCATTGTCCATGGGAATGTCCTAAAGAAGATTTTGTCTCCTTTCGCCTTAATATAACCAGTTGATCTTGAGCTGTTTGTTTTTCGATATTGTTTTGCTTGATATTTGTGGATCGAACCGATCGCCTCAGTATGAATAGATGCATCTATAGGTGGCCGTCGACCCTCGGCAAGTGCACAATTTATTTCTATTGGTTCGGGCAGTCGCCTCGGCATAACGTGCGGATGATTATTCTGTGAAAACTTATACTCACATTGTTCATTATTATACACAAAAATAGAAATAGTAAATCATTGTAAGAACAAGACTTATGCATCTTGCCATAAACTGCTGATTCTAGTAGCTTTCTATGCTTATAAAATATTTCATATATTATTTGACCTTAATAAGTATCAAGTCGACATCTCGTATATATAAGAGTCCTTCATAGTATAAAACCTTCGATTTTTTTGTGATGAATATGAGTTATTATTCAATTCTCATTATTTTTAGGATCTAATTTATCCAATGTATTGTAGATATATGTTGAAAGCTTTTTTGCTCATTATAATTGGGATTTGAGGCCTAATTTGATTACTCCTATCTAACGATGTTTATAAATCAATAATGCTACTGTAATCCTTTACATTATCAGGAAAGAAAGTTTGTTTAAAAATGACTTTAAATCGCGAGTGGATATACAGAAGGTTAACGAGAGGTTTGTATAATCCTGAATTCATAAGGGGTGTTGAGCTATAACAAAAAAATGATATGTACTTAATTAAATAATTTTCCACTTCATTCCTCCTATTCTCTTCAACTTGGATTAATTTTCACTTTACAGTGGATTCAGTAAATACCTTGAGATAATTGGCTCGATATTGATTTTTGGGCTAATTTTGTAATAACAATACTACGAAAAACTATTACAAGTAGAAAATAATATTCTAATTAACAAATATACTCAATTAAATAAAAGATTTACTAATTCTTATTAATTTCACATGCCTATATGAAAAAATATGTTGCTCATAAAAAAACATGAAGACATTTCCTCCAACGGGAAGTATTTTTTGAAAACAAAATTAATAAACTTTACCTAAGATCAACAATATCTCAAGAATAATCAAATAAATTGGTTATATTATAAATTAGAGAAAAAATATTAAAAGAAATTGATTGTAAAAGGTAGGGTAAATGATAAAATAAAATTATTTAATAATAATGAAGGGTGAAATTGAGAGAAAAATACAAGGTAACGACGCGACCACACCAAATCGGTCGTTATATAGAGTGGCACATTTCGTCGTTATGTAACGACATATTTAACGATGCGATAAGATACAAGTTTATTAGTAACAATAAAAAATATTGTATTTAATGTAACAATACGATACAATACAATAGGTACAACTATCCAAACAAGCTGTAAGTTATTTGTGGACTTAGTTTATATTTTATAATTTAAACATGAATGCAATTATTTTTTAATTTTTTATACACATATATAGTTTGGTGCAATTAAAATTTATTATTTTATATGATAATTTAATAACCAAAGATACTTATATATGCCATGTGACTGATTAACATAGTAGAAGAGTCTAATAAAATAAAATAACTAAAATACTCCAAAAAAATGGAGAATGCGGAAGAATTAAATAAAAAGAAGAAGAAATTAAACAAAAAATAAGAAGAAATTAAATAAAAAAGAAGAGAATTAAACAAAAAAGAAGAAGAAACTAAACAAAAAAGAAGAGAAATTAAACAAAAAAGAAGAAGAAATTAAACAAAAAAGAAGAGAAATTAAACAAAAAAGAAGAAGATATATTAAACAAAAAAAAGCCGCCAAACCAGTTCCTCTGTTTCTGAAAAAACCCCGCATTTTTTTTTCATTCAGTTTCACGACTCGACAGTTCTATCCACGATCAGCAAGTTCGTCCATTTTTTTTCCAACTGAAAGATTATCTCAAGCAGCCTCTCATCACAAGATATTAGTTGGATTCTTCTGATCAATTGCAAAATAGATTCGGCAAAGTGGTAAGTCTCTCACAAGCTATTATTTGGATTCTTCTCAATTCCACAACCCACTCGGCTAAGTGGCGAGTGTTTTTTTTATCAATCTTATTTTTCAGTATATTGTAGATATGAATTGATATGCTTGTGAGCTTCACTTGATTGTTTTTTAGTCCTTTGCTATTGGTATGTAACTATCTCTTCCAATCTCTATGTGAACTTTTATTCTGCCAGTTTTTTGCTAAATATTTGAAAGCTCGTGCTCATTATACGGGGATTTTAGACCTAATTTGATTATAAGTACTCTTTTTTATTGTCCAAAGATTTTTTGTAATCAATAAATGCTACTGTGATCCTTTTACATTATCAGGAAAGAAAGTTTGTCAGAAAAATGACTTCAAATCGCGAGTGGATGTACAAAAGGCTAACGAGAGGTTTGTATAATCCCGAATTCATAAGGGGTGTTGAGCAATTTATCGAGTTTGCAAAAAATCATCGTGAAGGGAGGGATGGTGAGAGACTAAGGTGCCCATGTAACCGAAAAAAGTGTCAGAATAGAAATTTTAAAGATGTTCTTACTGTCCACGAGCATTTATTGCGCGATGGCTTTGTACCTGGATATCATATATGGTACTTGCATGGAGAAAATAAGGTTACGAGAAATATAAATCAACATGAAGAGATGCGAAATTGGGATCAGTCTATGAATACAGAATCCGTAAATGTGGGTGCAATTGATGAGCCTGGATCACCTACTTCATACCACAGAATGGTCCTTGACGCCGCTGGTCCCTCATTCGATCCGATTGATAGGGATGAATTACAGAATCCTGTTGCGCAGAAATTTTATGATCTGGTAGATTCTGCAAATCAAGAGGTGTGGCCTGGCTGTGAAACACATTCTCAATTGTCAGCTGTTGCACGCTTATTGCACATCAAGTCTGAACACCATCTATCTGATAGATGTTTTGATGACATTTGTCAATATGTGAATGAGATGATTCCTCCGGATAACTTAATGCCAAATAATTTCTATGAAACTAAGAAGTTAATGCAGGGAATGAACATGCCAGTAGAAAAAATCCACAGTTGTGTAAATGCCTGTATGATTTATTGGGGAGAAGACAGCGAACTTAACCATTGCATGTTTTGTCGCCATCCCAGGTACAAGCCTACTAGGCAAATATCAAATTCAAAGAGAAATCTTGTACCTTTCAAACACATGTACTACTTTTCCCTCACTCCACGATTACAACGGTTATATGCTTCCGACATGACTGCTGCACATATGCGATGGCATGCCGAGCATGAAGTTGAGGAAAATATGATGCGTCACTGTTCAGATGCGCCCGCATGGAAACACTTTGATAAGATGCATCCATCTTTTGCAGCAGAAAGTCGTAATGTCAGATTAGGGCTATGCACAGATGGTTTTCAACCATTTGGACAAACAGGTCAACAGTATTCATCTTGGCCAATAGTTGTGACACCATACAACTTGCCGCCTTGGATGTGTATGAAAGAGTCCTATTTATTTTTGTCGGTTATAGTTCTGGACTGAAGAACCCTAAGCAAAAGCTTGATGTTTTCTTGCAGCCTTTGATTGCAGAACTAAAACAATTGTGGAGTACAGGTGTGGACACATATGATATCTCCAAGAAGCAAAATTTTAACATGCGAGCTGCTTTGATGTGGACAGTTAGTGATTTTCCTGCATATTCGATGTTGTCTGGATGGGGTACTGCGGGTAAGCTAGCATGTCCATATTGTATGGAGAATACATATGCTTTTACTTTGACTAAAGGTGGCAAACAGTCATGGTTTTACAATCATCGTAAGTTCCTACCACTGGATCATCCATACAGAAATAACAGAATATCATTTAGAAAAAATATAGTGGTCCGAACGCATCCTCCCCCGATACGGTCAGGTGATGATATATTGAAGGAGATAAATGAATTGGGGTTGAAAAAGGTGACAGAGCTTGGGGCTGATATTGTTAATGGCAAAATTAGTAAGTTTTCGGGTTGGAAGAAAAGAAGCATATTTTGGGATTTGCCGTATTGGAGTACAAATCTGATCCGACACAATCGATGTTATGCACATCGAAAAAAACATTTTCAAGAATGTGTTCAATACAGTGCTGGACGTAGATGGTAAAACAAAAGATAATGCCAAATCTAGAGAAGACTTGAAAGAGTTCTGCCGACGCCCTGAATTACATACCATTGGTGACGAATATCCGAAAGCTTGTTATACACTAGACAAGAAGTCGAAGAAAGTGTTGTGTGAATGGGTGGAGAATTTGAAATTTCCAGATGGATATGTCTCAAATATGGGAAGGTGTGTGGACATGAAAAAACATAAATTGTTTGGTATGAAAAGCCACGATTGTCATGTATTCATGCAAAGATTGGTCCCTATCGCATTTCGTGAGCTATTATCACAAAAAGTTTGGGAACCACTTGCTGAGATGAGCCTTTTCTTTAGGGATCTCACTTCAACAACAAATACCTGAAATTCTTTGTAAATTGGAGCGTATATTCCCTCCCAGCTTCTTTGATTCAATGGAGCATCTCCACGTGCATCTTGCTTACGAAGCAATTATAGAAGGTCTGGTGCAATATCGATGGATGTACCCATTTGAGAGGTAAAATTTCATCTTTCTGCTTGTATCTTTATAGTTGCTATTTATAGTTGTATCTTTGTAGTTATTGTTTATAGTTGTATCTTTATAGTTGATGTTTATACTTGTATCTTTATAGTTGCTGCCCTGCATCCAAAACTGGATTAGTTACCTCAATTTTCTGTTGTCCTGATTTGATAGTTGTTGTTGTTCGATCAGTAGCAGCTGTATTAGTTACTAGAATCCTATAAGTTGTATCTTTATAGTTGATGTTTATAATTGTATCTTTATAGTTCTGATTCTCATTTCTGTTGGACCTCGATGAGCAATTGTTCTTTGCATTTTGTTGTCCAGTTTCCGATGTTTGTTGTGATGTATCATCAGAGTTCTGTAGATCAGAATCACTTTGAGACAAGGCAGACTTATTGACATTTGCAGCTTCTGTAACTATTGAGTTGGTCACACTGCCTTGTTTAACTATCTCAGACTTTTGACAGTTATCTTGTCGAAGTAGTTCTCGCAATATCATTCTCTGAAGGATCTGCTGTTATTTGAATGACAGCATTTTCACTCGCAATTATATCTTGATCAGCATGATTTTGCAAAGGTAGAGTAGAAACCATCTTTGGCAGAATATGATCGCAGCAGATGCTTCTTTATGCAGTGTCCAGTTGGAATTGTTGTTACCCTTTGTACCAGATGTTTCAAATTCCATTTCCATAACATCACCTTGATCAACCATCTTTTCATTATGTCCAAACATTGTAATGCCATCCAATGCTAGAGTTGGCTGAACAGAAGTCGGGACATGAATCTCTTCTGCTGCTAGCTGCTGAACACTGCATCTGTCTTTCTGTCCTTTAGATAGTTCAGTTGAATTGCTGTCCCTAGTACCAATTGTTTGATCAAACAGAGTGGAGTTCTGCACACTGTGCTGTTGGTCGATCAGCATATGTTCCTGTCTTTTTGCATTGTCATGTGCTTTCATAGAAGACAAAATTGACATCTCCTTTTTTGAGGCATCAAAATGAATTGGCATTATTGACTTCTCCAATGGTTCAGTAGATACAACAGATGGATCTCTACTAACATTCAAAGATTCTGAATCCTCCAAAAGTGTGCCATATGTTTGATCAGATAATGTACTGAAATGAATCTTACTATTCTGTAACAAAAGCTGCTGCTCAATTTTTTTATTCTGCATACAGTCATCTGCTACTACAGAAGATGTAGCAGTAGGATTCAAATTTTACACCATCATAGCAGTAGGTAATATGATCTGTAGCAAGTTTTGAATAATGGAATGAAATAATTTGCTGCTCGATCTTGCCTGCAATTAATAAATTGGACCGTTTCTCACTTTGTACATTATCCTTGTGCGTAGTTCTATCATTTAAACGCTATTGTACGTCCTTGAATGGTGCGAGTTGCTGCTCCACTTGCTTTGCATTGTATCTCTTGACAGATACTCTTTGGAACTTTTTAATATCTACAAACCAGTTTCTTGTTCTACATGTTCATTATATATCTTCACGTTTTAGTCAGTTCTCTATGAACCATAGGTGTGCTAATAGCTGTCATTAAATTCATAAAAGCAGTAGTTTATTGTAATCTTCTGCTCCCAGAAACTCTTTTAATTCAGACTTCTTATTTGAGCTTATGTGTTATTTCCAGGAACCTTCGAAAATTGAAAAATAATGTTCGAAATAAGGCACAAGTTGAAGGATCAATATGCAACGCGTATTTAGTTGAGGAAGCTTCATCTTTTTGTTCACACTACTTTAAACCTCATGTTTACACAAGGCATAGGAAAGTTCCACGGAATGATGATGGTGGTACAAGGGAAAAAGATGAGCGCGATGGTAATCTTTCTATATTTACCTATCCAGGTAAAGCATTTGGGAGATGTAAACCAAGATATATGACTGAAGAAGAACTTGATGTAGCTCATATTTATGTTTTATTAAATTGCCAGAAGTACACCCATATATTGAGTAAGACTTCAAGCTTTTGTTTTCATTTGTAGATTAACAAAATCATCAAAACCTTAATAAAATATTTTCTTGAATGTGATTCAAAGGATTTTTATTGACTCCCTTCGTCAAAATTTGCTACAAATTACGGAGAAGGAAGTGGATAAGAAACTTGATGAAGATTTTGCATCATGGTTTAAAAGATATGTGAGTACTTGTACAATATCCTTCCACTTATACTTACATCACTTATAAGAAACTCTAATTATTTTTCTTTTATAGGCACGCGTCCATATAGATAATCAGTCCATCAAGGCCCTTGCAGAAGGTCCATGTCGAACAGCACAACCATGGACTGGTTATACAGTCAACGGCTTTAAATTTCACACTAAAAGCCGCAGTTCTTCTAGATCATCTAACAACAGCGGTGTATGCATAAAAGGAACTAATTATAGTGCAGATGATAGTGACTACTATGGCGTGCTAACTGATATCCTTGAATTGGAGTACAAGGGTAGTGAGTATATAAAGAGAACTGTTTTATTTAAGTGCGAGTGGTTTGATCCCACACAAAAGGCAGGAATGAAGATTCACCCACAATATAAACTTGTGGATATCAACCATGAAAAGAAATTAAAGAAGTATGAACCATTTGTTTTGGCAATGCAAGCGGCTCAAGTGTATTATACAACTTATCCTAGCTTACGACGTGATAAGAGTGAGTGGTGGGCTGTGTGCAAAGTAAAAGCACGGGGTTTGGTGGACATGCCTCTATCATCTTCACAGTCAACTCCGATAGATGGTGTTAAGCCATTCCAATCTGAGGAAGTTGGTTTAACATTTGATGTGGTACCTAACGATGAAATTATTCTCCTTAATTATCCAAATGGTGGATTCATAAACATAAGAGACGAGGATGATGATTTAGATGATGAGGTAGAACTTCATGTTGAATTTAGATCGGGCGAAGATGAAGATAAGGATGAGGATAATGAGAATGAAGAGCTATATGATGAAAATGACAGTGAATAGAGTCAAAGTGCTTCAATCTCTTCAATTATAGAGTCTGAATGAATGAAACATAGTATATAGTTTATTGTTAGTTTTTAGTTTTTAGTTTTTAAGAAAAAGTTCCTGGATTTCAGATTTTATGGGTTCTTGTTTTTTTTAACTTAAGTAAATTTGTTCTTTTTAGATGTTTGTCTTTTGAAATACTTTATAAAGTAAATTTGTTCCTTTTTATATGTTTGTCTTTTGAATCTGCCATGTCTAGATTAATACTTGTATGCCTTATTTTTTCAAAGCATTTTGTTCTTGGAGTAATATATCATTTAATTACTCTTGGAATAATATATCAATTATTGTATCCAATTAGATTTGACCATGATTCATTAAATATGTTATTTGTTCATCTGCATCTGGATTTTGAATCGCAGATATGGCACCTAGGGGAGGTGGAGCACGTAGATATGCTGAAAACAGGAATTCAAACACACCGAGATCTCGTGAGATGTTGAGTCCCACATCTGATCAGTCACCCGAACCTGATCAGTCACCTGAACCTCCAGTTACAGAAACACCACATTTGGATGCAACTCTAAGCAGATCCTTACCATCTTCTTCTTCTGATCTTGGTACACCTGCAGATGAAATCCGATCAGCAAGTTCGTCCAACACAATTGGCGGTAACCGTATCCCAATTACAATCGTCCCTGGAGGGTAAGAGTAAAAGTGTCACTTGTTTATATTTTTTAAAATTTTTGTTTCTTGCTTATCTGGTATGTATTAGTGCATCTCAAATGCTTCTTGAAAGAATATGAAAGGCTTAAATGGAATAGAGTAACAACATAATTCATTTCTTATTTACTTTAGCCAACTGGACCCGGGCAATGACGTCGCTCGGTCTGTCACAAAAATCTTCAAGGAGAAACTGGATCCTCAGGGACATAATTGGAAGTCTGTTACACCAGAGACAAAAGACTTCTATTGGGAAGAGTTTAAGGTAAAGTTATAGTATTATAAGATCAATAATATTTGGAGTTCCTTTATCTTTCTTGAGCCGAGGATTTACTACACTCGGTATAAGTTGTTTTTGTTGTTATTATCAATATCTTGTGTTATTTTCATTTGATGTTTTCAAACAGAAACAATTTCAGTGGGACGCTGCAATTGAAGGTCCCATAAAGGATAAGTTTATGAGCAAATGCGCAGAACGATACAAGGGTATGTTATCTGAAGCAAGAAGTTGTGAGAAGAAGCGCAAAACTATTCCAGTATCTATTTGGGATAGCTGGAAGCCTCACTGGGAGACTGAGGCTTTTAAAGCCAAGTCTGCGCAATGCTCAAGGAATCGGCTAAGTGAAAAAGGTGGTGAAGGTTCTGGTCCCTCGCGCCATACAGGAGGCTCCAGAAGTCACCGAGGACATGCAAGACAAATGGTATATTCCTTTTTTATTAGCCTAGTTATAATATCTCCAAAGCTAGTGATTATGTATTAATATAGTGAACGTGGTTTTCAATTCTAGGCTAAAGAACTGGGAAGACCAGCTCATCCACATGAGCTTCTGAAGAAGACACATGTCAAGGCGAACAAGGAGTTTGTGGACCAGAAATCTAAGAGCACCTATGTAAGTTACTTCTCCCATTTTTGCTGTGACGTTTGCTACTTTGATTGCGATGGCCATTTAATTTTAACATATATATCTATAGTAGTCAGTGTCAAAATTTATAGGATTAGCATAAAGCATGCAAGATGTTACTTAAGAGTCAAAGAATTGATGATAATTGAATGTCATTTTCCAGTGGAAAGCATTCTTCTGATTTTGCGAATCTTCAATATTCTGTCTAAGGGTCCCAACTACAGGTTATATATACCACCTTTTACTTGCTCAATAATTTGATATGTCTTCACATGTTGTTTATACGTTCTGGCAACTGGTTGTACCGGTGTTGTAAATAGCGCTCGCCTCAGCGCTAATAGCGTGAGTTAAGGCGATGCGAGCTGCCATCGGTATTTTACAGTGTGGCATAGCATTTTCAAATAAGCGAGCGCCTCTGCCTTTGTACCGTGTGGCGATATGTAGCATGAGGCGACCTATAGCGTCCCTTTTTTCCAAAAAGAAAAGAACAAGGCAGTAACAGCGATCTATTTAAATAAAAAATTAGGATTCGCGATTTCTTTAGTCTTTCTCCTTCAAGTCGACATCACACTATTGATTTAAAGCATAGTGGAAGACATGTATCAAGATGATCTCCAAGGAAAAGTGAAACTGATAGTTGTCTTGTGACTGTGACAGAAGTGATTGAGTTGATAAATCAGAGTTGTTTTGACGAAACGTTGGAAGTCGATTCCACGAATGACTTGTTTGTGCATTATATGCTGCAAATATGTCTGTATTCTATGATGTAATATCAAGAGTTACTGCTTTCTTGTCCATCGTCCATTGTCCATCTTCACTTGATTGTTGTCGAGTATCTGTTGGTTGTTGAGTTAATACATAGACCTTACTGGATGGCCTCCTTTGGTTTGCGACTTCAACTGAGCTTTTATGTGCTGACTCATTCTGTTCTAACTTTGACGTTGCTGTATTTGAAATTACTGCTTTTGTTCTTGGGACAAATAGTGGAGCGTTACAGTTCATATTGTTGTTTGGAGTTGCTGTTTGTTGCAGAAGAGTATGACAGTTCTTCATTACAGATTTCCCTTGACATTTTTGCTTGATTGTATCTTCATAGACTTCTCCAGAATTATTTTGATCAAACTCTTGATCTTTTTCTGACGAAAGTGTTAACTTATCTGTGTGCTTAATGTTACCAATCTGTAATTTTTCTTCCAAAAGTTCTCCTTCATCATCATTGGAATTGGCAATTGTTGAGAAGGAGTATGAAGTTGGGGGTATGGATGGGTTTTTTCCTGCAAAGTGATTTTTATTTTTGGTGGAGTTACTGCTTTATTAGCCATCGACCATTGTCTATTTTCCTGTCGATTATTTGTAGGATGTACAACAACAGTTTCTTTAGATAAGGCATCATCATTGACAGCATCAGCAGAAGCAGCTATAGCTGTATGATTGACTACTTCATGATTGTCAAGCTGTGATTTAGCTTGATCAATAGAAATTTGCCTATAAGGTGATGGTTCATTCTGTACTGTCCCTTTGTCTGTGTTGGTATCCTGTGTAGTAGTTAAAGCATTCGATGACTGTGTCAATGAACTAGACGATGGCATTATACAAACCTGTGCATTGTTATCATTTGGTGTCACAGGAGGTAGTGCAGCAGTTGGTTGATCCAAAGAATGCTGTACCATTTGCTGCTTGTCGATTTCTGTTAACTCATTTAAGGGTTGTTCAAATGAAACAGTAGCTGATATCAGGCAAGTCTAGGCAGTAACAACTTTTGGTAAAATTTCTGTAGCTGTAGCAGCATGGAAAGTGCTTTGTTGCTGCTGCACATTACACCTGAAATTGTTTTCATCACTTTCATCTGATTGATCAGCCTGTGCAAAGGAGTCGATCAATACCTTCTGGAGTTGTCTCATTCATGGGCTGAACTGGAGAAGCAATATGCGAGGCCTCTAAATTATCATCCACTACAACAGGTTTCGATTGTAGATGTTGATCTGCAGCATTCCTATCCATCACAGAAGTTTGAGCAGTTTTTACATCACCATTTTGTATCGTAACATCTTTTACAATGCCCTGATTTACTGGAGAATGAAAATGACCAGAATTGGTTATCACCACTGCATTCTGCTGTTCATTCCCTGCTTCAGCCAAAAGTGCATTGTGTTGCGCAATTTTTATTAATTCATCTGCTGAATCACAACCTTTCTCTTCTATCTCCTTAGCTTGTTGATCAGCTCGTTTACTGACTTGTGATGTCACTGAACGCTTATTTGACATTTTCCTTTCAGTTAACACATTTTATGTCTGCTGCAATGAACAGTAGATTTCTCCGTACACTGCTGGACAGGAACTGCTTTCTCGCTTGGGAGTGAGACTGCAGCTGTATAATTTAAAACAGACTCAGTCTGTTGGGTAGTAGCAACATTCTCAGAAGTATAGGAAATACAGTAACCAAAATAGAATGGATACACATTTTCTAAATGTGATACATATGCAGCATTTAACTGAACCTCTAGTTTGGATGCTGTATGATTGTACTGACTGGATTGCCTCCAATTGGTTGTCTTCCAGTTCAAATGACTACAGAATCTCCACTTATCAGAACTTGCATAGAGAATGAGAATTCTGATGCTCAACTTTTTCTATCGACTGGGAATTAATTGAGTTTAGCTCATTTATTGACATTTGCGTTTTCAATTTTGTTACCTTTTATGACTGTGTTCTTGATGTTTTCTCTGTCAAAGTTATTATTATAGAGCTTATATCATTTTTTTTGTCCAGGACGCCATAATGTCTAAAATTCTATCTGCGTCTCAGCCTGAAGATGGGTCCGGTGAGCCTCCTGAAGTTGATTTCTCACAAATATATTTGAAGGAAGTCGGTGTTAAGAAGACGCGCATTTATGGTCTTGGTTCTCAAGCTCCTTTCTATGGGCATGTTGGTGCTTCCTCCAGGTCGATATCTCCACCTCAAGATCTAGACTTCAATACTCGGGTGAGTGAATGTGTGGGACATCGTTTGCAAGAAATTAAGGAAGAGATGAAGCATGAGATGAGATCTGAGCTCAGAGAAGAGATTAGACAAGAAATGAGAGAAGAAATGCGTGAAGAAATGAGACACGAAATGCAGCAAGAGGTGCGCGAGCAAGTTGATCAACTACTCCAAAACCGTCTATCGGTCCTCATAGGTGGCTTACCTACACCGCCTTCTCGTAGACACGACTCGTCGCCAAATGACACGAGTCACATTTAGATTTATGTTAGCTTCTTTTATGTTAGACACATCTTGGATTCTGCTTTCAACTTCATGATAGATATTATTATTTATAAAGTTTTAGTATGTTTTTTATTTTGTTTTCGTTTTTTTGGGATCTTTTAAAGCTTTAAATGAATATTAATACAATTATTATAACCATATTTGTTAACGAATTTGAAATTTGTTTGTAAATTGCCTACAATTTACTAAATAGAACTTTTCTATAGACAAAATTACCAACCGATTGCCAATGTATTTTAAAAATTATACTATCGGATTTACCAACCAAATTGGTATCCATTAGTATAGTTGCTAACATAATTACTAATGGAAATTTTCTTGTTACTATATTTACCAACCAATTACAAACACAATTTGAATAATCAAAAACCAATTTTACTAACTCAATTTCTATATGTTAGTAAATTTACTAACGAACTTCCAACTGAATTTTTGTTAGTAAATTTACCAACGAAAATCTTGGACTCAAGATTCAAAATTTGCCAACATATTTATTTGGTGTTTACTAACTAATTTTTAGTTGGTAAATTTACCAACCAATTCAATCTGGTTGGTAAAATTTACCATCGAGCCTTTTAGCAACAGGCCAATTTCCGTTGATAATCGGTTAGTAAGTCAAAATACCAACCAATTTGATTAATTTACCAACATTTTTTTTTGTTGGTAATTGAGTTTTTTTTTTTGCAGTGCGTTTGCACATAAATTTAATTAAAACTCGAAAAAATAGTTTTTGAAATTGTGTTAAAAAATAATTTTTAGAAATTGAAATTGTATTTGGATATGCATTTTATTTGTAAAAAAAATAAAGTTTTGTAAATGAAAAAAAAATCACCAAAAAACTGCCTTAATAAAATCTGCCAAAGGCGAGCTAAGCCTCTGCCATTTCAAAATCACCCTGTTAAAAAACGGCAAGTGTTTTGGTGAAAGGAAAGGAAGAGATGTTAAATTCCCAAATTGAACTACTGTTATAATTCAATGGAGTACCTATCATAGTCTTTATCAATTGACTATTAGAGTAGTTTCAGATTCCAGTTGCGCCAGACGCATTTACAATTGTCAGTGATGAAAAAGGGTGCAATGAGAGAATATTATTTTAAGGATTGTCTCAACAACAACAACTATCCAGTATACTCCCAGAAAGTAGGGTTTGAGGAGCGTAATATGTAGACGAGTCTTACCCCTACCCGAAAGGGTAGAGAGGCTGTTTCCGATCGACCCTCGGCTCTGTAAGGAAAGGAAAACAAAAGAGCATTAGTGAGTCCAGCAGAAATAGCGTAAATAATTATCTAAACATAAGAACCATGAATAAAATAGCATGCAATAATATCATACAGTAACTACCATAAGGGAGACAATCCAAAACACAAATCATCTATGGATAGCTCTGCCAAGCCTCACCCAACCCCAGGTGAGTAGTACGAAAACTCTAGGAGCCTCTATCCTACAACCCTGATACTAGACCTCCAGACTTTCCTATCAAGGGTCATGTCCTCGGAAACCCGCATTTTAAGGATTGTTTCAAGGATTTATAATTCACTGTAACAAACTAATAAGTCTAAACATGCTACATTGACAGTGTAGATATCTCTATAGTATATAGAGATTACCTTTAAAAGGCAAGTTCTTCGGAGAAAGAAAGAAAGGAATGGTGTTTGCATTTTCCTATTTGTACTGCAAAATGTCAAAAAAGAATTCTCCTTCCTTCGGGGATGCCCAGCCCCCTCAATGCCTTCTGGATTGAGCGTGTCGCACAGGACTTGCTTAGTTCAAATTAACATTTCCTGTGAGGTTTGCAGGCTATTGCATAGGCAGGTTTACCCAGTACGCACAACATGCTCACCAAAAAGTGTTCACCCAAAGGGCAAAGGCTGTAGCTGCTGCGGGTTCCTCCTTACCCAAAAAAAAAAATCTCCTGTTTTACTCATTCTGGTATACTAATATTTATCTGGAGAATCTGTTTGGATTGCAAACCTTGGATAAAGCTGGAAAACTGCAATTCATAAAGTTACAAGGATATCATCTTGGAATGGCCATTCAAGAAAATCAGCAGTATGTTGCCCCATATTTGGTTGATGCCACCCCAAGCAAAAGAAAGCACTCAAGTCCTTCATTGAAAGTTCAAGTTCTGCATACAGCTATATATACATATATATACTCAGACTTCTCATTAGCAACTTGAGAAGTACTATATCATATTTACATTGAGAAAGTCAAGGTTTCCATTGGTAAAGAAAACTTAACAGTAGGCTCCTTGTAGCATTTTTATACTGAAAAAATATGTACGCATTTAAACTTAAGAAAACACATGTATATCTACAGTAAAACTTCCCAGCTGCTTGCTCTCTGCAGTCAGCTTCTGACTCGGTATCTTCTGGTCCGTGTGACACCGAAACCACATACAGGAGAGTCTTGCTAAGGCTGCTCCACCAGCAACTCGAACCCTGTAAATCAAATTCAAATCAGCCCAGATCTCAGATCCATCCACCCTAGAGTCACGGCTATGATCATATCCATCTAGATCTGCTTCGGTTATCACAACTACAGCACCATCATCAAAGGCTAACAAATTCCGTCCAGCCAAGAACCTTGAGTTCCTTGAGATCAGACTAGTCAAGGGGCTACAACTGTATGTCCTTTTCACCATGAGATGGTAGAATTCCTCTACAGCCTAATTATTAATGGACAAATAGAGTCAGCAACAATAACCAGAATAAAGAAAACCAAGGCAGCAGGAGTATATCTTTTCATCAATCTCAGAAGGCAAAACAATCATGCATCCAAAGAGAAGAAACAAAAAGAGTAAAAGATGAGGCAAATCTCTGAGACACCTGTCGCTGGGAAGAGGCCAAAAGCACCCTCGGACGAATTGACTTCACATAGTTATATGCATCATTTGGTGTCATCTGCTTGTACTTAACCTACAATACAAAATAAATTTTAGGAGAAAATACGTAAAGTGATCTTTAAACAATCGATTCAAACAAGTCTTACAATCGATTCAAACAAGTCTTAGTTTACCCACCAAGTAGCATAAGACAATTGTTGTGCTACGTCCTCGACCAGCCTTGCAGTGCACGTATGTACTTTGTCCGTTGGAAGCATTTTCTTCAAAGACAAGAAAATATACACATGGGTATATTTGTAAGAGCCTTGCAATGCACGTATAACAGAAAACATACATATGGGTAAAAGCTAAGCATCTTATAGCGGCTTATTTAATTTTTTTAAAATTGTAATGAAAATTTTATTAAAATAGCACCCAAAGAGTGCAATAATGAGTAGTACAACCGTTTGCAACCTCAGCACAATAGCTACATATGAAAAGAACTAAGGAAATTAATCATCCAATCTACTGTCACGTACACTTTCAGTTTTACGCCAAAAGGCTAAAGGAGCTAAACATCTATGATTTATGTTACAATTTTTTGCTTTTAAACATCATTGCAGCCTATTTTATTGTACTTTTTTGCATATAAAAAATCACAAGTCAATACACAAATTGAAATATACCTCAAAAAGTACTATATCCAAATAGAAGAGCAGCAAGTTAACAAATGTTTGTGAATCATACAAATTTTGGTTCTTTTTTTTTTTGATAAGGTAAAAAAAATGCAATGAATCAAATGAATTTTGCTTGGACCACAGTTTTGTTGACTTTTCCTAAACCATAATTTTCTTTTATTAATAATTGTAAAATATTTTAAATTTAATAAACATGCAGTTTAAAGTACTTTTGTCAGGTTTCAATCATAAAAAATTTATTCTCAAAGAATCCATGTGAACGTGAGAATTGGACACTTTGACCCTCAGACTTTGAAGTGTGTCAGTGTCACTTGAGATATGATGGGGGGTGTGCTCGTAGTTCCAGTTTTTGAGACAATTAGATGGATCTCAATCTGGTGACTGTGATGTCATGATACAATGTAAAAAGCATCCAAGAAATTAAGGTCAAAATCTTTGACAACAACAACAAACAACAACAACTACCTAGTAAAATCCTACAAAGTGGGGTCTGGGAGGGTAATGTGTACGCAGACCTTACCCCTACCCCGATAGGGCAGAGAGGCTGTTTTCGATAGACTCTCGGCTCAGGAAGACGGAAATAACCAAAATGGGGAGCCAAAAGGAGCAAAATAAAAAAATAACCAAAATGGGGAGCCAAAGGGATGAGATTCTACTCACCATGGATGAACTCTACTGCTTGACATATATTATGCAGTGATGGGGCGAATAAATAATCTCTTGTTGGGAGAACCAAATGACGAATACCATGAGCCTACACGAAGTAACAGATGAAACTAATGTGAACAAAGAAAAAAAAACACTTGATCATGTAATGGGAAGGAAAGTTAAATAACAAATCCAAAGTTTTAAAAAAATGTGACACCATGCCACGTAACTAGTTAATCCCGAAAAGTAAAATGTGAGAATTAAGTGAAAGATTTATCTTTTACTAGGTTGCAGCAGAAAGGCAACAACTAATTCATCCCAAATTTATGTAATTTTGGTAACAATAATACTCAGAAGATAAAAATACAATCAGTAGATCATCATGAACAGATGAACTCTTTCACCAAAAACAAGTGCGTCGTGTACAGCCTCCTAAGCTAGTGCAATACTTCTGAACTACCACTACCTTAACAAGCGCATGGCTAAAGAACGCTTAAACAGTCCCAATTCCATAGGGGTACAGATGAAATAAGGGGAAGGGGCATGAAGGTGAAGCTCGAATGAAGATGGACTTATCCCTCTTTTCTCTCTTTTAAGTGAAGCATAACAGAAAGATCAAAGCAAATAGCAAAAGTCAAAAAACTAACCTCATATAAAGAAGTTGGAACTAAGGTCTCATAGGGCTCATTTAGGGTGACAACACCGGAAACACCAAGCTCCTTTAGCCTTTTTACATCAGATTGGAAAGGGACAGCACCTAGTAACACAAACTAAAGGAGAGATTAAGTCAGTAAAATATAATCTTTTATCACTTTTTTCTGTTCTCTTTTTATTTCTGCATTGAAGAGATGGCCCAAGGATTATAGTAAAATATTGAGGTACAAACTACACCACAATCTTCACTGAAAAAGAATTGAAACAGCATGAACATCAACTCGGTCTATGCGATCTTCCAAGATGGTGAATGCATACACGCAGACTTAATTTGATGTAAAAATAGATGCATATGGAGTTAAGAGAGAAGCACTGCAGCTTCTATTTTTAAGACCACTACTAGTGCCTCATTTACGCCATTGCACGTATACTAGACATTTAGCAACCTTGGATATATTTATCCAAACAAACTAGTAAAACATGTAAGGTATATGAGCAACAACCTTATTGTAATACGTGCTCCCCTCTGAAACCATGCTTCAAAATATGACCAGGATGGAATGATGAACATCGATGTTATCGTATTTAGAATGATGTCGCTCTAGAGTGGGGTTATTTTTATGATCCCTTTCAACTATTACTAGTATAAAAAATTATCTCAAATCACCTTTTTGGTGCACGACATTCCACAACTAACCAGAATATTAGAGAAAATTTCCTGGCTAAGGAAAGTATATAAATTTCCTGGAAACCCAGAGAGAAATGTCAGAGAGTTAAATCGGGATACCGCTAGTGACAGTAACTAACTTTATAGTAGGGAAAATAAAAGAAGAGCTGAAGATTACTGTTGGTCCATTTCCCTGGATAAGTTACCTATGCTTCTTTTGCCACTTGCTGCTGATTAGAGGCAAATTTCATTAAGCATATCATCAGAAAACACACACGCATTAACACGTGCATGCATGCACACACACGTGTGTGTGTGTGTGTGTGTGTGTGTATAGAGTAAGGATTGGAGATAACAGATAGGTGAAGTTGGGATTTTTTAACAGATGAAGAGAACGAAGAAGAAAGTCACAGGGGAAAACAGAGCAGGCGGTGATAAGATGAAGATGACCCTAAAGAGAACAGCACAGGCGCGGTAAAATTTGCTAAGCAAGCGCGCGTCAGAGCGAGAAGAAAAGCGCGTATCTTGTTTTGTAATAGGTGGAGGACATAGGGTTTTTTCTAATTTTTCAAACACTGCTGTACGAAGAAATAGGGGCAAAACAGGAATAAAGTGGATTTTTATGGGTTTTTTTGTAAAATCACATTGACCGGAAGCTGGTCTCGATTCTCCTTTCAATAAAGTAGTACTATATATATATATATATATATATATATATATATATATATATATATATATATAGGTTATCAGAAAAACATATTAGTGCCCAGGTGTCATAGTCATATGATTCCTAGGATAGACAAGTGTAATCATCTTGCTAGCGCATTTGATACAGAGTACTACAATATTCTACATGACTTTTTGACAATAAACAATCATGTCTAAGGACTTGCTCTTCCAGAGAAATTAAGCGATTGATATTTCTGCAAAATTTAGTTCTGCCCTTATTTTCTGAATAACCATGAATATAATACTAGCATTCTTATTCATGACTTAGAAGTTCAGTAAGATGTTATAACAGTTCAGCATCAGCAATCAACCTTAATATAAATGACATTTCTAGACAACGTTTTTCAGAAACAGAATAGATCTATTATACCTCAGATGACAACTAGTTAGCATGAATTTCTACTATAATTAGTTCAAAAACTATCAATGCATTACATAGATTGGCATTGGAATATGCAATAGGGATTTGACGTTATAAACAAAAACATCCCAACTTAACTAAACTGCTATTGAAGCATATTGACATCATTTGCACATCAACATACATCCAGATAAAAACTACTGCAAACAGGGTGAAAAAAGGTGTCATACCTCGTCAATCCAGTCCCACCAACGAAACTCAACCTGAATCTTGTTCCTAACAACATTGTAAAGAAGTGTCGGGTAAAACAACGCCCGAGCCCCAACTCCAACCATGACCCTCCTAACATCCAACACAACAATGGCATTCTTGCCACTACTACCACTACAACACAACACCTTAGCAGCAGCAGATGATCTCTCCGCCTTCTCCACCACTCTACTCACCACCTCCTCCACTTCCCCCCTACTCTCCAACTTTTCCCCCTTCTCTTCCTCTATATACATGATAACACTTCCTCAGACCAACAAAAAAAAAAAAAAAAAAAAAGATTTACACGGCCCACTGATCACAAAAAAGAGAATTTACACAACTCGGCGAACAGATTAATTTCAAAAATTGAAACGAAACAACAAACCTTTACCTGAAATTCAAACAAAAAACATAAAACCCAATATAATTCTCAGGACTGTCTTCAAAATCAATATACGAAAAAAGGGACCCTTCTCCTGAATTTGATCAAATTATCTGTGGAACAGATCAGAAACACTAAAATTGCAAAAAAGATTCGATCGTTGAATGAAATCAAGGTAGGGTTTGCAAATTTTGACCATATTCCGAGAAAGAGGGATCAATCGGACGGTCAAGTTCTCACAGAGATGACGAGAACCTTGATTTGATAAAATTAAATGGATAAGAATTGGGAAAAAAGGTTGAGATAGCTTGGAAATTAAGAACCGTAGATAATACTCCACTTGGGAATTCAGATTGTTCCTTTTCCTATATGTGTGTGCCACGAAATTTGAAAGTCTTAATAATATGGTTAATTAATATAAATAATTAATTAAAGTAAGATTTATAGGAATTGGTGACGTGCAAAACCCAAAGGTCTCTCGATTCACGAATCACGTTGTCTTTAGAATTTTTCTGGTATAGAGGCTTATATTTGATTGAATGACGTGGCTATTGCCCCAAATTTATGCGAAGTGACCACGTTCTTTCGACGTTAATAATAGCACATAATGGTTTAAATATTTATTTTTTATGAAGGAACAATAAAATTTAATTAATAAGAGAAATTTTATATATGATATTACAACAATCAACTAAATACCGAAAAATATTATTACATTAGCATAATACGTGAATTCAAAATGAAAGAATATTGTCAGAACTTACATAAATGATCAATTTTAGTGATGTTAAGTAGATAATTATGTATTTCGATATAAAGTTATCTAATGTGATAGTATCTTACCAAACACTTCTTTATATTGATATCTTTCTTGAAAGTGCAAAATATAGTTATTCACGTAAGAAAATATATTGTGGTAAATATAGTTCAATATTTAGGATGTTTGTCCTTTTGCTTTATTTATTATAACTAAAAAACATAAACATACTGAAAATTATTTTCAAACAAATTTAAAGGATATTCTTTAGTTTCGAAAGATAAAAGTTGAACTCGGGAAGAAACACATACTTAGAAGCACATTGAGCAATATCATAAGTTCTGCATGTATGACGTTATTGTAAAAACTTCTATACCCATATATGCACTATTATATAAGCTATTCAGTGAATCTAAGTTTTCATTAGCATGACAGACATATTTTTCTTCAAGATCAACCTATATGTAATGTAAAATCAATTTTAAATTAGTTGTCAGAAATAATAAATTTAACAACTAACATGTATAGTAGAAGGCCATTTGGTATTAAGGTATTTAAGTATTCTGCTTGGTATCATCTTCTGCTAATTCAAAACTGAAAAATATTTTATTTTTACCATAAAACTTAGCAATCAATATTTTATTTAGTTAATCAACATATTCATTGCTGCTAGCTAAGAAAGCTCGTTAATTTTTATCATTTAATTTGCACAAATTGTATTTAATAATGATGAAAGTATTTTGCTCATTAAATACACTACTATTACCATTGGGGTTGATAACCAAGTGTTCTAGAAGAATCAAATCATCTTTTATTGAATGATCTTCTTCATTTCCTATACAAAGCAAGAAGTCACTGAATGTTGAATCTGTTCTTACTATTATATTTCTTGTCATTTGAATATTTTTAATTTGAGCTCATAAGTATAATTTTGGCAAGCTAGCTTTTACAAATTCTGCTTTGGTCACTTTTGGAGCTACTGATCGTACTTGATAGAAATCACCTCCCAAACTATTATTTTTCATCAAACGCTTCATTGATATCCATCATATATTTAAAATTGTGGGTGATTGTTCCAATCGTATGACGCTTAATCAAAAGCGCTTCATCCCATATTATCACTTTTTCCTTCCTCGTAAATTTAGCATTATTGCTCTGATTTGATATTTATGATGATTAATTCAGTTATATGAAGAAGTATATCAAATTTGAAGTGAGTTGTATGATCTCATAATAAAATCGTTGTTGATACACCACTTGTTCCGATTGCTAACAATATCATGCCTCTTGATCTGACATTTGCAAAGTAATGCATGATATAGAAATATTATTTCGATTCCATCGGCGGAGACAACTACAAAGGATAATCGCACTACACCAAAGTCAATACTTTATAATATAATCTTGAAAGCTTATTCTTGTTTAGGATTTAGCTTTAGTTGAGCTTCCTCAAACACTTGTATGGACTTTTTAATATTATATTAATCTCTTTTACTTTGTGATCTATTTTTTAATCTCTAATACACTTCTTATGGAATAAATTTATGTACTCTAAGATTTTTTTAACTTAAAAATTATTTTACTCATATGATGATTCATTAAAACAGTTTAATTGAATTCTCTTGCTAAATAATTAATTGAAAAATTTGATTGTTTGGTTTTAAGATAAAATAATTTATTTTCTATTGATTTAGATTCTTAATATTAGTTCATTTCATGTTTGAAATATTTAACTGTGATTATAATTTTATCCACCATAACTTTTATTTTCAAATAGTAAAAAGATCGATGATATTCTACGTTTAGATCTTTATGTTTGTATTAATTTTAAAGTCTTAAATATTAAAAAAATTAACATAAAAGTTATTGTAGTACAAAAAAAGTTATTACAATTATATTTTTTTCTATGAGTTCTTCTGTTTAATAATCGGCCTTTATAGTAATGTATACTATCTTGTTTCTAAATGGATTTTGGCAATATAACTTTTTTTACTCTTTAAAAATAAAGTTTATATTAGACAAAATTATAATTTAATCATTCTCCTAATATTTTGGATTTAGCAATCAACTAAAATTTTATTCATTAAATCTTTTCTTATTTGAATTATATAATAAATCCTAATATTTAGGACTTTAAAGTTTATTAAGATTTAACCTTATAAAATTATTTCCTTATTAGAATTATGAACGTAATATATAACTATAATATATTTCACCTTATCTTGGAAAATCAAACGTGTATATATGCTTGTATCTAGGGTCATTATATAGCATACTTGAAGTCACAAGTCTCTTTCCTAAAGCTACAAAACTACGGAGAAAGTAATTTATGAATTGCAATAATAATTATATTTTGCTAGGACGCACATCTATTTTAATACTTAATATTTATGCCCGAAAATAATTATAATAGTAGGATTTCTAAAGGTAATCATGTAGAATTCCTAATATATAGTATTATATCCTAAAATTAATAGAATTACAAGGTTAATGTTCAGAATTTCGATTATGTCCTTTTATTATGAGTTATTATGCTTAATATTAAAAGATTATTTTTGTATCTAATTTTTTATTCATGCTTCTATAATAATATAAATTACAATATTACCTAGGAAGTAAAGGTTTTCATTATGAATTTAAACTAATTTTGAATGCTTTTTATCATAACAAACAGAGGAATCAAGTTCTGAATTCATACAGAAAATTTGGATATAGTACGAAATTGCATCAAACCATCAATAGACCAATTATATCGATCTTAAACGACCACCATTTAAGTTATGGGGAATTCTTCATCGCCCATTAATATCATCCAAGTAAGTATAACAACCACAACAATAATAACGCAATATATTTTCACAAGTGAAAAATATGTTTTGCTCAAAAGGTATATGCACTTTATAAGTTTAAAAACAATCAAAAAAATATAAGGGTAAATCGTAATCAAGTATAATAAGTCCTAGAAGAGATTGTTTTACTAGGATCGTGGTAGATCTTGAAGTATAAAAGATAATCGAGAGTTTTTGCTATCAGAAAGAAATAGAGAGATATAAAAATGTTTGCTTGATAACAGTAGAGAGAGAAAGTAGAGAGTTGGTATATTCAGAATAATCAATCTCCCTTATTACAGGGTCAAGGTATCCTTTATATATTAGGATACCTTTTCTCGAAATACACGAAAAGAAAAGTACAAAAATTGGTCTGCTTAGTTGATCAGGACGTACTTGGTCGGGCCGTCCTTATCTGATTGATGAGGCTTTGAGGGCAGACTCGTTTATGAGAGATGTGCTTACTTAAGCGGTGGAGACGTGAACCAAATTTTACCTCATACACTTAGTTCCTCCATCTGTTGGAGGCGCCCTCGAGGGGCGTCTTCAATAGGCGGACATGTTCGCTTACGTGACAGTATGGAGCCGTTACCACTCGGCTCCTTTTTAGGATGATGTCACCGATCATGTGCGTCATCATTATTTTTACTCTCGAGGCGGTTCAGATCCTGACGTGACTTATGGGTTTCCCGTGCCAGCTCTTGAATGATGTCGCTTCGATTTTCATGTATCTCACTCCTATAAACAACAGAGTGATTTAAAACGGTTCATCGTTTGAATCTCTGAAGGACATTTCTCACTTTTTCTCGTTCTATTTTTTGGCGATTACTGCTTTTCTTAAGAACCGTAGTTTTTACGAGTCGAGCTTTGCACCTACTTGAAAGATTCTTTTTTGGTAAGCTTTAACCATGGTGAAACGATCTCAAGGTAGCAAGAAGTCCAGAAATAATGCTCCTCCTAGGGTTTCACCTCCTTCCGACGGTGAGGCGGAGGAGGTCGAAGAGGTTCTAGTTCCTCTATCGATGGCGAGTGTTCTTCGAAGAACATGAGCAAAAGAAATAATTTTAGTAATAAGGGTTCATCTCCACCCTGGGAACGTAGCGAGTTTACGCCTTCCCACATGGATGCTATTAGTATGGCATATGGGTTTCCAGACCACGTCGATATAGCACCTGCCGGAGAAAATTATGCCAACGTGCACAGGCCGGGGTTTTGCACATTCTATGAGTATGCATTTCAGATCGGCTATAGTTTCCCGCTCAACCCTCTGGCGGAGGAACTTTTCCGTTTCTTCAGGGCGTGCCTGGGTCAACTTACTCCTTATATGCTGAAAGTGTGCAAAATACTTACCACTCACGCGAAGAGAGCCGGGTGCGCGGTCACAATATACCACCTTCTGCAGATGTTCAATGTGAGTTACCTGCGAGGTTCGATGTTGCACCTGACGCGTCGTGGTAAGAAAAGATTCGTGGTGCATTCTGATGACAAGGCCAACCCTGGCTACTAGAAGAAGTTTTTCTATTTCTGGACGGAGCATCTGGTGGCTAACCCCGAAGGGTTCCCGGAGGTGTGGAACCAAGAGTGTAAGTATTCCCTTGTGTCTTATTTGGCGTTTTTTGTTGTGACAGTTTAACTCCTCACAGTTTAATTCCTCGTTTCTCTCCTGTGTAGATAACATTAGGTCATGGGTGGAGAGGATGATTCCACATGTAGATGAGTGCCATACATAGGCTAAATTTTGTAGCATGGACGGCCCGACTGGTGACAGTCTTTTTCCTACTCTTTTCTTTTTTTCCTCATCCCGATTCGGGAGTCCTTTAGTTTGACATACCTTTTCTTTGGCAGGCCGGGGTGTCTCCAAGAGAGCCAAGAGGAGCAGAGCTGATGCCGACCCATCTAGGGCAGAGCCGGGCTCTAAGGAGGAGGACGTGCCCGTGTAGGGTTTGCCTGAAAGTAGTGCGCTCTCGGCCCCTCAGCAGGAAGTTGCGCGGGGGGCGGCATCTGATGCGGCAGCCGAGATAGCGGCAGAAGAGGAGGTTCTGGTAGTTCCTCAGGTCGTGCCTGCGAGGGGGGCTGAATTTGCATCCGGCAATGAAGTGCTTCCTTTGGAATCATCTTCGCAGCCAATGGAGGGAGCTCCCAAAGATGAGGAGTCCCTCGCAAGTAAGAGGTGCCGGCTGATCACCGACAAAGGAGTGGCTATCGAAAGGGAGAGGGTGCAATTGCCTCTTCATGAGTCGGGGCAGTCGTTTATGGCCGATGTAATCCACTCGTTGAGGTCCGCTCCTCGGGGGAGGGCTGATGTTGAGGCCGGTCTGCCTCCTGCTAGGGAGGATGGCTCGTCGGCCGCAGCGGCGGGGACAAGCGTGCCTTTGGAGAGCATAGACAGAGAAGGGACTCTCCGGCTCGTGTTGAGATGATGGCTGGTTGGTCTACACGTCGTATTGTGATCCCCAATGGCTATTACCTCTTGGAGAACTGGGAGGAGGCGGTCGCGGACATGACCCTTCTCTGTGCGGGTGTCGAGGGTGAAGCATTGGCGGAAGTTAGTGACAGGGGCCTGTCTAGAAGGGTTGCGGGCGCGGCCTTGCAGGTAACTTTGTCCCTCATCCCCTTTGAAGTCATAGGGGCTGTTCTCCTGTATACTAACTCACCCTTTGATATTTTTCAGGTTCTTGTGGTAGAGGTACAAGTGGGTCTGCGATGCGCATCAAACATGAGCCGACATGTACATGCAGGACCCCGAGTTTAGGCTGTTCCACAATGGTCTTACCCAGTTGGAGGAGCAGCTGAGGAAGCAGTTAGCTGTGGAGAGGGCGGACAAGCAGCTTGTGGCGTGGTCTCCCGGAACACTGATTTGGAGGCTCTCCTTCGAGCGAAAGATGATGAGTTGGAGCTTGGTTAAGCCGTAGCGGCGGAGGCTGCTGAGCTTCGGGCTCGGGTTGCGGCCTTATCCGCTAAGCTCAAAGCCAAGGAGGATGATATTGAGTCCCTTGCTCGGGCCGCTCCACAGGAAGCTGAGCGTCGGGATGCTCATGACATGTGGGTGTACCATGATGCCCGGCTAGTCGTGCTTGAAGAGCTCTTGACAGCCGGCCGAGTTTTCGAGGAGGAAGTGGATTGGCAGCGGAGTCTAACCCGGGTTGCTTGTGAGGCGGCCGATTACCTCTCTAATTCGCCCACTAGGGAAGGGTATAACTCAGAAGACATTAACCGCCTGGTGTCTGCTTCTTGTATTTCTAGGGACTACCCGTAAGGAGGTGGCCATGGCCCGAGTGCTGATTGTGCCGGCCGGGGTGATGGGGGTTCTTAGGGTTTGCTTTTTGTACCTTTTTGTTGTAAATGGGCCCTTTTCTGAGGCCGGTCATGTATATACTTTTTTGGATATAATAGTACATACCTTTTTCCGTTGTTATTCTTTCTTTGTTCCTTGAAACTTTGTTGTGTTTGCAACTCGTAGTTTGAGCTTAACTCGATCTTCATGAGGTCTTTCGTTTAGCCGTAGTCGATGTTAGGTCGACTATTAACGATGATGGCCTTAGCCATGTTTGGACTAAATGGCCTTAGCCGTGTTAGTTGACTTCGACTGTCGTCGAGTCTCTCGTTCTGTTGTAGTCGACATTGGGTCGACTGTTAGCGGCGATGGCCTTAGCCGTCTTAAATCGATGACCTCAGCCATGTGGTTGACTTTGACTATCGTCGAGTCTTTCATTTTGCTGTAGTCGACATTGGGTCGATTGTTAGCAGCGATGGCCCTAGCCATTTTAAATCGATGGCCTTACCCATGTAGAATTGAGTGGCCTTAGCCATGTGGTTGACTTCGACTATCGTCTAGTCTTTCATTTTACCGTAGTCGACATTGGGTCGATTGTTAGCGGCTATGGCCTTAGCCATTTTAAATTGATGGCCTTAGCCATGTAGAATTGAATGGCCTTAGCCATGTTGTTGACTTTGACTGTCATCGAGTCTTTCATTTTGCCGTAGTCAACATTGGGTCAATTGTTAGCGGCGATGGCCTTAGCCATGTGGAATTGAATGTTCTTAGCCATGTGGTTGACTTTGACTGTCGTCGAGTCTTTTGTTTTGCCGTAGTCGACATTGGGCAGAATGTTAGCGGTGATAGCCTTAGCCATTTTAAATCGATGGCCTTAGCCATGTAGAATTGAATGGCCTTAGCCATGTGGTTGCCTTCGACTGTCATCGAGTCTTTCATTTTGCCGTAGTCGACATTGGGTTGACTGTTAGCGGCGATGGCCTTAGCCATTTTAAATTTATGGCTTTAGCCATGTGGAATTGAATGGCCTTAGCCATGTGGAATTGAATGGCCTTAGCCTTTTACACGTTGGAGATGGCCGTAGCCTTTTGCACGTTGGAGATGGCCGTAGCTTTTTATAGGTTGGAGATAGCCGTAGCCTTTTTACACATTGGAGATGGCCATAGCCTTTTTACACATTGGAGATGGTCGTAGACTTTTACACATTGGAGATGGTCGTAGCCTTTTACACATTGGAGATGGTCGTAGACCATTTACACATTTGAGATGGTCGTAGCCTTTTACAAATTGGAGTGGCCATAGCCTTTTTACACATTGGAGATGTCGCTGGTCTAATCCCTGTATCAGGTCGGGCTGGAGAGCGTATGGAGAGGCAGACGTGATATACTTGTTCCACAGAAACATCTCCAGGTGTCCCCTTCATTGCCTCGTTAAAAACCTCCACGAGAAAACCCAATTGGGACAAAACTCGGGTGAGGGAAAAAGAGTGCAACTTGGGGGACGCCTTTTAGAAATGGAAATATTTGAGGTGGGCGACATTCCAGTTATTCTGGAGTGTTTTTCCTTCCATTGTTTTCAGCTGAAATGCCCCTTTGTTTGCTATTACTGTGATTTTGTAGGGTCCCTCCTAATTTGTGCCCAATTTTCCTTTACTTGGGTCTTTAGAGGCCAATGTCTTGGCTTTGAGAACGTAATATCCTACTTTGAGCGGCCTTATTTTTGCCCTTTTGTTGTCGTACTTTTCGACTTGCTGCTTTTAGGCCACCATACTTATGTGGGCCATTTTCTTCTTTCCTCGGCTTCATCAAGGTCTTAGAGCCTATTTTCATCGTTTTATGTTCCATTGGTGTGTGAATATCTCAGACTTGGTTTGCCTACTTTGACAGGTATGACCGCATCGGTTCCGTAGACCAACGAGTATGGGGTTTGCCCTATGTTGGACTTGGGTGTGGTCCTGTATGCCCACAACACTTCGGGTAACAGTTCAGGCCACAGCCCTTTGGCGTCTTCAAGCTTTTTCTTCAGTATGTTTAGTATGGTTTTGTTGGAGGATTCTGCTTGACCGTTGGCGGCGGGGTGGTATGGCGTGGAGAGGATTCTCTTGATGCGCCATTTCTCGAAGAATTCAGTCATTTTTGACTGACGAACTGTCGTCCGTTGTCACAGCTGATTTCTTTGGGGATGCCGAAACGGCATATAATGTTCTTCCATATGAAGGAGATGACCTCATTTTCGCGTATCTATGCGTATGCACCTGCTTCCACCCACTTGGGAAAATAGTCAGTCAAAACAAGCAAAAATCGTACATTTCCCAGTCCTGAGGGTAGGGGGCCGACTATGTACATTCCCCGTTTGATGAAGGGCCATGGAGAGGTAACTGAGTGTAGGGGTTCCCTTGGATGGTGGATCATTGGGGCATATTTTTGGCATTGTTCGCATCAGCAGATGTATTCTGCTGCTTCTTTCTTCATGGTGGACCACTAGTAGCCGGTGCCGATGATGCATCGTACGAGGGCGCGGTTGCCTGTATGGGCGCCGCAGTGACCCTCGTGTACCTCTTCGAGTACTAGACTTGTTTGGTGTGGACCTAGGCACTTGGCCAAGGGTCCGCCAAACGTTCTTTTCTAAAGGTCGTTTTTGATCCGGCAGTACCGGGCGGCTTGCACGTGGAGTTTCTTTGCCTCTTTCTTGTCGCGCGGCAGTGTTCCATCCTCTAGATAGGTCATGAACTGGTTGCGCCAGTCCCATGTTAGATTTAATAAAAATACCTCGGTATGGTTGATGGATGAATGGAGGAGGGCGACCACGCTTTCCCTATTGATGTTTTTGGTGATTGCGGCCAATTTGGCCAGGCCATCTGCTTCGATGTTCCGTGATCTCGGAATTTGTTCGAAGTGGCACTCGTCAAACTCAGCCATTAGCCTGTAGATTTCTATCTGGTATATTTGTAGCCTATGTTCTTTGACCTTGTAAGTCCTAGCGATCTGGTTTACCATGAGTTGCGAATCGCAGTGGAGAAGGATCCGCCGGGCTCCGTATTTGATGGCTAATTTCATAACTGCATAACGGCCTCATACTCGGCCTCGTTGTTAGTCATTTTGGGGCATCGTATGGACTGGAAAATTGTTTGTCCCGTGGGGACCTCGAGAACGAGTCCTAGTCCCGATCCCGAAGCATTGGCGGCTCCATCAGTGTGTAGGACCCATAGGTCTTTGGTGGGGGAGCCGTGTCGGGCTCAAGCTCTACCTTCGGTAGGATTTTCGCGCTGAAGTCGGCTAGGACTTGAGACTTGATGGCGTTTCTTGGAAGGTACGAGATATCGTGCTCGCTGAGCTCAATGGCCTATTTTGCGAGTCATCCTGATAGCTCAGGCTTATGTAAGACACTCCTCAATGGGAAGGTCGTTACTACTCTTATGGGATGGCACTGAAAATAAGGTCGTAGCTTTCGTGAAGCTATGACTAGTGCTAATGCCAGCTTTTCAAGGTGCGGGTACCGCGTTTCGACGTCCACTAGTGTTTTGCTAATGTAATAGATGGGAGATTGCCTACCTTTGTTCTCGCGTACCAGGACAGTGCTGATGGCGACCTCAGACATATCTAGATACACTAGAAGTGGTTCTCCTGGGCTTTCTTTGGATAGTAGGGGCGGCGAAGATAGGTACGCCTTCAGATTTTTTAGGGCTTCAACGCATTCTCTGTTCCACTAAAGCCCTTGATCTTTCTTCAACACACTAAAGAACTTATGGCACATGTCCGAGGATCGCAAGATAAACCTGGAAAGGGCGGCTATCCGACCCGTCAGCTTCTGCACATGTTTTTTGCTACTTAGCACTTCTGGGATTGCGTCTATTGCTTTGATCTTATCTGGATTGACTTTGATACCCCTCTGAGCTACGAGGAATCCAAGAACTTTCCCGAGGCCAGGCCGAAGGCACATTTTTTAGGATTCAGTTTCATCCCGTATCTTCTCAATATTTTGAAGGGCTCCATCAAATGGTCGAGGTGATCCTCCTTTCTGGACGACTTTACCAGCATGTCGTCGATGTAGACTTCCACTGTTTAGCCAAGTTGTTCCTTGAACATCTCGGTCACCAATATTTGGTACGTTGCTCCCGCGTTTTGAGTCCGAAGGGCATCACTTTGCAGCAGTACATCCCTCGGTGAGTGATGAAGGCCATATTCTCCTAATTTTCTTCGGCCATCATGATTTGATTGTAGCCGGAATATGCATCTAGGAAGCTCAAGAGTTTGTGTCGAGCCATCACGTCTATCAGCCGGTCGATGTGGAGGAGTGGGAATGAATCTTTCGGCCATGCTTTTGTTCAAGTCTGTGAAATCCACGCACATTTTCCAGTTCCCATTTTTCTTCTTGACCATGACAACGTTGGCGACCCACTCAGGGTATTTGGATTCTCTGATGGAACCATTTCTTAATAGTTTGTCTACTTCTTCACTCACAACTTCGTTGATGGCGACATTGAATTTTCTCCTTATTTGCCTCACGGGCGGGTATTGTGGATCAACGTTCAATTTGTGGGTAGCAATGTCCCGTCGTATCCCTACCATATCTGAATGGGAAAAAGCAAACAAGTCTACATGGTTAGATAAAAATTCACGATACTTACTTGGATTTGTAAGCCTGTGTCCGATGTAGGCCTTCTTTGTGAGATCGTTGTCGGCTAGTTGTACGGGATCGAAGTACTCGACCGTAGCTTTGCTTGCTTCTATGATATTAGGATTTTTGATGGTGTCCTCGGAAGAACCTTATACAGCGCGGTATTATCTTATCCTCGAGTCCTATAAGCGCAAGGACCCTTGGGTGGATAATACAAGTGCTGCTACCGTCATCAATAATAATTCTCGTAACGTCTGTATCCACAATGCACAAAGTAATAACTAAAACGTTGTAATGAGGAACAAATAAACCATCGGTATCAGACTTATTGAAGGTGATACTATCTTTGAAGTCATCATACTGTTCGTGGGCGATAGTTCGCTTCAACTTGTGAGTGGTGGTAAATTTGACGTGATTGATTGTCGAGTCATTTGTCGACTCGATGATCATATTGATCGTGCGTGTTGGTGAGGGCGGCCTTGATGGCCCGTTGGGTTAATCCCGCCCTCGTGCAAAGTTGAGCTTCCCTTTGTCGCTGAGCAGTTCCCTCAGGAACCCTTAGTTAAGCATTCTGACCACTTCCTACCGTAGGCCTATGCAGTCCTCGGTCTTATGCCCTCGCTCTTGGTGGAACTCGCACAGGGCATTTGATTTTCGGGTGTTAGGGTGTGACTTCATCTTTGCTGGCCATTGTACCTTGTTGCCCAACTTTTCTAGTGCGTACACTACCTCTGAAGGAGAAACACAAAAGTTATGCGCAGATAGTAAATAAGGCATACCTCATTCGTTTCGTAGGGGGCGACGTGTCGCTGTAGTGCGCCAGCGTGCCTTGGTGGTGGAGGATGGGACGATCTGATGTATGGTTGATGTCTTTCCCTATTGGGACGTGATATTTGCTCTCGTCGCCCCTCATTGCGCTGATCCCTCCTGGTCCTCATATGCACATACCTCGGCATAGTAGGCGTTGTGGATTTCATCCCATGTGGTAAGGGGGAACTTCATGAGGTGACTTAGAAGCTTCTTGGTTAACCTCGAGCCGTACCTGTTTAGCCCGTTCTGGAAGGCGGCAACTACCATGCCCTCCGATACGTTTGGTAGGCTCATTCTCACCCTGTTGAATCTGGCTCGGAAGTCCCTGAGCCCTTCTCCCATGGTTTGCCGAATGGCGAAGATGTCGTTGACCCTTGCGTCCTCTTTCTTTGCTCCTGCATGTGCCATGACGAATTTGTCTTCCATTTCCTCGAACGTGGAGATACGCTTAGCTGGTAGCTGGGAGTACTATATCAGCGCCCCACCTGTCACCGTCTCGCCGAAATTCTTATAAGTACCGACGGTACCTGTTCCTTTGTCAAGTCATTAACTTTAACAGCTGTGACGTAGTGGATTAGATGGTCCTCGGGAACAGTAGTCCCGTCATACACTCTCATATAGGGAGGCATTTTGAAGGTCTTTGGGATGGAGTATGGTTCGACCTCCTCTGTATAAGGTTGTTCCACGAACCACCCTACGTCGCGCTTTGGTAGTAGTTTAGGAGCGCCCGAGATCTTGTCCACTCTTTTTTGATGTTCCTTCATCTGGTTGTGGAGCGACTTGCTTTCGTGCCCCATGTATCGAGCCAAATCCGATCGTGATGGCGCCCAACCCTAAAGCTAGGCAAGCCTGACCAACAATCGCTCCCAATTTAAAGATATGTCTCAAAACCGATAATTTAAGGAGAAACGTTATAATCTTAGAATAATAATCCAATAATATTAATAGAATAATAGGGGAAAAATGAAAACCGATAAAACACACCTATGAGATCTGGGGTCACGAGTCTAGAGCCTCTAAAACAACTGGATAATAATATCTAAATGAAAATATATATGTCTGGAAATGTATATGTATTAATGAAACTGAAATATGAAGAGTAGCCAGGTCCTGCGAATGTCAAGCAGCTACCTCAACAACTCTGAAAATATCTGGAGACAACGAGTGCTCAGCTAAGCCTCCAGTGTACCTGAATCTGCACACAAGGTGCAGGGAGTAGGGGTAAGTACTACCAATTCAGTGAGTAATAAGCATATAAAATGTCTGAAGATAAGAAATCCACGAAATGCCACAAAGCAAAGCTAAAACTAACAGACCGACACCTTAACTACGAACTAACAGCAAAGCAATAGCAAATATAACAGTCAAGTGTAATGCAAGAAATGCAATGCAATGCACATGAAACCGCTGCAGCGTACAGCCTGATCCGTTTAACGTTGACAGCGCTCACTGGGGGTATGTACAGACTACTGAGGGACTCTTTCAGCCCAAGAACAATATCATCATGTCACTCCTGTAGCATACAGCCCGACCCATACTCAGTCCACAGTATGCATATGAGTCACATAACATATTGAATTTATTTTCCATTTTTTCAATTATTAAGGTGAATACAATTTAGTTATTCAATTTAAGGAGAAGTGTCTTAGCATTTTATAATAGTGATTTAAACACAGGACTGAGATCAATGATTATACAAATCATACTATCACAAAGATATTTATCCTAGACGGATACTACGGATCGGCACAAGGCCCCAAACATGGTACTAGGCCTAGATATATTCAATACAATGGGCGTATCAGTCGCCAATATATTATAGTTATCACTCAAGATGGACCAAGTCACAATCCCCAATCATATATGATCCCGCACCTGCCATGTGGTGCGAGTCACGCCCTAACATAGCGTCACAATGTGATAAATCGGGGTTTCAAACCCTCAGACCATAATCTATACAAATTACTCACCTTTAACCGATCGTAGATTGGTCCGCAATGCCTTTTTCTTTTGAATCTCCCTCTACGCGCGTCGAATCTAGTCAAAATCACAACGAATACGTAATTATAGGTTAAATAAACTTAACCCAACTGAAATTACTCGAAAAATACTAAAAATCACGAAATTGGTAAAACCCGAGCCCCGGATCCACTTCTCAAAAAATAACAAAAGTCACATCAATGGATTCCTCGTCTTGCCACGAGTCCGTACATATAAAATTTGTCAAAAACGGAGTTCGTTTACCCTTCCAAAGCTCGCATTAAACTCTCTTGGGGTTCAAGCCCTAACCTCCATTTTTAGCCCTTAAATCCTTAAAATTCCGTGATTAATCAATGTTTTTTACACCAAAATAATGTATTCCTAGGCTATTAGTTCATACGTGATGATTCTCCTTCGATTCCTCCTGAAAATCGCCCAAAATCGCCTCTTCCCGAAGTCTAAAATGTTTTCTTAACTTCTGAAATTTGCAAACGCTGTTTCATTAAACCCTCCAGCATTTTTTGCTTCTGCGGTCCCGTAACCACTTTTGCGGGATCGCTTCTGCGTCTTTTTGACCACTTTTGCAGTTTCATTAAATCTCGGGGCCTGCCGCGTTTGCGACCAAAAATCCCCTTCTGCGGATCTCACTATTCCGCTTCGCGGGCCCACTAAAGTGGTTCACCATCCGCTTGTGATGTATCACTTACAACTGGTGGGACCGCTTTTGCGATCTAGCCGCCACTTTTGCGGTTTCCCGTCGACCGCTTGTGCGGTCTAAAATCTGCTTTTGCGGATCCTATTGTGCGTCCAAACATCCGCTTTTGCGGAACTCCCCTGGCCACTGGCGATCACTTCTGCGGTTCCCCCTTAGCATCTGCGGAACCACCTATGCAGCTCCTTCTTCCGCAGATGCGGAAATACCAAAAGATAGAAAAAAGCCTGGCTGCAACAAAGGCTCTGAACTCCCATTTAACCATCCGACTTCACCTGAGGCCCTCGGGACCTCAACCAAACACACAGATATGTTAAATTACTTCATTCAAACTTGCTCATAACATAAAAACACTACACAAACATCAAAATCCTCAAATTTCTATGGATTCAACCCTAAGTTAAACTAAAACTTCCGAAACTTGCATTTGATCTAAACCCGGCCTAAACACCTCCGAATGACCTGAAAATTTGCACGAATATCCAAAATCACCTAATGGAGCTACTAGAACTGTCGGAATTCCATTCCCACACCAGGATCAAAATTTCACTTATCAACCGTAATTCGCCAAAATTCAAACTTAGCCAATTCAAGCCTAATTCTACATCAGACCTCCAAATTCAATGACGATCGCGCTCCTAAGTCATAAATCATCATCTGAAACTAGTCGAATCATCGGAAATCCATTCCGAGCCCTTTAACTTATAAGTCAACATTCGATTGACGTTTCCAAACTAACCTTCTCATAAAAAGACTAATTGTTTCATTTCTAATCAAACTCTATCCGAATTACTTCAAATTCTCCAAACACATATAGTGAAACATATAAAAGCATTAAACGGGGAAATAGGGGCGGTAACTCATGTGACGACGGGTGAGGTCGTTAAATCCTCCCAATTGAAACAAACGCTCGTCCTCGAGCGGGTCATGAAACATACCTGGAGTATAAAACAAGTGAGGGTATTTGCTGCGCATCTCCTGCTCGGTCTCCCAAGTGGCTTCCTCCACGGGGCGACCTCTCCATTGCACCTTCACCGAAGCTATGTCCTTTGACCTCAACGTTCGAACCTGATGACCGAAAATAGTCACTGGCTCTACATCGTAGGTCAAGTCCTCATCCAGTTGAATCGTGCTGAAGTCTAACACATGAGACGAGTCCCCAACATACTTTCGGAGCATAGAAACATGAAACACCGGATGAATTCCCGACAAGCTGGGTGGCAAACGAGCATATAGGTCGCTTCCCCAATCCTCCTAAGTATCTCAAAAGGTCCAATGAACCTTGGACTCAGCTTCCCTTTCTTTCCAAACCTCATAACGCCTTTCATGGGCGAAATATTCAACAAGGCCTTCTCACCCACCGCATAAGATACATCTCGAACCTTTCGATCCGCATAACTCTTCTGATGCGACTGAGCTGTACGAAGTCTCTCCCGGATCACTTTCACCTTCTCTATGGCATCCTGGACTATCTCCGTCCCCAATAATCTAGCCTCGCCGGGCTCAAACCAACCAACCGGAGATCTACATCGTCTCCCATATAAGGCCTCATACGACGCCATCTGGATGCTGGATTTATAGCTGTTATTATATGCAAACTCCGCAAGTGGCAAGAATTCAGCTCAAGAACTTCCAAAATCAATTGCATAGGCACACAACATGTCCTCCAATATCTGGATAGTACGCTCGGACTGCCCGTCCGTCTGAGGATGAAATGCCGTTCTCAACTGCACCAGTGTGCCCAACTCCCGATAAAAAGTCCTCCTGAACTGGGAGGTAAACACGGTACCCCTATCTGATACAATAGAAACCAGGACCCCATGCAACCATACAAGCTCCCGGATGAAAATCTCTGCTAACTTCTCTACAGAATAGGTAGTGCATACCGCAAGGAAGTGCGCGGACTTGGTTAGTCTATCCACAATCACCCAAATCGAATCAAACTTCTTCGAGGTACAAGGAAGACCACTCACGAAATCCATAGTAATATTCTCCCATTTCCACTCTGGAATATCCATTCGCTGGAGTACACCATCGGGCCTTTGGTGCTCATATTTGATCTGCTGAGAGTTGAGACATCGAGTCACATAATTCACAATATCCTTTTTCATTCTCCTCCACCAGTAATGATGTCTCAAGTCCTGGTACATCTTCGCGGCACCCGGATGAATCGAATACCACGAGCTGTAAGCCTCCTCTATTATCAACTCCCGGAGACCATCCACATTGGGCACGCAAATACGGCCATGCATCCGCAACACACCATCATCTCCAATGGTCACATCTCTGGCATCATCATGTTGGACCCTGTACTTCAGGACAAGAAAATGCGGGTCATCATACTGGCACTCTCTGATGCGGTCATACAAAGAAGATCAGGAAACCATACTAGCCAACACCCGACTAGGATCAGAAATATCTAACCTCACCATTTGATTGGCAAGGGCTGAACATTAACCACAAGGGGACTCTTCCCAACTGGAATGTACGCCAGACTACCCATGCTAATAGCCTCCGGCTCAAAGCATCGGCCACTACATTGGCCTTCCCGGGATGATACAAAATGGTAATATCATAGTCTTTGAGTAACTCAAGCCATCTCCGCTGTCTCAGATTAAGATCATTCTACTTAAACAAGTGTTGAAGACTGCGATGGTCCGTATATACCTCATACGATACACCATAAAGATAATGCCTCCAAATCATCAAGGCATGAATAATTGCAGCCAATTCAAATTCATGAACAGGGTAGTTCTTCTCATGGGGCTTTAGCTGAAGAGAAGCATAAGCAATAACTCTACCCTCCTGCATCAATACACAACCGATCCCAACTCCCGAAGTATCACAATACACCGTATAAGAACCTGAAGTTGATGGCAATACTAATACCGGAGCTGTGGTCAAAGCCGACTTGAGCTTCTGGAAGCTCTCCTCGCATTCATCCGACCACACAAATGGAGCATTCTTCGGTGTCAACTTTGTCAATGGCGAAGCAATAGATGAAAAACCCTGAACGAATCTGCGCTAATAACCCGCCAAACCGAGGAAACTCCGAATTCTGTTGCTGAGGATGGTCTGGGCCAACTCTGCACTGCATCAATTTTCTTTAGGTCAACCTGAATACTATCACTGGACACCACGTGTCCCAGAAAAGCCACAATACTAAGCCAAAATTTATATTTGGAGAACTTTGCATAAAGCTTCTCCTCTTTCAATCTCTACAAGACCACCCTCAAATGTTGTGCGTGCTCTTCCTGGCTACGCGAATACACCAGAATATCATCAATAAACACGATCACAAACAAATCCAGATACGGCCAAAATACACTAGTTATCAAGTGCATGAACGCAGCCGGGGCATTAGTCAGCCTGAAGGACATCACTAAAAACTCGTAGTGCCCATATCTCGTCCTGAAAGCCGTCTTCATAATGTCTGAATCCCTAATCTTCAACTAGTGATAGCCTGATCAGAGGTTAATCTTAGAGAATACCCTCACTCCCTGAAGTTGATCAAACAAATCCTTAATACATGTTAGTGGGTACTTGTTCTTATTCAGCTGTCTGTAGTCAATGCACATTCTCATTGTGCCATCCTTCTTCTTTACAAATAATACCGGTGCATCCCAAGGTGACACACTCGGGCGAATGAACCCCTTAACTAGGAGTTCCTGAAGCTGTTCTTTCAACTCCTTTAGCTACGATGGTGCCATACGATAGGGAGAAATAGAGATGGGCTGAGTGCCCGGCACCAGATTAATACCGAAATCAATCTCTAACCGGCGGCATGCCCGACAAGTCCACTGGAAATACATCAGGGAAATCCCTCACAACGGGAACCGAATCAAGAATAGGAGCCTCAGCTTCCACATCTCTCACTAAAGCCAAATACGACAAACAACCCTTCCCAACCATCTGTTGGGCTTTTAGGAAGGAAATCACCCTGCTAGGCACATAATCAGTCACGCCTTGCCTCTCGATCCTCAGAATACCCAGAATAGCTAACATAAATGTCTTAGCATGACAGTCTAGAATAGCATGGTACGGAGATAGCCGGTTCATACTCATAATCACGTCGAAACCATGCCCAATAATAACAAGTCAACTCGGGTCTCCAGACCCCCAATAGTCACCAGACAGGATAGATATACATGATCCACAATAATAGTATCACCCACCGGGGTAGATATGTGCACAAGCAAGGCAAGACAACCACAAGTCGTACCCAAATGATGGGCAAAATAGGAAGATACATATGAATAGGTGGATCCCGGATCAAATAAAACAGAAGCATTCCTGTGGCAGACTGAGATAATACCTGTGATGACTGCATCCGAGGCAATAGCGTCCCTCCTATCCTCACCCCTAGGGAAACCTTTGGCTACCTGGCCTCCACCCCTAGCTGACTAAGTGGGAGCCGAAGAAACCGGAGCAGAAGACACGGGTTGATCCCTCTGATGAGACTGCCTACTGCGGAGCCGAGGACACTGTCTCCTCATGTGAACCAATTCACCTCACTCATAGCAACGATCTGGAGCTGGAGAAAGGGACTGATGGGAACCCCCCGCTGCAAACAAACCCTGAGCTGAAGGAGCAGAAGCAGAGCTCTAAGCTAGAAGAGCACTCAGTGCAGGCTGACTCTGCTGATGACCCTGATGGCCCCGGCCTGAAGAGGATCCACTAGACTCTATGCATCCTGACTGAGAAGGCATGAAGGAACGATCTCTACCATGCTGGAACTGGCCCTTAGACGGAGCACCACAGAAATTACCTGAACCTCGAGGCCTCTTGGCCTCCCTCTACATACGCTCCCAACGAAGATCTATCTCAATCAGTCGAGCCTCACCAACAACCTCCTCAAATGTAGCTGCTATAGCCCTCTCTCTAGTCACCAATATACGAATCGTTGAGGTCATCTATAAACCTCCTAATCCTCTCTCTATTTGTCGGGATCATCCATATAGCATGCCCAGGCCAGCTGTGTAAACCACAAATCATACTGAGTCACTATCATATATCCCTGAGTCAACCAATCGAACTGACGATGCAGCTCCTCCCTGTAAGACTGGGGCACATACTTCTCCAAAAAACTATGGAGAACTGCTGCCAAGTGAGGGGCGCTACCCCAATATGCCTACGCCTCTCGAACTCTTCCCACCAAGTAAATGCATCCCCTGTGAACTGGAAGGTGGTAAAAGCAACTCTGCTAGACTCCAGAATACCCACAGTACGAAGCATACACTAACATTTATCTAGAAAACCATGGGCATCCTCGCCCTCTGCACCACTGAATGTCAAAGTCTGGAGCCTACCGAACCTCTCCAAATGATGGTGCTCGTCATCCGGCATAGATGCAACAACATGAGCTGGAGCTAGTGCGACTGGCACAATTGGTGCAACTGGCTGAACTGGCTGGACTGGCTGAACTGGCTGAAGTGGAGCTACCTCAGGTGTATGTAAGCCCTGAACAACCTGCTCAGGTGTGCGAGCATCGGGGGTCTGATGACCACCCCCGATCTGAGAAGTAGTCGCTGCTATAGTGGCTGAAACCGGCTGAGCCAGACCAGCGCAAACGGACAAGATCTGAGCCAAAGTCTCCTGAAGACCAGGAATCACGATGGGTACTGTTGGTGCCTAAATTGGTGCTGCTGGAGCATCTACAGCTGGAGGCTGATCCTGGACCTGGGCAGCTGGTGGGTCTGCAGGTGCTGCCCCTGCTGGTCCGCCTCATCCAGCACCACGACCGTGTCCACGGCCTCTAGGAGGTGGTACTAGTGGTCGTCTGCCACGTCGGTTAGCATGGGTTCTCGCCATCTGTGAGAGAATAGAATACAAAGATTTAGTTTTTCATATTAACAAAGCCGCACGATATGAATTTCAAGAAAGTGAGGTGTAACCTAAAAGTTCTCCAGCCTCCCGAGGATAGATACGGACGTCTACTTACCGATATGCGAGACTCTACCAAACTGGCTCATGACTCGCGGGGCCTAGTAACCTAGGCTCTGAACCAACTTGTCACGACCCAAACCCGGTCGTGATGGTGCCCAAACCTAAAGCTAGGCAAGCCTGACCAACAATCTCTCCCAATTTAGCGATAAGTCTTAAAACCGACAATTTAAGGAGAAATGTTATAATCTTGGAATAATAATCCAATAATATTAATAGAATAATAGGGAAATATATGAAAACCAATAAAACACATCTATGAGATCTGGGGTCACGAGTCTAGAGCCTCTAAAAGAATTGGATAATAATATCTGAATGAAAATATATGTTGTCAGGAAATGTATATGTAATAATGAAACTGAAATATGAAGAGTAGCCAGGTCGTGCGAACGTCAAGCAGCTACCTCAACGACTCTGAAAATATCTTGAGACAACGAGTGCTCAGCTAAGCCTCCAGTGTACCTGAATCTGCACACAAGGTGCAGGGAGTAGGGGTAAGTACTACCAATTCAGTGAGTAATAAGCATATAAAATGTCTGAAGATAAGAAATCCACGAAATGCCACAAAGCAAAACTAAAACTAACAGTCCGACACCTTAACTACGAACTAACAGTAAAGCAATAGCAAATATAACAGTCAAGTATAATGCAAGAAATGCAATGCAATGCACATGAAACCGCTGCAGCGTACAGCCCGATCCGTTTAATGTCGACGGCACTCACTGGGGGTGTGTACAGACTCCGGAGGGGCTCCTTTAGCCCAAGCGCAATATCATCGTATCATTGCTGCAGCGTACAGCCAGCCCGACCCATACTCAGTCCACAATATGCATATGAGTCACATAACAGCTTCAATTAATTTTCCATTTTTCCAATTATTAAGGTGAACACAATTTAGTTATTTAATTTCAAGAAAAGTGACTTAGCATTTCATAACAGTGATTTAAACACAGAACTGAGATCAATGATTATATAAATCATACTATCACAATGATATTTATCCTAGATGGATACTACAGATTGGCACAAGGCCCCAAACATGGCACCACGCCCAGATATATTCAATACAATGGGCGTATCAGTTGCCAATATATTATAGTTATCACTCGGGATGGACCAAGTCAGAATCCCCAATCACATACGATCCCGCACCTACCATGGGGTGCGAGTGACGCCCTAACATAGCGTCACGATGTGATAAACCGGGGTTTCAAACCCTCAAGCCATTATCTATACAAACTACTCACCTCTAACCGGCCGTAGACTGGTCCGCAATGCCTTTTCCTTTTGAATCTCCCTCTACGCGCGTCGAATCTAGTCAAAATCACAACGAATACGTTATTATAGGTTAAATAAACATAACCCAAATGAAATTACTCGAAAAATACTAAAAATCACGAAAATGGTAAAACCCGAGCCCCGGGCCCACTTCTCAAAAAATTACGAAAGTCATATAAATCGATTTCTCGTCTCGCCACGATTCCGTACATATAAAATTTGTCAAAAGAGGATTTCGTTTACCCCTCCAAAGCTTGCATTTAAACTATCTCGGGTTTCAAGCCCTGACCTCCATTTTAGCCCTTAAATCCTTGAAATTCGATGATTAATCAATGTTTTTACACCAAAATAAGGTATTCCTAGGCTAATAGTTCATACCTGATGATGCTCATTTTATTCCTCCTTAAAAGTGCCCAAAATCGCTCTTCCCGAAGTCTAAAATGTTTTCTTAACTTCTAAAATTTTCAAACACTATTTCATTAAACCCTCTAGCATTTTTCGCTTTTGCGGTCCCGTAACCGCTTTTGCGGGACTGCTTCTGTGTCCTTTTGACCACTTTTGCGATTTCATTAAATCCCGGGGCCTTTCGCGTTTGCGACCAAAAATCCATTTTGCGGATCTCACTATTCCGCTTCTGCAGGCCCGCTGAAGCGGTTCACTGTCCGCTTGTGCGGTCTCACTTACAACAGCTGGGACCGCTTTTGTGGTTTCTCCTCGACCGCTTCTGCGGATCCGCTCGTGCGTCCAAACATCCGCTTTTGCCCAAATCCCCTGGCCACTGGCTACCGCTTCTGCGGTTCCCCCTCCGCATCTGGGGAACAGCTTCTACGGCTCCTTCTTCTACATATGCGGAAATACCAGAAGATAGAAAAAAGCATGGCTGCAACAAAGGCTCCGAACTCCCATTTAACCATCCGACATCACCCCGAGGCCCTCGGGACCTTATGTTCTATTACTTCATTCAAACTTGCTTGTAATATAAAGACACTACCATAAACATTAAAATCCTAAAATTTCCACGGATTCAAGCCTAAGTTAAACTAAAACTTTCGGAACTTGCATATGATCTAAAACCCGACCTAAACACCTCCGAATGACCTGCAAATTTGCATGCATATCCAAAATCACCTAACGGAGCTACTGGAAGTGTCGGAATTCCATTCCTACCCCCGGATTAAAATCTCACCTATCAACCGGAATTCGCCAAAATTCAAACTTAGCCAATTCAAGCCTAGTTCTACACCGAACCTCCAAATTCAATTCCGATTGCGCTCCTATGTCATAAATCATCATCCAAAACCAGTCGAATCAACGGAAAACTATTCCGAGCCCTCTAACTCATAAATCAACATTCGGTTGACTTTTCCAAACTAACCTTCTGACAAAGAGACTCATTGTCTCATTTCTAATCAAACTCTATCCGAATTACTTCAATTTCTCCAAACACATATAATGAAACATACAAAAACATTAAACGGGGAAATCAGGGTGGTAACTCACGTGACGACGAGCCCTCTGAGGATGGCTGTAAGCACATTGTTGTTGGTATGAGTGTTGATGAGCACATCGTTTGCTCGTGCGACCTCGGGTTCATCTTTTGTCACAGTGAGATCCATTACTGGCGTTTGTCTTATGCCACGTTGTGGTGGCTTTTCAACCAAGTCGTTTAGAGTATTTGTGAGCCATTCTTTACTTCTGGGGGTGCTTCCTTAGATGTAGATGTAGATGTAGAAGTTCCCTTTTCTCGTGGTTCCGTCGAGTCTCTGGGTGGAGGAGGTGGGGTTCCTCCACTCATCGTGGTGCTGGGGGTTGTGTTCAAGATATTATCTTCACCTGCCTCGTTGAGCGAATCCATGAGGTTGACCCCAATCCCATCTATCGCTTTCGTTTTCGCACAGTTGTCAGGCATACTTGTTTGTGTGACGTAGGGGATGGTTGTTAGTAGTTTTCTAGGTACAAACTATAATTTTGATTCTCGAAATCCTTACAGACGGCGCCAAATTGTTTTGCTCAAAAAATATTTGCACTTTATAAGCTTAAAAACAATCAAAAAGATATAAGGGTAAATCGTAATCAAGTATAATGACTCCTAGAAGAGATTGTTTTACTAGGATCGTGGTAGATCTTGAAGTATAGAAGATAATCGAGAGTTTTTGCTATCAGAAAGAAATAGATAGATATAAAGATGTTTGCTTGATAAGAGTAGAGAGAGAGAGAAAGTAGAGAGTTAGTATATTCAGAATAATCAATCTCCCTTATTACAGGGTGAATGTCTCCTTTATATATTAGAAAACCTTTTCTCGAAATACACGAAAAGAAATGTACAAAAGTTGGTAGCTTCTTCGTACGGAAGAAGCTAGGCCTAAAACGGTATCGTTCCTCTGCTTAGTTGATCCGGACGTCCTTGGTCGGACCGTCCTTATCTGATTGACGAGGCTTTGAGGGCGGCCTCGTTATGAGGGACGTGCTTACTTAAGCAGTGGCGAGGTGAACCAAATTTTACCTCATACAAAATCCAAGTAAGTCCAGTAGTGCTTAAACTTTATCTGAGCTCGGTCATCAACTTTTACCATCGGATCACAACACAATTTGCAGAGACTGTATTTCTTCCGTGTAGCAAACTTGGTGAAATGTTGAACAAAAGACTAACTGTCCACATAGTTTGTTGACAAAGACACGGAGAGGATCAAAGAATAATGTATTTATGCAGTTAGCAAGATATATTTGGTTCATGACAAACGTGCACTTGGTCCAAGAAATAGGAAAGAGGAACTCGAGTTTTGGGTAAGCAAAGGCATAAATTTGTTAACCACACAAGTGAGGTTTGACAGTCACGCCATAGTAAAATCTCTCAGAAAAGTTTGTCCTTTGTTTGTAAGCTCACACGTACTTTAAAAAACAGACATTTTCAACTACTTCAAAGAGTCATATTTGGGAACAGAACAATTTCTCTATAGCCAGTTTGCAAAACCATGTGGAACTTTGTTGGCAGTGTACTTGTTTCTTTTCCCTATAGGAAGGGATGATCAGACATGCTACCTCCATGTACCTTTATATATATATATATATAGAGGGCGCCAGGCTGGAATATCAGTTTTCGAAGATACTTAACTGATCAGGAAGTTGATAGATTTGCTGAATTCAAAGAGATTATGGAACTCTGAAGACAAGATGCAATTGATCAGTGGGGTGTACTAAACTGACAGTCCGGTGTACTAAACTTTCGCTATGCGCGGGGTACCGGGAAGGACCGGACCACAAGGATCTATTGTATGCAGTCTTATCCTGCATTTCTATAAGAGGCTGTTTCCACAACTCAAACCTGTGACCTCCTAGTCACATGACAACAACTTTACCAGTTACGCCAAGGCTCCCCTATATATATATACAATAAAAAAATGAGAATGGTACCAGTTTATTAAAATTAACACAAAAGCAGTGCTAGAGCCATATTTACAGTTCAAAAAACAAGAAGAAAAACCTGTACTATCTTACAAGAAGACTAACATGTCAAGCAGCGATTCTGCATAATCTATAAACTTTCTTTACACCAAAAAATCAAACAAAAGAATACAGTTAATCTTGATCTTCTGGATGGCCTTGTAGCATCTCTGTTTCCAAGTTGTCCGTCATATACATACAGGCACGGTTCTCCACCATAGCGCCTTAATTCACACAGCCAACATTATCGGCAGATTTGACTGTATAACAGCCATTCGTCCCACTGATCCATTGCATCTTGTCTTCAGAGTTCCATAATCTCTATGAATTCAGCAAATCTATCAACTTCCTGATCAGTTAAGTATCTTCGAAAACTGATATTCCAGCCTGGCGCTCTCTACCTTAGCTTCGGGCATGATCACAATGTTGATCATTCTTTGCTTTATTTCTGAAAACTGTATGCAATTATCTCCATCTAATTGAACAAGTTTACTGTTACGACAATGTCTTGTAACAGTACAACAATAAAGTGAAGTTTCAAGAAGAAGAAGAAGATAGCATCAGAATACCAAAGGGCCTTCCAACATTCGCGCAAATCCAGAAACAAAATTTTATGTATCTGAAAGATAAAACTTTCAGGAGTCATTTCGAAGTCCATTTTCTAGTTCACACTTCACAGGTGTAAACTCCAAAACATCCGACTGGAGAGTAGAGGGGACTTAAATGGAGTGCATTTGATCCATTCCAGACAGTATAGCTTCTAATCCAGAAAGAGCAGTTATTAATTAGTATCAATAAACAAACATCAAGAACATATTATATATGATGAAAAAAATAGAACACACTATATACCTTGTATAGGTTTAAAACTTCATGTCAACTTGCACGTCTATTAACAACTTGAGCAATTTCTATTCACAAAAATGGACGCACCAAGCACTTGTCCGGGTGAAATTCGCAATAATATCCTTTCAAAAGCTGGAACCAGTTCTCTTAACAAGATAACATCGAATAATGCAATCCTCCTAATATGGTCCATAAGAAGTGCAAAGCAAGCGGTCCTGTTTCTTACCCTTATGCTCTTTCTACTGCTTCTCTTTTTAGCAAATGAGAGATAAAGGCATGCAAATCCGAGTAGAAGTTGATGGACATGTTAACTTGAAATGAAGTCATAATAATCAGACTAGCTCAAATTTTAATTTCCCACATCAGAGAAGATCGAATTTAACATCATTATTCGCTACTAACATGCATTGATCTATTCAAGTAGCCGCATGTATTCGGATTTTTTTTAACTGGGCTATAAATAGTTCCATGGTGCCACATTGACGTGATTGAAAACCACAGAAGTCTTCAGACATCTTTTGGACACCAATCTGCTGGTCATCGAACAAAAAATGAAAGTGAAGCAAAATGAACGAATATTTCCTGCAAACTGTTAAATACTATCTACTTGTTCTCTACTCTTAGTCTCTCACACCCCTGCTTTAAATGTTTTCCTTCAAGCACTGGTGCATGAATTACATGCCTTCAAATTCAAGGTCGGACTGTGTTCTTTTGGCTGTCTTGAGTGATAACACTTTTACTTTTCTCTGTTTGGCAAAAAGTATCATCACTAAAACAGGCAGCAGAGAAGTACTCAGCGATGGGAACAACCAGCTCCAGAGGATCAATGACTTTTTTTCTCTATGTTTTACATGCGCTACAACTATAATTCAATACTTCTCATTCAGATAGCTCATACAAAAAACTCTATTGTTCCAAAGAAAATCATATAAAACAAATCATACTTGACAGCTCAGACACCAAATGAAATTCTTATGTACCGGTTTGACCCTCTATTGCATCTCAAGGTAGTTTTCCTCAGAGAAAAGGAGTATACTAGTTGATCTTGGAATGTCCTTTTCCTATGATGGAAAACCTCAAAAAATAGAGCGATAATTGTCAGGTATAATGACGGGAGCACATCCTAGAAGATAAAAATAAATAGGACCACTTGCTTTGCACATCTTATCAACTTACTGTATGTCTGAAGTCTCGGAAATTTCTTCACTCAGGACTCATTCGGTTTTATTTATTAGATAGAATAATCAAGATATAAAATTTAGTATTTGCTTTAATCCATGTTTTGTTATTCCATGTTATTAGCTATAAAATAATACGCCAATCAGTGTTAACTCAAATTGAATATTCAAAGGAGCACTTCACCTGCTCTTTCCATCTCATGCTGGATAAGAATATCGGCCGACAATACACAAATCAGAGTGCAAAATCAATAAATGAGATGTAAGTTGAAATCTGAAAAGAGTTATCAATCCAACCTGACTAGAAGCCCAACTATTCCTTTTATTGCACAAAACTGGAGAAGAATTCAATTAGATGGAATATGGAATACAATTGAGGGTCAATCTCAACAGTGAGGTGACTATTTGTTGACAATGCTGAGGCACAAGTAGGATCACGATATTAAAGCAATCTTGGTCATTCATCAGCACTTAATACTACCAATGCTTGAAGCTAAATCTTCTTTGCCACAACGTGTAAGATATTCAATTACATTCTTCGTACAAGGACCTTTAAGCTGAATTCCTTTCCCTACCATTAGACTAGCAAGCTTTGCAGCTTCAACAAGACGATTTTCCTCACATAGTCCAGCCATAAGTATAGAATAAATATCAGAATCCATAGAAGATATGCCTGCAGACTGCTCAATCGCATCAATCAAGTGATATCCATCAAGCATCCTTCTCTGCTGACAAAGCCATCTAATTATTGTGCTTGAGGTCAAACCATCAGGCTTTAGGCCACCAGCCAACATTCTCCTAAAACACATTTCTGCCTCCTTGAGTTTTCCAATCCGAAACAGTGATAAAACTAGAAAACTGTAACAAGAATCATATGGAAGACCACTTTCAGCTACTCTGATAATGACTTTACGAGCTTCCTCCACATGCCCATCTTTGCATAGACCCTGAATCAAAGTACAGATAAGTACCCTATTTGGTTTACACCCAAAGTCCCTCATTTGGTCCAAAATACTCAATGCCTCTACCGACTGACCTTTCTCAACAAAATTTTGAACCACAGTAGTATAAGTAACAACGTTGGGCTTACACTGCCCACCATCTTTTTCCATTTCTCTCAATAACTCAAGTGCCCTCTCCAAACTCCCGAACCTACAAATCCCATCAAGAAGAGCTGAATAGGACACTGTATTTGGCACGCATCCATGTCCTCTCATAGCTTTGGTTAATCCACAAGCTTCTTCCAACCTACCCACCTCAGACAACCCTTTAATCATCACAACATAAGTGATCATATCAGGATGAAGATCAATCAAATCCATCTCTTTCATCAAACCCATTGCCTCATCCATAACACCTTTCTCACATAATAATCGAATAACAACATTATACACTGTCGTATCCGGTCTACAATTTAACTCTTTCATTTTCCTCAACACCCACAAGCCCAAGTTAGCATCTTTTCCCTCTCTACACAAATTCAAAATAATCTTAAACATCTTAGCACTTGGAACATAATTATTCTGCAGCCTATAAACCTCAATGACATCTTGAATAATCCGTGGTTCACGATCAAATCCAAGAAGTTTATAACCTCTACTAAACATGTAACTGCTATGTCTATAGCTGGGATGAAGTCCAGCCCAAATGAAGAATCTGAGACCCGTTTGAGGATCATCAACTGCGCATTTCTCTAATACTTCATTAACACAATTAGCATCTAGTTTAGCCTTAACTGTGTTCAGAGTCTTCTCCATACCAGACCCATTTTTATTTTTCAGCAAATGACTCAAAAATTCTCCAGCTGACGATGAACAAGTGGTGAATAAAAAGACCTTCTTGAGTAAAACGTTTGGCTTATTGGCTGAATTGTTCTTCAAGAAAAGGCGGGAGGCTGATGGAGGAAGCATAATTTTTTCATAAGAAATTGAAATCAGCTGCTTGCATAATTTGAAATATCTGGTCAATTCGGAGACTTCGATTTCAATGAGCTGAAAATTCGCAGAGCAAAATGCAATAACAAAAATCTCATCTTTGAGCGTTTTATATTTTTATTTCATACTCAAGAGTCAAGAGGCAGACTAGTACACCATTTCAAATTTTGGAGCTACTATACTACAGGAAGCAAATATGAATGCGAAAATTGTCAAATTGAAAAAAATTAAATCTTCCTGATTCCGTAAAGAATATGAAGCATTACAAAGTTCAAAAATAATTTTAAAAAAATTACATAACAAAAAGGAAGAAGAGAATTAGGGTTTTCGAAGAGCAGGAATGATAGAGCAGGAGAAACAAAGAGGAGAACCTATAACTTATATTTTCACAGGAGAAAGAGGCAGTGATGACTCGCCGGAGAATTTCGCCGGAGCAGTAGGCCGCACTGGAAAAGAGAGGGGAGGCGTAGTCAGCTTAATGGACTTGGCCGAAGAAGACCTTGTTTGGCCAAGTTTGGAAGAGGGTTGTGCTAATTAATTTAAAAGCTCTTTTGAGCAATAATTAATATTTGATTAAATTTTTAAAAATTGCTTCTAACAGTCTATTTGGCCAAGTTTTTTTTTTTGAGCTAATACTTTTTTGGTAAAAAATTGAGGTGTTTGGCCAAGTTTTTTGAAGGAAAAAAAGTATTTTGAGGAAAAGCGTAAGTAGTTTGGAGAAGCATAAAAAATAGCTTCTCTCCAGAAAACACTTTTTTGATAAATACTTTTGAGAAAAATATACTTAGAAGCAATTTTTAAAAGCTTGGCCACATACTAATTATTGCTCAACAGTATTTTTCTATTTAATAATCAAACACAAACTATTTTTCACCAAAAGCACTTCTTTTAAAAGTACTTTTGAGAAAAGTACTTCTCAAAATAAGCTGATTTTAGAAGCTTGGCCAAACAGGTTATAAGTATATTTTTTTCAAAAGTGCTTCTCAAAAAATTAATTTTGGAGAGAAGCTACTTTTTCTGCTTCTTAAAAATTGCTTCTACTTCTCCTCCAAAACATTTTTTTCCTTCCAAAAGCTTGGCCAAACACCTCAATTTTTGGCTAAAAGTACTTTTGACCAAAAAAATACCTTTGGCCAAAAAAAGAGCTTGGCCAAACTGGTTAAAAATCTGGGGTAAAAATTACATGGGTTAGCCACTTTTTAAAGTGGTATTTACTTTTTATCCAGCATTTCTAATGCTGAGCAAAAGTAGTCACTAGTGTCACGTCCTTAGTCGTTAACTAAGTACACGTGTGGCATATGACAACTTGCTCACGATCTTGCACAGCTTGCTCACGTTCTTGCTATGCCAAGTCAGCCTTGCTTGGTGAATTACAAATGAGTGGCCCCCTTTATATACAAGTCTCCTAGGAGCTGGTATGTTAATATTAATTGTTACACAAGTCCTTAGTACTGACTGTCCATCTGGGGATGAAATGTTGTACTCAATTGAACCTGGGTGCCCAACTCCTCCGGTACCGCTCTCCACAAATGTGAGGTAAACTGCGGGCCCCGGTTCGAAATGATAGATATAGGCACCCCATTAAGGCGAACGATCTCCCTGATATAAATCCTAGCTAATCTCTCGGACGAATAGGTGGTGGCAACAAGAATAAAATGTGCTGACTTGGTCACCCTATCAACAATGACCCATAAAGCATCAAACTTCTGTCGAGTAATCGGAAGTCCAGAAACGATATCCATGATAATCCTCTCCCACTTCCACTAGAGGCCTCTAAAATAATCTACCGAGCCTCTGATGCTCGTTCTTAACCTGATGGCATTTCAAACAACGAGCCACATATCCAACAATGTCTTTCTTCATTCTGTGCCACCAATAATGCTGCCTCAAATCTTGATATATCTTGGCGGTGCCCGGATGAATAGAATACCGAGAACTATGGGCCTCCGCTAAGATCAACTCCCGAATACCACCAACATTGTGCACACAAACTCGCCTCTGCAATCTCAATACACCTGTCACACCCCAAATTCGAGGGACATGACCGGCGCCCGACCAGGTAGCTCCAGTCAAGTGAACCTGGTGCCTTTCATATCCCACGTATTACCCCGTGTTCTCATTACTCATTAGTCAAAGGAATTTGCCATTTATAATTAAAATACCTTTTTATAAAACATACATAGTCACTTAATGAGATTTACAACTTACAATGCCCAATATACAAAATACCTATTTACATAAGTTCACAACCCATATTTACTGCCTACGGAGCCTCTAACGATACATACGGGTGATACAATACTTACCGGTAACAAGGCTGCGGCTATACCTTTCACTAAAAATCAAAACAAGACTCTGAAATAAAAAGCGGCATAAGCCGCGGAAGGCCCAGAGAGGAAAGAGGCTCACCAATACATCTGACGGAAAATGAAGGGGAGCTACGGTCGGTGGACTGGAGTACCTGCTATGGATCCACCTTCAATCATAACACGAATATAGCGCCCCCACCAAAAGGGACGTCAGTACAATTGAATTGTACTGGTATGTATGAACAAACCTTGCCCTAAGTAAACTCAAACCAGACACAAATAGCAAGCAATAACAGAATCAATAAGAATACACATTTAAGGAACAGTCAAGCTAAACTAGTTTAGAATCTCTCCTTTTTCCCCTTCAACATTATCACATCAATAATTTCACAATTTTTCTCATATTTTCATTTCAATACTTTGCCCCAATTAAAATCAAACCATATGCAAGTAGAAAATAGTAATAGAAGAAATTACCAAACACACATTGAGGAACAATCAAGCCAAACAAGTTTACAAACTCTCCGATTTACCCTTCCACATTTCAATGTCAACAATTTCACAGTTTGCTCATATGTTTATTTCAATAGTGATTTCAATCACTTTTCACCCTTATTACTTCGCCCTCCCTTATCAGCACAACCCACACCTTATAACCTCGTGTTCCGGCGCGCAACCCGATCCACCGTACAGTTACAATAAACAACACAACAACAATCAACAATTCACAAAGATTAACAACAATACTTCTTAAGAACAACCACAACAATTTAAAAGTATTTCCATGACCATCAATACCATTTTCCATCATTTTCAACAATTTATATGCAATTTAAGTCACCACAATAATTACTCACAACAAGCGAAATAGGTTATTACCAAAGCTGTTCCAACTGCATCATTTACAACTTCCTTCTATCATTTGTTTCTCATCCCTTACCACATAACACTTTCACAATCACATATTTAGTTTATTGCCAATTACTTGCACCATTATATCGGGAGACTTAACCACAAACACTCAAACCAAACCAATCACAAGAATTTGACAAAAGATCCACATAGAAGTCACGTACCAAATAGACATTCACCAAACAAAGTGACTATACAAAGGTCAAAGTTAGCCATACATACCTCAAAGAGCTTTCCTTTAAATTTTTTGAATACACGAACACATCTAGCAATCACAATCTATAAGGAAATAGGGGAAATCGATTAATAGTTAGAAAGATTACTCATGGTGTAACCCTCTTAGGAATATAATCAAACACCTAACAAGTGAAGTAGACTACAATGTTCTACAATGGAAATTCCTTCTTCCCTTACCCAATCTCATCAAGAACCACCCAAAATAGTGGATTAATTCCACATACTATAGCTTAGTGACACATGCATGGCCTATTTCTAGCCCAACTATATACTTTGAACTCATAAATCCTTGTATGAAATTTTTAGAAGTAGAACTTACCTGGATGGAATATAATCTACGGTTATCTTTCTTGATTCTTGATGACTTGAGGAAGATTTGGATAATTAAGAGTTAGGCCCCTTCTTTCTCTCTCTATATTCTCTCACTTCTCTCTAAAAAAAAATACCCAAAACTATGAACCCTAAACGAGTTAAATAAAATGGAGTTCGGGTCTTAATAACCCATTTTTGTACTGTTGCACCGCATGGGACGGCGCATGGTGCGCCGTGGTAGTGGAAAGTGTTTTCAGAAGCGAAATTAGAGGTGCTCTGATAATTTGCACAATCACGCTGCATGGGACGGCGCATGGCGTGGCGCGGTAGTGTAAAATTCTTCAATATTTTTGGTAATTTGATCATAACATTGTGTTGGAATGTCTGAATGACGAACGGTTTGAAGCGTTAGAAACTAGACTCAAAGACCTTTCATTTGATATGTTATTCACCGCATAAAACCTTATATATAATTAGGTGTGCTTGTTCAAAGTGGGGACTTGTGCAAGCTCATTGAGAATTTTAGCCTATTATGAACCCTTCCAATATTTCTTAGACCTAGGCCTTTCCTTAGATCCCAAATTACTTACCATTAGACTTATATACATATTTACAAAATACAATTGATGTAAACCATGTTAATAGCACATAAATTATTATAATAAGCCTACGTGGTACCATGAAATCCTAGGTTACTAAGCAAAATTTTCCAGGGCCTTATATTCTCTCCCCCTAGGATCATTCGTCCTCGAATGAGGAGTAGGGTCCGACCTAAACGATTAACATAATAAATCTCCTTCTAACATACCTCAAGTCCCTATATTTTGAGTAACTCCTAAATTGTTTAGAAATTTCGGCGCAGTCTCCTAATGCTTATCCACCTGTTAGAGAATCACCCAAAAACATCCTAAAAACCCATCCATAGCTCGAAAAAAGCATCATAAGGTATATATCAATGACAAGAACCTCAACATTACAAATATTGCTTTATCACGATGATATCTGGGCATGGACTACACATTTTTTAAATCATATCACCTAGAAGGTATCTTTCAAAAAACCAATTATTGTATGATCAAGCGAAAATATTTTCTTTCCACAACACTATCGGACTTCAATGGCCTCTTATATATTTAGACTTCGCCAGAACACATTCATGGGAGAAAATTTCAACTTATAAACTTACTTAACAAGGATAACAGGTAGATATTTTGCATAAGCTAACCATCCACTAACTTCACCTTCAATAATTTCCACAAGAATGATGTACAATGATCTCCACCTACCTTTTTGGACATAGACATATGAATCCACAAGATATTTGGCGAACAACTACGGGGACACTTCATACTCCTAGTGCGGCTTAATATGGAATACACTTATGCAACATTTATTATCAACTCAAATAACATCTTTACAGGGAAATATTGGAATGGCCTGCTCACCCTCCAGACTCTAAATCACTAGGCGAACACTCACACTAAACCCTTGATGACCTTCAACAATTACTCTAAGATGTGCTATCATAAAATGACCATAAAAATACATATCAAATATACATGTGATCACATGCAAAGATTCATATTTGACTTGTCTAAACTTACAATACCCAATAGATCTAATACAATAAGGAACAACATATTCAAGATTAGGTTGGAGTTATTCAAGAATCCATTAATGCGATGAGTAGAGTATATTATGAGGTTATATGCTAAGGGATACGAAAGTTAAAACTAACAATGCTGACATAGTTAATCACTGCGATGACGTCAATTATTACACAAATGAGGCACAGGGGCAAGTAATACGTTGGCAATAGGAATTATTAAGGAGGAATATTCAAGTACATGAACCAGTCGTTTCCTAGGGTGAAGGGAAAATCCATTTATGAAGAATAAGAATACTCTGCACCTTGAATACGATTGTGGTTTCAAAATACATGAAGTTGAATTACACTCCTGACGTTAGCTGACATAAGGAATCTATGCAGTAAGCCTAATAGGATGAAAAATGAAGTTGAACACATATGAGAATATCATATTTCAAATAGCTTACCCTTCCTGATAGTTGATCCTATATGATAGAACTAAATATATGACAACTTGTGTTCCAAATCAATATGCTCATGATAAGTGCAAAAATCTGAAGGATTCTAATCTCACCCCCCTTTCACGAGTAAAGCCACATACCTAGGACATAAAAATGTTGGGATGAAATCATGTACTGGTTAGAGGTATTCTAATGGTTAACATGATGCTCCGGGGAGAAAACAAATGACACTCCTATTCACCAAAGAGGCGTAATACCAAGGGTAACAAAACTCCCCTCTCACGATAATGATATAGTTATTTATTCTAGAGGCTGAGTGAGAAGAAAGCCACGTATCCTATCCAGTCCGACCCATTTAAGACGTTGAAAAAAAAGTACACACCTTCGTTTGAAATCATGGCAATTTAATCTCGAACTTTAAGGAAAATCATTACTTTTTTTTAAATCCAAGAGACAATCCCTCGTAGTCATAGAAAATCATAAACAATGGAAAGAAAGTACCTAAACCATTACGAGTTGGTATGAAACAAGGCCTCAAAGTGCCCACATGGATAAGTTCGAATGAATGAGATGTCTTAATGCATTTATCGAGGATAAGTAACCTGGGTTATCTAGTCACATGGATAAGCAGAGCTGGTAAATGGTTTTTAGAAGAACATCCACGAAGAATACCATCTATATTTATTTATTCCAACAAAAGGAATATGTCCCTTCCTTAATGCTACAAGACTTCATCTTTGATTCCATGAAACGTAAATGAATTTTACAACGAGAGTTATCCGATGAAATAGATAGTAGTTTAGCAAAACTAATGAGAACCCTTTGGAACCAACAAGCTTAAACTAAGTCGAAGATATTAGAAGTTCATAGTAAAGGGGAATTTACCTACTTTCAGTGTCCTTTTAGAAAAAGGTACTTGTAGAGTATAAAAAAGGAGGGGAATTTAATCGAATCGTATAGTTGGATGAGTGGTCAAGACATTGAGATAATATCGCACTGAATATTATGGGTAAATGACACACCATGTTAGACAAATGAAAAGAAAGTGAAAGAGCCTTATAGAGGTAACTTTTACATTGTATCCACTAGGAAGGGGTGGTAATATAAAGCGACTACGAGAAGCTACATTTTTTTGAAAGAAGATCTCTGTATGAAGTCGCGTGATGTATAGCTCTAGAATTTTAAAATCCAATTATGTTTAGCAACTCTACTTCATAATGAAGCACTACAACATCCTTCTGCACAATTTGCTATTGCAAACCACATTGGGAGAGGCTATAAGACTTAAGGAGAGAAAGTCTTTGACATACGAATGTGTTACTAGGTGTATTTCTCCTTTATCAACCCAAAACCTAAAGGCGAGAGTTAGACTGATAATAGATCGTTGAACTAGCACCAGCATAGATAGTCCATGATCGGAAAGAGATCATTCAATTTTAAATTGTGGCATGCTATCAACCCTTGATGAATTTGAAGTGATATGAGAACCCAATGGGGTAGTATAGAATAATGATTGAGGGTTTTCAGATGTTCATAATGAGTTCTTCATGGATTTTTACTTGAGAACTATCCAAATGCTAATGAAATATAGAAGAGTATGAGAAATAGGCGTTGTGATATAATAACCCCCAAAGGTGTGCTTAGACTTGACGGAGAGACTAGTAAGGGTCCCTACGAGAAAGGAAGTGTTACAATTACCCATAGAAGGACATGTTCTCTCATGGTTATAAAACAAGTATGGGGAAACTAGCACAATGAATTTACTAACTAAAGAACAGAATGAACACATGTTATGGATGTGTAAGGAGAAAGCAAACATATGTTATAAGCTGGACATGCTTATGCTATATTAAGTCCCAATTGCAACATATGACCATGGCACGAGCAACCACAATACTAGGACAATGTGAGCTAGTGCGGGATGTCCCTAGTGGATACTAAAGTTATGGCGACACATGATCTTCCTATGATGTGGATGTAAGGATCTCAATTTTTTCAGAGAGACTTTATGCACACGGTAACCATTTCGATGACATGCACTCATGTGAAATGTTAAGGTATGATCCTATGTTACTAGGCGGTGAGAAGCTTCCATGATGATATTCGCAAGAGAGTATATTTACTGTTCAAACCATATAAGAGATATACACAACTAAGTAAAAGAGTGACTCGAGGAGGATCGCAACGCTGGGACGCTTTGCATGGAACTTGACATCACATAGGTAAACTTTATGATGGTGCAAGTATACGCACAAATGAGTAGATTTTGTCCATTTAAATAAAAAGATTCTGTAACAAATTCATCGGATATAGTCCCTTGGTGAGAATTTAGGAAAATCAAGTGGGAAGTATCAATCCTAGAGTTATAACTCAATTCAAGGGCATAATTATGGAACTTAATTCCACAAGAATGTAAATAAGAGGATTCATAATAGAGTGGATTCACGAATAGTGCGTCTCGGTCAAAGAGTCGATACAGGCAATGTTTTGTTATTTAACACCTTGTTAAGATCGTGTTCATGAGAACTCTTCAATATGGATGTGCATATACAATGAGCAGAAATTTTCATTTGACTCCCTTAATGGCATTAAGTTGATAGGGCAATAGCTTAATCGATACCCCTCGACTCTACATCCCTCACGTACGTAGGTAACATACTGATATACTACATGATCTGATGGTGCAGAGACATCAATAGGGACAACGACACTCCCCTCTTAGCGATATGATTTACCAATCCATCCACAACTCAATACATTCTCCTAACAAGTCCTTGGGCAATCCACTCGGACTTAATGGTGGGATCAATCCCTCCCTACATGCCTCAGACTTAGAGAGGAAATCAGCTCCCTAACTTGGGCTCTACCGCATGATTGGAGTATCAAAGAAGGGTGAAATTCCTAAATGTCCGAATGGCCTCCAACTTATAGATGTAGTCGACAATACACCGATAAGAATGACTCTACTAGAAACGACTCTGATACATCCTAGGACACTTTAAAACGTTAGGCTCTAATACCAAGTTTGTCATGCCCCAAATTCGACGGACATGACCGTGCCTGACCAGGTAGCCCCAGCCAAGCAGAACTGGGTGCCTTTCTTATCCCACGTATTACCCCATGTTCTCATTACTCATTAGTCAAAGGAATTTTCCATTTATAAGTAAAAAACGTTTTTACAAAACATACATAGTCACTTAATGAGGTTTACAACTTATATCGCCCAATATACAAAATACATATTCAGATAAAATCACAACCCACATTTACGGTCTATGGAGCCTCTAGGGATACAGAAGGGTGATACAATACTTGTCGGTAACAAGGCTCCGGCTATACCTTTCACTAAAAACCAAAACAAGACTCCGAAATAAAAAGCAGCATGAGCCACGCAAGGTCCCGAGAGGAAAGGGGCTCACCAATACATCTGACGGAAAGTGAATGGGAGCTACGGTCAGTGGATTAAAGTACCTGCTATGGATCCACCTACAATCATAACACGAATGTAGCGCCCCTGGAAAAAGGGACGTCAGTACATTTGAATTGTACTAGTATTGTCATGACCCAAAATCCATTAAGGGTCGTGATGGCACCGGACAGTGCTGTCAGGAAAGCCAACCAGATTACTTAATCAAATCTCGTTTTAACACTTTTGGAAATACATCATTTTTCATACATATGTAGAAATTCTAAGGAATACCATTTTCAAATCAAATTTCTTTTAAAGTTAAGAAATTAATACAATGTTTCAACCATACCATAACCCAGAGTCACAAGTACATGAGCATCTACTGATAAGAGGAATATAAATACATCATCTGTCCGGAATACAATGAACGGAAAATAAACACAGTACTGGAAAGGGACTACCCTAGCTGCGGCCATCTCGAAAGATGCAGATCTCTAGTCCCCAGAATCATCCATGCTGCTATGTCCAGTAGACGACTAAAATCACATATACATGTGCAACAAAATACAAAGCAAGTGTAGTATGAGCATTAAAACAATGTGTACGTAATGAGTGTCCCGCCTAATCCCGAAGGAGTTGAGACGAGATGGTCAATCCTGACACTCACTAGCAGTCCAATGACTATTTATCCTTAAAAATATACCCAAGAAATGAATTTATTTTATAAACAGGATTCTAATCTAGATATGGGAAAACAGGTAGTCATACAATTCTTTCATAGAAAATTTCCTTAGTTTTATTGTTATTATTAAATAAATGATCTCGAGCCACAATGTGGCATAAAACAACTCAAATTCATTCATGATAACAATCACAAATATGCGCAAATCATGCCGAGGCGGCGGTCCGCTCCAACAGAAATGTAAATCTGTGCACTGCCGCGGTCGAACGGCCCGTACCATAGATGCATCCATTTCATCGAGATGATCAGCCCGTTCCAACAGAAATATAAACACACGCAGACAGACAATCAGTCAAACATGTAGCGTAGAGCAAATATCCAAGTAAGGTACATTCCCTTTTAATAATTTGAGAAAAACATAGCTTTAGTGTTTTTAGAAATTCGAGTATTACTTTAATATGATTAAAGCATTTTAGGCCGTCAATGATTTACAAATGATTCGAGTATAACATGTTTTTAGGTCCTAGACTACCCGGACAATAGCATAATAGTAGCTACGCACGGACTCTCGTCACCTTGTGCGTACGTAGCCCCACAAATAGGAGCACATAATCAGTTTAATTCACTATGGGGTAGTTTCCCCCTCACAGGATTAGAAAGAACACTCACCTCGCTCCGAAGACTCATAACCGGCGCTTCCCATCTTTTCAAAAGCTCGAACTAGCGTGTGAAGCTCCAAAACTAGCTAAACAACGGCAAACTAATGAGAATATACTCAAATACTTGCTAGCAATTCACATTATACAATTTCCCAACTCTGTTTGTGAAATGATCAAAATGTTCTCGGGCCCGCGTGCCCGAAATCTGAAATTTCTTGAAGGTAAAGTTTACCATGACCTTAGAAACTCAAATATACGATTTTCTCTCAATTCCATATCCAAAATCGTGGTCACAATCCAAGAACCCTAGTTTTCTAGGTCTTCCTCTAACCCTCAATCTCCTACAAATTTACATGCTAAAATCCATATATAATCAATATATTCAACTCATAATGGGTGAAAATAACAAACCTTAGTGTTGAAGATGAAAATCCTCTCTTGAAGCTCCCTAAAAATCACGCAAGTCATGAAAATATGAGAGAAATGAGCCAAAATCTGATTTTTAAAAAATCAATCTGCCCCCAGCTCTTTCCGCTTTTGCGATCGAGGGATCGTTTCTACGGGCCTGCTTATGCGGACAAAATCCGCTTCTGCAGTCACCTTCCAAGGCTGCCCCTTCCGCTTCTGCGACTCACCGACCATAGGTGCGATTATGCTTATGCACTACTTGACCGCATCTGCGATCCTCTTCACTGATGACCAAAACCGCTTCTGCGGTCAATTTAGCACCCCTGCAAGGGCCGCTTCTGCTGTCCTATTTCTGGAGAAGCGAAAATACCAGACACCAGCTGCCCAGCTCTTCCAAAAATCTAAATTTTGATTCGTTTACCAAACGGAATTCACCCGAGGCCCCCGGGACCCCAACCAATTATACCAACCAATCCTAAAACTCATTATGGATCTGCTCGAGGGCTCAAATAACATCAAACAATCATCAAACGACCTCCGATCCAAACTTTCTGAACTTTGAACTTTAGAACTTCTACTTTCGATGTTTAAACCTATCAAATCACGTCCGATTGACATCAAAATTTGCACGCAAGTCATATTCGACATTACATACCTATTCCAACTTGCGGAATCGGATTCCAATCCCAATATCAAAAAGTCCACTTCCGGTCAAACCTCTCTAAAACCTTAAAATTTCTATCTTTAGCCAAATGGCTTAAAAATGACCTGCGGACATCCAAATTCACTTCCAAACGCGCTCCCAACTCCAAAATTACCATACAGAGCTATTTCCAGTCTCGGAATTCCAAATGGACATCGTTGACGCTGAAATGCACTTCAAGCCAAACTGATGAGATTTCTTCCAAAATGCTAACTTCCACAATAGTTGCCAAAACAGTCCCGGGTTATCCAAAACCCGAACCGGGCATACGCCCAAGTCCGATATCATTATACAAACATGCTGGACCCTTAAGATCCTGATTCCGAGGTCGTTTACTCAAAACTCCAATCCTAGTTTATTCTTTCAACTTAAAGCTTCTGAAATGGGAATTTTCATTTAAATTAACTCTGATCTCCCTGAATTTAGATTTCGACCATGCGAACAAGTCATAATACCCGAAATGAAGCTTCACTGCCTCCGATTGCTGAACGGATCACTTGTACTCAAAATGACCAGTCGGGTCATTACATTCTCTCCCACTTAAACACACGTTCGAGGATGAACATGCTGAGAACTATGCTGAAGTAGTCTGAAATCATTGTTTAGCATCTTATGCACCTTCCCGTGCTGCCACAACTCAGCTGAGCACATTAGCCCAATTATTCTGAAGATATTTTCCTTTTATTTAAACAAATAAGTATTAATGACCAATTCCAAAATTTGGAATTTTATGACAGGCTTGTTCTCATCAAAATATCACCAAATCATTCGCCGCACACTGTACCCAACATGACTGCATAGCTTTGCTGAATTCACACTTTGCACTGTACTCATAGGACCACAATAACATTTTCTGATCAACTTAGCCAAAATTCAATGAATCAGATGCTCCCATTACACCTCATGACCTACATAGGTATTATTCTAACTTTTTCAACGTCGACACGACGGAAGAGATGTGCCAAAATTCATAACCAACTACTGAATTAACAGATCATTGGGTCTATTCCCCTGACAAGAGTCATTGCCTCTTCCTGAACCCTCTAATAGTCTTAGCTCCTTAATACAGTTCATATAATCAAATTGCATTGGTCCTAAATCCAACAAATCTCGTCTCACCCAGTACGAACTGTTCAGGTAATAAGCCACCTCGAACACAATCAAGAGTCCCATACGATGCCACTATGTGCCAATGGGCCACCGATTAGGATATGATACAAGGAGAATACGAATTCTGAAACAGACATCTGATTACACATACCGCGAATCATACGTGCGACGCGGGTAAAAAACTCATATGAGTTTTCCTTAGAAAAATGGGAAACATAACACATAAAAGAAACTAGGGGGAACGGTACTGAACATCATACTGTTGCGGCGTGCAACCCGATCCAAACATCATAACCATGGCGGAGTGCCACCCGACCCATCAATCATATCTATGGCGGCGTTCCACCCTATCCGAATAACATACCCGTGGTGGCGTGCCACCTAATCCACATTCAGGCTCATATAAAGAGATATTCATTGAGCTAAATAGCTCATCACATCAAAATACCGAATATTGGTCGTAGACACTAAGGTGTATAATACCATCCCTGAGGAACCATTTAGCGATACAGGCTACAACACTCAAGCACAACTGAGGTGCAATACATGACCTGAATCTCAAGAGCTATCCTGCTCATTTAACATCACCGCTACACGGAACCTCAATGCATACAAAATTTACCAAGTTGGTTCACAACCCATACGATGCAATACCTCTTTATATGGAATAGATGATGACGAAACAACACCCCGCCTGTTCCTCCATAGGGAACGCTCGCTGCAATGAACACAACTGGCCTGATATAAAGCCTTGTCCACAAATAAATCAATCAAATGATCTCAAGCCGATTTCTGATTGCACCAACTTGGCTAATAACCTTTCAAGGTTCATAGTCACTCATTCTTCCTCATAACATATAGGAACAACCATTACAACCGGAGCAACCTCCTCCGTTCATATCCCAATACACAAAGTGCCCTCCAGGAATAAATTCTCAAATCGATGATATTACCCAAAATCCTCATACTTGGTTAAATCTTTTGTCAATCAAGCAACTACATGTTACACTTGCACAATCTTCCCGTGGGACACGCTCCCACAATCTTTTAAAATAAGTATCGAGTCTCGTAGCTTTAAAGTTTCGGATACACTAATGCTGAAGACAATACTAATTTACCTTAATCATCAACCACTTCCTTGCGCACCCGAGCCCATGATATCCTTGCTAGCCCAAGCTGCAACATTGATCTTTACTTCGAATTTCCATGCTACTCTCTGCACCCAATGTGACAGCGTACAATAGAATACGATTTCCATCTCTACTCTAGAACCACTGATAGACTAACACTTCATCGTATAAAACTTTTCATTTAACTCGCTTCAGGAGAAGTATAGAAACATACGGAAAATTCTCATAACCATCGAATATGCCAATCTCTAAGTAGTGGACCAATCCACCATGACCCTTTCGGGATCCGCCTACTCATAACAGGCCATAACAGAAGAATGCTTCTGAATAACATCAATCACTGTGGCTGACATGCATCACACGCACCGCCACAAATCACATTCATGACTTGATCAGGCTGGATAAATTGATCACCACTACAAATATGCCAAGTTAACCATGGCTAATCAATCTACTTCCTTCTACTAAATCCTTGATTTCCTTAGAAGTAATGCTTCTTCATTCAACACATAATATACTCCACCTGCACTCACCTCGAGTGACCTTGAATCACGAGACCATACTGTCTCGAATCCCATGAACCATTTCGTATTTCTCAATTCTACCTGTAAGTCAAAATATCATAGAACATTCGGGCACCTTCTCATAAGCTGCTATAAAGCTTGATTCTTAACTATACTCGTAGGCTCGAAATTATTGAGCACTACACTTAAACTCCTGAATTCACTAGGACCATTATTGAGAGCCACCCACTCTGTCATGGTCCCCAATAAAACTCCCTCCATAGATCTTATAACTTACAAATACTCTCTCGGTGAAGCACTCGGCGAAATCACATACTCTGAAACCTTTATCTATGCGAGGCATAAATCCTGAATCCTTTTCCAAGTCCGAACATAAGCCAATAAGGCTAACCATCGCATGCCTCCAACAATTCATTTGCTCAAATTACCACTGATGGTCTTTTCTCATAGCTAAAGTGACCCATCAACATACTAATTGTTAGAAACACGTTCTCAATGCAATATACTAAACGTGTACTCTTTTGTAGGTTTTGATGAATGACAAACGAAGCAAAAATTGATATATGACGGAATTCAAGTACAAGCGCACAATGGTTGCGAATAAGATTGAAGTTCAAGATATAGCTTTTAATCGTTATTGAGTTGTTCTACATTGTAAATCTCGATCCTATAACTTGACTCATAGTATGGCCTCTCTCATAAAACTATTTTCCAAAATCATGCATATTTAATTCTGTGTCAAAAAGATTTTAAATCATGCATATTTACATTAGACAAAATGTTTTCTAAACATGCCTCAAAAATCTGGGCTAAAATAATCGATTATGTACTTATGATAATCGATTGTTTCTGAGCCAAGACTGCATGACAATCGATTATGAATTAATGGTAATCGATTGTGAGTAAGACAGTGAACATCAGGTTTTTCCAAATCTGCATGATAATCGATTGTGAACAAATGACAATCGATTGTTGTTGAGGTAAAGTTTTTTCAATACTCAAAATAATCGATTATGAACTAATGGTGATCGATTGTGTTGAGTTGATGTCTTCCAGTGATTTTAAATTTAATTAAGTAATCGATTATGTCTTTAGATAATCGATTATCACTGAGACAGTAAGTTTTATGATTTTCAGAAAATAACAAGTAATCGATTGTTGCAAAGGACAATCGATTGTTGAAGCTGGCCGTTGTCAAATGATTTTCAAATACCATAAGGTAATCGATTATAGATTTTATATAATCGATGTTTTGCTTAAAATCTGGAAATGATTTTTAGAACGTTGCTGAAGTAATCGATTATAGATTTTATATAATCGATGTTTTGCTTAAAATCCGGAAATGATTTTTAGAACGTTGCTAAAGTAATCGATTATGAACTTAGTATAATCGATTATCTGATTTTGAATATTGCCAGTAATCGATTATAGATTATGTATAATCGATTGTGAAGCGTTAAATCTGGGATTGATTTTTAAACTGACTGGCAGATAATCGATTGTTTGGTCTTAATAATCGATTATCACTGAGTAATTTCAGCAACTCTTAATTGGCAATTAGACAACGGTTGAACCAACTTTTTCAACTATAAATACAGCTTCATTTCAGTGTTTTAACAACAACAACATACACAAACTGATCATTACATTGCTATAAGCTTTCATTCAATTGTTCTTCATCTTCTACTCATTTCATAAAGCTTTTGAGAGCCATATTATTGCTTAAAGTTGTTGTGATCTTGAACATATTCTTTTACCCATATCTACTCAATAAGGAGTACTTTAGTTAAGTGAGTGTCCAAGTATTTGATATACTTGTAAGAGAATTGCGATTCTCTTGTTTCAAGGAACTTGCGTTTCCTTGGGTGAAGTCTTTGAGATTGCGATCTCCGAGCAATTGTTTGAGGCTTGTGTCCTCAAGTGTGTAACGGTTTGTTGAGCACCCTTAAGCTTAACAAGATAGTGAAAAATCTCGAGAGAGTCTCTCGGGGACTGGACTAACCACGTTGGTGGCCAACCAGTATACATCTTTGTGTAAGTTTATTTTTCTGCATTTATTTTACTTCCTGCAAAGTTTAAATTCCGCAAGAAAACGCTAAATTCTATTAATACGCTATTCACCCCCCCCTCTAGCGTAAAGCGTAGTTTCTAACACTAATAACTAGAAATCATGCAAGTATTTAATCATACAAACTAATCTTAGGTGGTGGGACTCTCCCACTTAGCTTGAAGACATCATTTGACAACCCTTGAGCTCGCCCGATCCTTTTTACCTCTTATTGACATAACCTTGTGCCATAACTTGTCAAATTTCTCGGAATCTTCCTATAAATCCCCATCTTCCATAATCTGAATCCTCATCCACATTCGTACGAGCGATATCCTTGTGGAGGAACCAATATAATTCCTTGCGGAAGCTTTGCCAACCATGCGACCGCTAACCTGCTTATGGGGAATAACCCATCGGGGGGAATCACCTCCCAACATCTTCCCACGCCGCTACACGGTGTGCCTTCACCCCTCGCGGACATCAATTAAATGTGCGGAAATATCCTCCCAATTCAGAATTGTGGTGCAAATTACTTCACGTCAAGCAACTCATTTCCTCTATATCAAATCTTCTGCCGCATAATGGCCAATGCTTCGAGTTCAGCCCGTAGGCCCCAATCACTAATCTCTGAAGTTCTTCGATCATTCCAAACTCTTTCTATGGTGCGTAGTCATCCTACTACCAATCCCATATGTAACCCCCGCCACTCTCCCACTTTGGCGGAACCCATCTCCTTAATCGGTCACTCGACCTTGCTTCTCATACATGGCCTTATAGAAATTTTAAACACCACCTGACTCTTCCCATATGTCCTTCCTCGTACTTCAGTGCTCAAATGTTGCCTTAAATGAAATCTATCTTCGTGGAACTTGAATCCACCATTGCTGCTTAGTTTAGAACCTTTCCAAAGGCCATTTTTATCGATCCATCAACATTAAAAATTCTGCTTCGATCTTAAACCATTGCACCATGCGATATCTGACAGTTGTATCTCCGATCCTATTTCACAATATCTGGCCATAAGGCAAATTGTAGCAGGTTATAATATCGACAGACTTAGTACGTATCGTTAGGGCCACAATACCCCATCATAATAGAAAGCTCAACCACGATTATAGATACCGGTCACATTACTTCCACTAGACCAAATCTAACCATCTTTAGTCTGACTGTATTTCTCCTTGCCTGGGATAAAATACTGAATCCCTCTATCACACACTAAGTAAACTTCCCTTTAAATTCATCTACTGCCCCCGACATGTGGGCAAATATCCTACATCACAACCACACAGTGGAATAATAGCATATAAGCATCATGGAAACTTGTGTCTAGCCTCAAGGCCCTCATAGTACCGCTGCTGAGACGAAACAATATTATATCCTTGCATAGAGCGACTATAACAGTCCGATCAACTATACTGGGAGAAACATCCTACACCACATCTGTCGTGCTATTGCAATTCATTAAATTTTCAATTTCTAGCAAGCATTCGCGTCGCGTAAGACTTAGTAGGAAGGAACCAAAGGCATAAGCCTCAAAGGAATTGAACCGCTAAGGAAATCAAGAAGGGGAGTACTCCTAACAGCCTTGTAGCCTCCCGAGGATAAGTACAAACGTCTCTGTACCGATCCTTGAGACTCTTCCAGACTTGCTCATGAATCATGAGACCGACGGGAAGCTAGTGCTCTGATACCATGTTGTCACGATCCAAAATCCACTAAGGGTCATGATGGTGCCGGACGCTGCTGTCAGGCAAGCCAACCAGATTACTTAATCAAATCTTGTTTTAACACTTTTGGAAATACATGATTTTTCTTCCATATTTAGAAATTCTAAAGAATACCATTTTCAAATCAAATTTCTTTTAATGTTAAGCAATTAATACAATGATTCAACCATCCCAAACCCCGGAGTCACAAGTACATGAGCATCTACTGATAAGAGGAATATAAATACATCATCTATTCGGAATACAATGGATGGAAAATAAATACAGTACTGGAAAGGACTACCATAGCTGCAGCCGCCCCGAATGATGCAGCTCTCTAGTCCTCGGAATCATCCGTGCTGCTACGTCCAGTAGACTATTGAAATCACATATACCTGTGCAACAAAATGCACAACAAGTGTAGTTTGAGTACAAACGTGTATCCAATGAGTGTCCTGCCTAATCCTGAAGGAGTAGAGATGAGATGATCAATCCTGATACTCATTAGCAGTCTAATGACTATTTATCCTTAAATATATACCCAAGCAGTAAATTTCTTTCATAAACAGGATTTTAATCTAGATTTGGGAAAACAGGTAGTCTTACAATTCTTTCATGGAAAATTTCCTTAGTTTTGTTGTTATTATTAAAAAAATGATATCGAGCAATAATATGGCATAAAACAACTCAAATGCGTTCAAGATAACAGCACAAACATGCGCAAATAATGCCGAGGCGACAGTCCTCTCCAACAGAAATGTAAATTTGTGCACTATCGAAGGTCGATCGGCCCATACCATAGATTCATCCATTTCACCGAGGCGATCGGCCCGTTTCAACAGAAATATAAACACACGCAAACATATAATCAGTCAAATAGTCAGCGTGGAGCAAATATCCAAGTAAGGTCTATCCCTTTTTAATAATTGAGAAAAACATAGTTTAGTCTTTTTAGAAATCCGCTTATTACTTTAATATGATTAAAGCATTTCAAGCCATCAATGATTTACAAATGATTCAAGTATAACATGCATTTGAGTCCAAGACTACCCGAAAAATAGCATAATAAAAGCTAAGCACGGACTCTCGTCACCTTGGACGTACTTAGCCCCCACAAATAGGAGCACATAATTAGCTTAATTCACCTATGGGGTAATTTCCCCCTCTCAGGATTAGAAAGAAGACTCACCTCGCTCTGAAGACTCATAACCGGTTCTTCCCATCTTTCCGAAAGCTCAAACTAGCGCGCAAAGCTCCAAAACTAGCCAAACAACGGCAAACTAATGAGAATATACTCAAATACTTACTAACAATTCACATTATATAGTTTCCCAACTCTGTTTGTGAAATGACCAAAATGCTATCGAGCCCGCGTGCCCGAAATCAAAAATTTCTTGAAGGTAAAGTTTACCCATGACCTTAGGAACTCAAATATACGCTTTTCTCTCAATTCCATATCCAAAATCATGGTCAAAATCCAAGAACCCTAGTTTTCTAGGTCTTCCTCTAACCCTCAATTTCCTACCAATTTACATGTTAAAATGCATACATAATCAATGTATTCAACTCATAATGGGTGAGAATAACATACCTTAGTGTTGAAGATGAAAACCCTCTCTTGAAGCTCCCCAAATATCACCCAAGTCATGAAAATATGAGAGAAATTAGCCAAAATCCAATTTTTAAAACATCAATATGCTCCTAGCTCTTTCCGTTTTTGCGGTCTAGGGACTGCTTCTGCGGTCCCGCTTATGCGGACAAAAATTTGCTTCTGCGGTCACCTTCCTAGGATGCCCCTTCCGCTTCTGCGACTCACCGACCGTAGGTGCGGTTCCACTTATGCGCTACTCGACCGCATCTGCGGTCCTCTTCACTGATGGCCAAAATCGCTTTTGCGGTCCAATTATCGCCCCTACGAGGGCCGCTTCTGCGGTCCATTTCATCAGAAGCGGAAATACCAGACACCAGCTGCCCAGCTCTTCCAAAAATCCAACTTTCGATCCGTTAACCACCCTTCATCTTAGGCCCCCGGGACCCCAACCAATTATACCGACCAGTCCCAAAACATATTATGGATCTGCTTAAGGCCTCAAATTATTTCAAACAACGACAAAATCATCGAACGACCTCCAATTCAAAATTTATGAGCTTTGAACTTTCGAACTTCTACTTCCGATGTGTAAACCTATCAAATCACGTTCGGATGATCTCAAATTTTGGATGCAAGTCATATTCGACATTACGGACCTATTCCAACTTCCGAAATTTGATTCCGAACCTGATATCAAAAAGTCCACTTCCGATCAAACCTCTCAAAGACCTTCAAATTTCTATCTTTAGCAAAATGGCTTCAAAATGACCTACGAACTCATGAATTCACTTCCGAACGCGCTCCCAACTCTTGAATCGCCATACGGATCTATTCCCAGTCTCGAAATTCCAAACGGACATCGTTAGCGTTGAAATGCACTTTAAGCCAAACTTATAAACTTTCTTCAAAAATGCTAACTTCCACAATAGGCGCCAAAAATGCTCCCGGGTTATCCAAAATCCGAATCGGGCATACGCCTAAGTCTGAAATCATAATACATACTTGGTTGACCTTTCAGATCCTGATTTTGAGGTCGTTTACTCAAAATCCAATCCTAGTTTATTCTTTCAACTTAAAGCTTTTGAAATGGGAATTTTCATTTAAATTTAACTCCGATCTCCCTGAATTTAGATTCCGACCATGCGAACAAGTCATAATACCCGAAATGAAGGTGTTCACAGCCTCCGAATGGTGAACGGAGCGTTGGTAATCAAAACGACGGGTCGGGTCTTTACAGGTATGTATGAACAAACCTTGCCCAAAGTAAACTCAGATCATACACAAGTAGCAAGCAATAGCAGAATCAACAATCGAATACACATTTAAGGAACAATCAAGCTAACCAAGTTTACAATCTTTCCTTTTTCCCCTTCAACATTATCACATCAATAATTTCACAATTTTTCTCATATTTTCATTTCAATACTCTGCCCTAAATAAAATCAAACCATATGCAAGTAGAAAACAGTAATAGAAGCAGCAACCAAACACACATGTAAGGAACAATCAAGCCAAACAAGTTCACAAACTCTCCTATTTCCCCTTCCATATTTCTGCATCAATAGTTTCACAGTTTGCTATATGTTTGTTTCAATAGTGATTTTGATCACTTTTCATCTTTATTACCTTGGTCACTCTTATCACCACAACCCACACCTTATAACTTTGTGTTGCAACGCGCAACCCGATCCCACCGTACAGTCACAATTCACAAATAACACAACAACAATCAACAATTCACAAAGATTAACAACAATACTTCTTAAGAACAACCACAACAATTATCAGTATTTCCATGACCATCAATACCATTTTCCATCATTTTCAACAATATATATGCAATTTATGTCACCATAATAATTACCAGTAACAAGACAAATATGTTATTAACACAGTTGTTCCAATTGCATCATTTACGACTTTCTTCCATCATTTATTTCTCAGCCTTACCACATAACACTTTTACAATCACGCATTTTTTTTATTGCCAATTACTTGCACCATTAGATCTAGAGACTTAACAGCAAACACGCAAACCAAACCAATCACAAGAAGTTTACAAAAAATCTACATAGATATCTCATACCAAATAGTCGTACACCAAACAAGGTGACTCTACCCTTTTCGGGGTTTGGATAAGGGCTGCGTACACTCTACTCTCCCCAGACCCCACTAATGGAATTTTACTGGGTATGTTGTTGTTGTCGTTGCAAACAAGGTGACTCTACAAAGGTCAAAGTTAGCCATACATACCTCAAAGAGCTTTCCCTTAAATTTTTTGAATACACCAACACATCTAGCAATCACAATCTATAAGGAAATAGCGGAAATCGTTTAGTAGTTAGAAAGATTACCCATGGTGTAACCCTCTTAGGAATTCCATCAAACACCTAACAAGTGAAATAGACTACAAGGTTCTACAATGGAAATTCCTTCCTCCCTTACCCAATCTCATCAAGAACTACCCAAAATAGTGCTTAATTCCACATACTATAGCTTAGTGACACACGCATGGCCTATTTCTAGCCCAACTATATACTTTGAATTCTTAACTCCTTGTATGAAATTTTTAGAAGTAGAACTTAACCGGACGGAAGACAATCTAAGGTTATCTTTCTTGATTCTTGAAGACTTGAGGAAGATTTGGATCATTACGAGTTATGAACCTTCTTTCTCTCTCAATATGATTTCACTTCTCTCTAAAATCAGAAGAAAATACCCAAAAATATGAACCCTAAACGAGTTAAATGAAATGGAGTTCGGGTCTTAGAAACCTATTTTTTGTAGTGGTAGTGGAAAGTATTTTCAGAAATGAAATTCAAGGTGCTCTGATAATTTGCACAGTCACATCGCATGGGACAGCGCATGGTGCGGTGTGGTAGTGTAAAATTCTTTGCTGCTTTTGGTAATTCATCATAACTTTGTGTAGGAATATCTGAATGACGAACGGTTTAAAGAGTTGGAAACTAGAATTAAAGGCATTTCATTTGATATGTTATTCGTCACATAAAACCTTATACATAATTAGGTCTGCTTGTTCAAATTGGGGAATATTGCAAGCTCATTGGGAATTTTAGCCTATTATGAACCCTTCTAATATTTCTTAGACACAGGCCTTTCCTTGGACCCCAAATTACTTATCGTAAGACTTATACACATATTTACAAAATAAAATTGATGTACACCATGTTAATAGCACATAAATTATTATAATAAGCCTACGTGGCACCATGAAATCCTAGGTTACTTAGCGAAATTTTCTGGGGCCTTACAACACCATCATTTCCCAAGGTCATTGTCTTGGCACCTCCACGCTGCACTGTATCTCTCAGGACACAAATATGGGGATCATCAAACATCCGCTCACAGATACGCTCTAACAACGATGAATGAGCGACCGTGCAAACTAACACCCTGCTAAGCTCAGAAATATCCAACCTCACAAATCGATTGGCTAAGACCTGAACGTCCAAAGAAAGTGGTCCCTGGCTGAACGGAATATAAGCAAGGCTACCCATGCTGGCGGACTTCCTACTCAATACATCGGCCACCACATTGGTCTTTCCCGGGTGGTATAAGATAGAAACATCATAGTCTTTCAACAACTCCAACCACCTCCTCTACCTCAAATTCAACTCCTTCTGTTTTAAAAAGTACTGAAGGCTCTTGTGATCCGTGTACGCATCACACGTCACATCATATAGATAATTCCTCAAATCTCAAAGCATGAACAATGGCTGCCAACTCTAGGTCATGAACTGGATAATTCTTCTCGTAGATCTTCAACTGCCTCGAAGCATATGCTATGACTCTGCCATTCTGGATCAATACTCCGCAAAGCCCAATATGGGAAGCATCATAATAAACGGTATAAGGCCCTGATACCGCAGGCAAAACCAATATTGGTACCGTAGTCAGAGCTGTCTTGAGCCTCTGGAAGTTCGCCTCGCACTCATCTGACCACCTAAACTGGGCAACCTTCTGGGTCAATCTGGTCAACTGGGCAGCAATGGATGGAAACCCCTCCATGAACCGTCGGCAGTAACCTGCTAAGCCAAAGAAACTCCGAATCTCTGTAGCTGACGCCGGTCGAGGCCAGTTCTTGACTGCCTCAATCTTCTTCGGGTCTACTTGAATACCCTCTGCTGAAAAGACGTGAACCAGGAATGCAACAGAACTCAACCAAAACTCGCACTTCGAGAACTTGGCTTATAACTGACTATCCTTCAGAGTCTGAAGAACCAGTCTGAGGTACTGCTTCTGCTCCTCCTGACTACGGAAGTATATTAGAATATCGTCGATGAAAACAATCATGAAAAAATCCAAATAGGGCCTGAACACTCGGTTCATCAACTCCATAAATGTTGTTGGGGCATTGATCAACCCAAATGACATGAGCAAAAACTCATAATGCCCATACCGAGTGCGAAATGTTATCTTAGGGACATCAGACGCCCTAATCCTCAGCTGATGATAACTAGATCTCAAATCTATCTTCGAGAACACCCTCGCACCCTAAAGCTGGTCGAATAAATCGTCAATCCTTGCCAGTGGATACTTGTTCTTTATTGTCACCTTGTTCAACTGCCGGTAATCAATGTACATCCTCATCGACCCATCCTTTTTCTTCATAAATAACACTGGCGCACCCTAAGGCGATACACTAGGTCTAGTGAAACCCTTATCAAGCAAATCCTGAAGCTGCTCCTTTATCTCTTTCAACTCTGGCGAGGCCATGCGATACGACAGAATGGAAATAGGCTGAGTGCCCGGAGGCAGATCAATACAGAAATCAATATCCTTTTGGGGCAGCATACTCAGCAGGTTTGAATGGAAAACCTTGGAGAACTCTCGAACAATAGCAACATAGTCAATAGATGGAACCTCTGCACTGGAGTCACGAACATACGCCAGATATACTAGACACCCCTTGTCGACCATGCGCCGAGCCTTGACATATGAAATAACACTGCGGGTGGCATGACCTGGGATCCCTCTCCACTCATGTCGGGGAAAGTCTGGCAAAGCCAAGATCACGGTCTTGGCGTGATAATCCAAAATAGCATGATATAGGGACAACCAATCCATCCCCAAAATAACGTCATAGTCCACCATATCTAAGATAAATAAGTCTACACGGGTCTCAAGACCCTCAAATAATACCACACATGAACGATGCGCTCGGTCGACTCAGCCACCAGTGTAGATACATAAACATGAACACTCAAGGCATCGCTAGGCATAACTAAGTAGGGTGCAAAATTGGATGGCACATATGAATACATAGATCCAGGTTCAAATATCATTGAAGCACCCCTATCACAGACCAGAATAGTAACTATAATAATAGCATCGGAAGAATCAACCTCTGGCCTGGCTAGCAAAGCATAACACCAGGGCTGGGCCCCACCTCCCTAAATCATATCTCTGGGTGGATCGACTACTGGCTAACCCCTACCTCTGGCAGTCCGAGCTCCACCTCTACGGTCTCTACCTCCACATCTATGATACCTACCCTCGCCTCTAGCTGGGTGGGCAAGATAGGGGTCACCTGGTGCCTGAATCATGGGGCGAGGACCCTGCTGCTGAGAACTACACAAGGCTCGAGGGCAAAACCTGCCAATGTGAATCGGGTCACCACAACCATAAAATGCCCTCGGTTTCTGAGACTGTTGGCCCTGTCGACCTGCATGTCCTCCCCTGAGGCTCTGAAGTGGTGGTGCACTGATGGGCTGGTGATCAGAATAGTGCTGCTGAGAGCCTCTACCGCTCAAAGTACCATGAGATACCTGAAGTGCTGACTGATAGGGCCTCTAAGGATGGCCTCTACCATATGATTCCCTACCTCTAGATGAGGTACCATTGAACCTACCAGAATGACAAAGTCTCTTATCTGACCTATGACCACCTCCTCGTGCAAGTGCCATCTCTATCCTGCGACTACATTGGTCGTCTCCTGAAAAGATATATCACTATCGGCCCCCATTACCATCTGAAGCCGGATCAGCTGAATCAACCCATCAATAAATCTCCCCACCCTCTCCCTCTCAGTGGGGAGTATAGAAATAGCATGGCGTGCCAAGTAAATAAAACAAGTTTCATACTGCGTGGCTGTCATAGTGCCCTAATAAAGATGCTCAAGCTGCCTGCGTAAAGCATCTCGCTCAATCACCGGGAGAAACCTCTCCAAGAACAACTCTGCAAACTGATCCCAAGTCAACAATGGAAATCCTCCTAGCATAGACGAACAATAGTCCCTCCACCAAGTCTTGGCGGATCCTCCAAGCCGAAAGGTGATGAAGTCGACCTCATTAGTCTCCACAATACCCATAGTCCTGATAACCTCATGGCAAGTTAATAAGAAGTCCGTGGGGTCGTCTGTAGAAGCACCGCTGAAGAGATTGGTGCACCTATCAAGACTCCACAAAGCATCTGCGGACATCGCCGCACTATTGACGGTCTGAGCTGGATTACCCGGCTAGGCTGCCACAGCTGGCTGAACTGCTGAAACCTGAGCCTGAGGAGCTACCTGCTCCAGAATATGCGTAGCGAGAGTCTGAACTCCTCCCCTAGCCTGAGATGTGGCTGGTGCTATGGGAGGCAAACCCGCTCTAGAGACGCTCTCCATAAAGCCTACTAGTCTGATCAAAGTGTTCTGGAGTACTGGGGTAGCTATGAAACACCTGGGACCTGAGCTGGGCCACTGGAGCTGCTGATGCTGGAACCTCCTCATCGTACTCAACCTGAGGCTCCACCTCTGGGACTGATATTCTGTTCTAAGCTCTTCCCCGGCCTCAGCCTCTGGCACGACCTCGCCTCATGCCCCTGATAGGAGCTACTGCATGGTAGAAGAAGAAACACATGTTCTCGCCATCTGCGAGAGAACAGAGTAGAATGACAATCAGTATTTGAGAAACAGAATCGCACGACAAGAATGAACAAAGTGGAAATTGTTTCCAAACTTTGTATCCTCTAGGGGGTAAATACAGACGTCTCCGTGCCAATCCCTCAGACTCTACCGAGTTTGTCCATGAGTTGTGAAACCTATGTAACCTAGTGCTCTTTTACCAACTTATCACTACCCAGATTTCCCACCATCGGGAGTCGTGATGGCGCCTGCTATCGGAGCTAGGCTAGCCAACAATTAAATATTCCTTGAGAACATTCACAACAATAGAAATAAAATGAAAACAATTAAATAAGAGGAAGTCCTTAAAACTTATATAACAGAAAATAAATGTAGAATTGTCGAAATACATCTCTACCTAGAGTCTGGTGTCACTAACTCACGAACTACTATAGAGTACGAAAACCAAAAGTCTGAATGAAATAAATCAGTATTTGTCTCAATACAAAAAAGAACAAACTAATAACATAGAAAGGGACTCCGGCCTGCAGACGTCAGCTAGGCTACCTCGCAAGTCCATGGACTGAAGAAACCTCCCGATCAATACTGCTGCTATGGTCCTAAAGTTGCTCCTAGATCTCTGTAAAAAGATGCACAGAGTGTAGCATCAACACAACTGACCTCATGTGCTAGTAAGTGCCTGGTCCAACCCAACAAAGTAGTGACGAGGCTAGATAGGACCTACCGAAAACAACCTATGCACATATATACGCAATTGTGGAAAAATATACCAAATTTAAACAGCTAAAAGGTAGGGAGCATGCTATGGGGTTTAATAATTCAGATGTAGGATCAACGATCCAAGAGATGGAATTGTACAATAACATCAATTAAAGAGAACATGTAAAATCAATAACTGCACGACACCAACCTTCGTGCTTTTACTCTCATTCTCACCAAAACAGTAAAATAAAATGCACGGTATTACCCTTCGTGCTTTTACTCACATAACTCTCACATCAAGGCACAAAATGACCCTTTGGGCTCGTCATTCAAAACATGGAATGGAACGACCCTTCTTGCATAATTATCAAAATATGGCACGGATGACCCTTCATGAATAATTATCAAAACATGGCACGGAATGACCCTTCGTGCTCAGTTATTCAAAACATGGCACGAAATAATCCTTTGTGCATAGTTATCAAAACATGGCACGGAATGGCCTACGTGCATAATCGTTCTTCCTCACCCAATCAACAGTTACAACCAGTTGGGGGAGGGGATAAACAAAAATATTAAACATCCCGGAAAGGGAGAAAAAATCAACAAATAAGTCCCGGCAAGTGTGCAATAATCATTATAAACTACATGTCCCGGCAAGGGAATAATTACAACACTTTCTCTTTTAATCACTTCTTTCTCAATTATCATATTCTCATTCAAGCCAACACTCCAATAATGTACAAATCATAATTCTTCCTCAAACCTTTCACATTATAGGAAACTTATTAATTAAACAAGGAAGAGGTATCATAAAATCCGAATAAGCACAATTAAGACTCACGGTCATGCTAGACTCCGGTGTATAGATGCTTGTCACCATGACTATACATCATACTCAATGATTAGCAAATAGCAAACCACATCCTAATCATATTCCCTCAAACCAAAGTTAGAACAAATACTTACCTTGAAAGCTTCAAACTCGACTCAAGCTTTTAGAACAGCTTTACCCCTTGGCTCCACCACCAATCCACTCGATTCTAGCCACACATTACTTAAATGCATCTGTAACCACTATTGGATCTAAATCCAATGCATGAAAATGGGTTTTACAAGGTTTTTCCCAAAAAGGTAAATAATGCCCCCAGACCCATGTGGTCGAAACTCGAAGTTCGGACCAAAATTCGGTTACCCATTCCCCCACGAATCCAAATATATTATTGATTTTGAAATCAGACCTCCAATTGAGGTCCAACTCCCTAAATATTTGAAAATCATAGGTTTTACCCAAAACCCCAATTCCCATTTATGAAACCCTTGATTGAAGTTGAAATAATGTTAAAAGGTGTTAAAGAGTAAGGAAATTAAGTTAGAAATCACTTACCAATCGTTTAGAATGAGAAAAGTAGTTTGGAAGATCGCCTCTTAGGTTTTGGGTTTTTGACAAGTGGAAGAAAAATGACTGAAATTTTCGAAGTATATAACTTTCTAAGGACTCGCGCGGACCACAAAAAAATGTGCTACGGCCGCGCTGAGCGGGAGAAGATTGGGGGCTCTCTGTACTCTCCCAGCACGGACCGCACTGATTTGGTGCGCGGATGCGCTGGTTAACCTGACACCACCGCCCTCAGAATCCAACCACGCAGACCGCACAGAAAGGCATCGCGGTCGCGCGGCTTCAGCGCGGACCGCGCGGAAATGACTGCGGCCGCGCTTGTGTCTCAAACACCTGAACCTGTTTTTCCCTTTGTGTAATATCTCCCGGGCCTCACTCGAACCCTCGGGGCGCCAAACCAAACATACACACGTCCTCAAAAATATCCTACAGACTCACACGTGCAATTAAATCGCCAAGAAAACGTCAAAAGCTACAGATCAAGCCTCAAAACACATAATTCTTTCCTTCAACTTTCATAAACTTAAAATTTCCCATTTACGTCCGAAACACGTCAAACGACGTTCATTTCCAACCAAACTTTACATATAGTGCTTAATACATATTTAAGACTTATACCGGGCACCGGAACCAAAATAAGGGCCCGATACCTATATTTTCTAGCTCATTTTCTTTTCAAAATTCCATATCATTTTCGGAAGAACAATTTTATATAAAAATTCATTTCTCGAGCTTGGGACCTCGGAATTCGATTTCGGGCACACGCCCAAGCCCCATATTTTCCTATGGACCCTCTAGGACCGTCACATCACGGTACCTGGTCAGTTTACCCTGACCAAAATCAACATATGCAATATTAATATCAAAATTCTTAAAGTTTCACTCATAATACACAAAAAGCTTTCCGGCCTTACGCCTGGACGTTGCACACATATTGAGGCAACTAAATGCGAGGTTTTTAAAGCCTCGGAAGCATGAAAGAAGTAAGAGTTACGGTGATGACCCTTCTGGTCATCACAGGCAGCACAATAGTATTAGCTAATCAGATAAGATATTATACGTCGCAGATAGACCCAATTTTTTGTACCTCATCTTGACACCTGATTCTAAAAAGCTCCTATTTTTCTCTTCTTTTATTTGATCGGTGTGTACGATGGGTCTTCATTTAACTTGTGAGTCATTACTTCATGCAGTATACTTGTCATATCAACATGGGACCAAGCAAAGCAGTCCACGTTAGCTTTTATGAATTCAATTATCACACCTCTCATATCCAAATTCGAATTTGCTCCAACATGAACCTTCCACTCAGGCCATTGTTCAAATAATATCACAGCTTCCAATTTTTCAATTATTTTTTTGATGTTTTCATTTTCTTCTGGATCTTGAATTGTATCAGACCTTGAGTCTTTATCTGTCTGTCCCTATTTAGTTTAGGTTTGAACTGTGATATCCTCAACTGCTTTCTGTGATTGCTATTTCTTTTCATTTATCGTGCTCGTATCTGCCACAGAATTAATATTCCTAGCTGTATGTTGATCTCCACGAATTTGGCAAATTCCCCAAGATGATGGAAATTTAATAACTTGATGTAGGGTTGATAGGACAACATCTATTTCGTGGATCCACGGTCTCCCCAGGATTATGTTCTAAGCCATCTCCATATCTACGACTTGAAATTTAGTTTCTTTTACAACACCCTCTGCAAAATTTATTAGTATTACCTCTCCTTTTGTTACTACACTGGAATTATCGAATCCAGACAAGGTATGTGCCTTTTGTATCATTTTATCTCCAACTTGCATTTCATGTAATACCGTTAGTAGGATAATATTCACAGAACTTCCTGGATCAATAAATCTTTGTTTCACAGTAGTATTCTGTACAAGTAAAAATATTCCCACTGCATCATTATGTGGAGATAGTAAGCCATCTGCATCTGTCACACCTTCTTTTGACGCCCCCGCGAGGGCGAAAGGGAGTTTACCAATTAAAGGACAATCGAAATAGGATTATTTATTAAAGATTCAGAGTCACCACTTGGTAAATTTATGGTATCCAAGTCACCGGTTAAATCCTGAATCGAGGAAAAGAATGACTCTGTTTAATTGTCCGCACACCAGAAATCCGGATAAGGAATTCTGTTAATCCGGGAGAAGGTGTTAGGCATTCCCGGGATCCGTGGTTCTAGTACGGTCGCTCAAATGTTATATTTAGCTTATTTATCCGATTACATGAAGAACCTATGTGCCAAATTTACTTTTTTACCGCTTTTATTCAAATTATTATTGTTATTATTTATAGAGAATTGCAATATTTTGAAAACACATCTCGGACCACGTCACGACCAGTTTACCCATGGTCGTCGACACATATTGACTCAGTCGAGATTTGGATTTGGGTCACATAAATGCACACACGAGTTTAGGGAGGTAAGATTAATTAAGGCTCGTCCTAAAGGGAGTCTAGCGAGTTGTAATCTTTTGTGAGGGGTCGTGAAATTCGCTAAACGACCCTTCCCAATTTTTCTAGATATTATTAAATATTTACTGAGGGCCCCACAATTTATTTATTTGGAGAGGCTCACCTCATTTATTTTAAAACGGAAATCCTAAAGTGACTACATTTTTTCTATTAAGTTCATCTCTAAATTAAAAGAGAAAAATCCTAATTAAGTACATGCTTAACAAAATAAAAAAATGTAACACACTAATTGCCATATTAAACCCACTAACTGGATCGAGACCACGACGAACTTGAATGGAAATAAATCTGCCAGGGAATTTTGAAACCCAAAATAAACTCAAATCTGCCCGGAATCTCTACAACAACCTTGACGAATCCACGACCATTTGACAACGATCATACTATATATGTGTATATATATAGACTACTTCCATATTTAATATCATACTATATATATATATATATATACACACACATATATATATAGTCGTCGTTTGGTGGTTGTTAACTAGAGAGGCGTTTGGGTGCTGATGGCTGGCGTGGGGGGATGACGACGAGCTGGTCTAGCTCCGTTTTCACTACTCCAATGGCATCCATGGCTGGACGTCGGGTTGGGGATGGTTCGTCGACTTTGGTTGTTCATGGAGGCTGTTGATTTGGTGATGGAAGACAGAAGTAAAGCACTGGTCGACGAACAGTAGGGTGGTCGTTGACGCAAAAGGGTGGTTGTGGGGTTGTTGACGGAACAATGTGGTCGTTGATTGTAGGCATCGTCGAGAAGTAGTAGATGGTCGACGAGCTGGACTTCACCGGCGACTGGTCTGGTCATGGAGTTATTGTGGACGAAGTAGTGGTGTTGGGGGAGCTGTTTCAGTGGTCATGGCAGCTGGGGCTGACGGGGAAGAAGGTGGGAAGGGCAACCATGGTTTTGGGTGGTTTTAGTGTAAGGAGGATGGTTTTGGCGTGAGGAAGATGAGAGTAGGGGTAGGTTTCTGTTCATGCGGCTGAAAAAGTGGTTAGGTCTAGGTTAGAATTTTAGGTGGGGAAATGGGTCGGGTTATGGGTTATTGGACTGGGTCGTTATGTGTTTTGGGTCATGGGGTGTGGGCTTGGTATTGTTTTGGGTTGGGTAGAAGTGTTTTGCACCTAATTTTAGTTCCGAAAATTGGCCCAATCAGAGTGTTCTTCTATTTTTTTTTTCTCTTTTTTTAATAATTAATAAAACTACAATGCTAACATTAAATTATAAAATCCAAAATTATCTTAAAATATTAATTAATAATTATTGTTTAAAATTAAATAACAATTAAAACACAATCACGCAAATTGGATATTAAAGGCTAAAAATGCAAAAGATGCATATTTTTGTGATTTTTATTTTGCAAAACAAACTTAATTACTCCTAATTATAGTTTTAAATTCTAAATACAAATGCGACACACACACACACACACACACACACATATATATATATATAAAATAAACAAATCAACATGCCATATAAAAATGCAAATAATAGAAGGAAAATAACACAAAATGCACAAACTTTGCAAGCAAGCTAAAAGTTGTTTTATTTTGAGTTTTATGGGAGTAACTCATATATAGAGCAAAAATCACGTGCTCACAGCTGCCCCTCTTTGCTCGTAAACATGACGAGTTTTCGTGCAAAGATAAAGTGAGCGGATATGAGCGATATTTGCCCGTTTGAGTACTCTGTGTGAAGCATTTTTTGAAAGTGTTGACCGAACCTTTGCTTCAAAGGTTTCCTACATATCCTTGGCTAAAAAGGAATCAGGACAATGTAGTTCGGAAAGCTTTAGTAGCTGGGACTACCATGGGACTGCAATCTTACAGTTACTGCTGCTGCATGCTGTTATTACTGCTTACCGATCTCCTTATTACACCATGCTAAAAAAATCAAGAAGCTAGGCTAGACTACGGATCATAAGATCTTATCTATCTTTCACTGATCATTGCTGCCTTGCTTTCTTGTCGGCTTGTGTTTCCTCCGGTGCTTCTTTCTTCGGAAAACTGCGGGGGATGACACTGGCCTTTTGAGTTCGTGAAGACAAGTTTCATCATTTCGTAGTGTCTATTGGGAATGTTGCTTCCTTCATTAAATACTTGTTATGCTGGGGATTTTATTGTAACCCTCCGCATTACTGACTTTTGATTTGATCTTGAATTGTATTCCTTTGTTCTGCAGGCGGGCTCCTTACTTCATCAACAACATAAAGATAAATCAGCCCCCATTCTCCAGGCGGGCTCCTGACTCCATCAACTTAAAATAATAACAACCTCTATTATACAGGAGGTCTCCTGACTCCTCTAACTTAAAATAAATACCTCCATTCTACAGGCGGGCTCCTGACTCCTCTAACTTAACATAAATACCTCCTTTCTACAGGCGGTCTCCTGGCTCCTCTAACTTAAAATAAATACCTCCGTTCTACACGCGGGCTCCTGACTCCTCTGACTTAAAAATAACGCCTCCGTTCTACGGGTGAGCTCCCGACTTCAATGACTTAAAAGAAATACCTCTGTTCTGCAGGCGGGCTCTTGACTCCTCTAACTTAAAATAAATACCTCCATTTTACAGGCGGGCTCCTGACTCCTTTAACTTAAAATAAATAACAATATCCGTTCTACAGGCGGGCTCCTGACTAATCCTACTTAAAATTTAATAACCTCCGTTCTACAGGCGGGCTCCTGGCTGCAACAACTTAAACTAACAACAACCTCCATTCTACAGGCGGGCTCCTGACTTCAACTTCAAGTTAAATATAACAACCTCTGTTCTACAGGAGGGCTCCTGACTGCAACAACTTAAAATAAATACCTTCGTTCTACAGGAAGGCTCCTGACTCCTTTAACTTAAAATCAATACCTCCGTTCTATAGGCGGGCTCCTGATTCTTCTAACCTAAAATAAATACCTCCGTTCTGCAGGCGGGCTCCTGATTCCTCTAACTTAAAATAAATACCTCTGTTCTACAGGCGGACTCCTGACTCCTTTAACTTAAAATAAATACCTCCGTTCTAATGGCGGGCTACTGTTTCCTTTAACTTAAAATAAATACTTCTGTTCTACAGGCGGGCTCCTGTCTTTAACTTCTTAAAAACAAATACATTCGTTCCACAGGCGGGCTCATGACTTTTAACTTAAAGATAACGCCTCCGTTCTACGGGCAGGCTCCCGTCTTCAACATAAAGATAACGCCTCCGTTCTACGGGCGGGCTCCCGACTTCAACAACTTTAAATAATAATGCCTCCTTTCTACGGCGGGCTCCCGACTTCAACAACTTAAAAATAACGCCTCCATTCTACAGACAGGCTCCCGACTTCAACAACTTAAAAATAACGCATTCGTTCTACGGGCGGGCTCCCGCCTTCAACAACTTAAAAATAATGCCACCGTTCTACAGGTGGGCTCCCAACTTCAACAACTTAAAAATAATGCCTCCGTTCAACGGGCGGGCTCTCGACTGCAACAACTTAAAAATAACGCACCCGTTCTACGGGCGGGCTCCCGACTTCAACAACTTAAAAATAACGCCTTCGTTCTACGGGTGGGCTCTCAAGTTCAACAACTTAAAAATAATGCCTTCGTTCTACGGGCGGGCTCCCGACTGCAACAATTTAAACATAACGCCTCCGTTCTACGAGCGGGCTCCCGACTTCAACAACTTAAAAATAATTCCTCTGTTCTTCGGGCGGGCTCTCGACTTCAACAACTTAAAAACAACGCCTCCATTCTACGGGCGGGCTCCCGACTGTAACAACTTAAAAGGTTTCTTCGTTCCTCAAAGAACATTTTCAACAATGGCAGAAAATTTCCTGCCCCGATTTTGGTGCTTTTCCTTGTAGCATGTCTTTCCTCCATCAACGATATTTCTTTTCCCTGCTTCAAATCAAAGAAAACTTTGTTAGTTTAAAATGTGGTGAGTGGTCGTGCCACTCCGCTGGGGATGGTTTTTCCTTCTCTCCTTTCCCTGCCTTGCATTTCATTACGCTATCAAAATTGCTGGGGATGATACTATTTGTTGGGGATGATACTTATGTTGGGGATCTCTTTACTTCCCCTCCTTTTTTTTTCAAAACTACTTCCTTCAAAATGTTTATTTTCTGTTAACACTGCTGGGGATAAAAATGTCATCAGCTGGGGATAACGCTGTTAAGGATAACAGTGATGGGGGATTTTCAATCCTCTAAAACTGGTGCTTCATTCCTCCAAAAATGTTTGGGGATGACACTGGCTTCTTGCTTTTTCTGAACACAAGTTTAATCCCTTTTGTTCTGTCCACCGGGGATACTACTTCCTTCACAAGACTTGCTATGCTGGGGATAATATTGGTTCAAGGACTACTTCCCTTTAGACTTTTCTTATTTTCCTTCTTCCCCAAAGTGGATACATGATTTTCAAAAAGAAAATCAAAATAAAAAGAAACTTTTCTGCCCCATTTTGATAAACCTCCTTGCATCACGCTTCTCTGCCATCAATGACATTTCACGACCCTGTTTCACATCAAATAAAAGATGGGTCAGTTTAAAACGAGGTGGTTGGTTGTGATACTCCAACTGGGATGATTTTCTTCTTATTTTTCCCATGCTTTGCTCTGTCCGACCATCTTGAAGCTAGGCTGATAACTCTCGACCTTCTTATAGTTTCCTTATGCACAAACTTCTCACCATTATTTCCCATATGACCCTGTATCGTTTCCGCAACAGGTGATTTCCCTTGAAGATTTTGCAATGTTTTGCTGATATACCACTTTCTCTGGGGATATCCCTCTACTTTCGTGGCATATCTCAGGAAATGGCCTTTCCCCGACCCTTGAGTTTCACATGAATTTCCCAAATAACACTGATTGCTCTGTGTACTGTTCTTTGTCCACGAGCCTTAGCATTGAAGTCTATAACCTTTGATTCATGCTCAGAATATCCTTCTTGACACTGGTCGGTCCTTTTGTCAATCTCATCTTGCTTGGGATCTCTTGACACAGACCTTGCGCTTGTTCCTTCCTGACTCATTCCCCTTTGATGCATCAGTTAGATCCTGTCTTGACTAATTGGAAGCTGATGGCATATTTTGAAGTCATTTCTCACTTGATTTGACCAAAAAAACTCTACAGGGAATTTTTCTATGAAAGAAGAAAGGTAAAAAGAAACAAAATCAAAGAAAAGAGATGACTCTCTAACAAGAGAAACTATAAAATAAAAACCTATCAAACGCGGATACCGACTCTAATGGTCATGACATGCACATGTGGCCTATCCTCCATCGTCAATCATCTTTCAAGATCTTCATTTGGTGATTCCCCATCTGATTCTCGCCTTTATTCGACTTGTAGTGCCCGAAGGTTTTCACTGTCAAGCCTCTCTCATTTTGGCTTTCTCTCAGCTTTCATCTCCTTATGGTGCCCGTGAAGGTCTTCATCGATAAGAATCTCTCATTTGTATTACTTAGCCGGGGATTGGGGTGTTACCAATAGGACTCTCTCCTGTATCTTCTCTGCAGGGGACCAGAGTCTTTTTTGCTGGGGTCGGAGACTTTTCGACAGGGATTAGAGTGTTATGCTCTGATAAGACTCTCCCATTTTCCTGACTTGGCATCTTTTGAAGACTGATCGGAAGGCCTTTCTTTGGACCGTAATGTGGATTTGGATAGGCTAGAAAGAAAGGTTATAAAGGCTAAAAAATGCATCAATTTGGGTTCAAAATTACAACATTCGGAACTAAATTTATTTATAACGAACACAATATTTTCCCCAGTTTCTTGCTCGGGGGAATTTTTAATATTATTTTACGCTATGACCGAGCCGTGAAGCGCCCACGTATCCTCTTTGAGGAATCAGGTCAAACGTAATTCCCAATTCCTTGTTGTGACTTTCTTTTTTTTGTTTTTTTTGTCATGTTTTCTTCTTTTCTTTATCTCTTCACTTTTTTTGTTATTGTTGTTGTATTTGTTGTTTTCTTTTTCTTTTTCTTTTCTTATCTTTTTCTTTTAGTGTTTCTACTCTTTACTAGTGATTCCGATCGAGGGGTATGAAAGAAAATAAATAAGGCTCAAAAGGGGTAACGAAGGATAAATTGTTTAAGTAGCAGAACAAAATGCCTTTGTTATTCCAATCTTCAAAACATACCAAGTGCAAACAACACGATTAAACAAAGATTGTAGCATCTTCTGATGGTGCTGGACTTGACAATTATATCCACACATTTGCTTTTTTATTTGTCATTTCTAAAGCACCGTTGGGCAACACCCTCACTCGCATCATCATGAACGGCCCTCATGTCAATTTGGCTAGCTTGCCTTTACGGTTCCTTTATGATGAATGAAATAATCAAAAACAGAATTTTGCATTAGAATAACAGTAAAATGGTTTGAATAACAAAACAAACAAGCACAAACTAGAATACAACCCCGAAACAAACTTGGACAAAACTAAACAAATCGCATTGACAGAAATGGAAAGATAAGAGGGTTTGACACAAGACAATATCCGGATTACAACCCTAAGAATAATTCGGACAATAGAAATGACAACACAATAAGACACAGAAAGCTTCTCTCCTGATGACCAAGGAATGGAGCGTCCTCCTACTTATCAAAAATGGCATCTTAGCCACTTAGCTTTGCATCTTCCACACCTTCCCCTTTAGTCCGTATCCCAGGAGGATTCACATGCTTTTTACTACCGTCGTCAATCACAATCACTCTTTCGTGAATCATTCTTTCTATCTCTTTTTTCAACGAACGACAGCTCTCAATGTTGTGCCCTCGGATATTGGAGTGGTATGCGCATCGTGCGGTAGGATAAAAAATTCTTGCACGTGGATCTGGAGTATATCCGGGGAGCAGCTTAATCAGGCCAGCATGATTTAGCCTTTCAAATAATCTTGCATAGGATTCTCTGATCGGGGTGGGAGCCTTTTCTTCACGTTTTAGCAACCTCTCATTCCTAAACGCCTGACTCGTCTTAAAACCTGATCCAGGATTCTTCTAGTACGCTTGAGGGGGTAGATAGATTTTATGTGGAGCTGGGTATTTTGAAGTGGAGGTATGTCTTTGAGAATTGTGTGAGAAAAAGCGGTATCGGGGAGGGCCATATGGCGTTCGAGGATACCCACGGGAATGATGTTGTGACTGATGGCCTTTAGCAAGGATAACCACTAGACCTTGTCGTCGGAGGGGTTCAACAATGTATTTTCTTTCCATGGGAAGGCTATTCTGAGCAACTTGCTCACTCCATTTGAGCCAGAACTTTCCAAAATCTTCTTTAGGCTTCTCCCTCATCTGAGTTATGGAGGATTAGTCCGAGATGATGTCTGACGGATGAGTCACGGAGATACCGGGGTGACCGAGAGAGCCAAAGTTTAGGTAATGACATCATCAAAGAATCCAGGCGGTGGCAGTATGGGTGCCTTTCCAGTCCTCCATGCCTGATACATGTCTGCCACATGTCGTCTCAACATTTTCACTTCTTCTTCTAACCTATTGTTCTGTTCAACCAGTTGTTGTTGGTCATCGATATTGACTCACTCGGTTATGAAGTTCTCTGACATTGTCCTTCGACTTTGTTTTGCGGGGAAGAGTTACCAACACCAACCACCTTTCAGATTTGAAAACAACAAACTGAAACCATCACGTTAGTGTTAGGGCATTTGACAGATAGTTAAACATGTATCAGGTATGCAATTCACCTAAGCAGTTAAACCATTCTATCATGTATTCGCTTCAATTACATGCGTCATTCCGGCATATTGTGCCCTTTAGAAAATCTCCTCAACATTTCCTTCATTTCTTATTCTCTTATTCCCTTTTTTTTAGTGGTGGTCGAATCTCATTGAGATTGCCTACGTATCATGACCCCGCATGAATCAGACCTTGCGTAGTTTGGACAAATAAATGCAAAAATAAAATGAAAACAATTTTTGTGAATTTTCAAATTTTCATTACTAACACAAATTATTACAAACTAACATTTTTTGCGAAACTAAACGACAAACACAACTAAGACCAAATACCAACTTCAAACATAGACTCATTTTGACATGAAAAACAACGGACCAGCAGACTCGAAAAAGATACAGACGCAACCTACACATACTCTAATGGCTCAAATCTAGGTGCCCGCGGGGCGTCGTTCGGCCTCGCCGCGGGCCTAGGTCCCAAGTCCTTTTCGAGGTGCTCTAAATCATTCATTGTTCGATTCACATAGACTTGTACTCTTTGGACGATAGTTGTATGGTCCATATCCTCACAGACCCGGCATCTCCTGAAAATATCCTGAGCAATTTCTCTAACCCGGTCCTTTGTTTGTTTCTTTTCAGTAAGCAAGCGCTCTATGTGGTCGGTGCACTTCTTTAAGGCCCTAGAATCTTGTAGGTGCTGATCTTGCAACTGTTGCACCTCTAACTCCATTCTGGCCAATAAGTCATAACAATGCCCACTTTCCACTACAAAGTCTTTGGCCTGCTTGACCATTTTTCCCTCGAGCGTGACCACCTTTCTTTTCAAACCGGCCACAATTTCTCGCGATCCTGTTTCAATTGTTCAAATATTGGCGATGTTCTTCTGTCTTTTTAGCCCATTGTGCCTTGAATCTTAGATCTTTCCAACTCGTCCCGAAACCCTATGACCTCATTTTCCAAACCTTTTATGCGTCTCTCATCCGACCTGCTTTTTTGTTGATTATTGGCGGTCACCTTCATTTGCTGTATTTGAGCCTTGAGCATCTCATTTTCTCGAGCCAGTCTATTCTTTTCACTTTGGTCACCGTAGCTTGCACACTGTTCTTGAAAATCAAACTTGCAATTTGTTGCTTCAATTTGCCAATTTCAGCCCGATAGTTCTCTTTCTTTGCCAACCAGCCCCACTGTTCTTATGAATCGTCCGTAAATTGTTGGACATGGGCTCTTATAGCAGGTCTCTGAATCTGGAACCTTTTTCCGAACCAAGCATTGTACTTCGGATCTACTTCTCTCTTAGTTCGTTCTCGAACTATGGACTTTGACTCGAGAAATCTACATTAATTCCATAGCTTTCGAACATCCTTTTTGGGAAATGTGGCTCCTGGACTTAACTCAATGGCATGCTTTCTTAAATATTCATCGTTGGGGATTTTCTGAAACCTTCCTAACTAGCGCAATACTCGATGAGGAGCATAGGGCTGGATACTGCGAACCCCCATCAAAAGAATATGACATTCTTCGGCCGCCATGTGTATTACCTCGGTATCAGGAAACCATACGAACGCCCATTAAACTTGATTAGTTGTTAATGACCTCAATCGTGCAAACCATGCTTCGACACCTTCAGGGAATTCAACACCCGTCACCCGCTTCTCGAAGCCCCTGATGCAGTTTTTCCCAGTTAACTCGTGATTCATGTATCCTACCCGATGACAGAGATGTTCCTGTATTCATAGCTGGAGTAATAGATTGCAACCCTGAAAGAAATCGCCTCCCTTTCGAAACACAATTAAGGCTCGATAGATTTCAGATAACACCAAAGGGACCACAATACTGTTTGGCCTTTTGATCGCAACATCGGCTATACCTACACAGCCTATTTCTATTTTCTTATCTTTGCGTGAACAAATCACGATTCCTTGGAAGGTCGTCAAGAAAGCTAAAGGATGTCTTGACTCCCACTTGTTTATGTCCTCCTCATGAGTTAGTTCGAGATTCGGTTCTTCAAAACCCCGAGGAGCACCATACCGTTGATATAAGAATTAAAGAGTACAACAGCCTTTCGACAAATCTTCATCTTGCACCTTCCGATTAATGTGTAGCAAATTCAAAAACCCATGTGGAGATACTGATCTAGGTGATAGCAAATATTGCCCCCTCGATTTTCCCATCCAAACCTGCATAACCCGCAACCTCCTCTAATGTAGGTGTAAGCTCAAAGTCTGTAAAGCGGAATCCATTACGGGGGATCCCAGAATGCAATTAAAGCTTCGATAACGTCTGTCCTTGACTTGATATCTAATACACTGACGGGACCTCCCAAAATTCTTTCCACTGTCATTTTACTATCATATCCCAATTCATTCCACCACATGTGGAGCTGTAGAGGGACCTCGCTAAACACTGAGAACGGTTCAATTTGATTTGTGCTCATCCTGCACATTTATTAAGGCGATTAAGCAAAAGAGAACTTTTATTTGACTGAAAAGAAGATAAAACTATTTATATGTTGTTTTGTGTGTTTGGGAAATAAAAGACCCGACTTTCAAACACGGCCTTTCAGCACTCCGAAAACGAAGATTTTAAGGATGTGTAGTCAACTAGCCAACAATCATAATTCGCCCAAAAACGGCCGTTTACGCAAATTCAGCCTTCCGGCGTCCATTTGAGAACATTTAGCTATTTTTGACAAAGCGGCCTTACTTGACTTATGTGTGACAAAAATTAAAATTTTGACATTTTTTGGGCTATTTTTTTTTGTAAAGGGAAGGTTGGACCCAATTAGGGTTGCCTACATATCTCACATCCGGTGAGAATCAAACCAGCGTAGTTCGCCCCGATTAAACAAACTATTTTAAAACAAAACTTTTTAATTTTCATTTCTGGCATTTCAAAATAATAAAAAAAACTTCTTTCAAAAGCAAGATTTTATTTTCATTTTCCATGGCAAGACAAACTATTTTTCCTTTTCTATATATATATATATATATATATATATATATATATATATATATATATATATATATATATTTGAAAATAAGACAAAATAACAATTCTATTTTTTTTTTCGTTTTCAACAAACAATGAACTACTTATTTTTCCCAAACTAAAATAAAGACACTTTTTCTTTTTCTTTTTTCAACAAACAATAAAACAACCTATTTTTCTAAACTAAAAATAAAAAAAACTCTTTTTCTTTCTCTTTTTCAAAAAACAATAAAACAACCTATTTTTCAGACTAAAATAAAAAACTCTTTTTCTTTCTTTCTTTTAAACAAATAATAACACAATCTATTTTTCTAAACTAAAACAAAGACTTTTTTTTCTTTTCTTTTCAACAAATATAAAACAATTTAATTTCCAAAACTAAAATAAAGACCCAATTTTATTTATTTATTTTTTTTTTTGCTTTTTGAGTCATAAAATAATTTTTTTTTCATTTTCTCAAAAATATCAGCAGAATTTCGATAGTATTTGGGCATTAGTTTTTTTTTCCCAGATATTCCAAAGCCAGTCAGCATGCAAGTCCGAGACAACTAAATGCACAGAAAACAAGTAGGATGCATCAGGATGGTCTTTTCCATTTCAGGTTGCTAGTCCTAGACGGTCTCAACCCCTGTGTTGAGTCACCTAAGTCAAATGCAACATGATGCAAATAAGCGTTCCTACTAGGGATCCGGCATGAGGTTAAGTTATTCTAGGTTCAAAACCTAGGTGTTTGTTCTAGACCAGGCTTACACGAGCGGACAGCTCGAGCCGAGGAGGAAGCGGCAATCCGGGAATACAGAAGCTCTGCCGACTTTGCAACTTATCCAAACCTCGTTCTAAATTGGATTTGACACTATACAGAAAAGAAGTCGTACACCGTACGCCCTGCTTCACAATTCAGAAGACTCATAGAGGAGATGGGTTTCGGCACAAATTATATGCAGTTCACAAAATATCAATGTGGTAAAAGCAATTAGTTAGCACATTAAGCACAAATCATGTAACAAAATAAGATAAAGCTAAACACAACAATTTATTATAAGCTCGATTTCTAACCCTGAACCAATGGTTCTAGGTCTAAATTTCCCCAGCAGAGTTGCCAGAGCTGTCACACCTCCTTTTAACGCTCCCGCAAGGGAGCAAGGTAGTTTTTCCAATTAAAGGACAATCGAAACAGAATTATTTATTAAAGATTCAGAGTCGCCACTTGGAAAATTTATGGTGTCCCAAGTCACCGGTTAAATCCCGAATCGTGGAAAAGAATGACTCTATTTAACAGTCCGCGCACCAGAAATTCGGATAAGGAATTCTGTTAACCCAGGAGAAGGTATTAGGCATTCCCGTGTTCCGTGGTTCTAGCACGGTCTCTATACTGTCATATTTAGCTTATTTATCCGCAATTTTACCTTTTTACCGCTTTTATTCAAATTATTATTGTCATTATTTACAGAGAATTGCAACATTGTGAAAACATATCTCGAACCACGTCATAGCCAGTGTACCCGTGATCGTCGACACATTTCGACTCTGTCGAGATTTGGATTTGGATTTCATAGATGCACACCCGAGTTTAGGGAGGTAAGATTAATTAAGACGCATCCAAAAGAGAGTCTAGCGAGTTGTAATATTTTGAGAGGGTCGTGAAATTTGCTAAACGATCCTTCCTAATTTTTCTAGATATTTTTAAATATTTACTGAGGGCCCCGCAATTTATTTATTTGAAGAGGCTCGCCTCATTTGTTTTAAAAGGGCAATCCTAAAGTGACTATATTTTTTATTAAGTTCGTCTCTAAATTAAAAGAGAAAAATCCTAATTAATTACATGCTTAACAAAATAAAAAAATATAACACACTAATTGCCAGATTAAGGCAAATATTAAAGGAAAAGAATTTTACTAAAAAAATTCGAAATTATAAATAAAAAAATTGAAATTAAAAATAAAATACGAAATTCGATAACTAATATTCAAAAGCAATCAATTATATCTAGATTAAAACCTGCATAGTTATATGAATAAACCATTAATAATTTACAACTATTTAAAACTAAAATCAACATTAATTATTAATGCTTATTCGAAAGTTTATTAAATTTAAACGTTAAACCATCTTGCTTGAACTCAAATCATGTCTATTAAATTAACATTATCCCTTGCTACATCTTGATTCTACAAAACTAATACCCAGTTATATTTGCCTAAAACTTGCGAACCTTTGTTACTAACAAGATTCAAAAATTACCAATTTCAATTACTTCTATTCCGATATTCGCAAATTCGAAGCCAGATCTTACCAACCAATTAAGTTACATCGATTCTCCATATTAGCTATTTACCGATTTGAGTTGAAGGTGATTGTGAATTACCTTATATATGTAAAAGATGACTAAGAATGAAATCTAGTTATCGATCTACTAACTACATGTTTGTCATGACCCAAATCCCGGTCTTGATAGCGCCCGGCCGCAAGGCTAGGCAAGCCCGACCAAATAACTCCCCAAGAACGGCATACAGCCCAAAGAGAGACAATTCAAGATAAAACAGCAAAATTAGATATAAAACTCCCAAGACTTGGGGTCACGAGTTTTAGAGCCTCTAACAATACAGAATACATGTCACAATGAGGGAAATACAAGTTTCAGAATAACTAGAAAATAAATAGAAGATCAGAGACATGGGTCCTGTGGACGCTGGCAGCTACCTCAATACTCTAACAAACTGATAACCAGCAACCGCACGCGCTAATCCTCTGGAGCACCTGAATCTGCACACAAGGTGCAGGGAGTAGGGGTGAGTCTACCAGCTCAGCGAGTAATAACAGTAAATAAGGTTCTGAAAGTAAGAAAACACAGTAGATGCACAAGGTAAGCTAAAGAACAGAGTACATCAATATCTGAAACTAAACAGCTGAGCAATATATAAGATGCAAATGCAGGGATGCAATGCAATGCATATGATCGTACATTCCAGTACCCACTGCGGAGGGCAGCCCAAGCCAACCATGCATATGATTAAACGTCGACGGCGCTCACTTGAGGTGTGTACAAACTTCGGAGGGGCTCCTACAGCCCAAGCGCAATAACTAGCCTTCTCGTGGAGAATAATCAAACCATCCATCTATTGGTGAAAATCAATAACCATCTATCCCGTGGCGACAATCAAAACCAAATCAGTCCATGTTACGTGACCGCTCATATAACACAGTGTCCATATTACCACTATTTTCAATCACCGCTGCAGCATGCAGCCTGAGCCACCCATAATCAGTCAAGAGAAATATCATAAGCCCCTTGGGCATTTATATAATAATGATCCTCAGCCGAAATAAAATTGTTAAAATAGCATTTTTAGTTTTTTGTGAAACTTAGAAATACGGCTGGTTTTGCAAAATAGTGTTTAAAACCATGGACTGAGAGTAAATGTTATGCAATCATGCTAAACAGTAATACCAATTCCCGAAGGATATCACAGGTCGGCACTAGGCCCCAAACACGGCATAAAGCCCAAAAATAATCATCACAGTGGGTGTATCATACGCCAATATCATATAAGTCTCACTCGGGACGGAACAAGTCACGATCCCCAATAGTATCCAACTCCTCACTTATCATGGATTGTGTGTCACGCCTCAATATAGCACGACGATGTGAAAGTCTGGGGTTTCAAACCCTCAGAACAACATTTACTAGCATTACTCACCTCGAACCGATGAAATCTCCAGCTCGCGACGCCTTTGCCCTCTTAATTTGGCCTCCTCGCACGTCGAATCTAAACAAAAATAGGGTGAATACATCACAACATGCCAGATGGGACAATACCCAATCGAGAACAATCAAGAAATAGCAAAAATCTCGAGACTAGCAAAACCCAAGCCCCGGGCCCGATTTTCGAAAAATTATGAAACATACATTTTCGGAATCCTCGTCTCACCACGAGTCCGTACATACAAAATTCATCAAAATCAGAGTCCACTTGACCCCTCAATTCCTCACTTGAAGCTCACTTAGGTTTCAAGCCCTAAACACCATTTTTGACATTGAAAACCTTGATTGTATAGTGTTTAATCCATGATTTTGCACCATAATCACATATTCGAGGTCTAAGGTTCCATACCTGATGATCTATCTCGAAATCCCCTCCAAAATCTCGCCAAAATAGCCTTAGCCGAGGTTTAAAATGTTCTTCTTCTCTACTCAATTGCGAAGATACTGTTCATATACAATCTGCCCAGTTTCCGCTTCTGCGGTCCCCAAGTCGCCTAAGTGACTTCCGCTTCTGCGCTAAAAGTTCGCTTCTGCGGTTCTTCACCAAAAATCCAAGATCGCTTCTGCGATCACTCTTTTGCTCATGCGGACCCGCTTCAACGGTCGACCTTCCGCTTCCGCGGTCCCTGCCTTCACCATTGGCCGCTTCCCAAGCCCGCTTCCGCGAAAATACCAGAAGCATTAGGCATGCTTTCATGCCAGACTTCCAAAATTCATCGCCAATCATCCGGAATCACTCCGAGGCCCCCGATATCTCAACCAAAAGCACAAACACAACCTATTACCTTATTCAAACTTGCTCGGGCCATAATAACACGAACGTAAACACCAAAATCATCACATTCAAGCCCAAGATAAACTAGAACTTCCCAAAATCACATTCGATGCCGAAACCAACCAAACGAAGTTCGAATGCCCTGAAATTTTGCACAAATATCCAAATTCACCTAATGAAGCTACTGCAACTTTCAGAATTTCATTCCGACCTTCGGATCAAATTTTCACCTATCAACTGGATTTCTACAAAATTCTAACTTCGCCAAAATAGGCAACTTTCACTCCAGACCTCGAATTCACTTCTGTTTTCACTCCTAAGTCACAAGTCATCCCCCGAAACTAGTCAAACCATCAAAAATCCATTCCGAGCCCTCTAACTCATAAGTCAACGTTTGGTTGACTTTTCCAACTTAAGCTTTCCTTAAAGAGACTATTTGTCTAATTTATATCCAATTTCAATCCAAACCACTTCAAACTTACCAGACACATATAATAACGCACGGAAAAACATATTACGGGGATAAAGGGGCTAAAATACAAGAGACGACGGGTCGGTTCATCACAATGTTCATTCCTACAAATCACATAACTATATTAAATATATAACTAAACAACTACAAATTGCAGTTTTAAAATAAATAAAGCTTCAATTAAGTACAAACTACATAATACATTTCTGTTGAATTATAAACCAAAATTACATAGCTAATTATCATTTTTATCTATTAAACTAGAGGTACAATATTTCATAATAAAAAGTCTTCACATTTCAACTCATGCTCAACTGCACAGTTACACCAGTATTTAATTCAAGTGAATACCTGGATTAGAGAAATAAGACAGAAGAAGAAAAGGATCAACAGTAGCAAAGCAACAATGGGCGAACAGCACAGCAGTATCAAATTGAACACCCAAGGACAGATTTTAAAAACAACAGAGATGGTTCCACATCTAATAAGAAGATTCAAAAATAATTCATAAGCAACGCTAATATCAGAAACCTAAGCAGGAACCCAAGAATTCAATCCGAAAATCAGCAGTGCCAAATGCAATCCACATAAGCAGTAACAATGTTCTGATTTTAGCAGTAAATAAAGACTTCACTTTCAGTTTTTAATTCTCAAAGACTGAATCAGAAATTTTTTATTTCCCTCTAGTTCTGAAAATATTTTTTCTCTCTAAATTCCAATCCCCTTTTTTTCCGTTGAAATGAATCCTTATATAACTAAAACCAAGACTCTCTTCCCTCCTCTTTTAATTATTATTACTACCCTTTTATTATTAACCTACTATTTCTAATTCCCAATCGACAAAAACAGTCAAACGTGGACCCCAGAATCCACTCTCTTTTTACTTTAATCATTATGCTCCCCACATGTCTTTTCCCTCTTTTTACTTTACATAATTATGTTCCCCACTATTTTTAAACAATTATTCATATTTTCAATCCCAAATATACCCCCAAAATTATTAAAATTACCACTCTACCCCTATCAGCTATAACCAATTCACCTAAATCAATTAACCAAAATATAGCAACTATAATCAATTCTTAATCAAATTCAACCAACAATTCAAACTAAATGATGAACAACAAAGAACAAAAATTATTTTGACTGAATAACATTTTTTACAACAAATATATTTTCAGATTCAACAATAACAACAAGCAAGTATATTCCAATCATGAAGCTCAAATTCAAATTAACTTAAACAGATCAAACAAAAATTTACAATTTCTAACTCATATCCAAATTTAGACTTAAACAGAATAATAAAACGGATTCAATTCACTAAACTCAATAATCAATTAAACTTCAAATTAAATCTAACAATATTGAAATCAAGATGAAAGACTAACATACTTCTACATTAAAACTAAATTCTTTTAAATGAAAACAAACTGAAGAAATAAACAAGAAATGATAAACAACGAACAAGAAAATACACAAATACATACTGATTTTAGATCCGAAAATATCAAGCAAAATACGAGCAAAAATGAAACTTAAACCCACTAACCGGATCGAGACCACGACGAACTTGAACGGAAATAAATCTGCGAGGGAATTTTGAAACCCAAAATAAACTCAAATCTTCCCTGTATCTCTACAACGACCTCGACGAATCCACGACCATTTGACAACAATCATACTATATATGTGTGTGTGTGTGTATATATATATATATATATATATATATATATATATATATATATATAGTCGTCGTTTGGTGGTTGTTAACAGGAGAGGCGTTTGGGTTCTGCTGGCTGGCATGGGGGATGACGACGAGCTGGTCGAGCTCCGTTTTCACAGCTTCAATGGCGTCCATGGTTGGACGTCGAGTAGGGGATGGTTCGTCGACTTTGGTTGTTCATGGAGGCTGTTGGTTTGGTGATGGAGGACCGAAGTGAAGCAGTCGTCGACGGACAGTAGGGTGGTCGTTGACGGGCAGAAGGGTGGTCGTGGGGTTGTTGACGGAACAATGTGGTCTTTGATTGTAGGCGTCGTGGAGAAGTAGTAGATGGTCGACGAACTGGACTTCACCGGCGACTGGTCTGGTCGTGGAGTTATTCTGGACGAAGCAGCGGTGTTGGGGGGGGGCTGTTTTGGTGGTCATGGCAGCTGGGGGTGACGGGGAAGAGGGTGGGAAGGGCATCCATGGTTTTGGGTGGTTTTAGGGTAAGAAGGATGGTTTTGGTGTGAGGAAGATGAGAGTAGGGGTGGGTTTGTGTTCTTGCGGCTGAAAAAATGGTTAGGTCTGGGTTAGAATATTAGGTGGGAAAATGGGTCGGGTTATGGGTTATTGGAATGGGTTGTTGGGTGTTTAGGGTCATGGGGTGTGGGCTTGGTATTGTTTTGGGTTGGGTAGAAGTGTTTTGGGCCTAATTTTAATTCCGAAAATTGGCCCAGTCCGAGTTTTCTTCTATTTTTGTTCTCTTTTCTTTTAATAATTAATAAAACTAAAATGCTAAGATTAAATTATAAAACCCAATATTATCTTAAAATATTAATTAATAATTATTGTTTAAAAAAATAACAATTAAAACACAATCACGCAAATTGGACATTAAAGGCTAAAAATGCAAAAGATGCATATTTTTGTGATTTTTATTTTGCAAAACAAACATAATTACTCATAATTATAGAATTAAATTCTAAATGCAAATGCGACATATATATTAAAATTTAACAAATAAACATTCCATATAAAAATGTAAATAATACAAGGAAAATAACACAAAATTCACAAACTATGCAAGCAAGCTAAAAGTTGTTTTATTTGAATTTTTGGGAGTAACTCATATATAGGGCAAAAATCACGTGCTCACAGCATCTGCATCATCGAAGGTAATACTTTATTCCTCCAAGACATATCGTACCCGCTTCTCGTGGGTAATAGTGACTTTAGAGACTTTACTGGATGTTGTGTACTTCACACCGTTGATATCTCCCCCCCCCCCCCCACCCCCTCTTATGACTTTGATGGTTCTTTTGGGAGATGGTGGTTTTGGGGGCACCTGCCTATTTTTCATGTCACCTTCTTTACCTTTCTAACTGAACAATTCAGTAAGATACCCTTGTTTCAACAAATGGTCAACTTCACTCAGTAAAAATCTGCAATCAGCAGTTTTACGGCCGTGGTTATTATGAAACTCGCACCAATTATCAGGGTTACGCTGTTTTGGATTCCACCTCAGTTTTTTGGCCATCGGATCTTATCTCCCATGCTTCTCAAAACTGTTATGAGCTCGGAGGTGCTGACATTAAAATTATAACCACCGAATCTCGCCTTTAAATTTCTATCATCATCTCGTGACTCGTGATTGTTTTGCTCTTTCTTAAACCTTGATGAGGAACCTGATTCACAGTTTCTAGATTTGTGATCGTACCTTTAATTATCTTGCCTTGACGGTGAATCTTTTCCCGCAGGTCCCATGTAAGGCTCGTATCTGTTTTTACCAGACCTCCTTTCGTATTCTGCATGTCTCGAACCTACCTTTTCCTCTTTTTAGTATCGTGGAACAATATCCTATTTAATCCACATCTTCATGTTATACCTATTATAAACATCATTCCACGTTGTATCAGGGAATTCTCGAAGGCTCTCCTTGAGTCTCCTCGTGGCCCTTGAGCTTTTTCCATCCAGATTACTTGTGAAAGCTATAGCCGCCCAGTTGTCAGGTATACGCGAAAAAGTCATTCTTTCATGTTGAGATCTATCCACAGAGTCGCGAAGTAGTTCAGAATCTCCTTCCTTGATTTTGAAGATATCCTCCATTCCTTTTTCTACCATTTAAGCTCCCGAATGTGCTTTGATGAAGGAATCTACAAGTTCAGCGAAAGAGGTTATAGAATTTTCAGGTAAGAGAGAATACCATGTTAACGTCCCTTTGGCAAGTTTTTCACCAAATTTTTTAACTAATACCGATTTGATCTCCTGTTTCAAATAATTGCCTTTCACGCCAGTTGTGAATGTTGTTATATGGTCTCATGAGTCTGTTTTTCTATCATACTTTGGGATATCAGGCATCTTAAACTTCTTTGGAATTGGGAGGGGAGCAGCGCTTGGCTTCCAAGGTTGTTGTGAATATTTATCCATATCCACCCTTTTGATTACAGGTGGAACCCCAGGTATTTGCTCTATGCAATCATTTTGCTCCTTGAGTTGTTTCTGTAGGGTTAGTATTAAATTTTGCGAATGAGAATTAGCTGAATTACCTGGTTCTCCCTCCTATGATTCACTGAGGGTTCTTCTGTTTCCTGAATTAACAAGCCCAGAACGAGGATTTTCCAATGTGTTGTTATTGGGTGTAGTGGGTGATACAATAGGTAACTGACTAACTAGAGCTTGAACAACTTTATTGACATGCGCAGCAATTGCTTTTTGTAAAGCCTCATCTACCGCTTAAAATTCTCAGATTGACCCTATCCATCTGCATGAGATCTTTCAGGAGTGCCTTCACGAGATTGTCATGATGAATCATGTGGAGAAAGAACCAGGTTAATATTTTGTAGATCGCCCTGAACATGTTGGTTTTGATTTACCTAATTTTCTTGAGTGTTATCATTGTTGTTTGCCATAATTGATGGAAATAGATTATCATATCCTCGGAAACGGAACCAATTTGTTTAATCAAAAAATAAATTTTTAGTCAAAGCTAGAAATTTAGAAGAACACGGGTTACTGATAATCAAAAGTGAATATAAAGAAAAAACTTTGAGAGTAATATGATCAGAAAGCAACTAAATCAGAATATATTTTAATAATCTTTTATGTCCCTGCAATTGTTTGTTCTTCCCCTTTTTATAGCTATTTTGGGAATATAAGTCTTGCCTTTGCTATAATGAGGCTATAACGAGAAGTTAATGACTTTAAATGCTATGTTACACAATTATATACATTAAATACATATTCCCTAGCGTCTTCAATATTTAATACTCCCCCCCCCCCCATTTAAATTTATGTGAACGTATTTTTTTTAGCCCGTACAAAAAGAATGACATCATTCCTTATTTGGAAATAATTTACCTTTACATAATGATTTATAGCCACACAAAATATATGTACCTCATTTTACACCACAAGATCAAAAGTCTTCTCTCTTTTCTTAATCTCCATGCCCAGTCAAATGGGTTCACATAAATTGAAACAGAGGGAATATTCATTTAATGCTGTACTTAGACCCACATATGCTGTCAGATTCATTCATTTGATTCTTCGTGATCCCTGAGAATGACTTAAATAGGTACGGGTGCTAAGTCACTTTCATAACTGCCCGTGTCTCTTTTGCTACTTTAACGCGTATCTATTGTCGTTTGCGTCTCTTAGCTAATTATAACTTTTTGACTGTTTGACTAGTCCATATATCATGACACGTCATCTTTAATATACATACTCGAGTTTTTCTAATACACAATTATTTTTATTTTTTAAGTTGTTTAGTTCAAATTTTGTATTTGTCTTAAGAAATCTATATTACATTAATAGGAATATAGGTAAAGCATGAAATTAAGCCAAGTGGTGTATTGAGAAAATGACACTTGTCACTTTTAAGATAAAATCTATAAATATTTAAGACAAAACTACTCCATATCTAAATCTATATCCATCATATATATAAATTTTCTACAAATATGTATTTGTACCTTTTTATTTTGAATTAATATGCTTGATTTTTGGCATTCATTATCAATTTTGCTTAGTTAAAACTCCGCCATTCCATTTATTAATTTTAGTTGGAATTATGGTATGTTCAAATATTTTATTTTGAAACATTGGCTATCACGTTGCTAAAAATATTTGACCCAAGATACAGAGAATGAACTAAAGATATATATTTATATTAAAACAAAGTAGGTGATCTATAGTTTTTTCGTGTAATTTGAATTGTCAAACATACATTATATAAAAAAACATGTCCCTTATAATATTTCCAAAATTTTATTTACCGTGTTATGTGATTTCATCTAATTTAAATTAAAAGAAATATTTTTTTTTAGAATTTAAGACTGTTGGTATTGGTAGAATTAAAAGACAAGATCTTTTATAATTCGGCAATGCAACGATATTGAGTAACGAATAAAATAATAAAGATAAATAAGGAACAAAAGGTGCAAAAATAGGTGTAAAATATAAATTAAATAATAAAATTTATTTGAATTTGAAATCATAAAGTATTTTTGAGTTATGACGTGAAAAAATATACATTTGTATAATAGCACGTAACTCAAAATTTAATAGATAAAGCCAAAAACCAAAAATATTTGGCAATGAAAAAAATTACAGTTTTAAGAGATTATTTAGTATGATAGTATTGATATTTAAAATTCATTATTTTATATTAATGCTAAAATAGAAGAATAATTTAATTGCTATGGCATACAATAAGAAAACATCAAATATTAGAAAAATGACAGATTTATAACAAATAAACAGAACTTCGATTTATACTTTGGACCGATTTGAAATCACAATTTAGTATTAAAAATACAATATTATTTTGACTATAGAAAATTTCAAAATGGAAAAAACTAATTAAAATATCAACTTTAAAAATGTTTCATTGGGTAACAAGAAGATAGTTAGAATTTGATTCAAGCAATATGATAGAATGTGCTCAAACACATTAGATGATCATATAACATAATTTATGGAGTATTCTTTAATATATTTTGCGTATCGCGCGGATACTAAGACTAATTTATTTAACATGTCACATCTTTAATTTAGTACTCATTAACTTGCAAGTGAGAATTCCGAATCAATAAAATTTAAATTTGAATTCTGCCTGTGCAAAGGTGGATCTAAGGCTGTATCCGGTTCCGGTTCTGGGTCTATTTGGGTCTGCGGTTCCGGTTCTGGCGGTTCCGATTCTGGCGGTTCTGGCGGTTCTGGCGGTTCCGGTTCTGGCGGTTCCGGAGCCGGAACCGCTACCATACGGTTCTGGAACCGCCCGACTCCGGTTCTGGCGGTTCCGGAACCGCGGTTCTGGCGGTTCCAAGCGGTTCCCGGCGGTTCCGAGTTATTTTTTTTTTAAATCAATATCTTGTATAGTAGTGATTAGTATATTGTAGAATATATTTTTATATGGTGTACTATGTTATTAATTATAGTATATATTGTGTTTGGTAATTAGTATATATTGTGTATAAGTGGTGTATATATTGTATATAAGTAGTATATATTGTATTTAAGTAGTATATATTGTGTAGTAGTTAGTAATTAGTATAAATTTTATATAAGTAGTACATATTAATAAAAGAATGTTGTCATTAGTATTATGTGTTGTATGTTATATATTATATGTTATATAAATATTCAAGGATTGATATAGAAATAAAGACAAAAAAATATTGAGACAAAGATATTCAAGGATATGATAAAAAAAACATATTTATTGACCAAAATGGCATATCTTTCTTAGTCTTCCTTTCCCCAATGGAATGAGCACAACATGGTACTAATACCACCATTAAAAGAAAAAAAAACTAAAAGAAGACATGCCAATGTACAAGTTACATAATAATTTATGCATTATTTCTAACAAATCTCATAAATCCTTCAAGGTTTGGAGGTGGTTGTGTTGGCGGTGGTGGAAATGAAGCTTGTTCATCTCCACTTCCGGGTGAAGTTGCTTCCTGAGCAAGTTTTGCTAGCATTTCTTCATAGCACTCATCTATTTCTGGTTGAGATTCAGCTAGCCCAAGTTCCTTCTTTCAGAGCGGATCCAATCTCGGAATAGCACTGATTTTTCCAAGCTGTCCCGCATCGACGCTCTATGATCACCTATTTGTAGTCTTGCTTGACTAAAAACGCTCTCCGATGCAACAGTTGACGCTTGAATCGACAGAACATCCCGAGCCATCCTTGCAAGAACGGGAAAATATTTTTCCCTTGTCTTCCACCATCCAAAAGGTCGAAAGAGCCGTCTGGATTCTCATTCTCTAATCCCTGCGACAAATAAACTTGAAGCTCATTTAGATGGGAAATATCATCTACATTTTCCCCTTGAATACCCCTGAACTCAGTCCATGATTTAAGAGCTGTTAAGCCAGCAGCTCTTTTAGACGCCTGTGATGTGGACGAAGTTGGGGTTGGAATATTTGGCCTAGCATGCTCTAACGCCTGTTTATAAGCATTATAAACAGTTTGAGCATTCACTTTAATTGATGCTTGCGCATCAGATAGTGTAGCCATTACTTCTTCATCAAGATCTAAAGCTTGATAAATACTAGAATACCAAAAGTGAGGTCCTCCTAATTTCATAGTAGGATTTAGCATAGCAGACACACCATATATAGGAGGGATTGGAAAAAAATATTTTTTAAACTTCTTTTTCATTTCTGTTACTGCATATTCATAAATTTCCCCTCCCTCGTTAAAATCAACAAATAAATTAGCAAGTGCGGCAATATATACTAAACAGTTTGAAATAGTTGGATAGCATTGGCCAGATAAAGCATTTGTAGCCACATGAAAATGTTCTAAAAAATCTAACAGAATTTTAACATTAGTCCAATCTTGATTAGTTAACATGTCATTATCTTCCTCTCCACAATACCGAGAATTATAAGTAGCGTTAATTGGGTTTCTATATTCGTACGCCACTACCAAACTTTCGTACATGTAGTTCCACCTAGTCGGGCAAGGTTTAGGTACCTTTCTTTCTCTAAGGCCATATTCGTCACATTTTTAAAAATATTCTCTAAGTCTACTTCTACGGTTTGAATAAAAAAGCCAATTAAGAGCGAATTTAACCTTTTCAATTTCTATGTTTAAAATTCTCATACCATCACCAACAATTAAATGATAAATATGACATATACATCTAACATGAAAAATATTTGTAAAAGCAGGATTAAGTGTTTTTAACTACCTATTGCATTAGTGTTGCTACTAGCGTTGTCCATGAATTGGCATTATTTTATCACTAAAACAAAAATATCTACATACATCTGAAACAGTGCTAGCAATAAACTTACCCGTGTGCAGTGAATTAATAATTCTATATGCAATAATGTGTTTTTGCATTGTCCAGTCTTCGTCTATCCAATGACTGGTTACGGTTAGATAATCACAATCATTTCCACTTCTACCAATATCAGTTGTAATAGACATACGATTACTTATATGGGCAAATAAATAATGCAAGTATTGTTCATATTCATGCTTGTATTTATAAATGTCGGCCTTAACTGTGGCGCGAGGCCAACCTTTATATGTAGGATTAAATACTCTTCTAATATAATGAATCCAAGCAGGATTAGAAGCAAAAGAATAAGGCAAACACATAACAGTAATCATTTTAGCTAGTTCTTCACGATCCTTATTTGGATCGTAATACAATATACCTCCGGTGACTGTGTTTATTCCTGGTTGAACTAGATTAGAACCAGCACTTGGGTTAACTGTTGTTTCAGGACTTGTCCTCCCCTCTTGTTGCGCTTTCAATTGGATATATCTAGCCTTATCGCTAGGGTGTAATTTTATATGTTTAACTAAACTACCTGTGCCGCTACGATCTCCAGTATACCTATGCACAAGTAATTTCCCACAAGATTTACACTTAGCCTTATTTTGTTCTCTTAGTTGAATAAAAAATTGCCAAACTAATGAAGTTTCTGAACGTTTAGGAGGTTGTCTACTAAAAGTGGGAGTTTGTACGGGTGGGTGTTCTGGTTCATTAGTAGCAGGACTAGTAGGTGTATCATCTAAATCTACCGGAGCTTGGGTTTCGTCATCATCATCATCCTCATTTCCCTCTAATATTGGTGCATTAGGATAAAGCATATTCATAATATCATCATCTATTCTATCACCGACTGCTACATCATATAGAAAATCAACATCGCTAAATTGAAAACACGGGTGATTACTATCAAGTATTCCGAAGTTTTCATTAGTATTTCTAGGTTGGCTACTAGTTTCAACTTGTTTATCTTTTCTAGGTCGGGGAGCCGGGGGAGGGGTAGTATTTTGGCGACTACTTTCACCGGTTTTATTTTTTCCTTTTCCGAATATATTTTTCAATGAAAATGCCATATTAATTATAATTAAGCAAAATAACAACACAAAAAAAATTCTAATCACGTAAGAGTTGAAACGGGTTTACCGGATTGACGAACAACTTCTTGAAAATTGAAAATCGTTGAAATCGAACACTTGAAAACTTCAATTCAACAACTTCACAATGTTTCACGAAATTGCAACAATAAATTAAGCACTTGCACTAGAAAGATTGAAAGAGAGCTTGAGAGAGATTGAGATATATTGATGAATTGGTGAATTAAAATGAAACAATGAGGGGGTATTTATAGTTGAGAAATGGGAAATTGTGTAATTATATAAAGTTTGGGGTTAAATTAAAGTTTGGGGGGTTAAATGGCTATTTTTGAAAATTCCAAACGGCTAATTTTGAAAAAGAGCCGTTTGAAATTTTTAATTTTTTTTTTTAATAATCCGGAGCGGAACCGGTTGGAACCGGATGGAACCGCCTGAACCGGTCCGGTTCCATACGGGTCCAAACGGTTCCAAACGGTTCCGCAACAGTCCGAATTTTAAAAAAATTTTTTTTTTTTTTTAAATTTCAAACGTTGTGGAACCGGTTGGAACCGCCTGAACCGGTCCGATTCCGGTTCCGGTTCCGGTTCCGGTTCTGGCGGTTCCGGTTTCGCGGTTCTAGCGGGTGGAACCGCTCTATCACGGTTCCGGGGAACCACCAGACCCGGAACCGTGGAACCGGAACCACCGGAACCGCCAGAACCGCAGTTCCGGTCCGGTTCCGGTTCCGAACCGGGCCACTTCCAGCCTTAGGTGGATCCAGGATTCTAAGTTTATGGGTTACTACAAAAGTCCCAAGTTAATATAGAATATTATCTAGATTAACGGACTAGGTTGCGAGCTAAATACTATTATACATTTAATGACATTTTCAATATAAATAAAGAATCTAGACAAAAGTTATTGGGTTCACAGGAACCCGTAAATAATGCATTGGATTCGGGAAAAATTCAAAAATAGCTATATTTACAAGTAGACATTCAAAAATAGTTACAGTTTCAAAAATAATCGGAATTTAGTCACTTTTCATGTAAAGATAAATTTGAACGAAAATATTATTCAAAATCCAGAAAAATACTCCAGTCTTATATACTGGAGTTCCAATATAATATATCGGTCCAGCATAATATACTGGAGTTCGGAGCATCGGTGCTCCAGTCTCCAGTATATTATATTGGAGCCAGCAAAGTATACCGGTCCAGCATAATATGCAGAAAGTTCATATATAGGTGCACCGAACTCTTGTATATTATGCTGGACCGATCTTTATTACAGTAAAAAAACGGCTATTTTTTATTTACTTGATAAATATTGGGCGAGTGACTAGTCTAAATACTGGCTAGACCGTGGTATTTTGACGACCGTCCTTGCCTGTGCTTCAGTTACCCACAATGGCGATGGAACTGGCGGCGGTAGTTGGTATTGCAACTTTCCTAATAGTTGAAAATAAGTTTTTATTCTGTGAATCCGATCCATTACATGTTGTCAATGACATCTTTTGAATTTTTAACTTTCGGCCACAGCCTTTGATCAATGAAAGATTCTCCCTCTTAGCTTTTTACTACCTTTTGATCTCTCCCTTACCCTATGAAGAATCACAAAAGCCTTAAAAGAAGGAAGATTGTTTTCTTATTAAAAATTGACAGCTTGAAGTAAGGCATAATTTTAGTTTTATTTTAAAAACTTATATATTGCTTCAGTTTATACACCACTATACGAGCAATATGAGGTGGTTGGGTCCAATCGAAAAATATTGATTCTCATGATTGAAAGTACATATTGTCACGATAATTCAATTTGTCCGATAAACTACTCATAGCTCCGCATGATTTAATAAAAAGAGGTTATTTTTCACCCAACTAATTGCCTGAGTCTAAAACTCCCAAGTCCAACAATGGGAAGTTATATCAACTATTACTGTCAATCGGAGACTAACGTACAACACTATATTAATTTGTCAATTAAAAAAGTTATCCAAAGAATTTTTCATAGGCAAAGGTCATAAACAATTTTCTTTCCCCTCTTTTTTCTCAGATTAATACTATATATGCTATCGTAGTACGATCAGCTTGTATGGAAACTGGAAAGTGCGTTCTCTGAAATCAGACGCAAAATAGGAACACATCAAAAGTGATAATTCCTCAGCACCAAATCTTAGCTTCCATTGTTGATAAGTTCAACATATTGCCAAAAAAGAAAAATTGCATCATCAACACTTTTTAATCTGTTCTAGGAAGTTATTTGTCATTTGCTCTAAATCACAATCAATACATACTAAAATAAGATATTTGTGTGAGTCTTACTGTGTTAAACAAAAAATTAGAAAACTATTAGAAAAATAAATAAATTTGGAAAAACAGTAAAGAACCAGAAATATTCCGAGTACACAATTTCTTTGTGCGTCCTTAAGGAATTTTAACCCCCTCACATGTTGCCAAGGTAATGGATTAAATCCTCCCAGGATAAAACGGAATAAATATTCCTGCAACAGTGGCAATACAAACTGCAGATACCAACAAACTCAAAGAACAGAGCAAAATCACACTTACGAATTTGAGAGAGAGAGACTGCGACATAAAATGTAGTAATATCAGAAAGAAGGAAGTTCTGGAGTATTTTTCATGTGTCGAAAATGGAGCCTTGCCTCAGATTTTATAGGCAATTATCAGAAGAGGTATCTCGAAAAGGTGCCTTTTCAGAAGTTGACGCGGCCTGTCGGGGTTACGCCAGGACCGCGGTCAAGGAGCCTTTCTGAATCTTCAGCAGGGTTCTGGAGCGGTCCTACTGCGGTTACGCCAGGACCACGGCAAGACTATGCTTCTGATTCTTCAGCAGTGATCTAATATTTAATTAATTGTTAAATAATTAAATAAATTTTGTCCAAAAATATTCTCTTCGATCGATCATTTTTCCAAATCCGAAGCAGAAGCCGAAGCAGAGTCGAGCGACGACGACGACGCGAGGGTTCATTCTCTTCAACTCCTTTTAAGAGCTTTAAGAAGTGATTCTATATATAAGCACACAAATGTAGTTGTCTCTCACCAATGAGGGACAAAATGTAAGACAAAAGTTCATTTCTTCAAATTTTTATTTTTCCCTCCATTTTACTTCCATCCATTTCTAATTCATACTTCTTCTACTTTAACGCCCAATGGCTTAAAAGTCCAACAATCCCCCACGTGAATGTGAATGGCTATATCAAGAAATATCATATATAAAAGCTATGTAATTTTGCAAGTAAGGAGTAATTGCATCTGGATAAGTAGGTTTTCCTTTGAACTTTTCGTCGTGAACATATGCGGGATATATTCGGTCAATCGGTAGATTTGATACTTTTGAACTGTCGAACTTTAGTGTATACCTAGACAACCATATGTCACACAACCAACCCTTAATTGTCTTTTGATTCTCATTGTGTTTGTTTTAGCCATGAACACCATCTGGTTTCATAAGTGCGTAGAGAATTGGCCTTACAGAATTTTCATTGAAGCAACTTCCACTTCACACTTACATAGGTGATTCCTAAACATGTAATCCTTTAGATTGATACTATTTGATAAATACCTCATCAAACTTAGGTAATCATTAAAGAACATGTAAAGTTCTATCCTTGTTACTGAACATTGTCTTCATCACGAGAATGGACCAAAGCTTTCATTTTGACAATGTTGAACCGGTCAATCACAACTTTGTTTGAGCTCCTTGAACCCAGATATCGGAACATCCAAAATTGAAGGTAGAGTTACCGCCATGTTGATTTGTCCTCGGCCATAGTCCTATTCCCTTAGATCATTTCTCAACTCCCTCTCTAGTTAAGCCTTTTGTAAGCGAATCCTCCACATTATCCTTTGGTCTTACATACTCAATAGTGATAATTACACTAGAAAGTAGTTGTCTAATGGTGTTATGTCTTCGTCGTACACGACGAGACTTTCTGTTATACATAACGCTCCTTGCTCGTCCTATTGCAGCCTCACTATCACGATGTATACCTAATAGAACAAGTCAAGCTAGAAGGAAAGCACTTTTAGATCGGTCGTGAACCAGAAAGAATGAGCCGCTTCAATACCAAAAGGAAGAAATAAGTAAATAGGAGCCAAAGGTTTTGGCCATAATGAAATATCTTCAAAGAAATTTCGAAACCATTCAGCTTCTTCACCATCTTTATCCAAAGCTAGAAACTCTGATTCCATTGCAGAGTGAGCAATACAAGTTTGTTTGGAAGACTTTCAAGATACTTCTCCTCCACCAATAGTAAAAACATATGCACTTGTGGACTTTGTTTCTATTGAGCCGGTTATCCAATTTGTACCACTATATCCTTCGATAACCACAGGATATTTATTGTAGTACAAAGCGTAGTCTTGGGTATACTCCAAATATACCAGAACTCGTTTCATTGCCAAAAATAATGTTTGTTGGGATTATTTGTGAATCGGCTAAGTTTACTTATTGCACAAGCTACATCAGGTCGTGTACAGTTCATGATGTACATTAAGCTTTCCAACACATGAGCATACTCCAATTGAGAAGTACTTTCGTCTTTATTCTTTATAGATGATGATTTAAGTCAATTGAAGTTCTTGGTTCTTGCACTTCTAAATTCCAAGTGTTTGAATTTTTCAAGCACCATTTTTACGTAATGTGATTGAGACAAAGCTAGACCCTGAGGAGTCCTATGGATTTTAATTTATAGAATTACATTGGCAACTCCTAAGTCTTTCATATCAAACTTACTAGCAAGCAAACATTTAGTAGCTTGAATGTCGGCAATGTCTTTGCTCATTATTAGCCTATCATCAACATATACGCAAACAATGACTATATGATTTGGAACATTCTTAATGTAAATACATTTATCACATTAATTAATCTTAACGTCATAGTCCATAAAGGGACTTAACAAGTCGATACACCTTTTTTTTCCGGAACCACAAACCCTTCAGGCTGGCTCATGTAAATTTCTTTCTCTAGATCACCATTTAAGAAGGCTGTTTTTACATTCATTTGATGGATTTGAAGACCATACAAGGCGGCTAATGCTATTAGTATCCGAATGGATGTAATTCTTGTTACCGACGAGTATGTGTCAAAGTAGTCAAGACCTTCTTGCTGTCTAAATCCTTTGACAACAAGTCTTGCCTTATATTTGTCAATAGTATCACCGTCTTTCATTTTATTCTTGAAAATCCACTTAGATCCCAATGTTTTGTTACATGGAGGAAGATCAACCAATTCCCATGTATGGTTGCTCAATATGGATTCTATTTCACTATTGATAACTTCTTTCCAATATTGTGGTTCTGAGGAAGACATTGCTTCCTTGAAGGTACGAGGCTTATTTTCTAACAAAAAAGTCAGAAAATATGGACAGAATGAAGTAGATGTCCTTTGACATTTGCTTCTTCTCGGATTTTCCTCATTAGGCATACCACCTGTCATTTCCTCCAGAGGTCGTTTTGACCATTGGTAGGTCACTTAACTTTCCTTTTCATATGGATAAATTATTTTAAAGAATTTAGCATTATCTGATTCTATTATTGTATTAACGTGAATCTCAGGATTTTTTGATTTATGAACCAGAAAACGATATGCCTTGCTATTGGTTACATATCCAATAAATACACAATCAACCGTTTTTGGACCTATCTAACCCTTTTAAGTTTAGGAATTTGTACCTTAGCTAGACAACCCCACACTTTGAAGTATTTCAAGATGGGCTTCCTTCCTTTCCACTTTTCATAAGGAATGGACTATGTTTTGCTATGAGGTACACAGTTGATTATTCGGTTAGCTGTAAGTATAGCTTCCCCCCACAAGTTTTCTGGTAAGCCAGAACTTATCAACAATACACTCATCATCTCATTCACTGTTCGATTCTTTCTTTCCGCAATTTTATTTGAATGTGGAAAATAATGGGCAGTTGTTTGGTGAATAATGCCATTTTCCAAGCATATTTCTTCAAAAGAAGATTCATATTCACCACCCTTATCACTTCTTATCATTTTGATCTATTTATTTAGTTGCGTTTCAACTTCACTCTTGTATTACTTGAAAGCATCAATTGCCTCATCTTTACTATTAAATAAATAAACATAGCAATACCTCGTGCTATCATTAGTAAAAGTAATAAAATATCTTTTTCCACCGCGAGATGGTATTGACTTCATGTCGCAAATATCTGTGTGAATTAAGTCTAAAGGACTTGAATTCTTTCAACGGACTTATAAATATGCTTAACATAATTTGATTCCACACATATTTGACATTTGGAATTGATGCAATCAAATTTCGGCAATACTTCTAAATTTTGTCATTTTCGCAATATTTTGAGGTTTACGTGCCCTAAACGCGAATGCCATAAAGTGTTTGACTCAAGTAAGTAAGAAGAAGTATTAACTTTATTGATAGGAACTGCTAGTACATTTAGCTTAAAAAGGCCCCTATTCAGGTAACCTTTTCTTACATATACATCGTTCTTACTTAGTACAACACTATTAAAAAAATATATATTTATATTTAATCCATTCTTGACAAAAAATGAGATAGACACAAGATTCTTGCCAATTTCTAGAATATGGAGGACTTGATTTAGAGTCACTATTTTTCCCGAAGTCATCTTCAATGCAATCTTGCCAATTCCTTCAATTTTGGCCGTAGATGAATTTCCCATGAAGATTGTCTCATTGGGTCCTGTGGGGACATAAGAAGAAAATAATTCCTTGTTCGCACAAATATGGTGGGTGGCTCCAGAATCTATCCACCATTCTTTCGGATTTCCTACCAAGTTGCATTCAGACAACATGGCACACAAGTCTTCCATTTCATCTTCAACCATGTTGGCTTGATTCTTTTTCTTCTTATCATTATTTGGCACACAACAATCCACGGCCTTATGCCCAGATTTTCCACAGTTGTGGCAATTACCCTTGAACTTTTTCTTGCTTGGGTAATTCTTTGGTCCAGAAGCCTTCTTCCTCTTCTTATTTTGTGGCGCCTCCTCAACAATGTTTGCCCTCACAGTTGTCGAGTTTCCATGTGACTTCTTTCCAGCATTTTTGTTGTCTTTCTTCTATCCTCAAACGAACAATCAAGTAGTCTAGTATCATTTCCTTCCGCTTGTGTTTAAGATAGTTCTTAAAATCCTTCCACAACGGAGGTAATTTCTCAATGAAAGCATCGACTTGAAAGGCCTCATTTTTTACCATAACTTCAATAACAAATTCATAATTAATAATAAGATAAATCTTAATAAAATTATTGATTCGGGTCATACCTTCAGCAAGGAGGTCATGTACAATGACTTGTAATTCTTGGACTTGAGTTATGACCGACCTAGTGTCAATCATCTGGAAATCCAAAAACCTTGCAGCCACGAACTTCTTAAGTCCGGCATCCTCATCTTGTACTTCTTCTCAAGCGCATTCCATAACGCTTTTGAAGTTTTCATGACACTATAGACATTGTACAAGCTATCTTCCAAATAACTCAAAATGTAGTTTCTGCACAAGAAATCAGAATATTTCTATGCAAGTCGTTCATCATCCGGAGTATTTTCTGCCAAGACTAGAGGATCCTCCTTGATGAAACGTTGCAAACTCAACGTAGTAAGATAGAAGAGCATCTTCATTTTCCAACGTTTGAAGTCAATACCGAAAATCTTTTCGGGTTTTTCTGCCGGTGCCATAGCATGAGCAGGAGTTGAACGACTTGACGAGGCAGCAACACTTGTAACAGTAGCACCCGTTCCCACAACATTTTATTAGTTTGGTTTTCATTCGTCATGTTTTTGTAGATTTGGAAACAAAACAGAACTTTGTCAAATAAGTGAAGTTTTGATATCTTCAAACTAAATACAATATCAAACAGATAACACGTAACAATAGTGAAGTTTTTATATACTTCAACCCCATACGTTTATTATTCCGGCAAAGTTTAATATACTTTAAACCGAACTGAATAGTTATTGGAGTATAAAGCACCAAAGCTTTAGTATTCAACGCAGTATAGAAAATAGTTTAGTATATAATCAACACAGAAACGTTAGTTAATAAAATTCCTTAAGCTTGTGAGTGTTACTGTGTTAAACAGAAAATCAGAAAACTGTTCGAAGAATAAATAAATCTGGAGAAATAGTAAAGAATCAGAAATATTTCGAGTCCACAATTTTCTTATGTGTTCTTACGGAATTTTAGCCCCCTCACGTTGCCACTGAGTTAAAACGGAATAAACCTTCCTGAAACAGTAGCAATACAAACTGCAGGAATACTAACGAACTCAAAGAACGGAGCAAAATCACACTTTATGAATTTGAGAGAGAGAGAGACTGCGAATTAGAATGCAGTAATATCATAAAGAAGGAAGTTCTGGAATATTTTTCGTGTATAAAAAATGAAGCCTTGCCTCAGACTTTATAGGCGATTATCAGAAGAGGTGTTTGGAAAAGCTGCCTTTCAGAAGTTGATGCGGCCTGCCGCGGTTACGCCATGACCACGGTCAGACTATGTTTCTGATTCTTCAGTAGTGATCTGGTATTAAATTAATTATTAAATAATTAAATAAATTTTGTCCAAAAATAATCTTATCGATCGATCATTAACAAATCCAAATCCAAAGTCGAAGCCGAGCGAGCGACGACGACTGCTGAAGATTCAGAGAGGCTCTCTGAAATCCTCAGAGCGGTAGGACCGTGCCAGACTATGCTTTTGATTCTTCTCTGGTATTTAATTAATTATTAATAATTAAATCTAGTCCAAAAATAATCTTATCGAGCCAAGTGACGATAACGACAACGCGAGGGCTCATTCTCTTCAACTCCTTTTAAGAGTTTTGAGAAGTGATTCTATATATAAGCACACAAATGTAGTTGTCCTTCACCAATGAGGGACAAAGTGCAAGACAAAAGTTCACTTCTTCAAATTTTTATTTTTCCCTCTATTTTATTTCTCTTCATTTCCAATTCACACTTCTTCTACTTTAAAGCCCAATAGCTTAAAAGTTCAATAATTTCCCCTTGCCATAAAGTGATTTAATTAATACACCATCAATGCATAAAACTTAAAACTTATTTATTTATATACCGAAACTCTAGAAAGTCATACTATCTGTTCTTGAAAGCACGTAAAATACAAACCAAATGCTCATACGACCAAAGGAAATCTTGGAACTGAAATCCTTTAGGGATTATATTCCTTCTTCCGTTGTATATCAAGAATTATCCAGCTGCGATGACCTGGCATTTCATCAAACTTTTTACGAAACAAACTTAGCTAAGACAATAGGTAATAGTGTTATCCAGAAGGCAGAAATACCTTGCATACACATTAAGAAAGGGCCAGCATGCATCAAACTTAGAATATTGCACAAGCTCATGATACTATAATCAAACACCTAATATTAAAATTCTAGAAGGAACATTAAGTCCAAAACTCATAATACTATAATTTTTTTAAAAAGACAGCCCGATGTACAAATAAACATAATGTATTTATGCAAAGTTCAAGAAAAAAACGCACAAAGGAATATGATATAATAAACAAGTCATAATACAATCATTGATAATGACTGCTTCAAAAGATAATAGTGATGTTCGACCAACAAGCACAACGTCAACTAGCATCTTCCACCAGCATAGGGAACAAATTTACCCAGCTAAAGTTTAAAGAGATGAAAAGTATTAATACTATGACCAAATAACTAATATCAAAATTCAGAGAAAGAAATGTAGGGCTTAAGACATATTTTCTTGGTGGGGCAGCGTATCTTTTCTATCTTTTTGTTTTCAAATATTTTTTTAATGATAATCACACACTTTAAAGAATATATGGGTAGTTATTTTCAACTACCCAGTATAGTCCCATAAAGTAGGATCTGGGGAGGGTAATACGTAGATGAGCCTTACCTGAAAGGACAAAGAGGCTGTTTCCAATCGACCATCGGCTCAATGAAGGAAACATGCTGCTTACAAGATTTATGATTAAATGCTTTCTAACATTTTTGAGTCCACTAACAAATAACATATTAAAAACACAGAATGCCGTGTGGGTAATATTGTTGCTAATCCAGACACTTTAATCACATAATATATCAGAGGAATATGCATACAACATGAATTTGCAAAGCTAGTAGTTATAAAACATAGGTCCCATTACCCAGGAGAAAGCACAATCACTAAAATGGCAATAAACACAAGCTGAGAGTACTGACGTTTGACTGTCAACAATGACATAAGAGATTGTTGAATGGCCCCCTTCGGACACCTGAAACCAACACAATGGCCTGAAGCAACGTACTTTAATCTGACATTAGAGACAAATTGGATGCTTTAAAATTTTGATTGATTGAATAGATGCAGCTGGCTACATACAAGAGTAAAAGCTAAAACACACAAGAACCTTGCTGTTTGGCTAGCTCACCACAATAAAAGATGCATCAATTCCATCAGCTTTTAGTTCATTCAGTATTCTCTTCCCTTGGGAATCATCCGCAACCTACTAAAAGAGTTTGTGAGAATGTATATAATTCTATTCACATTCTTGTGGAGGAGTTAGAAGTATTAGAATATATTGTGTGTATTTTTTTATTATTGGTAGATTAATCTTTCATTATTGTACAATCCTATAGTTGGCAGGATTTGATTTCTTTCATTATTGTACAGTCCTATAGTATGTAGGATTTGATACCTCTCTGTACTCTATATATACTTTTGTGAACAATACGAGAAAATTAATTCTCCCAAAACTCTCTACATGGTATCATACGCCAGTGGCTTATCGCCAAAGAAACACTAATTCTTCCCTACCCGCGCCGCCGCCACCGCTGCACTAACCGGCAGCCCGCTGCCGCCGACCTTCTCGGTCCACCGCCTCTCTCTCCGGCGTCTTGCCGCGCCACCGCTGCACTAACCGGCAGCCCTCTCTCTCTCGACGTCGATCAGCGCCTCCTCTGCCTCGCGCTTCATGGCCGCTACGACATCCAACGATCTTCTCCAGCCGATTGCCATCAATGCATCGGCTCAAATCCCACTTAAATTGGATTCCACTAATTATCTGGCGTGAAAATTCCAATTCCGAACCCTTCTTACGGGTTACGACCTCCTCGCCTTCTTGGACGGATCGAATCCGTGCCCACCAGTCACTATCGTCGACAAGGAGGTAACTTCCCCCAATCCAGCATAACCTTACTAGATTCGCCAGGACAATCTTATTCTCAGTTCCATCATCTCGTCGATCACACCGACGATCATCTCCTTTATTGCCGCGGCAGAAGCCTGGGACATCCTCGCGCTCACATACGGCACTGCTTCTCGTGGTCGTATCATGTCTCTCAAACAGCAGCTCCATAATCCGGTAAAAGGTTCTAAATCTGTTACCGATTTTATGCACGGTATTCGCTTGATAGTGGATGAATTATCTCTCTTGGGTGTTACTGTTGATTCTGAGGATCTTGTCATTAAGGTTCTAAATGGTCTTGATGATCCGTATATAGAGCTCTCTCATGCTATCCAAGCTCGTGCATCTCCAATCTCTTTTGCTGAATTACATGACAAGTTGTTAAGCATGGAGGCTCAGATTACTGCCCGTGCGCCGGCCACCTCCGCCGCATCTGATTTGGCTCCGTCGGCTGCCTTCATCGCCGGATAGCAGTCCGGCCGTAACCGCTTCGGTGGACGGGGGCGCGGCCGTAGCAGCCGTGGTTTATCCTCCGACCGCGTGGTTACTCCACCAATGGCCAATCTCGTAGGTACAATGGGAAGTGCCAGTTCTGCAGTGAATTTGGCCACTCCGCGCGCCGCTATCCGTCCTATCCTATTTCCGGAACGAATCATCCCCCTTACGGTGGACCACTGCCGTGACCAGCATACGCTGCATCATCTTATCCGGCTGCTCACACAGCCCATCACTCTCCATCTGATTGGATCCTGTACTCTGGTGCCACTCATCACATAACAAATGATCTTGCCAACATGTCTCTTCACAGTCCTTACACTGGTTTCGATGATGTGGTTATTAGTAGCGGTGAAGGTTTAATAATTACACATACTGGCCAACTTTTCAGTTATTCATCTCTTTTATTTCCTGGGACTCTTTGTGTTCCACATATTCGTAAACATTTGATCTATGTTGCTCAATTATGTCGTCACAATAATGTTAATGTTTTTTTTTCTGATACTGATTTTCAGGTGAAGGATCGTCGCACGTGGGAAACACTCATCAGCGGCCCATGTAGGAACGACGCCTACTACTGGCCGGCAGCTTCCCGTCTCCCGTCCGCCCTCACGGCACAAAAGCTCCCTGCGTCATTGTGGCATTCTCGGTTTGGTCATTCGTCAGCTAAAATCCTACGTCATTTAGTGTCTTCTAGCAGTATAGCGTCCAGTAGTATGTCTGATTTTGCTTGTCTCTCTTGCAACCTTCATAAGTGTCATAAGTTACCTTTCTCTGAGTCAAGTTTATCTTCTACTGCTCCGCTGGAGCTTATTTTTCTGATGTATGGACCTCTCCAATTATTTCTAATGAAGGATTTAAATATTATGTCATTTTTGTTGATCATTTTTCTAAGTACGTTTGGTTTTTCCCTTTACGCCGTAAATCTAGTGTCTTACAAACCTTCACCACTTTTAAGTCCATTGTCGAAAAATACTTCTCTACTAAAATCATTACTCTGTATACTGATAATGGGGGTGAATCCTAGCTTTACGCTTTTTTTCTTGCCTCCCATGGCATCTCACATCTCACTTCACCTCCTCATACACCTCAACACAATGGCTATGCTGAACGCCGTCACCGTCATATTGTCGATACTGGTCTCACTCTCCTTCATTATGCCTTTGTCCCTCTCATTTACTGGCCTTATTCCTTTGCCATAGCAGTCTATCTCATTAATCGTCTTCCCATGAAAAATCTCTCGATGCTCTCCTCCTTTGAGTCTCTTTTCCATAGGCGCCCCAACCTTGCCAAACTGCGTGTCTTCGGCTGTCAATGCTTCCCTTGGCTTCGGCCCTACACCTCACACAAAATGGAACCCAGATCTCGTGCATGTGTCCTCTTCGGCTACTCATCTACTCAAAGCACATATCTATGCTTTGATCCCTCAACATCTAAAATCTTCGTCTCGCGTCATGTCACCTTCCATGAAGATATCTTCCCCTTCTCCAAATTGTCTAACCCTGAGTCTCCACCCGTACCCATTCCGGTCACCCTAGAAGTCCTTCCGCTGCCTCCTCCAGTACCTGCAGCCGCTCCCACTAGCGATCCTTCACTGGACGCACTGCCGGTGCCAACGCCCGAGCCACCAGCGCCTCATACGGAACCGCCAGCTGCTCTCGCCGCCGCTACACCCACTATGCCGCCACCTTCATCCTCTCAGGGTGGTCATCTCATGCAAACTCGCAGCAAAAATAACATCTTTACGCCTAATAAGAAGTTTGGTATGTCTGTTGTATCCTCTCCAGCTGTTACAGAACCTCAGATTATGTCTAGTGGTATGTCTGATGAGCGTTGGCGCTCTGCTATGTCATTGGAGTTTGATGCTCTGCTACGGAATGGCACTTGAGATCTTGTTCCACCTGATTCTTTACAGAATGTTGTGGGCTGCAAGTGGGTTTATCGTATCAAACGAAAGCCTGACGGTAATGTGGATAAGTTCAAAGACCGACTTATTGCGAAAGGCTTTCATCAGCGACCAGGTGTCGACTTCCAGGAGACTTTCAGTCCGGTTATTAACCCGGCAACTGTGCGTTTGGTTCTCAGTATAGCTGTATCCAAGGGCTGGCCTTTTCGTCAAATGGATGTGAACAATGCCTTTCTCCACGGGAGGCTTACAGAGGATGTCTATATGGCACAACCACCGGGTTTTGTTGACAAAGCCTATCCATCTTATGTTTGTAAGTTACAGAAAGCTATTTATGGTCTCAAACAGGCACCCCGGGCATGATACAGTGAGCTCCGCCAATGCCTTTTTGCCATGGGTTTCGTCAACACTACCTCTGACACTTCGCTCTTCGTCTTTCAGCAATCTGGTATTACAGCCTATTTTTTGGTATATGTTGATGATCTCATATTGACTGGTAATGACTCTGCCTTCTTGAACCGTGCGATTGACTCTCTTGGGACTAAATTTTCTCTTAAAGACATGAGTGATCTATGCTACTTTCTTGGTGTTGAGGTTCTGCGCAGCTCTAAGGGGTGTTTTCTTTCTCAGCGTAGGTATGTTGTTGATCTTTTGACTCGTCATAATATGCTGGAATCCAACCCTGTTCAGACGGCAACGGCGGCGTCCACCCGCCTTCATCTGGCCGACGGCTCGGCTCCTGCCGACGCATCCGCCTATCGACAGGCCCTTGGGGGCCTCCAGTATCTCTCCTTCACTCGTCCTGATATCTCCTTTGCTGTGAATAAACTCTCACAGTTCATGCACGCTCCTACTGTCACTCATTGGGGTGCAGTTAAGCGCCTCTTCCGGTATCTGAATGGTACGCGTGACTTCGGAGTCTGGCTGCGTCCTTCATCTGCTATACCTCTGCATTGTTTCTCTGATGCTGATTGTGGTGGAAACTGTGATGACCGCTCCTCAACTGGTGCCTATGTTGTCTTTCTGGGGCCTAATCCTATTTCCTGGAGCTCCAAAAAGCAGCGTTCCGTTGCACGATCTTCTACTGAGGCTGAATATCGTGCCATTGCTTCTGCTGCCGCTGAAGTCTGTTGGCTTCATTCACTGCTGCGCGAGCTTCATGTCCCTCTTCCGGCTGCTCCTGTCATTTACAGTGACAGCATTGGCGCCACTTACCTCTGTGCCAACCCTGTGTTTTATTCGCGCATGAAACACATCTCCATTGATTATCACTTTGTTTGTCAATTGGTTCAGAATAGGTCTCTTCGTGTTGCTCACGTATCCTCTGCTGATCAGCTTGCTGATGCTCTCACAAGCACTTATCTCGTCCTCGGCTTCTTCTGCTAATGTCCAAGATTGGCGTGTCCTCCGGCCCTCCATCTTGAGGGGGCGTATTAGAATATATTGTGTGTATCTTTTTATTATTGGTAGAATATTCTTTCATTATTGTACAATCCTATAGTTGGCAGGATTTGATTTCTTTCATTATTGTACAGTCCTATAGTTAGTAGGATTTGATACCTCTCTGTATTCTATATATACTTTTGTGAGCAATACGAGAAAATTAATTCTCCCAAAATTCTCTACAAGAAGAGGAAGGGAGCATAGAAAATTAAGAAGAGTATGCAGGGAGACAATCAATGATATTCAACCCTTTTTCAACAATAGAGGCAGCAAGAGTAAAGAAGCAGAGTGAATCAGAGTAGTGAGTTTATTTTCTTATTCGACATACTATTCGATGTAAACAGTATGCAGGGAGACAATCAATGATATTCAACCCCTTTTCAACAATAGAGGCAGCAAGAGTAAAGAAGCAGAGTGAATCAGAGTAGTGAGTTTATTTTCTTATTCGACATACTATTCGATGTAAACAGTAAATGCTTCAATCTTTTTAGATTATGGGATAACTTCGCCTTCTCAAATTCTCACATTAAAGTGACAATATGTCTGAGTCTTATTGGTGCAATCATCATTTGTCTGCTGTAATAGATCCGTTTGGTATGATAAAATTTTAACCTTGACAACAATGATTATTATAAGATTGAAACATGAGAAACTGTATAACCATTTGAGATATCTGTAATTGTTTCAACCAAGAAATTAAGCAATATGAGCTTCCGGATTTGCTTGAAATTGCTGGCTCTACTTCAACACATACATCAACAATAATGATGCAGCATACATTAGCTGCAGCGGACCGCTTTGGTTTAGATAGGTTGAAACAGTTAATGCGAGGCTAAATTATGAGAAGAAGTTAATGTGGATACAGTGGCTACGACTCTTTCCCTTTCGGAGCAGCATCAGTGCCTACAGCTTAAAGCCATACGTTTGAAATTTGCAGCAACAAACTTGGGAGGTGCGTGTAGTCCGTAGATGTGAGAAGTGCAGTGTTTCAGGTTATGTCATTTCTAGTTTTTCGATGTCTGTTTATCTGCAGACATGTTTTGTCTCTGATCATTCATTTTCAGTGCATTTGTGCATACTTCAATATAGTACAGTTCAAATGATAACCCAAGATAGGAGTTGGTGTCCATAGACCAGAGCAATAGTACCTTGAACTCCTTTTGGTGAATGACTTTTGGATATGCTTAGGTTCTGAAAATTCTCTGCTGAACATCATTTTCAGAAACAATCTCTGTTGTAATCTTGCTGAGGGACCTTGTTTTTTTGTATAAAAAGGTGATTTTGGCTTCCAATAGATTATTTTTGGTGTTGAGTTCAGGAATTGGTTGCGAGGTATCTACAAAAATGGGTATCCATGGGAATATAATAACGAGATCTCCTTTAAAACTTCTTTAAAATGTTTTGGAGCTCTTGGTGGAGGATTGTTGAATATCTGTACTGCCAGTTCGTTAGGCTCCTAGGCTTTGGCGGACATATTGCTTAAATTCTTGAAAGAATATGTTAGTGTTTTGGCTAATGGAGTTAGTATCTTTGAAAAGGATGGATCTTTAAGATTTGCAGTTGCATTTTCTAAAGGAACCTCCAAATTCTGATAGCCAACAAGTTACATTGAATTTTATCAATCTGCTGCCTTGTTTAGCTCGTTCTCTAAGTTTTTTGTTAGTTAATGTGGTCGGGTCCTGTACGTGCGAGAAGCTAGCTTGTCGGAGATGCATGTTTGCAGGTGCTTCAGGGGGTGGACGTCCACAATTCACCTCTACCAAATCTAACCTAGATGGGGTTTACTAGACCCAATGTTACTAGTTGCGGATAGTTATATGGTGAGATCTAACCTTTGCATCAATCTTTTATAGCAAGGGGGCAATGTATGGAGATGCTCCGCCTGCAATTGTTCTTGTTGGCCACAGGTTGTACTTTCTTCATGAAGTTAGTTCGCATTCAAATTTTCACGCATTTGTTTGACTAGTTACTACGTTTGGAATAACTTTGTTTAGTAGTGCAATGTCTACTTATAGCACTAAAGGTTTATGCACTACTGAGTGGAACAACCCATAGGAGATCAATCCCAAATAAGTTTTAGGTTGATATACTAACTGAAAACATCATTTCCAAGATCATACAGTTTTAGGACAAATAAAGGATCAGTTTATCGGAGATAGTATATTACATTCTGGCCTTGGTATACAAATCTAAAGAAGCCATTTCTGCTCATGCAAAATTTTTTGGAGGACGTTCTCGCTCTCATCTCTGTTGTGTTTAGCTAAATAAAAGATAATGTGTTATATCGCTTCTAAGTAGCTGCAAGCTACGAAGCACAGAGCTTTTCACTTGGACGTAATTTTCCTTGACATTGTTTATGCTACCTCAGTATTTTTTGTTTTGTGAGAAAGAGCGATAGCTCAGTAATTTAATAATGGAGTTAGTTGTAGTGTTGCAGTGGTCTGTAAACAAAATCGATCTCTGTTGCATCCATCAGATCTATAGTTGCTTAGAACTTTTAACTCATTGATGTGCCGCATTTCTTCGCCTTCCCCATTTTCTTCCAGTCGGAAGAATCCTGAAATGTATCTTTATTTCCTTTCTCCTTTTCTTGGTTGATCTGGATTCTTGTCATTTGTTCCCATATATTTGTTACCAAGAATGAAAATTGGTTTGATAGTATAAGAATAGGATGTAAATCTTTCACTCAAATGGAGTTTTAGTCCTGCTATGAACGAACTATTTCTGCTTTTTATTTTAATTTAGTGCATGCTCAGGTTTTCTTATGTTTAGATAATTATTTACGCTATTTCTGCTGGAGTTACTAATGCTCTTTTGTCGTTGTTTTTGTTTTTCCTTTCCTTCACTGAGCCGAGGATCGATTGGAAACAGCCTCTATGTTCTTTTGGGTAGGGGTAACGCTCGTCTATATATTACCCTCTCCAAACCCCACTTTGTAGGATTATACAAGATAGTTGTTGTTGTTGTTGTTTCAACTAAGAAATATACACAACAATTAAGATCAACCAAACATGAATAATGATTTCATCATTGAAGAAAAATTATTCTAAGGAAAACACATTTAACAACTTAGACGCAATTATAACATAAAATTAAAGTTTTGTTATATATGAACACAAAAACAATAACAACAACAATAATAATCTAGTGACGCTCTGGACTGCGTATTGTCCCTATCCTAAATGGCAGAGATTTTGTTAAATATGAATATGAGATTTTGTTAAAGAATAAAATAATTACAAATTTGTCACTAGGTGGTCCTAAAGAGCATCTAGCATCAACTACAAACAAAGTATATTGGATGATAGTGGGGAAGGGTAGACAAGAGAAAGAAAAGCATAGCCTTCGAAAATAAAGCAAAGATGTTGAACTGATCATCCCACACACAAAGCTCAAAGCTAGCGTAGGCACTCCAAAAGAAAGAATCCTAACCATTCCCCACGCAACCTCTTTGCTCCCCACATTCTCTTCTATCCTAAAATGCCCTTCTCCAACCAAAATGAAGTGCCCCAAACCTTTCGAGGGGCTGCACTTTCAGGAATGTGTTATATCCATTTTATTCTAACGAAGTATTGATAGTTTCTTTTACATTTTAAACTCGTGACTTATAAATCATAGAAAAATAATTTTATTATTGTTGCAAGTCATTTTATGAAAAATCTTTAGTACGATAATATATAAAAGTTAATTAAACTGTATTTCTTTATCCTTTATTATAAGGGTAGGACATATTAATACAAAATATGCTATACTAGATTCCATAATGGAAGTACGAGAAACTTCAAAATTTACCCTACAAGGCTCTCTTGTACTCTCTCAAAAACATGATCTAATGAGTATTCTTAAAGGCAAATTCAAAATTTTAATTTTACGATTTAAGGTTTTAGCGCTGAACACGTTAATTATATTTAAACTTATATGTTTATTTATTATTTCTGTAATTTTAATAAATTTTTATTCAATTAAATCAGTCACTAGCATACTACATCCAACCCGAGTATTCTACTCATATGAAAAGATTATTCCAGAAGAGTATTTCCTTTCACAAGGATAAGATTGTCAAAAGAGTGAAATAGTTAAAGAAAAACGAAATAAACCATAGCTTGAAATCAGGTCACTCCTTCCAAAAACTTTCTTCATTACTCTCTTTTTCAATACTTTCCCTTATCGCTAAGATTTCTCTCATCCATCTGATCTTCTTTTCACATTCTGCAACATAAAACAAGATCCAAAAAAACACCAAGTTTCCTCTCTATTCTTCAATGGGAGATAATACAGCTCCTCAAAATTCAAAAAAACAAAAGAAACTAGACTCTGAAGTTCTTGCAAAACCTAGTAAGTTTTATAATCATTTTCTTTTCAAATCTTCCCTTCTTGTGTTTTTCCTAGTTGTACTTCCACTTTTCACTTCAGAAGCTCCTGAATTCATTAACCAAACTCTGCAAACAAGAAGTTGGGAAGTTCTTCAGCTAATATTTGTTGGTATAGCTGTTTCATATGGCTTATTTAGCAAAAAAAGTAATGAAAAAGAGAAGGAAAATAGCTCTAAATTTGATAATGCTCAATCATATGTATCTGGATTACTTCAGGTTTCATCTGTTTTTGATGATGAAACCGAAATTCATGACGAAAACAAAGTTCAAACTTGGAATAATCAGTATCATAGAGGTAATAATCCAGTAGTGGTAATTGCTAAAGAAAGTCATGGTTTAAATGAACATAGAGCTGTTAGTTCAAGAATTGGTGAAAAGCCTTTGCTTTTACCAATTCGAAGCTTGAAATCTCGTGTTCTTGATTCTGATATGGTGGAAGAAACTAATGGAAAATCCAATATTGGTTTAAAGGATTTTATAGTGTCAAGTCCTAAGAAAATGGTGGAGAATATTGAGGAAAATGTTGTCCGTCCATCGCCAATTCCTTGGAGATCAAGATCAGCAAGAAATATGGAGATTAAAGAAGATGAAAATAATAATAATAATCATCCTCTTAAATCTCTATCTCCTTCAAAAAAGGATTCTGGATTTAACAAGATTGAACCATTTTCTTTAAGATCTCAATCATTTAGATTACCTAGGCCTAATAACTCAAATTCCTCTTCAGCAAAATATCTTTCTCCTTCACAATCCTTTTCATCGCTAAGAAAATTGTCCCCTACACTTTCCTTTTCATCAGAATCACAAGCCAAGATTGTTGAAGATGTAGATAGAAAGAAAAGTTTTCGCAAATCGTCTCCTCCTCCACCACCTCCACCACCACCTCCACCACCACCACCTCACTTCTTCTATAAGAATTCTCCTCTGATGAAATCAAGTTCTAGCGTAAGAAATGAAAGTGTTTCTACTGAGAAGGAACTGAGGAGAAGTATTAGGAGTGTGCCAATGGAATCGAGTAGCAATGAAAAATTCCAACCACTAAAGAAAGCATATTCAGGGAAAGAATTAAGGTCATTCATTGGTAGTGCAAGAGCAAAAGAATATGGTGAAGAATTCATAGCAGAAGAAATTGAAGAAACTTTTGGTGTAAACAGAGGATCATCAACTGATAAACTAATGCATGAAAGTTACAACTTTGGATCAAAACCAAGATTTATGGAGTTTCCAAATGAAGAGAAGAAAGAATACGTCGAAAAGTTTCTTGTTGAAACTGATCAAGAAGATTCAGAGGGTGAAAGTGAAGAAGATTACTTTGAAGAAAATCCAGAGAAAACAGAAGTTATAACGCAGAGTACATTTAGTGATGAAGGGCCAGATGTTGACAAGAAAGCTGATGAATTTATAGCCAAATTTAGAGAGCAGATTAGGCTTCAGAGAATTGAATCAATCAGAAGATCAGCAGGACAACCTGCTAGAAACCTTGTAAGATAACCTTGTTCTATTTAATGTGATCAAATTCACCTTATTTAGTTATATGGTTGGCAATTTCATAAAAGAAGTTTTCTTTTCAGTTTCCCTATTTATACATCCTGAGTTTTCTGGTATACAGAGATTTTAGCATTGTAATTATGATATAATTACCTCTGCTTCCTCCTGTAACTGATCTGTTATCATGAGGCTTATTATTATTATTATTATTGGCAGGGACGGAAGGGGGTTCCGTGTGAATCCTCTAGCCGGAAAATTATACCGTATCGTATAAGGCAAAATCCATTTATAGCATATTTTGAATTTTTTTAATACAGCCTAAAATCTTTATGAGGTTGTTGGTTTAATTCCCAACGGTTACGGTCTTTTTTTATTTTTTAACTTTTTTTTTTTGAATCCCCTTAATGGAACGAAGATCCTCTAATTATCCCATGTTATATGCCTGATTAAATGTTCTGACTTTCCAAAATGTGATGTTGGCTTTCAGTTTCTTGCATGTTTTCACTTTACGCTGCATTCTAGCCAGGGGCGGACGCAGGGGGCGGAAGGGGTTTATCCGAACTCCCTTCGTCGAAAAATTACACTGTATATATAAGGTAAAATCTGTTTTTTTATCTTTATATATTATGTTTTGAACCCCCTTAACACAACTCAAAAGTGTAGTTTAGTGATCAAGGGGTTCAAAATATTCATAAGGTCATAGGTTCAATTTTCACTATCTACAAAAAAAAAAAAATTTGAACCCCTTCCCAGAGATCCTGCGTCCGCCACTGATTCTAGCATAGGCGAGCAGCTTCGACGACACTCACTACTTTTCACTCGAACTATATATACATATGTTAAAAAAAAACTATATCGGAGTATTATAAAGTACATATATTTTACACCAATATACTTTAAATTTTGAATTCGCCTCTTCTCCAATAGTTTACTAAATGGCTTCTATGTTAAACATGTACCAATTAGACCATCCAATTCAGGACATTTGCAGTGCATTCGTTCTAGGGTAAACATTGTTATCAACCACAAAGACTTAAAACTTGTCACCGAAACGAAGCTTCATGTCCAATCTCTGACATAATAGGGTATGAGTCACAATATGATCATATGTTAACTACGAAATTAACCTTATTATTAATATTACGCGATTGATAAGACATACGATGACTCTAAATGAATGACAATTTATTAGGTGCAACCTCGACATGGTCACAACCACTTATTGCCAATTTGGTCACGGCCACTTATTGTCAGCTCATAAAGCTTACAATTATAAATATCAGGAGGGAGAACTTTAAGAGGGGCTGTTTCTTCCACACTATGAAGGAGAGAGAAATTAATACACTACAATACTCATATGATGAGGGGAAGGAACACCATTGTAAGGCTATGAAACTCTTCGAGAGGCAAGATCAAACCACTACAATCAAAATCTCCTCATATATTTTCCTCTAACTCTTAATGCTGGTTCTTCATATATTTCGCCTGGTCCAATAATTTATTATGATTTGTTATGATTTACCCTTAGTTATTTTGGTTGTTTTTCGCTTGTAAAGTATATTAATAACTTTTGAGCCAAACAAATAGCAGTAGTACAAATTACCTACCTCAATAAAAAAGTGCAACCCAGTATAATCTCATTTTGTGGGGTCTGGGGAGGGTAGTATGTACGCAGACCTTACCCCTACCCTAGGGTAGAGAGGCTGTTTCCAAATAGACACCCGGCATCCTTCCCTCCAAGAACTACTCACCTTTGCTCTTGGGGAGACTCGAACTCACAACCTCTCGGTTGGACCCAATCAAAAAAAATTGAAAATTGATCAAATGAGGAAATATATTCACTGGAGATGACAATTCACGTCATAACAAAAGAATTATTGAAATGCAAATAAGAATTAACCTTAATAGTAGCTCAACTAACCACTTAAAGTAAAAATAACCCATAAATATATAATTTATGAATAATCGTGTGTAATTTATGTATACCTGGAAAAAGAAAACAATGAATTCTGCTAGCTATTTACTATTTGTGGAAAAATAGCTTGCAAGTGTCTTCAGATTGATGGGCCGTTGGGCAAGTAGAAACACACTATCTTGCTCCATTATGTTTCAAGATAACTTTTGACCCATTAAACGCAACAACTAGGACACCTCCCTATTGCACACACTTTCTTTACACATGTACATTTTTTTGGCATTTGCATCTATACTCGTTTTTTGTGTCACATTTTAATTTGTGTTCGTTTTAAAAAAAATTACAAGCGTACCCATTTTTTCACATAAAGGGTTGAAGTTTTTCTTTTGTACTGGAAAACTTCAGCTCTAGCTCTAGAGCTTAAGTTTTTCAGTTATAAAATAAAAACTTAAACTCCAGTTATAAAATAAAACTTAAGCTTAATCTAGAGCTTAAGCTTTCCAGTTATAAAATAAAAACTTAAGCTCTAGAGCTTACGTTTTCCAGTTATAAAATAATAACTTAAGTTCTAGAGCTTAAGTTTTCCAGTTGTAAAATAAAAACTTCAGCTCTATGGGAGAAGGGAGGAGAAAGAGAAGCTGAAGGTTTTTTAAAAGTGGATACGGATGCAAACAAAAAGACAAAGCTGTTACATATTAAAATGGGGCGTACAAATATGGCGCCCCATGCAATTTTTACCCTTTTTTACTATATAAACATTAATATTCTTTATTTTTATTTTTTTGGAACAAGAATGAAACATGAACATCAAAATGATTAGAAGGAAATTCAAAAAACCAGTAGCATCCTTACTCAAGTTGAAAATAAGCCGTTAGTAATAAATTTTATTGGATAAGCGCTTTAGTAATAATTTTATTGGTTATCTTAATCTTACTTATTGTTTCTGTCACAAATATTATTGGTTATCTTAAGACAAAAGGGGTTGCTGATGGTAAGCAACCCCCATTTCCAATCGAGAGGTTATGAGTTCGAGTCTCCCCAAGAGCAAGGTGAGAAGTTTTTGGAGGGAAGGATGTCGGGGGTCTATTTGGAAACAGCATCCCCAGACCCCACTAAGTGAGATTATACTTGGTAGTTGTTGTGGTATCTTAATCTTTACTTATTGTTTCTGTCACAAATATTTTGGAGAAAAAGCGAACATGTGAATATTAGAGGAAGTTAACATTTAAAAAAAATTATCATTTGTGAAATAAGAAGTTAGAACTATGCATTTTGGTAGCAACTTTAATTGATTATCTCAATCCAATTTATTGCTTAGCTAGTCCGAAATTATACCTAACAATGTATTTAATCTTAAATAAGCTAACAACGCAAACAAAATCCTGACACCATCAATATAGTTTAACCAAATTCATTTAAGTTACCGCCCTATTTTATAGACTAGACTAGATTAACATATATATCTGGTTTGAAGTTAAAGTAAATGTTATAGTCAGAGGTGAATACACTATACAGCATTTAAATACAATAGTAGCATTTAAATACTATAGGTTCAACCTTTAAGACTATTTAGATTGAACTTATTATACTTTTAAAACTGTGGGTTCAAATCTATTATTTGCTACAAATTTAATAAATTTTAGGTATAAATTTATACTTTGCGTTCAGTTAAACCCGTGACTTATGACGCTGCATGCGCCCTGGTGCAGCCCTGGTTAGAGTGGGGGAAAATACTAACATGCCACGCTAGTATCTACGTTGTTACATCTTTTACCTATTCAACCAAACATCTCACTGAATCAACAAATATGCATTATTAAATTGCAAATGACCAGACATTGACGAGAACAACAAGAAGCAATTAACCAACAAAACCCAGAAAATGAGGAACCGAAAACCAATAAATACTGTTTTCTGCACATGTTTGTCTTCTTGCTTTATAATCTAGCCTCTAAGTAATAATCATTTGAATTGAATGAGCAAACATTTCAAAAGTAAATGATTAGAAAGTAGACTTTTTAATTATAGTAAACAAAATTCTATTCATTTCTTTACATCTAAAAGTTGTGGGGAAGGAAACCATTAGTACTAAAGAGAGCAAAAAAGGCTAACCCTAATTTGTCAATACAAGAAAAAGGATAGGGTCAATAATAGAAACCAGAGATTCTTTGACCCACAAAATCCCCCATTCCCAACAACCATATCATAGACATATATTCATATTTTCACATACAAACATTATAACTACTACAGTTTTGTCATCTCATATTTTTCCACAAGAGGGGTTTGTTGAGTGTCCATTTTACCAAAATGCCCTAGCACGATAATGAAACTCAAGATCTCGGGTGAAGGGATTGTGGAGTGTCGGCCCAAAGGTTAAATGGCATGGGCCTATGTTGGGCCGGGCCCACATGTGAAGATGTGGGACCGGATGAGGTTGAGGGGCCCCCGACACGCTCACATGAAGGACACATGGTAAGGGTGGTAGGAGGAGTCATTTGCATGTAGAATTGAGGTGAAAGCTTAAGTGCCCTCAACTCTTGAACTTCCTTCAGTAATCTCCGGTTTTCCTCTGTCAAATTCTCACAACATCTCTTCAAAAATTCGCAGTCAACTTCTGTTTGCTTCAACTTTGTCCTGTTTCATAAAAAATTGCATCAACCCCATTAGTCAAAAGCTCAATCTTCATTTAAGAAAAAACACTATTTTAAAATGATTTTAACTAATATTAATGATTTGCTAGTGTAAAATAAATTCTTAACCGTGTATATATTGCAGCTAATCTGAGCCAAAAGTCTATTAAAAACAGGTTCATAGGTAGATATAAGGTCTGGGTACAAACTATCCTACCCAAACCTCACATGTAATAAATAAATGGCTTCTTGTTGTTGCAACATATTGCAGCTAAAATCCAAATAAATTAGCAGTTGCCTGCCTTTATTTGTTAATTTTTTGTTCCAATGCATATGAACAGTTGCTTATAGATGCTATAGTATATTTTAGTGATCTATTATATACTGTAAATATAGCAAGTTGTCTAATGTTTATGAACAGTTCATTTATTAATTACTGTATTGATACTATTAGTTGGTTTGAATATAGGTTATGTTGCTGAGATTTAGTTATCTTGCTATTATTTTTTATGCCTTATTTGTTTTTGTTGTATTAAAAATAACAATTTCAAATTTATTAAGAAAAAGGTATAAGTTATCCTTGATACTAATATTCCACCCTTCCCGATACTAATTTAATCCCGGAATAACTTATCATAGGTTTACAAACCAAACAAAATATTAAATTTTCATCCCAACACTGTTACCACTTATACCCCATACCAAATGACCCCTTAATGTTACGTTGAACTCCATGACACTTCTCGAATCCGTTCAAAAAGATCTTTTTTAAATAAAAAAAAAACATAAAGGATTGAGATGGTCATTATTCATTATTGCTATCATTTTCAATATCATTATAATCATTATTCTTAAGAAAGTGAAGAAAATCCCAAAAATACCCTAGAAAGAAGACAAGAATATCTCACCTTGCCCTCCTGTTCTGAAACCAGACCTCAACTTGCCTAGGTCTCAATCCCAGTCTTTTAGCCAAAGCCAGCTTTTGTTTCTGCAAAAACCAAAGTACACAGACCATTAGTCAAATCTAATCTTTATACTAAACGAAATGTCGAAAATACCCCTGAAAACAATTATTATTACAAGAAATTAAACTTACAGGATTGAGAGTGTTGTGTTCTTTGAAAGTCTCTTCGAGAATGGCAGATTGGTCTTTTGAAAGCCGAAGTTTCTTTCTAGAAGTTTCTCCGTCTTCTTCATCAGAAGCCCTTTCTATTTCATGCTCCTCACAGTTATTTGTCTCTCTTTCGCTTCTCTTATTTCCACTCACACTCGAAATGGTGCTGTTATTAGGTGATGATACGCCGGCTTCTTCATCGGCGTCCGCCGTCGCCGGCAGCCGGTTCACGTCTATTACCTTCAGAAATGTCCTTGTCTCCACTCTGCATGTCTCCGAGTTCCGATCTGTGAATTAGTACGAGTTTAAGTTCCATGCACAGACATAATACAAAAAAATTACAGAACCAAGTCATCTATAAAATAAATTATTACAAGCAAATCTCTGGAACAATTATTAATTATAATATAGTGAAAATGGTAACTAGTATACTATTTAAACTTCAATGATAATGAATTTTTATTATTTTTGCATATTATTGGAAAATCTAATACCCTTCAAAGAATGAGACTTTTTAATAGACAAAAACAGACTCATTTTTGTCTTCAACTTTTTTATTAAAAGGGCAGATTAAAAGGAGAAAATGTTTAAAGAAAGGTGAGATTTTAACCAGATCTGAAGATTATAGGTAGGAAGAAAAGATGAGATTTGAGAAACATGCATAGATCAAGGGTAAATTAGGAGTAAAAACAAATTACCTGAAGAAGGGAAAGAATCAGTCCAAGAAGTTTTGTGAAAGAGATTAAAAGGTGAAGATGAAGGGATGAGATTGAGCTGATGATGTTGCAAAGGATTATTGGTTGTACTATTCTTGTTATTATCTGGAAAACTGAGGCTAAGACTCAACCCCAAATCTTCTTTCTCAACCATCATTTTCTTTTCTTTTCTTCAAATCCTGGTGATTTGTGTTTAATTTTTCTTCAATGGTTTCTTGAGAAATGAGAATTTTCAGGGTTTCAGATGAGAATTAATGGGGAGATATAGAGAGAGAGAGAGAGAGAAAGGAAATTTGTATTTGTAGTGATATGAGTAGGAAGTGCAAATGAAGGTCTTATATAGAAAAGATACAATGCAATTTTTGTCCTTTTACTTTTATTTTTCAATTTCTTGGAGAAAAGTAGTGCTTAGAATAGTGCAGTATGGGGAGTGTTTTTTGCACAAAGGGTCAATGATGAGAAGAAGTGTGAGGGGGTAGCCAATTATCACAAATCATAGCTTTTGCCTCCTCTAAATTATTACCACCATTTTCTATGGTCCTTTCTTAAAGGGACCCATTTCCTTCTTTCAATAAACCCTTTTCTCACTACTGCGGTAAATGTGAGAGGAGCAAGAATTGTGATAGAGGAAACAATTATTTAAAATGTCATATATTTTCATTAAATCATTGGAGTATTTAGTGGCAGTTATCCGTCGGTTTAGTTCGGTCGTAAATGTTATTAATTTGGCATATCGATTATTAATTTATAAATATATTAAATTAATAATTAAATCGATAAAATATTGAGTATCGATTAATCGTGTCGATCTATATCGATTCGATCATTGATTTATCCAATAGGAATAAAAATATTTAAAGTTTTTTAATTAGAAATCGTGATCATCTATTAAGAGAAAAAGAATGGAACTGAAATTTTGTTCTTGCTAACTATCTCACTGTGGACGGGCATAATTCAAAAAAAATATAAAATTTTAATCTTGTAAATACTAAAAAAAATCAATGCAATAATAGAAACAAATAGAAAAGATAAAATTTGAACAATTAATTCTTTGAAGTTTAAAATTAAAAATCTTAACTGAAAAATTAAGATGAGAAATTTACAACAACAACAACTATCCAGTATAGTCCCATAAAGTGGGGTCTAGGGAGGGTAATATGTAGACGGGTAAGATGAGATTTAAAACTTACTCTAAGGATTAAGGTCTGAATATTAAGAGTAACTGTCGAGAGAATGATAATAGGAAAATGAAGCCATAAGATGGCTTTATATATTTAGTAGGTAAAGTTATAATTTTGTTAAAGCTTATTGGGCTATCAGTTAAACCGTTAATAAATTAGACAAATCGAAAGCCGAACCGATAACCCAATATATAGTCAAACCAGAGGCGGCTTAATAGTATTGGAAGCCTGAAGCCAAAATGTATAAGAGGCCTTAAACTTATTTAATAATTGTAGATATTTTTGTTGAAGTTTTTTCCTGTCTTTTTTACCTTTTTAGATGCAATTTCATCTTGACGGTATAACCAACCCCTTTGAGTGAAACATTACTAATCTTTGATAAGATTTTATTAGATTTAATTTTGATTTTTTTCTTTTCACATGACCGTCAACATAACTTACTATATAGCATTGCCTCCTACAGTAATAATTAAGTAGAAATTTGTATTTGCAAAGATGATATATGTTTTATTATCTAATTAGGTTGAAGCGTGCCAACAAAGATCTTGAAAGAAAATATCTTACAAAGTTAGAGTTGTAAATAAAATTTATTCAAGTTGTAGTAAAAAGAACTAGAAAGTAACTGAATATTTAATTGCCTTTCACTTTTATTTGAATTTTCTCAACCAACTCCGATGAAAGACAACATAAAATATAAAACTATATTATTAGTGATTGGTGACAAGGTAGCAAAAGATGGTTGAAAATTTATTTTATCACTATTTAATAAATATAATTAATATTTAAAGTATATATAAAAAGAGTATCATTTTGGGCCTCTAATTTTGTGAGGCCTAAAACGACCGCTTTATGTTAAGATCCATAGAAGCGTTGGATTGAAAGAAAAATGAAGAAGATGAACAGTGATAGAAGAGAGAGAAGAGAGAGAGTTCTGAAGAGGCTTCTGTGTGTTTGTTTCTCTCGAATGTTCTATACAGCTGTGTATTTACAATATATCAAAAATGAGAAAAGCAAAGAGGAAAAAATATCTGTGTGTGTGTGTTTACATTGTGTACAAATAAATATAATGGCTATTGTTGCAATGGCTATTTGTTCAATGTGGCTACTGCTGCTGCTTCAGTTTGGGCTATTGCCGCTGCTTCAGTTTGGGTTGAGCCCAACATCTCAACACCCTCCCTCAAGCTGGAGGGTGGGTAAACACCCAGCTTGGGCAAGAAAGAATGATGCAACATACCAGTCAATGGCTTAGTGAAAATGTCAGCAAGTTGAGAACCAGACACAACATGTTGCAGTGTAATGAGACCTTCCTGAAGCTTGGTCCGAATGAAATGGCAGTCAAGCTCAATGTGTTTTGTCCGCTAATGAAAAACAGGATTGTTGGCAATGTGGATGGCAGCTTGGTTGTCACAAAAAACAGGGACAACAGAAGAGAGAGGGAACCCAAAATCAGAGAATAAACGAGTGAGCCAAGTAATTTCTCCAACAACTTTGCTCATAGCTCTATATTCAGCCTCAGCTGAAGACAAGGACACCACAGGCTGCTTTTTTGCCTTCCAGCTGATCAGTGAACCCCCTAAAAATATGCAGAAACCAGAGACAGACCTTCTAGTATCAGGGCATGAGGCCCAGTCACTGTCACAGTAGGCTGATAATTCCTTAGTCATGGCAACCTGCCAGGCAGGATCAGAGGCAGCTTGCTGGTAGGAAGTGGGCTCAACATGTGCAATGTGGACTGAGCTATTACAGCAAGAGGAGAAAGAACTAGTGCCAGAAAGGGAAGGGGGTAGATTACAAATGTATTGTTGAAGATGGGCAGGAGGCACATGAGGTCTGGATGACCTTCTAAGAACAGGTAACACAGGGTCTGGTGGGACAGAGGAAGGGGGAGAGATGGTAGGGTGAGGGACTGAATTATCAACAGCAGGACAGGGGTGAGAGATAGGAGGAGAAGGGGAAGGAGAAGTATTAAATGTTGAGGGAGAGCTAAGCAGGGAGTCTTCAACAGTAGGTGAACACACAGGGAAGGAAGGAACAAGGGAAGGTGGAACAGAAGAGGTCCTTCCTGAAGAATCAAAAGGGAAGACATTCTCATGAAAAGTAACATCCCCGGAGATGAGTGTTAGTTTGGTTTTCAAATTATACAGCTTGTAGCCCTTTTTACCCAGTGGATATCCCAGGAAAACACAAGGGTCAGCTCTTGGATGGAATTTGCTTCTGTGCTGGTTGGGTATAGAAGCAAAGCAAAGGCACCCAAAAGTCCTAAGATGGTTATAAGAAGGACTGTGTCTAAAAAGCAATTCATAAGGAGAGGTATTGTTAAGTAATTTGGAGGGAAATCTATTGATGAGGTAGGTGGCAGTAAGGACACAGTCCCCCCAGAATTGAAGAGGAAGATGTGACTGAAAAAGTAATGCCCTGGAAGTTTCCAGAAGATGTCTATGTTTTTTTTCAACCACACCATTTTGTTGTGGTGTATAAGAACAAGAAGTTTGGTGAAGGATACCATTTTCAGCAAAGAAGTTGATTCCAGCAGTGCTAGACCCAAGTTCAAGAGCATTATCACTCCTGATGGTTTGGACAGTAGTGTGAAACTGAGTTTTGATCATGGCAATGAATGCCTTGATATGGGAAAGGCATTGCTTTTGGACCCCATAAGGTGAGTCCAAGTAGCTCTAGTGAAATCATCAACTATTGTTAAAAAATATTTGCACCCAGTATGAGCGGCAGTGGTATAGGGTCCCCAGGTATCTAAATGAATAAGTTGAAAAGAATGAGATGTTTTTATAGAGCTTTCAGGAAATGGCAATCTAGATTGTCTTGCTAGTGGACAAATAGTACATATAAAGGGCTGTTTATTTGCAAATTTGCATGGGATAGAAGAAATGTCTTTCATTCTGACAAAAGGAATGTGTCCTAGTCTGTTATGCCATAACATCTCCATTTTATTCAATTCAGAATGATATGTACAATGAGAAGAAGAAACAGATGCAACAGTTAATGGAGAATGGTAATTACAAGGAGTATATGATGGGGAAGGGGAAGAGAGGGAAGACTGAACAAGCTTGTAAAGACCATCATCCAGTTTACCAATTTCCAGTGGCCTCTTCAGAGAAGGGGCCTGTATCAAGCAAGAAAATTTAGTAAATAGGACAATAGAATTTAGTTGCTGAACAAGTTTGGAGACAGAAATGAGATTGTAATGAAAGCTAGGGATATAGAGTACATTATGTAGGGTAAAACAGAGAAATTTAATGGATCCAGTATATGTTACCTTGACTTTATGACCATTGGGTAAAGCAACAAAGTATGGTACAACTAATGGTTTGATATCAAAGAGAAGAGTTTTATTGGAAGTCATGTGGTCAGTGCCACCAGAATCTATAATCCAAATACATGCATTAACTCTAGTCAACATGCAAGCTCCATAAGACACATTTTTTAAAGGACTGAAAGAAGAAGGAAGTGTACCAGCAAAGTTTGCAGAGGCCATAATACTTGATTGATGCTGAGACTCTGAGATTTGTGTCTGCTGAAGAAGCACCATGAGCTGTGAATACTGCTCCTTTGTTAAACCAGGGATAACAGATTCTGAAGCAGAATGCCCCTGATTACCCTCACCCATTCTTGAGGAATCACTAGAAGTTGCACACCCTTGTATCTCAACATTAGCAGCAGTTCTCCTGTTTCGGGTGAACTTGAATTCTGGTGGAAATCCATGCAACTTATAGCATTTGTCAATCAAGTGGCCTGGTTTCTTACAATATCTACATACTGAATTTGCCTTGGTGGTGTCAAAATTGAGCTTCTGAGTGAATTGTTTGGAATGTGGATGAGCTCTAGAGGTTTTATTAGAGGGTTTGTTTAGGAAGTGAGTGCTGAAGGCACTGGAATCACTACTGAAATGGGATGGTGCACGAGTGACTTGTCTTTGCCTTTCATCCTGAAGTAGTATATTGTATGCAGTGTCTAAGGAAGGAGGAGGTTGAAGCATAAGTATATTACCCCTAACACCAACATACGTCTCATTGAGCCCCATAAGGAATTGGTGCAGTTTATTCTCATCATCCTCCTTTTGAAATTCAAGCCTAGCAGCACATGTACATGTACTGCCCCTTGAGGCTCGCATGAAACCCAACTCATCCCATAGCCTTTTCAATTTATTGAAATAAGATGCTATGTCTAAGGGTCCCTGAGTAGTAGAAGCTAGCTCTTGTTTTATTTCAAAAATTTTTGTGCCATTGACTGTTCCATATCTATTGTTGAGTTGATTCCAAATACTCTGAGCAGTGTCAGAGTATTGAACACTCTCAGCTATCTCTGGTGAAAGAGAATTTGTAAGCGAGAATATGACCATATTGTTGCACCTATCCCACTGCTTAGAGTAAAGAGAATTTATAGCAGGTTTCGGGACAGAGCCATCAATAAAACCTAATTTGTTTCTAGCAGACAGAGAAACGATTATGTTTCTCCTCCATTCCCCGAAGCCAACCCCTGAAAACGGATTGGTAACCAGAGAAACCCCGGGTACATCAAAAGACATAAGAAACAAAGGATTTGACGGGTCAGGAACAAAATTAGTAGAAGCATGGGAAGAATCTTCACCAACATCAGCCATTTTAAGGAATTAATGGTGTCAAAAACTAACGAAACCCCCAAAATACATGACGGACAAAAAACATACAGACTAATTGGTCCAAAAAACAAAAAAAATCCGTGAATACACTACATATAATCCCGATAAAATGACGAACAAACTCAAAAAAAAAAAACTGGATGAAAAACTAACTGATTGCGAAGAAACCCTAGTTTCTGAAAAAGACTGCAAACTCGGATGAAACTCTACAAGGGTAGTATCGCACGAAAGCTCTTGACGAGGAGAGTCGGAAAACCCGCTCTGATACCATGTTAAGATCCATAGAAGCGTTGGATTGAAAGAAAAATGAAGAAGATGAACAGTGATAGAAGAGAGAGAAGAGAGAGAGTTCTGAAGAGGCTTCTGTGTGTTTGTTTCTCTCGAATGTTCTATACAGCTGTGTATTTACAATATATCAAAAATGAGAAAAGCAAAGAGGAAAAAATATCTGTGTGTGTGTGTTTACATTGTGTACAAATAAATATAATGGCTATTATTGCAATGGCTATTTGTTCAATATGGCTACTGCTGCTGCTTCAGTTTGGGCTATTGCTGCTGCTTCAGTTTGGGCTGAGCCCAACATCTCAACACTTTAGTGGCTTGGGGGTTAAGCCGCCTCTGAGTCAAATAATATTAAATCGTTATCGAACTATTTATTCAATAACCCGATATCGATAAACCAATAACATTTTATCGGTTCAAACAAGCGATATGCCCAACCCTAGGAGTATCAAATAATTATGCTTCCGTATGGAACATATTGTTGCAAAAAAGAATTTTGAAAAAGTTATTTGTTCAACAAATTTGATTAGTTTTGAAAAAAAATTGAAAAAGAAATGTCAGGTTCCGAAAAATAATTTGGGCTCTTTTTTATGAATTTCTTTCTGTAAAATACATGTTAAAAAAACTTCAACATTCAAAAATATTTTAGCATAACTTCAAGGAAAAAATATATATATTTAGACTCTAGCTATAACTAAGCATTCCTTTTTCCGACCAAAAAAAAAAGCATTCCTTTTTCTTTTGGCTTGTTAAAAGAAAAGTAAATATTTTTATATTTTATAAATTATTCTACTTTAAACTCTTTATATTATTATTATTATTATTATATTTATTGGTTGAAATATCACGATACATGTAAAATCAAAATTTTTAAAACCCTTTTTCTCACTACTACTGTATTCATGATATTGGTCATATGAAATGAAATTATTATTGGTGTGGTGGGATGACACTTTCATTAGAGATGACCAGCTCAAGCCCTAAAAATAAAAATAAAAATAAAAACTAACATAAAACACTTTTTTTAATGTGCTTTATGGTGTGCGAGTGAATATTGGTTATTAGATATGAATTAACTATAATTAAATGCTACAACTGTAAATAAAAACACATTACTATTTGTTAAAAAAAAATTCTTACGATTGCCATAGCTGATTATTTAGTAGTAATATAAAATGAAATGACTATAGGCTTGTTTACCAGAAAAAAAAGACTATAGGCTTGACTTTGGAAGTTAGCTTAGCTAGTTAAGCTGCATGGAGTTCCACTTTTTATTTATGATCCTCTTGCATTTGACCGTTGACTGGTCTCCAACAAAACCATTCAATGGAATGGGTTGTTCGCACTTCTCTTCATCCATCTTTTCAATTTTTTCTTTTTTCTCTTTATTTTCCTTTTCTGTGACATGAATAAAGGAGCTTTTCCGCTAAAAATAAAAATTAATTAACTTTACGGAGTAATAGTTAAAAGGGTAATTCGATACATAAAATATTTCGTATATGTTGAATTTGGTGAAAGGTTATGTTTTAAAATGTGTAATGTAAGCGATCTATCTTAATACAAATTTAATAGTTCATTTTTTGGCTCGTCCTCGTTATTTATATCGTTATACGCCACATTGAGATAATTTTACAAGAGACTCCCCTTTGGACGTCTTATTAGTTATGGAATAAAATTCTTTTTCTACATCACATGCAGTGGCGTACACAAGATTTTCATAAGCGGTGTCATTATTTCTAGTAAGAGGCCCATAAGAGTCAAAAAAATATTTTGTATTGCTAAAGGAGTTTGAACCCAAGACCCCTTACATCAAAGATGAAGCTATCAACCACTAGACTAGTGAACTATTTTATTCCAAGTGGTGTCACTTTTATTGATTTTATCTTATATTTCTGTTTTACTTATTATTTATATATATATAAATAGTAAAAAAATTCGATTAAGTGGTGTCCCATAACACCACTGGAGGCCATGTAAATCCGCCCCTTGATCACATGGTGCTGCTGCATCCGTTTTTCCTTTCGTGTGCAACTTGATTTTGTTTAACAAAGAAAATAAAATAATATTCCTTTGGAAACTCAGAAGTTTTTTCCAGAACTTTTGTGCTGTTATGAAATCTCCTATTTAAGGTGAATGTCTATAATTAGAGAGATTCTAGAGTTCTATTCTTGGTAGCTAAATCATCCTCCTCCCTATAAATAGAGGTGCCCTCTACCATTGTAAATCACTCCTAACATTCTCTAAGTATCAATAAGAAGAACTCTCTCTACTCTTCTCTCTATTGCTCTTGTTCTTGCATTATTGTTCTTGTCTTTTATATTATTTCAAAACACGTTATCAGCACGAGACTCTACTGTATCAAGAACCATTCTCGAAAACTCTAAGGTATTTCCCTCTTCCTAATTTAATTTTCGATTATGTCTGACATTACGAAAAGAAAGTTCGTTGCCCTTGAAATTTCGGGCAAGAACTATATGACATGGGTGTTGGATGCTGAAATCCACTTAGATGCTATGGGTCTCGGAGACACCATCAAAGATAGAGAAAAAGCATCCACCCAAGAATGTGCGAAGGCCTTGATTTTCTTGCGCCATCACCTTGATGAAGGTTTGAAGATTGAATATCTCACCGTCAAGGATCCACTCATCTTGTGGAACGGCTTAAAGGAGAGATATGACAACCTGAAGTTGGTCACTCTGCCACAAGCACGATATGATTGGGCTCATCTGAGGCTCCAGGACTTCAAGTCCGTTTCTGAATATAATTCTGCAATGTTCAGAATTACTTCTAAATTGAAGCTATGCGGGGATAATATCTCCGATTATGATATGCTTGAGAAAACGTTTACAACGTTTCATGCCTCCAATATAGTACTGCAACTACAGTACAGAGAGAAAGGCTTTACAAAGTACTCTGAACTGATTTCTCTTCTACTAGTGGCTGAGCGAAATAATGACCTGCTCATGAGAAATCACGAAAATCGACCCACTGGGTCTACACTACTGCCTGAAGCAGATAAGGTGCACTCTCATTATGCCAAACATGAAAAGGGCCATGGTCATGGTCGTAAACGGGGTCATAGCCAGGGACGTAGACAAGGAAGAAATTCCAATGAAGTCCGTCAACCCCCAAGGAGAGATAAACGCTGAAAGCAGAAACGGGGTCATGAAGATCCTAAGGCAAATGGTTCAGAAACTATGTGTTATCATTGCGGTGGGAAAGGGCACTGGTCAAAGACTTGCCGTATACCAAGACACTTGGTTGACCTTTATCAAGCATCTCGAAAGAGAAAAGGCCCTGAAATAAATTTTGTCTATGACGACAATGAGGACATCACCCACCTGGATGTGGCAGACTTCTTTGAGCAACCCGAGGGGAAAATAGACCACCTAATCGGCGATGGGTCCGTGATGAAAGAAGATGGAGTTATTTGATTTTGTTCTACTTATTTGTATTAGTTAGTGAATAAACTAATAGTCATTAGTATTAGCTCGTATTAGTTAGTTCATGATGCAATGTTAGCAGTAGTTCTTTAGAATATCTTCAATATGCTCAAATATCAATAATATTTTTATTTTCCAGTAGGGGTAATCGACTAGCCTGAAAAACTAGTCGATTATCTACTATTTTCGCATTAAAGCTTAAAAACAATTGATCAACAATCGATTGTCTTTGTCTAACAATCGATTGTCGTTAAGACAGTGTAATCTGGAATTTTTCAAAAATCATCCACAATCGATTGTCTTTGTCTAACAATTGATTGTCGTTAAGACAGTGTAATCTGGAATTTTTCAAAAATCATCCACAATCGATTGTCTTTGTCTAACAATCGATTGTCGTTAAGACAGTGTAATCTGGAATTTTTCAAAATAGCCAACAATCGATTGTCTATGCATAACAATCGATTGTCTTAAAACAGTGTGCTCTGGAATTTTTCAAAATAGCCAACAATCGATTGTCTATGCATAACAATCGATTGTCTTAAGACAGTGTGATCTGAAGTTTTTCAAAATAGCAAATAATCGATTGTGTGTGTTTAACAATCGATTGTCAATGTTCAACAATCGATTGTTTGTGTTTAACAATCGATTGTTTGAAGAAAATGTTTAAACTGAAATTTTCAAACTGCAAAGTAATCAATTATGGATAACATATCTGATTTTGTTAGTCAACTGTTCGCAGCAGATTTTGAAAATATTATGTGACACAAACGAATTGAACTTGTTTATTCTTATGTTCGTGTATCTCTTTTGTATGTCAAACTATGGGATAGCAAATATGGATATCTCACAAAGCGAACTTGGATCAAAGTCCAACTGTAAAAGTATTTGCCTAGTTGATTCATGTACTACACATACAATACTCAAAGAAAGGAAATATTTCTCTCAACTAAATATGTGTAAGGCAAACGTTACTACAATCTCTGGAAGTAGTAAATTGATTGAAGGCTCCGGAAGAGCAATTGTAACTCTGCCCAAAGGCACGACGTTAATCATAGAGAATGCAATGTTCTCCTCCAAGTCTAAGAGAAACTTGTTAAGTTTTAAAGATGTACGCCGGAATGGCTATCATATTGAGACAATGGATGAAGATAATCTTGAATATCTCGTCATCACAAAGAATGTCTCCGGCCAAAAGAGGGTTATTAAGAATCCCGTCTTTATCTTGTGGCCTGTATTGGACAAGAATTAGTGCAATTGAGGCACATTCAACAGTAAACCAAAGGGTTACTGATTCCAATACCTTTGTACTTTGGCATGATCGATTGGGACACCAAGGATCGGTCATGATGAGACGGATTACAGAAAGCTCATATGGGCATCCGTTAAAGAATTTCAAAATTCTTTCGAATAATGAATATCCTTGCACTTCGTGTTATCAAGGCAAGTTGATTATCAGGCCATCACCAACAAAGGTTGGGACTGAGTCACCCACGTTTCTGGAACGTATACAAGGGGACATTTGTGGACCTATTCACCCACCTAGTGGGTCGTTTAGGTATTTCATGGTCTTGATAGACGCATCCTGTAGATGGTCTCATGTGTGCCTGTTGTCATCACGCAACCTTGCGTTTGCGAAATTAATGGCACAAATAATTCGACTACGAGCACAATTTCCAGATAATCCAATCAAGTCCATTAGACTGGATAATGCTGCTGAGTTTACATCCCAAGCATTTAAGGATTATTTCTTATCAATCGGGATAAAAGTTGAACATTCTGTAGCTCATGTTCACACTCAAAACGGTCTTGCAGAATCGTTAATTAAACGCCTATAGTTGATTGCAAGGCCATTACTTATGAGAACGAGGCTGCCCACTTCGGTATGGGGTCACGCCATCTTACATGCAGCAATGCTAATTCGTCTCAGACCGACGAATTACCACAAGTATTCCCCGTTGCAATTGGTTTTGGGTCATGAACCCAATATATCCCATTTAAGAATTTTTGGATGCGCAGTATATGTGCCTATAGCACCGCCATCCCGCACCAAAATGGGTCCGCAAAGAAGGTTAGGAATATATGTTGGGTTTGAATCGCCCTCCATCATTCGCTACCTCGAAACATTGACAGGCGACTTGTTTACTGCACGATTTGCAGACTGTCGATTTGATGAGACACTTTTCCCAAAATTAGGGGGAGAAGTTGGTGAAACCAAACGGGAAATTTTGTGGAAAAATGCATCATTATCTCATCTTGATCCACATACCTCTATTTGTGAAAGAGAGGTACAAAAGATTATCCATTTGCAAAGAATAGCAAATCAAATGCCTGACGCATTTACGGACTTGAAGAGGATAACAAAATCCCACATTCCCGCGGAAAATGTTCCAATCCGTATTGATGTCCCTGTTGGACAATCATCTAGTGTCATATCCAATGAGTCAAATGCACGCCTGAAGCGTGGCAGACCATTAGGTTCCAAAGATCGAAATCCTAGAAAGAGGAAAAAGAACGATCAAAATGACACCACGAAAGAATCTCATGATTTAACAAATTCTGAGATTCATGAAGAATCCATTGAGCCCGAGACTCTGGAAAATACGGAACTATCCCTAAATCCAATTAATATTGAGGCAAATATTAATCGAGTGGATATTGTGGTGGATAATGCCTTTGCTTATAATGTAGCATCTAGCATTATGCAAGAATGTGAGGATCTCGAACCTCAATCTGTTGAAGAATGTCGAAAAAGACAGGATTGGCCAAAGTGGCAAGAAGCAATTCAATCAGAATTGAATTCGCTGGCAAAACGTGAAGTTTTTGGCCCTATAGTTGAAACACCTAATGGTGTTAAGCCTGTCGGCTGTAAATGGGTCTTTGTACGCAAAAGAAATGAGAAAAACGAGGTACAAAGATATAAGGCACGCCTTGTTGCACAAGGTTTTTCTCAAAGGCCTGGTGTCGATTATGAAGAGACATATTCGCCTGTAATGGATGCGATAACCTTTCGTTATCTCATAAGTTTTGCTGTCCATGAAAAGCTTGCCATGCACTTAATGGATGTGGTTACTGCCTATCTTTATGGCTCACTTGATAATGAGATATACATGAAAATTCCCGATGGACTCAAGATGCCAAACGCGCATAATTCAAAATCTCGGGAAATGTTCTCAATTAAATTGCAAAGATCCTTGTATGGTCTAAAGCAATCTGGACGAATGTGGTATAATCGTCTTAGTAAGTACTTGTTAAAAGAAGGCTATATAAATGACGCCATTTGCCCGTGTGTTTTTATAAAGAAAACAACATCTAAAGGATGAATTCGAGATGAAAGATCTCGGAAAGACTAAACTATGTCTTGGTTTGCAAATTGAATATTTGGCAAACGGAATTTTTGTTCATCAATCTACCTATACTGAAAAGGTACTGAAACGGTTTTACATGGATGAAGCACATCCTTTAAGTACACCGATGGTTGTTCGATTTGATGTGAACAAAGATCCATTCCGACCACAAGAAAGGAATGAAGAGCTACTTTGTCCTGAAGTACCATATCTTAGCGCAATTGGCGCACTAATGTATCTTGCAAATACTACAAGACCTGACATATCCTTTTCAGTTAATGTCTTAGCAAGATTTAGCTCGGCTCCTACGAGGAGACATTGGAATGGGATCAAACACATATTGCGGTACCTAAAGGGAACTACCGATATGGGCTTATTTTACGGTAAGAATTGCAGCCCGGATCTTGTTGGTTATGCTGATGCTGGATATTTGTCCGACCCACACAAGGCTCGATCTCAAACGGGTTATGTGTTTACCTGTGGAGAAACCGCCATATCTTGGCGATCGACTAAGCAATCAATTGTGGCTACTTCATCTAATCATGCCGAGATAATTGCTATTCATGAAGCAAGTCGAGAGTGTGTGTGGTTAAGGTCGATAATACATCATATCCAAGACAAATGTGGTTTGAAGTGTGATAAACTACCCACAACTTTGTATGAAGACAATGCAGCATGTATAGCTCAATTGAAGGGAGGATTCATAAAAGGAGATAGAACGAAGCATATTTCACCAAAGTTATTCTTCATACATGATCTTCAAAAGAATGGTGATATCAATGTTCAACAGATTCGTTCAAGCGACAATATGGCTGATTTGTTCACAAAATCTCTACCAAAGTCAACCTTCAAGAAGCTAGTTCACAAGATTGGGATGCGAAGAGTTAAGGACATAAATTGATGTTCTTATCAGGGGGAGTTAATGCGCGTTGCACTCTTTTTCCCTTACAAGGTTTTGTCCCACCGGGTTTTCCTTGCGAGGTTTTTAACGAGGCAACCAATAGGCGCATATTCAAACATGTGTACTCTTTTTCCTTTCTTTAATTTTTCCCATCGGGTTTTGGTTTTAAGGTTTTAACGAGGCACATTATTGAATAGACATTCAAGGGGGAGTGTTATGAAATCTCCTATTTAAGGTGAATGTCTATAATTAGAGAGATTCTAGAGTTCTATTCTTGGTAGCTAAATCATCCTCCTCCCTATAAATAGAGGTGCCCTCTACCATTGTAAATCACTCCTAACATTCTCTAAGTATCAATAAGAAGAACTCTCTCTACTCTTCTCTCTATTGCTCTTGTTCTTGCATTATTGTTCTTGTCTTTTATATTATTTCATAACATGTGCTGGAATATTGCCATATATATTCTCTGTTTTTTCAATCGACCTTCTTATGCATACATCAAGCTGCAAAAGTATCCGTTATTTCACTACAAAAAAAAACTTAATTACCAAAAAAAAATGTTGATAAATTGATCAAATTGATTGGTATTTTGATTTACTAACCGATTACCAATGAAAATTGGCATGTTGCTAAAAGGCTCGATGGTAAATTTTACCAACCATATTGAATTGGTTGGTAAACTTACCAACTAAAGTAGTTAGTAAACACCAAATAAATTTGTTGGCAATTTTTGAATCTTGAGTCCAAGATTTTCGTTGGTAAATTTACTAATAAAAATTCAGTTGGAAGTTCGTTAGTAAATTTACTAACATATAGAAATTGAGTTAGTAAAATTAATTTTTGATTATTTAAATTGTGTTTGTAATTGGTTGATAAATATAGTAACAAGAAAAATTCCATTAGTATTACGTTAGCAACTATACTAATGGATACCAATTTGGTTGGTAAATCCAATAGTATATTTTTAAAAATACATTGGCAATCGGTTGGTAATTTTGTCTATAGAAAAGTTCTATTTAGTAAATTGTACGCAATTTACAAATAAATTTCAAATTCATTAACAAATATGGTTATAATAATTGTATTAATATTCATTTGCAGGTGATATGTATCAAGAACTCTGCAAGTGTTCTGTACCAAGAAGATGGCAATCACTTCAATTTGATACTGCGCATGGGACATTTTAAATGTTGCATATGTACCACATTTAGAAAATGTGTATCCATTCTATTTTGGTTACTGTATTTCCTATACTTCATCCGAATCATGTCCTATAACCTTTACACAATGCAGAAACAACCAACAGATTTTGAGATCAACAGAAAACCACTACTTGAGGAACAGAGAAGCAAGCCTATATGTCATGCTGTATAGTTGCATCTGATAATACTCATATCTGCAGGTACAATTGTGTTTAACTCTGCAAGTGTAGTTTCCATCAGTGGTATTAGCACTTATGTGCTCAATCTGATGAAACTGTACCATTTGCACAAATTATTCAACCATACATGCCTCCAGGAATACAAAAATACTACTGAAACAGCATAGCAATCTCACGAGATACTACTTTGAATTACAGCTACTAAACAGTGGTTTGAAGGAATCTAAGAAACATGCTGCAGTGCACTACCAGCATTCAACCTTCATGGAGCCTTTCAAGATGGTCATATGTACAACATTATCCGGTTTTCTTCCATATATAGAGGGATGAGCATCAATCCTATAATCTGACAAACCAGTTATATTCAAAAAGATAACTGGAGTCTTCATCTTCCCTGTCATCTGTTCCACTATCATATTCTTCTCCGGGTATTCACCTTTGTAAGTCTTAGGAAGAGGTTGAGAAGCTTCTCTGCAGTGGCCACCAGTGTTCCACTGACCTCTGCTATCCAATTTAAGAAGTGTCATGAGCCATACGAAGATTTGAAGCCAATACTTAGTTCAAAGCAAATTAAGGCATACCTGAAATGAGAAGGAGCAGAGCTTAGGAAGAAAACTTGTGTTTTGGTTGGATTGACATGTCTATCTACCCATTGTGCCCAAGTAGTCAGGGCCTTTTCGAAAGCTGTTGAAACATCAAGGCGAGGAAGAACTTGATTCCTTTCCTGGTAGTAATTTTTTCTGTTATGACACTACTGGTTAGAAACGAGTTTTCAGAAGAATATAACACAAGTACTAACTTGTTTTCTAGCTTAATAACAAAAATTGACGGGATGAACCAAGAAACAATCCAGCTCATTAACTGGTATTGCTAAGTTCTTTCTATGTCCTATCTCATCATGATTACATTTTTATATCAATATTGGCTTTATCCAATAAAACAATAACAACAAGTACGCCTCAATCCCAAACAAGTTGGACTCGGTTATGACTATCTCGCACCTTTTAAGCTCTTCTCAATCAAATATAGGCTTCTCCAATTAACCATTAGTAATAACCTGTTAGTTAGTCCAAAGTGTAGTAGTCTAAAACAGATCTTCAGATAGATTATTAAACTAAGAACCTCAACAAGAACAGATTCTATTCCTACTATTAGTATGTCAAACTGGAAGTAATAGTCCATAGGAATATAGTTTCCAAAAGGCTTACCCTGCTTTAGTTTTTGGTGACTCCACCAGTGAGCAGTATTAAACACCAGAATATCAACCCTTTCCATCTTGATGAACTTTTGTCAACCACATCAATACGCAACGTTTGCACTCGTTTGCTGCCTATTCTTGACTTGCCCTCATGAACCAAAAAATGAGTTACATAGTACTCAACACTACATTGGTAGTCCTGCAAAATTGACACCAAAAGTTTCTAAACAATTTTCTGCACATTAGCTATCCATAAGTAAAAATAAAAAAGAAATTTACACTGATTACCGCAAATCTGAAAGAGTAATTTCCCTTCTCTTTGGTTATTCTCCGACCACGAGTCTCATAAACCTTTTTTGGGTCTTTAATAGCTCCGAATAATAAGCACATCATTGATTTCCCATTGGTTTCTGTTAATGGAATCACCAACAAAAACTAACCTTTTGCCTCTAATTAGTTCTAGAATTTGGGTGATTCATGGGAATAATACATTGACTAAGTTAGTCTCCAAACATAGACAAGAAATGCATGCGGGAAATTTAGGCAATACACATATTCAGAATCAAGACTTAAAATCCTATAGGAATGGTTTCTATGTGATTCTGAATTCTAGTATTGTATATTCAACATTATTGTTCTAAATAACTTAGGCGAGGAGCAGTGTTTTTGATAGCACGCGGCGACAAATAGTGATGAGGGCTCGCTTCAGTGAGGTGAGAGGCGCGCAGCGAAGCGCTCGCCTTTTTGATGTGAGGCGACAATTTATAAAAAAAAAACAGAGCACACAGTGCTGGTCGCGAAAGAGAAAAGAAGAAAGAAGAAAGAAGAAAGAAAGAAAAAACAGAGAGTCTGGTTCTGGTCGAGACTGTGAAAGAGAAAAGAAGAAAGAAGAAAGAAAGAAGAAAGAAAGAAAAAGTGAAAAACAGAGCCCGGTGATGTCGAGTCCAGAAAGAGAAAAGAAGAAGGAAGAAAGAAGAAAGAAGAAAGAAGAAAGAAAGAAAAAACAGAGAGTCTGTTTCTGGTCGAGACTGTGAAAGAGAAAAGAAGAAAGAAGAAAGAAAGAAAAAGTGAAAAACAGAGCCTGGTGATGTCGATTCCAGAAAGAGAAAAGAAGAAGGAAGAAAGAAGAAGTGAAGAACATACCTGGGCACTGGTGCTGTTGCAGAGGCTGGAAGAAGAAGAAGGAGTGAAAAACCCTAATTTGTTGACTGGAGCAACTGCTGTGTTTTAATTTTGCTGATGTGTTTTAATTATGCTGTAATGTCAAAATAGCGACGCTTCGCAGCGCCTCGCGCCTCGCCTCGCCACTCGCCACAGCTACTGTAGCGCTCGCTATTCTGGCTCGCCTCGCCACACTGCCCTTTGTGGCGTTAAAGCTTCGCCACGCCTCGCTACACGCTTTTAGCGCTGTAGCGAGTGCTATTTACAACCCTGGCGAGGAGGCAGTAAACTATTTGCAAACTCAGGATTATTAGCACTGATTTTATAGATAGGCATCTTAGGCGAGTGACATTGTCTTATAGGTATGATTTCTAAGTTATTTGCTAAGTGGGCAGTGAAAGCTATTAAATCTGGGAATTACCAGCGTCTGATTCTATATACATCATTTTTAGGCGAATAATAGTATTTTATAGGAAAGAGATTAGTATGGCATGCTATCCAAGTGGAAGTGTAATAAAATGGCAGAAGCAGTTGATTAAGAGATTAGTATCGTATGGTCATGATATCCAGATTGATAGTGCATCAAAGATAATACAAGCAATTTGATCAATTAATTATTTGAAGTCCTATTGGCAAGATATCTAGGTTAGCAAAACCATATAATATACGTCCTATAGGCATGCTGTCTAAATGCACAATAATAACAAGTATGGAGATGATAGTGTGCCAGTATTGGTCAAATTAGGTGAGGTGTGATCAATTCCTAGAGACATGATTTATACTAGCGTGCAGAAGTAGAGCAAGTTAAAGAAGTAGGACAGTAGAATCTTCCTGAATCCAATGCCCAGGTCCAACAATACATATGGCCTGACACCGAGCCCAATGAATAACTTACTTAGAGGTAATGCCAAACTTAATCATACAAACGACAGAGCACTCGTGGAATTAACTAAATAACCTTTCACACTCAACTCCTAAAGCTATAACTAATCAACATTTATAACCAAAACATATGAATAAGATCACATGAAATACCGACAAGTTTACAAGGAAGGTTCAAGCTTGTATTGTTAGAAATAAACCTAAAGTGATAGGATTGACCCTCATAAGATAGTGAACTATTACAAAAGACTTTCAAGAGCAAGCTGATTCAGAATTAGCCTAAAAGAGCTTTAGCCACAAGATTTAAACATGGAAATCTAATAGACTCATAGACACGATCAAGTAGAGCATAGCCTTCACACATAAGTTTTAACATGAAGGTCTAGTGAAAACAATATAACATAACAGGTTCATGATCAAGCAATTACTTAGTTGAGCATGAGAAAACTTGAACATGCTGAGTATCAGCAAAAACTTATAGTAAATAGAAGACATGTCAGTTTTCAAATCAATAGGACAAACAAGCATCGAACCACGTACTAGGTGGCCACATATAGGTAAAAATGTTGGTAACGAGATTTACTCTAAAGGTCTTAACTAATACTGGGGAACACAGGGCTAAGTAGGTCAAGAAAAGCACATGATACAATTACAAAGGCATGAGAAAAAGTCATAGCTAATAGTAGAGCTCCAGAAAGATAAAGAGGTGGGCATGAATATCTCAACATGAATTAGAACACATTCTAGGCATGAGTTGGTTATCATAAAAGTACAAAACAAGGCAATGAACCAACTTAGAATAAGCAACAGGTACAAGCAACCAACTATTCATAAACATGATGATTAGAAATTATTCAAGTTGGACACACCTAATGAGAACGCATTAAGGCTAGCATATTAGGCTAAATATATTGATAGATTTGCAGATATATAGCAAATTATGCATAAAGGATTCAACGTGAAGAATGCAATTTGAGAAGGAAGATAGTTTCATCAGGGTCTTAGTAAGAAATCAAAACAAGGTTCCACAACCATCAATGAGGTTTCAATTACGAGTCAAGCAGGCATCATGAATCAACATAGCTATCCAAAAGTGAGTTAAAATCAGAACTCCCATATAACTAAAGCTAGGGGAACTACAAAGTAGAACTAAAACAAGCAAAATTGTATACGAGGGTCATAATATTAAAATTAACTCTGAGAAATCCAAATAGCAGTAACGCACATAACACAAACATGAATAAAAAGAAGAAAAAGTGTCAAAGTATAATGCACTAACCAGTTGCAGACAAACTAAACAAAGGATAAAGAACTCGAAAACATCAATAATAGCATGCAAAATCAATTAGAATCAATTTAAGAAGAATTAGGCAAACCCTAGTTTGAAAAGAACAAAAATAGTAAAAATGTCTCAATTACTCGGACTACTAAGATCTGGAAGTGAGTGTATCAGGTCAGAAACATGAAGATAATACATAATCGGAGTTGAACGAACATCGGTGATTCATTTTCCATAAATAATCGAGTACCAAATGATTGTAATGTTTAAGAGATGGTAAGCGTCTCCGTGTGTGCAAGAAAGGAAAGGAATCATGGAAGATTTCCATGTGATTATCGAATTGGGACTGGGATTTGAGTGGAGCAGCTAGGGTTTGTAGAAGAGAGGAGAAGTTTCGAGAAAGCATAGAGGCGGCTAGTTTAAAGTGGTCTTTAGGGTTTTAGGTGTTTGATTAATTAAAAGGGGTGAGGTGATCTTCGGCCGTTAATCTTGAAAGATCAACGGCCAGGATTAAGGAATAGGCGGGGCAGGTCGTTACATGGGTCGTCGCGACTGGGTCAGTTGTAGGGGTGGTTTGGATTGGACTTTGGGGACTATTGGGCTAAGGTTTGGGTGTTTTTGCCATTAAATTGGTCCGGACTTGACTCAATTGGGCCCGTTTTCTTTGCAATTTTGGCCCTTTTATCTTCTTTCTCAACTAACCAAAATTAAATAAACTCCTAAACAATTCCTATAAAAATCAAAAGAAATTAATCAAACACATATTAATTAACACTTTAATAAACACAAATTACACATTTAAATAAAATCACATAACGACAAAGAACAAAAAAATGCACATTCTTGTAATTTCTTTTAACCATTTTATTTTTGATTCTTAATTAAACTATGTTAATACTAACCAAATACATGTATCATTTGGTTATTATATTATCATATAAATTAATAAATTTTAATTGCACCAAACTATTTATATAAAATAATAAAATTTTAATTGCACTCATGTTTGAATTATTAAATATAAACTAGGTCCAAACATAATTTAGCTAATTATTTAATGTTCGAATATGCAATGAAATTATTTCTAACTAATATTAGAACTAGTATTATTATCCACACCGATATGCGCGTACACTGACCATGTCAAATATTAGAGTTTTTAGGTTATATATAAATAATCTTAAAATTGAAATAACTTCTTGATAAAATTAAATATAGATAATCATTAGATATTAATTAAAAACGCAACGTGAAAAAAGATTAGTTGTTTCTCAAATCTCATACTTAATTATTATTATATTTTATTTTTAGTACCATTCTCGCCGGTGTCATAGATCCTAAAAATAGTGAGAATCGAATAATAACTCATATTTATCACACAAAAATCGAAGGTTTTAGACTATGAAGGACTCTTATATATACGACTTGAATCCTTTACTACTACTTAAGCTCTTATTGGTGTCACAATCCATTTTCATAATAGGTCATGATGGCGCCCATCAACCTTGCCGGACAAGCCAAGTGCGGAAAATATTTCCAAGTTTATCAAAAATTATAATTTTCAAGAAAAGATAAAGGATCCCAATGGGGTTTTAGAAACCAAATACAGTAAGAAATGTAGGAAGCATATAATGATACAACCCAAAACTAGTCTACTAATGTGTGTGCCAGAACCTTGTGTCACAAGCTACGGGAACTAGTAGAATATACACAAAAGAATACTATACTATCCTACTGTCTGAATCAGGATAGACAGAAAACAAATTACAAATTAAAGAAGACTATTCTTCGGCTGCAGATCGTCATGAAGGGGAAGCACCTCACCATAGAAGTCCCAGATGGCCCACTGATGCGCACCCGAGTGATAACCACATCCACCTGCCTCAGATCCTCTACATTTAAGTACAGAAGTGTAGCATGAGTACATAAGTAACATGTACCCAGTAAGTATCCCGTCTAATCTTGAAGAAGTAGAGACGAGAGGTCGACTTGATACTTACTAAGGTCAAATAATATATGAAATATTTTATAAGCATAGAAAGCTACTAGTATTAGCAGTTTATGGCAAGATGCATTCTTACAATGATTTACTATTTCAATTTTTGTGTATAATAATGAACAATGTGAGTATGAGTTTTCACACAATAATCATCCGCACGTTATGCCGAGGCGACTGCCCAAACCAATAGAAATAAATTGTGCACTTGCCGAGGGTCGACGGCCGCCTATAGATGCATCTATTCTACCTAGGCGATCGGCTCGATCCACAAATATCAAGCAAATATCATGTATATATACACACGAAGGCACATAAATATCCAATAATGCCATACAATAGTTCAACAAGTATACAAATTTACTTTTATCCTCTTTCAAGTCCCTAGTACATCCTAGGCGATATCATTGACATAGAGATTTCATAAATTAGGCATGATGTCGTGGGTCCTAAACTACCCGGATAATTAATATAGTAGTAGCTAAGCACCAACTCTCATCACGTAGTGCGCACGTATCCCCCGCATTTAGCAACAATTATTCATTTATAAATCCTATGGGGACATTTCCCTCTTACAAGGTTAGGAAAGAGACTCACCTCGCTCTGAATTGAAGCGCACTTCCAATATCAAGAATAAGCCAAAACCCTCAACACGAAGTCGAACGAGCACAAGCTAGTTAAACAATGTAAGAACTAGTCAATAAAGGCTCAGAAGCAACCCAAAATATATGTATACATACAGAAAGAAAAATAGAGACAGAGAATTGAATATAACACTAATTACAGTGTATACTTTAAATTTAATTTAAGAAATAAGTAAAAATAATACCCAAAAATATTATTGATAATTTCAAAATAATAAATGTATTCAGAGAAATCGAATAAAAGTCTAAAAGATATATAATTTTTTGGTTCTTAATTATTGAGATAAAATAAATTTTTTAATTTATGATTTTGTTAAAATGTATGATTTGATGTACTCGAACAATTCAGATCGATCATACTTTCGCTTATACTTCAATTAATAATCTAAGTATCATAAGTAATATTAATAATTAATTTCAATCTATTAATAAATTACAAACCAAAATCTAGATCTATTAATAAAGTTTTTCAACCGATTAAGTTTTAGTTGGCAAGTTTACTAACAGATACCATTCGGTTGGTAATTTACAAACGTATTTTAAATTAGTTGGTAAAATTAGCAACAAAATCTTTCTGTTGGTAAATAATTGGTTGGTAATTCGTTACTAATCTGTTAATAAATAATACTTCATTTTTTACACCATATTTAACAATGAATATGTAGTCCGTTGGTAATATTACCAACGAAAAATATTTGTTGGTAACATTTGAGTTGGTAATCCATTAGTACGCAGTTGCTATATTAGCCGCCTATTTTTCCCGCCATATTTACCAACTAAATTATTTAGTTAGTAACATTTTGGTTGGTAATTCGTTAGGAATCTGTTACTAAATTCTGAAAAATAAATTAGTTACCATTTGGTTAGCAATTTGTTGCTAATACACCAACAAATTCGGAGCGTTTGTACAATCCGTTAGCAATTGGGATTTTTTTTGTAGTGTTTTACCGTGCAGTTTCCCTACTTCTGTTTTAATTTTAGTTAAAATTGCATATAGTGTAATTTTTGAACTTATGTTCAAATATTGTAATATTTAGGTTTTCTTGAATATGTGTGTGTACAAAAAAGGTAAGCAAGTTGCACTATGCAACATATATCAACGAGGCATATTTAATTATTTATATTACATTGACTGAATTGAATACTAATTTCTTTATTCTAGACCCAAAGAAAATAGTTGGTCATGAATCACGACTAATGATAGTAGAATTCAAACTTCAATTTTGCAAATTCAAATTTCAGAGAACCAAATCACGTCCATTCTAGACTTTCTGTATCACCTTGTTAACTGTTTCTGAAAAAAAAAGAAAAATAAACATCTTTACTGCATGCATTCTTGTCGACAATACATGCTTATCAACTATTCCTTCTGTTCCATTTTCAAATGTAATTTTTATTGAAGAGTTGCAAATTTTTTCTTTGTATAGTTTTTAAATATCGAAATTTATTTTAAAATATTGAGTTAATTTAATCTAATTTAGCTTCAAAGATTAATTAACTTGTCTCTCGAAAGGCAAAAAATGTTACCTAGCAAAATTTTGACGAAGAGAGTAGTAACTAGTAAGTTTTATAGAAGTGCCAAAAATTCATTGAAGTGTTAAGAAAAAAAACGTTGTATCAAGTAAGTTTAGTACAGAATTTGTCCGTCGCTAATTTTTTGTTTTGCAGTGATATAGAAACAAAAACAAGAAATGACCCAAAGGAACGAGCCATGTTAAATCAATCTACAACAATATACTCATCCAATAAGCTTAAGACGAAGACAATAATGGAGCAAATAATGTTTCTCCAATTTTTGCAATGCACATTGCTTTCTACCTCAATGCCATATCAGTCTCAAAACCTTTCAGATATAGAACATCTTTCAAATGAATAGTCATGAAAGGGAAATGCTCATTTGGTATATATTATGATTGCAATAATATACTTTAATTTTTTCTCCAACATTCCCAACTCCATTGTCATTTGCCCATTTGAAATTTAGCCCCACCCCTGTCTTCTTTTTCTTAGTAAAAGATATTTGTATCCTATTTATTTAGATTATATAATAAAAGCTATACAATTTAGAAAAACTTGTTCATTTTCTTACCGTGACGGGAAACTCGGATAATGATATAATTTTGCAATTATTAAATTTACACATATGCAACGACCCCTTAATCCTGATATAGTATGAGTTTATGTAGTATGACTAAATGTTTCACATACTAACCATACAAAAAATATGTTTATACAATCAACTCATTAGAAAGCAATTATGTGTGACTCTTTGTGATTGATATTGATTTATCATAATTTTAAACAAGTAAGTAACTTACTATAAATCGGTAAACTTTATTTATAGATTTTATATATATATGAAATATTATTATTATATATTATTTAAATATATATAGCATAGAAGTATGAATGATTTAAGTCCAATTAATAACAAATAATTAGGCAACTTCATTTTGAATTACCGATATTAAAGATGTACCTTCTCCAAGATACTGCTCCATTTACAAGTACAAGTGAACTACTCAAACAATGGGGGGCAATAGAGAATTATCTGCCACCAATAATTGTGCACAGGGATTATTAGAGTCAGCTAGTGAAAATGTTCCCAATATCGAAGGTTATATATGGAAGCATATGACAGTTTGCTACCAAGTCTCTTTCAAATAATTTTTACATTATTGTCATGAGTTTGCACAACAGCAAAAAAGTTACAAGGACCACTATGATGAATCAATGAACCAAGAACAAGATATTCAATCAAGAAATATACATTTCACTCCACAAATAACTATTCCAATTAAGACTCTTACTATTTACTCTATTTTATTTTTATTTTTTGCTTTGAAGTGGAATTTGTATAATATTGATCAGGTGAACTAACTTGAGACATTTACTTTAGGGAATACTCCACGTAACTACAAAATTTATCAAAACTTCGGACAAGTAGTTTTACTTGATACATATATTAATAAGAGAATTTTAATACATTTTTAAACCATATATTGTCCACAAACAAACTTGAATATTAGTTGTGATATTTATATTCTTTCACTCGAAGATCAATTGGAAATAATTCCTCTATCTTCATAAAGTATGAATAAAATTTGCGTGCACTATTCTTTTTCGATTCTAGTAGTAAAATTTCCAATCAATCTCAGAAACAATGTAATAAAATAGATAATTAAATTTAACTCAATCATAAAATTATTATTGTTCATAAGAAAACGATTGCTCAAAAGCGTCCAATTAATTACGCATCCCACAAATAATATGTGAGGCTACTAACATGCCTGGTGGGATGGTTAAAATCTTTCATCTTCAAATTTAATTAAGTTCTAATTTTAAGAATGAAAATAGCTTAATAGGATGAGTTTTACTTCCTTTGTCAACTAATTCGATGTAAATTTGATTTTGTTATTATTATTACGAACAGACTAGAACTTGTCGTTGTAAAACGAGAAGTCATATTAATGTTATGATACTGAAAGAGTAGATAAAATTACATGGAAAAGGTCCACTTGACTGGAGGCAAAATTTACATCAAACAAATAAATATTAAGACAAGTGAGATTAAGTAATACGTTTGTATTTTCGTTAAATATTTAATTATCAAGACTAAATAGTTAGTTGATTGAGCCGAGCCGAAAAGACAGCTGAATAGATGGGGATGTAAGGGGGTTGGAGACAAAGGAGAGTGGAGATCACGTGGGTAAAAGGAGGGGGAGGCGTGGGAAGATAAAAGTAAAACACCCTTAAAATCCCAGAACTCACGTGGCTCGTACACCCATAACATGTCGTGCTGGTAGACACGTGGTCTGACGTATCATTCAAGTCTTCATGTTAACAAATGACTAATCAAGAAAACAACAAACTCATTTAGGCCCCACTAACCCATACAGCTCGTGCGTGTCCTCTTGTCCCCTCTTTATCCGACACGAACTCTCCCTACAATCATTTGAACTCCTCACCTCTTGACCTACCATTCACATGACCTTCTTGCGCGTGTTGTTCAATCACCATTCAACCATTAGACCTATAAGGCTTCCGAATAAAGATCAAGATACCCCTTGAAGTTTTAAAAAGACAATTTACCGTCTTAAGATACTGGTGGATAAAGTGTTTTGTAAGAATCGTACTACAAGATATTTGATGTGGTCAATTTAGTACACCACTTAAAAGAATAAGAAAAAAATCTATTAAGTGGGAGTTATCCCTATTCCTTTTGATATTTAATTTAACCTTCAATAAAGTACATTATAAGTATAGGTACCAATAATTAATATTATATTATTTTTTAAAAATACGTCTATAAAATATTTAATTTTGCGAAAACATCATAAGTTCACGTGCCTCACATATATACCTATTGATCTGCCCCAATATCTACTATAATTCAAGATTAATAAATGCTTTCATAGTTTAAACATATAGCATATAAGTCACACGGAAAAACAAGAAAGATTAATGAAATTCGAAATGTCAATGGGGTCCTCCTCGTTAAAGTAATGCTCATGTGAAATTGGGAGAAAGGGCCAATAAAATTATCAGAACACTACTGTGGTAAAATGAAGAACCACAATAATTTGAAAGCAGTAGTTATTTAGTACAATTTTGACGACATAAATATAAATTTCGAAGTAAGAGTACTATATCGTTAGTTTAATAATTTCCCCAGAAATAGAAAGCCATCTTCCATCTGATACACATTTGTAATTTTCCTTTTTAAAACAAGATGAGCGTGTGATTTCCTTAAATCCAGGCGTGTTGTATGACTACGTTGAAACTTCAAACCTTAGCAACGATAGTTCTTCGATCTTTCCTTTTGCTTTGGAATTTTACATTTACAATGAAATGGCTGTCCACGTGAAGTTCAACAACGAGCCGATAAACATGACCTAATCATTTGTTTAATTTTTATATAGTTACCTCGTTATTGAGTATTTGTTGAGATATAGGCTATGATGATACACTAATTCTGAGCCTAATAATTGGTCATTTCCTTAATTGTGGCTAATTCTGTAATTCCTTTATTCTTTTGTATTCTTTTGTAAAATAGGCTATATGTGCAAATAGGCTGTATTTGTAAATAGGCTACTTTTGTAATAAGTATATTTAATATATACACTCACATAACTCTTGACCCTTCAGAAGGGTCATTTGTTCAGTTTCTGATAACCGAGTCTTCTTCGAGACTCTTCTATTCTCTCCTCCTTCTCTCTACTTTCTCTCTCTAAATTTTCTCCGATTCTCTGTATGTTTTCATGGTATCAGAGCCGGTACAATGATCCGGTGATGTTATCGTGTGAATCAATAGTTCATCTGAACTATTTTTTTTTTAACAAAATTTGGGATTTTTCTGAGATCGAAAAGATCGATGATGGTTTCAACCATGTTAGGGTTCTTCGGTCCCTTTACCTTCACGATCTACGTTTGTTCCTTCTGTATTGAACGGTTCAATCGTTTATTGTGAGTTTTTCGGAGATTTTGCGGTGAGTTTCAACCTCTAGGGTTTTATGGTGGTCAAATCGAGTGTTTGATTACCATCCGGTGGTTTGATACTTACTTTGCTGAGGTTCTGGTCATCATCGGTGGTGCTGTGACATCTTTGTCAACGTTTGTGGTAAAGTTTTGACGGTTACACTACCTAGGGTTTTGCCTATTGTTAAAGGCCGATCTTCCGATTGCGAAGAAGGACGGTAACCTCGTTCCTATTCTCTGGTTGTGATCCCTTGTCTGTATATGTGACTGTTTGATTCTATTTGTGAATAGATCATTTGACTTGAGAATATTGACTGTGTAGACTGTGAATATTGTTTGGTGATATTTTTTCAAAAAGATTTAATTCATTTGTTGAGCATGGCTGCTAACATGAATGCTGGTAGTTCTGGTGCTAACTCCGGTCCTATTGACCCTTCCAATCCATTATTTGTGCATTCTTCTGATGTTCCTGGTGCATGTTTAGTCCCCACTCCTTTCTCAGGGAGTGGTTATGGAGGATGGAAGCGTAAAATGACTATGGCTTTATCTGCTAAAAATAAAATCTGTTTCATTGATGGTTCCTTTTCTAGACCTAGTAATAATGTGAGTTTGCAGAGGTTGTGGGATAGATGTAACATGCTTGTTATGTCATGGTTAACTTCTTCTGTGTCATCTCAAATAGCTGACAGTGTTCAATACTCTAACACTGCACGAAGCATGTGGTCTCAACTTGAGAAGAGATATGGTACCCCTAACAAAACCAAAATTTTTGAACTAAAGCGAGAACTCTCCCAAACTTCCCAGGGTTCCCTTGATGTAGCCTCATACTTTAATAAACTCAAGAGTTTGTGGGATGAGTTGGGGACAATGGTCCCAAACCATGGGCAGAAGTGCACTTGTGCTGCTAAGAATGGTATCATTGAGGAAGATGATGAGAACAAGATTTATCAGTTCCTTATGGGACTAAATGAGACATATTTGGGTGTAAGAAGCAATTTGTTAATGATGCAACACTTTCCTTCCCTTGACAGTGTTTATAATATTGTGTTGAATGATGAAAAGCAAAGACAGGTCAAGTCCATTTCCCATATGAGCCCAGACTCAATGTCTTTTAATGCTCACACTGATAGGCCCCCTGCTGGGTCCAACCAAGGGAAATTGTCTGGTTTTAACTTCAGACCTAAAGTTAATTTTGAGCAAAACAGAGAAAACTTATTTTGCAGATATTGCAAGAAGTCTGGACACTTAATTGATAAGTGTTTCAAACTCCATGGTTTTCCTCAAAGCAATTCTTACATCAAGGGAAGGAAATCTGCTGCTCATCTTTCCACTAGTACTGATTGTGTGTCTGTTGATCCAAGAAATTCAAGTGTGTCTGCTCCTCTAGGGGATCCTATTGCCAGTCAACCTGTGATACCAGGGTTGAGCAGACAACAATGTGATCAGATTGTGAGCTTGATTCAACAGACACTTTCAACCAGTGATCAAGCTTCTTCTTCCATGAGTTCTGCTAATTTTGCTGGTACTTTCATGTCTGAGAGCCTTGTTTCTGATTCCAAGTTATGCATGCTTACACACATAAATTCTGCTACCTGGATCATTGATTCAGGAGCTTCCAATCACATGACTTATGATAAAAATCTATTGTTTGACATTATACCCCTAACTGTACCTTACCTTGTTTCACTTCCTAATGGCTATAAGGTCAAAGTTACTTGTACAGGATCATTTGCATTGACTCCTTCCCTCACTCTTCATAATGTGCTTCTAGTTCCTTCTTTCAAACATAATTTGATCTCTGTTCATAAGTTGATGAAACAATTGAATTGTTTAGTCCTGTTTACACCAACCTCATGCCTTCTTTACCTGTTACAGGACCTTTCTCTGAAGAGGCTTCTGGATCTTGGTAAAGAGGAGGCTGGCTTGTACAAGTACTCTTGGTCACCCTCTTCCTCTTCTGCCTCTTCCAAGCCTTCTTCTCTTGAGCATAGTGACTCAGATGTTTGTAATGATGATATTGTTTCTGATAACAAACATTTTAGCTCAGTTATTCAATCTTCCAGTTGTAATAATGTTGTTCCTGCTGATATGAACTATATTTGGCATTTGAGATTAGCACATACATCTTTTGCTAATATGAAACATGTTTCTAATTTGCCTTTTTCTATTGCTGCTAAACAACCTTTCCCTTGCTCAATTTGCCCTATAGCTAAACAGACCAGATTGCCCTTCCCTGACAGTAGCATTAGCACTACCAAACCATTCCAACTTATTCATGTGGATACTTGGGGTCCTTACCATACCCCTACATCCCTTGGTAGCAAGTATTTCCTCACCATAGTTGATGACTTTTCTAGAGCTACCTGGACACATCTAATGGGTTCTAAAAGTAATGCATTCCCTCTACTACAATCCTTCATTTCCTATGTTCAAACTCAATTTAATTCCCTGGTCAAGGTTGTCAGGAGTGACAATGCCCTGGAACTGGGTTCCAGTGCTGAAGAGATTTCCTATTTTCGTAAACTTGGGATTGTGCATCAAACAACTTGCCCTCATTCTCCTCAGCAGAATGGGGTTGTTGAGAGAAAGCACAGGTCTTTACTTGAAACTTGTAGAGCACTTCTCTTTCAGTCTGGTTTGCCTATTTCTTTTTGGGGTGATTGTCTGTTAACTGCAACATACATCATTAATAGACTGCCATCCAGGGTGCTTCATTACAAATCTCCTCATGAATTATTACATGGTTCTCCCCCTTCCTATTCTCATCTGAGAGTTTTTGGTTGTTTGGCTTATGCTGCTGTGCCTATCCCTCATAGGGATAAGCTGAAATCCAGAGCTCATTCCTGTGTTTTTCTTGGTTATCCCTTTGGTAAGAAAGGTTATAAACTTTATGACTTGAATTCCAAGAAATGCTTCGTTTCTAGGGATGTTGTTTTTCATGAAACTCACTTTCCATTCAAGTCTCCTCCTCCCTCTTCTCCTTCTCCTCCACCTGTTCCCTTTTCTGATGACATTCTCCCTCAATCTTTCACCCTACCATCTTCCAATGAATCTTCTCCTTCTTCTCCTCTTCACCCTTCTCCTGATTCTCCAGTGTCTATTCCTTCTCCTATTTTCAATCATGACATCTCCCCTCCTACATTGCCTGTCTCCCAGCCTGTTTCTTTGCCCAGAAAGTCCACCAGATCACATCTCCCTCCTTCTTACCTCAAAGACTATGTTTGCCAACTTCCAGCCTTCTCTGGCTCCTCTTCCTCTCACTTGGAATCTGAACCTATGTTTTACTCTCAAGCTGCCTCTGTACCAGCTTGGCAGGATGCTATGAGGAAGGAATTTGATGCATTGGATGCTAACCACACTTGGGACATTGTGCATCTTCCTCCAGGTAAGAAACCTATTGGCTGTAAGTGGGTTTACAAGATCAAATATAAATCTGATGGCTCTATTGAAAGATACAAAGCAAGGTTGGTTATTAGGGGTGACACACAGGTTGAAGGTGTGGATTTTACAGACACTTTTTCTCCTGTTGTAAAGATGACTTCAGTCAAGTGTCTCATTGCAGTGGCTGTTAAAAATCACTGGCCATTGTTCCAACTGGATGTTAACAATGCCTTTCTTCATGGTGATTTGGATGAGGAAGTGTATATGAAACTTCCTCCAGGTTTGGTGGTGTCTGATCCTTCTTCTTCTACTGCTTCTTCTTCTTCTTCTTCTCTTCCTCTGGTCTGTAAACTAAAGAAGTCTTTGTATGGGCTCAGGCAGGCCTCCAGGCAGTGGTATGCTAAGCTGTCCTCTGCCCTTCATTCTAGAGGTTACAGGCATTCTTTGAATGATTATTCACTGTTCTTGAAAGGTAATCCTGATTCCCTTGTTGTGGTGGCTGTGTATGTGGATGATATAATTGTTACTGGGGTTGACTGTGATGAGATTGCAGGCTTAAAAGCCTTCTTGGATGATACTTTCAAGATAAAGGATTTAGGGTCATTGCATTATTTCTTGGGTCTTGAGGTTAAACAAATCCCTGGTGGGATTCATCTGAATCAGCATAAATATGTTCATGATTTGTTGCATCATTTCGACTGTGTATCTGTTTCCCCTGTTGTATCCCCTCTGGACATTTCTTTAAAATTACATGCTGATTCTGGTGATCTTTTACCCGCTCCTGATCAGTTCAGGAGTCTTGTTGGCAAATTATTGTTTTTAACCCATACTAGACCTGATATATGCTTTGCCGTGCAACATCTGAGTCAGTATCTCAAATCCCCAAGGGTTCCCCATATGTCTGCTGCTTTGCATGTTTTGAGGTATCTTAAGGGCACTTCCTCTTTGGGTCTATTTTACTCTGATGCTGCTGACTTCTCTTTGTCTGGGTACTCTGATAGTGATTGGGCAGCTTGTCCCGACACTCGCCGCTCTGTTACTGGTTTTTGTGTATTGTTGGGTGGCAGCCTGGTAAGTTGGAAGTCGAAGAAACAACCTGTTGTCTCTCTTTCTTCAGCTGAAGCTGAGTATAGGGCTTTAAGCAAGGTTACTGCTGAACTCACTTGGTTATCTCGTTTGCTTGCTGATCTTGGGGTATCTGTTTCATCTCCTATTTCTGTGTTTTGTGATAGTCAAGCTGCTGTACACATTGCTAATAATCCAGTTTTCCATGAGCGTACTAAGCATATTGAGGTGGATTGTCATTACGTTCGTACTTTGATACGCAATGGTTTTCTAACACTTTCCCATGTTTCCACTTCTCAACAGTTGGCTGATCCGTTGACGAAAGCGTTATCCGGGACTGCTCTTTCTCCTATTTTGTCCAAGTTAAAGGTGGTTTCCCCCCCCTTCAACTTGAGGGGGGGGGGGTGTTGAGATATAGGCTATGATGATACACTAATTCTGAGCCTAATAATTGGTCATTTCCTTAATTGTGGCTAATTCTATAATTCCTTTATTCTTTTGTATTCTTTCGTAAAATAGGCTATATGTGCAAATAGGCTGTATTTGTAAATAGGCTACTTTTGTAATAAGTATATTTAATATATACACTCACATAACTCTTGACCCTTCAGAAGGGTCATTTGTTCAGTTTCTGATAACCGAGTCTTCTTCGAGACTCTTCTATTCTCTCCTCCTTCTCTTTACTTTCTCTCTCTAAATTTTCTCCGATTCTCTGTATGTTTTCAGTATTTAATGACGAGACTATGATTCCTATAGTTAAATTATTCATATAATCAAAACGTATGTCTCCTGTATTTCAAACTTATTTAATTTAGTCACTCGTGGACACCTAATTATTACTACTATCTAATATAATACTCCTTTTAATTTGCTAGGCTTGTAACTTGTAAGCATTATCTACTCCACCACATAATCATCTTTTTAGCACCATCTTTTTTATTGCACAATAATATGTGCTTAGTGTTGCTCATTTTGAAATTAAAGTAACTATACCATGAGTTCGTTGTTTCTATGAACTTATTTCGGACGTTAAAAGTGGTTAATTTCTCAAATTTTGGTTTGTATTCAAATACTAAATTTGCCACTGTCGGAACGGTTGAATTGCCCAAGGTGAAAAAATATAAAAAAGAGCAAAAAGATATTACTAACATTGAAGTTCATAAATGTGATCTGATAATTCAGTGGATGTCAAGTATTATTATAGTGAAGAGACGATACTGGCTAAAGCTAGCATAAATACATGTGTGATGAAACAAGTCGGTTTGATAAGACTACACCTTTTCCTCCACAACCATTCTGTTTTCACATAAAATTAGTGTACAACGCGACTTTGATAATTTGGAACCTAGATTGATGCATTTTTTTAAAAAAAATTTGAAGTTATTTTTACAAACATTTAAGGTCATAGCTGGCCTTGACCAGGATCTTAAAACCCTTAATCTCATTTCTCAGGATCATCGTTCTCTTTAAGAATGAAAATTATATTTCTAAGTAATTTTTATAAGGAGAAAAAAAGAAGACAACAATTTAGCGAAACCCTAATATCAATAATTAGTATGTGGGACCACAATACCAGTCAATAAGTATCGAGCCAAATCATACCATTATGAGAAAAGATGGACCAGTTTTACTAAATGAAATGCCTAAGATTCTTTTCTTGGAAAATTTGAAAAACTAAATAATTTAGGAACAGTATTGTGAGTCCATAACTGAAAGGCGTGTATTAAAGAAAACATAAATATAAAAAACTTTTGATGATGAAAATGCTTCATCTTCTATACAGAGGCGAATCTAGAATTTAAAAGTGATGGATATCTTAATTTTTATTAATATAGACCTTATAATAATTAATATAGAGTTTGTTTGGAATATTTGTTCTGTTTATTTTTTTAGTTTATTCGGGCAATTTAATAGGTATTTTTTTAGCAAATATGAAAATTAAATTCATCTCATATCCTAATTGTGAGATTTCACTGAATATATTGTTGTTACATGTAAATTACATCTCAAACATCAAGAAGCAAATGTAACTAGCATTTTAAAGAAGGAATCACACCTTTATTACTAACAATACAAGCAAAATTAATATTTTTACTAAGGAACTACATCTTTTTATATGCTAAAAATAAATCTGCACACGTCAAATAACATCTTCAATAAGGGAATTTCACCCATGAGAATAAGAAAAAAAATCTTCAATAGATGAATTATACATCATGGGTAAATGGAGAATTAGATAAACTATAAGGTCCCAAAATTAAAATAATAAATCGCATATTTTTCTAGGCAATGCTTGTGAAATATTCATCATAATTTAATATTAAAGAGATTTATATTGTATATACCTATTATAGAATAGCACAAAATTTTATATTATAAAAAATTATAAAAATTAAATTTGATCTTAATTCAAAGTTCTTATCAAGACCTAAGTTTCTTGATTTTGAAAGAAGAAAAATTAAAAGATTTTAGGAAATGCTTATTTTATGAAATTTTGTTGGTTCTTTTTTGAGTTTTCTTGTCAAAGATCATACATAAAATAATAGAACATAAGAAAAACTATAAAAATAATAAATAACAAATAGGAAATTAGGAGGTAGCAAAAAGGGAAATGACCAGGAAAAAAGAAATAAAAATTGCAACAAAAAGAAAAAGTCAAATAAGGTTCAAGGTAAATTTAAATCGAACCTTGGCTCAGTGAAGAAAAGGAAAAATAAAAACAAAATAGCATTAGCAACTCCAGCATAAATAGCGTAAATAATTATCTAAACATAAGAAACATAAATAAAATAGCATGCAATAATATCATACAATAACTACCATAACTAACAACCATAAGGAAGACATAGCCAAAACACAAATTATCTATGGATAGCCCTGCCAAGCCTCACCCAATCCCGGGTGAGGAGTACGAAAAACTCTAGGAGCCTCTATCCTACAACCCTGATACTAGACCTCCAAATTTTCCTATCAAAGGTCATGTCCTCGGAAATCCGCATTCTAACCATGTCATGCCTAATCATCTCTACCCAATACTTCTTTAACCTGTGTACAAGTTGATTGAAATACCATGGTTATTCTAACGGAAATGATTAGTAGTAGTAAATATATAAATTAAGTAATTATTCTATCCGTTTCATATTGATATTTTTCTCTTTAGTCTATTAAAAATGATATATGTTTAAATTTGAAAATAATTTAATTTAAATTTTTTTATTTTACCCATTTAATTTTAATAAAAAAATTTTATAGTTACAAATATTATAGTCCCTTAAGTTTTCTACCTTTTAAATTTTTAATACCATAAATTTTTAAAATTTTTTTTCTTTCTTAAATTTTGTATCGAATCAAACTATTTATAGGAGTAAATTAAAAGAGAAATAGGGGAGGTGAAGAGGGACAAGATGTCGGGAGAGAGGAGGAAAGGGTTGCGTGCAAGCTGTGCCCACGTGCTAACACAAAGCCCAATAATAGATCTTTCATCCGACAATCCCTCATTAATATTCATAGTCCCATTACATTTCTGGGGTCCGTACGAGGCTCCTTCTCCATGTGATTTGCACGTGAACTTGACCCCCTCTCCCTTCTCCTTCCCCTTCTCCCAATCATTGCTTTCTTTACTTTGTTCTTGCTGCCATTTACATACATTCATGTTATTGGACCATGCACTTCTTTGTTGGGAAGTATAACAAAACCATCTCCTTAACATGAACAGGTTGCCTACCCCCAACCACATGCTAATCGAGGATTAAAATTTAGTAGGTTCAATTAGTGATATTTTTTATATTAAATTTATTATATATTTAAGATTATATATTTAGATATAATATTTATTGAGATTTAATAGATTTTTAGCATAAATTTATTTTCAGTGTGGGTTCTATTCAACCTTCAACCTAAAGGTTGCATCCACTCCTCCCACCAACTAAGTACGTTGCGAAAATTTTGGTCTTAATTCAATCTCAAAAGATAGGTGTGCATCATCAATCATCAAAAAATATAGAAAATCTTCAATCAATCTCAAAAACAATGTAATAAATAGATAATTAAATTTAACTCAATCATAAAATTATATTGTTCATAAGAAAAAGATTGCTCAAACGCATAGAACGAGTCCATTTAATTACGCATCCCACAAATAATATGTGAGACTACTAACATGCCTGGTGGGATGGTTAAAATCTTTCATCTTCAAATTTAATTAAGTTTTAATTTTTAAGAATGAAAAATAGCTTAATAGGATGAGTTTTACTTCCTTTGTCAACTAATTCGATGTAAATTTGAATTAACCAGTTAATTAAAAATAATCAGAAAAAAATAGTTAAGAGGCCGCTCCATGATTCCATGCACTAGGGCGCAGGGGTGTTCATCGGGCGGATTGAGCAGCTTTTTACTCTTAACGATTTCGCTTAACGGTTATCGGCTTTTAAATGTATTAATTCGTTAGTCACCCGATACGATATCGAGCGGATTGGTATCGGGTTAGCTCTTATTGGGCGGTTATTGGGCGGCTTATCGGCCTAACATACATGTTTACTAGAATTTGATAGATCTCTTCAGGCAATTATAGATCAAACACCTATTCCAGTATACCTTCATATGAGCTAGCTTGTTAATGTCTTTTCAGGGCATTCATTTTATCCCTGAGGTAGTATAGCTTTGCCCTCCTCACTTTTTTCTTGTCATGCACCTTCATCTCCTTTATGTTGGGCGAGTACCTGCAAATCATCTAGATCCCGAGATTAAAAATGCTTAGAAGAAGAAATAAACTTTTGTTAATCATTTTCAAGGGTTTTAGTTTTTTTATATTTAATATATACAAATAAAAATAAATTACATATATGTATATATATATATATATATATATATATAATATTTATATTCTTAACGGGTTAACGGATTAGCCGTTAAGAAAATTGAATAATCCATCCCCAAACCGATAAGCCGTTAATAAAAAAAATTCAATCTGTTCCCCGTCCGTTAAGCCGTTACCAGTAAGCCATTAAGCTTCGTTTTGGACCGGTTTTCGATTTCGGATCGGTTTTGAATACCCCTACTAGGGCGATATATGCCTGTGATTTTATTACACCGTTTTATATTTAACTCAAGCATTAGGCGCGTTAATTATAAGCTGTACAATAATTATTTTAGCCATTAGTGCTTTTATCTTTGAAAAATATGGTACACAGTCTTGAATCTTGATCAAAGTCATCCTTTTGGTAACTTCAAGAGTTTTCCCCAAGTATAGAAAGATGTGATTTGCAGTGTTTATTTATTATGCTTTCACTAATTACTTAATGTGCAATCTCTTCAAAGAGAATCATAGATGCATATAGGAGATTTAATTAAGTAACAAGTTGGTAAAATTTCAAGATTTGATATACTTAGGGTAGCGGAATCACACGATCAACTTGTTAATAAAACTAATCTGCTGAATGTATACTCTATTTTACAAAATCAAGAAGAAACAATCAAGATCGATATATACAGTAGTAATTTAGTACTTAGTAACTTTATTTATGTTTTACTTATACTAGGAACACCTTTTTTTCTCGGCTATAGAATCGCATGCATGTCTGTAAATTGCTTATTGCTGCACAACGTGACTGTTCAGCTCTTTGTTCTATCACTCTATGTATGTTTTTGTACTTTGGGTGACCCTTCTGTAATTGAAGAGTTTGAGGTCGTAATTTATCTGAATTTAATATTTCGGGGGCGAATACAAATATATATGTAAATATTAGATCCATCCCAGATTAATCACTAGCTATATTTAAATTACATGAATAATAATAATGACTAAATTTAACATTATTGACAGACAGCTTCTCATTTCTGACTTTATTCCATATTTCATGTGTATAGCATAAATGAATTCTGTTAAATAATAATTAGCAAATCTATCGTAACTACTACTAGCATATTGTAAGTTGGCAACGACTACATTATATGTACTTAATAACTATAAGAAAAGCTTCTTTTATAAGCACTCGTACTTTCTAGGAACTATACAATTTTCCAGAAGAAAAAATATAACTAAACAGCAACAACAACAATAACAATAACCCAGTAAAATCTCACAAGTAGAGTCTGGGGAAGGTAATATGTACGCAGACCTTACCCCTACTCCGGGGGGCAGAAAGGCTGTTTCCAGGAGACCCTCAGCTCAAGACAACAACAAGAGATAATAAATTAGTACTATCAATAAACTCATACTAAAAATAACATAAAATACACCATATAAGATAAAATAACAAAATAGCAGCATTATACGAAATACGAAATAAAATAGATGATATAGATGAAATAGATGAAAGGTATACTAATATCCAACAGATATCTCCCTGAAACGCTAGTTGACTGGTAACATCCTAAGATTGCCTTATAGCTAGATATTCTCACTCTAATGCGCTGTAGAAATATCCACAACTTCCCCCTAACCTAACCTAACTTACAACTTTAATGCTCGACCTCCACAATCCCCTATCAAGGGTCATGTCCTCAGTAATTCCTAAGACGCGCTAAGTCATGTCTTATCACCTCTCCCCAATACTTTTTAGGTCTACCTCTACCTCTCATCATGTCCATCATAGCAATCGCTCACACCTTCTCACCGGTTCATCAATGCTCCTCCCCTGAATGTGCCCAAACCATCTGAGTCTTGCTTCCCGCATCTTGTCCTATATGGGGGCCACACCCAACTTCTCTCGGATATCTTCATTCCTAATCTTATCCATCCTTGAATGCCCGCACATCCACCTCAACATCCTCATCTCTGCTACTTTCATCTTCTGGGTGTGTGAATTCTTAACCGGCCAACATTCGGTGCCATACAGCATTGCAGGCCTAGCCACTGCTCTATAAAACTTACCTTTTAGTAACGCTTGAACTTTTTTGTCACAAAAAAACTCACATCGCTAACCTTTACTTCATCCAACCCACCCCTATACGGTGTGTGACATCCTCGTCGATTTCCCCGATCCCTGAATAACTGACCCAAGGTATTTGAAACTACTCTTCTTAGGGATGATTTGAGAGTCAAGCCTCACTTCCACTCCAGCTTCTGTTGGTTCATCCCCAAATTTGCACTCGAGATATTCCGTCTTTGTCCTGCTCAACCTGAAACCTTTAGACTCAAGGGTTTATAACTAAACAAACTCGATAAAAATATTATTATTTGAATTGAATCTCATAATCATTGTATTGGGAAAATTTTAGTTCGCATATTGGAGATGACGTGTCATGACACGTAGACTAGTCAAAGAATTAAGGTTAGTTAAGAGGTGCGAGCACCAATAGATACGAGCAAGGTAATAAAAGAGGCGCGAGCTGTCAAACAAGCAATAAAACGCTCGTACCTATTCAAGACATTTAAAGGTAAAAAATCGTGAAGAATCAAGGGAATGAATCTGACAACACATGAGAGTCCAAATACAGTATTTTATGGGTATTACATACTGGAAAACATTAAAGAATATATATTTAACGTATATAATTATGTAACGTTTTTAAAGTCATTAATTGCCAATAATAGCCTTATTATGACAAAGTTAAGGCTTATACCCCAAAAAAGCAATAAAAGGGAGAGGAACAAAGAATTGTAGGGACACGAAACACTATTAGAAAGTACTTTGATTTACTTGCTTTATGATCATATTATTCTCAAATTTTGTTCTTTATACATTATTTCGATTATCAGTAACCCGTATTCTTCTAAATTCTAGCTTTGACTAAAAATCTTTTTTTTGGTTAAACAAATTGATTCCGTCACCGAAAATCTAATAATATATGTTTTCTTCGTTTAACTTCCCTCGTTCCATCAAGTATGGAAAACGACAATGATAACACTAAAGAAAAATAGGTGAACAACAAAACCAACAGGTTCAGGGAGATCTACAAAATATTAACCCGGTTTCTTCTCTACATGATTCTCCATGGTAATCTCGTGAAGGCTCTCATGAGGGATCTCATAGAGAGGGTCAATCTGAAAAGCTGAAATTGTAGATGAAGCTTTACTAAAAGTAATTGATGCGCATGTCAATAAAATTGTTCAGGCTCTAGTTAATCAGTTACCTGCTGCACCACCCACACCTACACCCAATAACAACACATTGGAGAATCTTCATTTCGGGCTTGTTAATTCGGGAAACAATGGAACCCCCAGTGAATAACAGGAGGGAGAACAAGGTAATTCAGTTTATTCCCATTTGTAAAATTTAATACTAACCTTGCAGAAACAGCTCAAAGAGCAAAATGACCGTATAGAGCAAATACCCGGGGTTCCACCTGTAATCAAAGGGGTGGATATGGATAAGTATTCACAAGAACCTTGGAAGCCAAGTGCTACTCCCCTTCAAATTCTAAAGAAGTTTAAAATGCCTAATATCCTAAAATACGATGGAACAACAGACACACAAGACCACGTGACCGTATTCACAACGGGTATAAAAGGCAATAGTTTGGTCAAACAGGAGATCGAATCAGTTTTAGTCAAAAAATTTGGTGAAACACTCACTAAAGGGGCGCTAACATGGTATTCTTTTTTACCCCAAAATTATATAAACTCTTTTGTTGAGCTTGCAGATTCTTTCATCAAAGTACATTCAGGAGCTCAAAAGGCATAAAAAATAATGGATGATATCTTCAAAATCAAGCAGGGGATTCAGAACTTCTGAGAGAATTCGTGGATAGATTTCAACGTGAACGAATGACACTGACACGTGTACCTGACAACTTGGCAGGGGTAGCTTTCACAAGTAAGTTGAATGAAAAAAGCTCGGAGGCCACGAGGAGACTCAAGGAAAGCCTTCAAGAATTCCCAGCTATAACATAGAATGATGTTTATAATAGGTACAACACGAAGTTGAGGATTGAGGAAGATATTGTTCCACAATTCCAAAAAGAGGAAAAGATAGGGCCGAGACGTGCAGAAACCAAAAAAAGATCCGGCAAAAATAGGTATGAGCCTTACATGGGACCTGCAGCAAAGGAATCATGGTCAAAGCATGATACACAAAGGTATGATCTTAAATTTAGAAACAGAGAATCAGGTTCTTCATCAAGGTTCAGGAACGAGCTAAATAATTATGAGTTACGAGATGACGATAAAAGTTTAAAGGCGAGATTCGGTGGTTAAAATTTCAACGTCAGCACCTTCGAGCTTGTAGCTATTTTGAGAAGCATGGGAGATAAAGTTCGATGGCCAAAAGAGATGAGGTCTAATTTGAACCGGCGTAACCCTGATCATTGGTGCGAGTTTAATAATGATCATGGTCATAAAATAGTAGAATGTAGGTTTTTACAAAGTGAGGTGGATCATTTGCTAAAACAAGGATACCTTACCTAGTTATTTTGTGAAAAAGGTAAGCAAGTTTATATGAAGAATAGACAAGAGCCTCCAAAACCACCTTCGCCCAAAAGGACAATTAATGTTATAAGTGGGGGAGAAGATGTAAATAGTATGACATACACGATCCAATAAAATCTCTAAGGTCACCATTACCTATAGGAAGTGGGGACGACAAGTCTTGGAGGAAGAAATTATTACCTTTGATGATGCATATGCAGATAGCGTATTACCTCCACATAACGATGCACTCGTAATATCTTTACTTGTACATGATACTAATGTGAAACGAGTTTTGATTGATCCAGGAAGTTCTGTGAATATTATCCTACTAAGATTATTACGTGAAATGCAAGGTGAAGATAAAATGATACCAATGGTGCATACCCTGTCTGGATTCGGTAATTCCAGTGTTGTAAAAAATAGAGAGGTAATACTAACAACTTTTGCAGAAGGTATTAATAAAGATACTAAATTTTAAGTAGTAGATATAGAGATGGCTTACAACATGATCCTTGTGAGACCATGGATCCACGAAATGGATGATATTCCATCCACCCTACATCAAGTTATTAAATTCTCATCACCTTCGGGAATTTGCCAAATTCGTGGAGATAAGCGTACAACCAGGAATATTAATTTTGTGGCAGATACGAGCATGAGAAATGAAGAGAAATAGCAATCACAGAAAGCAGTTGAAGATATCACATCAAAAACCTCAACTGAACATAGACGGACATATGTAGACTCAAGGCCTGACACAATTTAAGAGCCAGAAGAAAATAAAAACATCAAAACAACAATTGAGGAACTGGATGTTGTTATATTATTTGAATAATGGCCTGAGCGGAAGGTTTAAGTGGGAGCTAATCTTAACTCAGATATGAAAGGTATGATAATTGAATTATTAAAAACTAACATGGACTATTTTCTTAGTCCCATGCTGATATGACAGGAATACCACCGGAGGTAATAACTCACAAGTTAAATGAAGACCCACCGTACACACTGATCAACCAAAAGAAGAGAAAGCAAGGAGCTTTCAAATCAGGTGATTCAAGATGAGGTTCATAAATTATTAAAAATTGGGTCTATCCGCAAGGTAAAATATCTTAACTGGTTAGCTAATATGGTTATGGTGCCTAAAAAGAATGGTAAGTGGCGAGTCTGTGTAGATTACACAGACCTTAATAAAGCCTGTCCAAAAAGATTTTTTTCTTTTAGCGCACATAGATCAACTAATTGATGCTACTGCAGGACATGAGCTATTAAGTTTCTTAGATGCATATTCACGATATAATCAAATCAAAATGGATCCAGAAGATGAAGAAAAAACTTCTTTCATAACAGACAGAGGGACTTACTGTTATAAGGTAATGCCCTTTGGTCTCAAGAATGCTGGAGCAACCTATCAAGGCTGGTCACTAAAATATTCCAAGAATATTTGGGAAAGTTTGGGGTTTGGGGTTGCATCAGGTAAGTTTTTGTGTTTTCTTGTTTCTAACCATGGTATTGAAGTGAATCATGCACAGAATAAAGATATAGAGGAAATCCATGATATGCTGTCAAGTGAAAAAGAGGTCCAAAGACTAACGTGGAGAATTGCAGCCTTGGGAAGATTCATTTCCAAATCATCAGAGAAGTGTTTCAAATTCTTCTCGGACCTTAAAAATCAAGATCATTTTGAGTTGAATGAGGAATTTCAACAAGCACTTAGGAATTTGAAAACACATTGTCACGACCCAAACCCGGTCGTGATGGCACCCAGCCCTAAAGCTAGGTAAGCCTGATCAACAATCACTTCCAACGTAACATTTAATTCTCAAACCGAGAAATTAACAAAATATAATCCAATAATATTAATAATAGGATATAAGTAAAATATGAAAATCAAAAGCACACCCATATGATCTGGGGGTCACGAGTCTAGAGCCTCTAAACAAAACTGAGTGATAATAATAGTATCTGAATACCAAAACCAAAATCTGGGAAAGTATATAATAATAATCAAATGGAGAAATAATGAAGAGCAGCCAGGTCCAGCGAACGTCATGCAGCTACCTCAACGACTCTGAAAATATCTCTGCAGACTACGAGAATCAGCTAAGCCTCCGGTGTACCTGAATCTGCACACAAGGTGCAGGGAGTAGGGGTGAGTACTACCGAATCAGTGAATAATAAGTATAGAAAATATCTTAAATTAATAAATCCACGAAAGACCAAACCACAAAGCTATATCTAACAATCCTATAACTTAGCTACAGGCTAACAACATAACAGTATCACAACAACAACCAAGTATCAGATAAAGATGCAATGCAATGCACATGAATACGCTGCAGCATGCAGCCCGATTCATTCAACATCGACGACGCTCACTGGAGGTGTGTACAGACTCCGGAGGGGCTCCTTTAGCTCAAGCACAATATCAATATATAACCGATGCGGCGTGCAACCCGATCCAATGCATATAATCGCTACGGCGTGTAGCCCGATCCATGTTCAGTCCACAATATGCATGTAAGTCACATAACATATTCAATCTGATTCTTTGCCAGTTTCCAATTTATTAAGGTGTACAGTTTAATTAGTCAATTTCAGAAATACGGTGACTTAGCATTTATTAACAGTAAATAACATTGGACTGAGATAAATGATTATGAAAATCATGTAATCACACAGATATTCACCCTAGACGGGTACAACAGATCGGCATAATGCCCCAAACATGGCGTTGAGACCAATTATCAACAACACAATATGCGTATCAGACGCCAATAATTTATTCAGCACTCGGGATGGACCAAGTCACAATCCTCCAATCATTTACAACCCCTCACCTGCCATGGGGTGCGAGTCACGCCCTAACATAGCGTCACGATGTGATAAACCAGAGTTTCAAACCCTCAGGCCATCATCTACACAAACTACTCACCTTTAACCCGGCCGTAGATTGGTCCACAATGCCTTTTCCTCTTGCATCGACCGTAGATTAGTCAAAATCACAACGCATAGATTATAATATACTAAATAAACATAACCCAATTGAAATTACTCGAAAAGTACTGAAATTCACGAAGTTGGTAAAACCCGAGCCCCGGGCCCACTTCTCGAAAAATTCTGAAAATTACATATGTGGATTTCTCATCTCTCCACGAGTCCGTACATATAAAGTTCACCAAAAACGGAGTCCGTTTGACCCTTTAAATCCCCAAAATTCGTTTCTAAAAACTAAGCCCTAGTTCTTCACAATTTCTACACAATTTCATGGAATTTGGGGTTAATTCTTCCTAAAACTGATGTTTTTAAGCCAAGAGACTTACCTCCAATCGATGCCCGCTGAAAACACGCTTCAAATCGCTCAAAAAGCTCTCTTGGTTGCTTAGCAATGGAGGAAGTCATGTTTGGTTGGCGGATGAAGTGTTATTAAATACCCTTCTCTGCCCAGCACTTTCCTTCTATGCGATCGTGACCTAAGGCACGCGATCGCGGAGAACAAATTATGGACCCTTAAGTTTCCTCTTACGCGATCGCAGGTGAGACCACGCGATCGCAGAACACAGACCAATGACCCTACGGGATCGCACGCTCTCCTACGCGATCGCACTGACCAACCACTCTAGCCTACGACCGCAGACCAAGATACGCGATCGCAGAGACCAAATTAGAAACCCACTCAGAACCTTCTATACGATCGCAGCCCCAGGCTCGCGATCGCAGAGAGCAATTTATGCTTTGCAATTTCTGCTGCACTTTTCACTTCCAAAAATTCCCGTTAGCCATCCGAAATTACCCCGAGGCCTTCGGGACCTCAACCAAAAGCACATGCATATTTTATTTCTTCATTCAAATTTGCTCGTAATATAAAAACACTATTATAAACATCAAAATAATCAAATTACCACAGATTCAAGCCTAAGTTAAACTAAACCGTCCGAAATTTGCATTTGCTCCAAAACCCGAACTAAACACCTCCGAATGATCTGAAATTTTGCATACATATCTAAAATCACCTGACGGAGCTACTGCAACTGTCGGAATTCCATTCCGAACTTCAGATCAAGATCTCACCTATCAACCGGACTTCGCCAAATTTCTAACTTTGCCAATTCAAGCCTAATTCTACACCTGACCTCCAAATTCAGTTCTGATTTCGCTCTTAAGTCACAAATCACCAAGTAAAACTAGTTGAATCATCATAAATCCATTCCGAACCCTCTAACTCATAAGTCAACATTCGGTTGACTTTTCCAAACCAACTTTCTCTTAAAGAGACTAATTGTCTCATTTCTATCCAAACTCCATCCGAATTACCCCAAACTCTCCAAATACATATATTGAAACATATAACAACATAAAAAGGGGAAAACCAGGCAAAAATACACTGGACGACCGGTCAGGTCGTTACAGATATTAAATCCACCGTTACTTGCAAAACCAAAGGCAGGGAAAGGTTGCTCATCTACCTTCTTGTTTCAGAAGTGGCACTAAGTGTTGTTTTAGTCCGATAGGACCAATGTAAACCATCTCATATATATTATGTTAGTAAATCTTTGTTAGATGCATAGACACGATATCCACAATTGGAAAAACTAGCACTTGCTTTAATCATGACATCTAGAAAGTTAAGACCATATTTTCAATGTCATTCTATTGCTATAGTGATTGTTTACCCATTACGTTATATACACATAAGCATGAATTATTAAGGAGGTTAGCTAAGTGGGCTATTGAGTTGAGTGAATATAATATCATTTACCAACCTAGAACTGCTATTAAATCTCAAGTATTAGCTGATTTTCGCATAGGAATGCAATTGGAAGCAGAAAAGGAATTGCAGGTATCCAATGGGGCTAACCCAAGAACTTGGATCTTATACACCAACGATTCGTCTAATGTAAAAGATGCAGGTTAGGGGCAAGTTTTGGTAGCACCTATGGGTGAAACTATTAGACAAGCTATTAAATGCCACTCCATAACTGACAATGAAGCGGAGTATGAAGTTGTGATTGCAGGCCTAGAATTGGCACGAGAACTAGGTATAAATCAAGTCGTGATCAAAAGTAATTCACAACTTGTAGTTAATCAAATGCTGGGGGCTTACACTGCTAGGGAAACAAGGATGCAATAGTACTTGGAAAAGGTACGGGAACTGCTAAAGCAATTCCAAACATGGAAGGTCATACAAATACCAAGAGATGAAAATGTTGAAGCAGATGCCTTAACCAATCAAGCATCTGCTGCTGTTGTGGTAAATGATGCAAACACCTCGGTTGTACATTTATTTCACTCAGTTCTTGAACCTGATAAAAATAAGTAAATTTTAACAATTTAACTTAGGTTTGGAGGAACAAAATTGTTGCTTTTTTGCGGTATGGTACCGTCCCTGATGATAAGAGTAAAGCACATGCACTTCGAAAAAAGGCTGCTCGATACTATTTAAAACAAGGGAATCTTTATTGTAACATGTTCGGTGGTCCTTTAGCAAAATGCCTCGGACCTTCTCAAACGGAGAACGTAATGAGAGAAATACACGAGGGACATTGTGGAAATCAGGCAATAGGAAGATCATTGGTAAAGACATTAATTAGGGAAGGTTATTATTGGCCTAAGATGGAAGAAGAAGCAGAGAACTTTGTATCTAAATGTGACAAATGCCAAAAGTACGGTTACAATATGCATAGACCAGCAGAGTTATTGCATCCAGTCATAACACCATGACCATTTATGAAATATGGAATGGATATCGTGGGTCCATTACCACAAGTTAAGGGACATGTAAAGTTCCAACTCGTACTCACTGATTATTTCACTAAATGGGTAGAGTTAGGAGCATTTAATAGGTACGAGAAAAGAAAGTCAAAGATTTCATTGTCGAAACATTATATATCAAGTCGGTGTACCAAAAGAGATCATATGTGATAATGGACCTCAATTTATAGGAGCTCAAATCACGGAATTTTTTCAAAGTTGACAAATCAAAAGAGTTACGTCAACACTATATCATCTAATTGGTAATGGGCAAGTAGAGTTAATAAACAAATTTATCATTAACATTTTAATGAAGTGTTTGTAGGAATAAAAAGGTAATTGTCCTGAAGTGTTACCTGGAGTTTTATGGGCTTATCATACAACTGCAAAAATGAGTACAGGGAAACATCATTTTCGTTGGTTTATGGAGATGAGGCTTTAATTTCCAGTTGAGATAGGAGAACCATGCACGCGGTTTACACAGGCAACGGAAGAATCAAATAATGAAGAGATGCAGGTCAATCTTGATTTCTCGAGGGGAGGAGAGAAGATGCACTAATAAGAATGGCTGCATAAAAACAAGTCATAGAACGATATTATAACTGAAAAGCACGTGTCAGATTCTTCAAATTGGGGACTTCGTGCTTAAAAATAATTTTCAGTCTACAAAAGCTGCTAACACGGGAAAATTAAGTCCAACATGGGAAGGACCCTATAGAGTTCGTGATATTGCAGGAAAAGAAGCATATGAATTGGAGACGATGGACGGGAAAGTACTACCTTCACACTGGAACGCTGTTCATTTGAAGAGATACTACTTCTAAGGACATACCCACGGTCAGGTATAATCATGTTAAATTTCTTTTTTTGAATTATTAAGAATTTACTAATAATTTTAAATGATAGGCAAAATGTTGACCCGTACTAAATGATGTGTCACGACCAGTAAGGCAAAATGGAATAAATTAAAATTTTTGGTCCAGGGTTATAATTATTCCGATAGAAATATAAACGGGTTAAGCAGTCTTCATCTATAATTGCACCTTCGAGTCCCGTATGTTTTTCCTTTTCAGGAAAAGGACCAAGTGAGAGAAACTATCACGTGCTTGAGGATTCATACTTCAACACTCAAACACGTAGGGGACTACATAATATACACAATCACATGTATAAAAAAGGCAAAAAAGATTGAAGGAAAATCAAGCCTAGAAGAGTCAAGTATGAAGTTGAGAAAGTTACAAGTCATGGCATTCCATAATGTTCTTTCCCATGAGAACAATGGAGTCATCTCTCAAACCCTTCCTATTATTTTGGAGCTAAAGGAATCCAATGTACCTAAAAAACGTTAGGGTAAAGACTATTTACTAAAACGAGTTATAAGAAAAAAGCCATGTATCTATTGTTCTTTTTTTTGTAAAAATCTATTACAAGGAAAATAAATACGAGAAAGTTGTAGATGTAATTCAAATACATGTAAAATATTATTCAAAACTTGTCAAGGTTCAGAAATAAAAACTTGTCAAAGTTATTTCAAAGAAACATTTGTGTTCCTATTTATTTTATCGTATGATAACTCTATTGTGAAGTTGAGACGTCTTCTTCATTAAGCATTAAAATATACAAGGGTCCTCTTTTATAAAACTCATGTTATATAGTCATGGGAATAACAGAAACATTTTCAAAGAACAAAAATGCAGACTACTCTTTAAGTCCTTGAAAATAAAAGGCAAGAATAGAAAATACGGAAGTTTAATAATAAAAACTTCTTAATATTAAAAACTAAATACTGAGTATAAACTTATTCATCAAACTGTTTATACAAAATGCCCTATGACAAGACTTTGGGACTCGTACTTCTAAAAATAACACTTAAAAGAAACTAAGGGTTTGCTTACCATATTTTAAAAGGAAAAAACAACAACAAATTCATTTTAAAAAACTGATTATCAAGAAGACTCTGAAACATGAACTTCAGGAGCAACGGTTCCAATTTGAGCAGGTACATCAACAGACACGGCTTCAGCATGGCTTGTAGAAGTAGGCTCGACGGGGCTTGAAAGAGTCGTGATACCCGTACCAGTTTCAACATTAACGGGAACTTCAGCCTCGGGAGCTTCACTCACGGGAGCATCAACTCCGGGAGCTTCAGCTTCGAGAACTTCAATTGCGGGTGAAGGGAAGTCCAGTGGTTGTCGAGCTTTTTCATTGGTCTCCATAACTATAGCTAACTCTGACTCCAGATTGAAGTTTTCTTGGCTGGCTTCGACTAAAATATTATGACGAGAGTACAGAAAAGCCCAGCTTACATCAACGACAGCCTTATCTTCAAGAAGCTCATAATCTCTTTCCCAAGTAACAATTTCATTCTTGAGTCCTTCATTTTCAACCAAGACTAAGTTGTAAGAGGCTTGAAGAGAGGCATGAGATTTTTCTAAGGCATGCACCTTGCCATCAGAAGTTCGCAGATCTTCTTGTGTCTAAGTCAAACTCTGCACCAGATCTCCAACATAAACTTCTTTTTGATTTAAAAGAGCTTTCAACTCTCTAATCTGCTCACTTGCTTTAGATAATTCCTATATGAAAGAAGACTCGAGACGCTCTTTTTCTTTCTCTCCCTGACTTGAAGAAGCCTTGACAACCACAAGCTCTGAGGATAATGTTCTTACCTGTTGTTCCAGGTTACTCTTGTTCTCTTGCAAATCTTCTATAGTGATTTGTGTACTATCAAACTGTTCCTTCCATTTAGATGCTTCCAACCGAGAGACACGACTACCTTCTCTGAATTAAGAACAACCTTTTCGGAGTCACGTGCCACCTTCTCCAATAGAGAAACTCAAACTCTATTGATCAGGATTGTGCCAATAAGATTGGCCTGAAAATAATAAATGAGAAAAATAAGAATTCTAAAGAAACAATTTTTTGCAAAGAAAAGAAAGAAGCAAAAAAAACCTTAAAGGTAGCATGAACTATGTTGTTCATCAAAGTCAGATAGCTATGGCTATTCATTTTTTCTTTCTCAATTGGGCCAATTAAGGGCTCAAGCCAAATATCTGCTTGACCAGATTTCCTCAAAAGGCTGAAGTTAGCAGGAACTTCAATAGTCACGCTCCTCATAGCCACACTTCTACTCGTAGAACCCACTTCTGTATGATGGAAAATAGAAGGGGGAACTACCAAAGGAGGATCGGTGGAAGAAGTAAAACCAGAAGATGGAGGAATAAAAGCAGATGTAGCAGGTAAGGAAGGGATCAAATGCACGACATGAGAAGGTAAAGAAGGAATTGCAGATATAGGAGTTGAAGAGGAAGACATGGGAAGTTCATCCAAAACAGGCCCTAACTCACCACTCTCAAAACCACTAACGAAAAGCTGGTAATGGAATCATGAGTGTCACGAGGGGTAACAAAATCATCATCAGTATGAGATGAACAAGGCCGATAGGAGAAAGATGAGGAGAACTTTCAGCTTCGTCAGAGATGATACGTCTCCTAACTCTTGGCCTCCTCATCAAGGAACCATCTTCATCTTTTTCCTCGTAGTCATCCTTTTCAATGGTTATTCTTTTCGAACTCAAGAGTATATCCTGAGCCCTTTTTAAGGAAATTTGAGTTCCTAAAGAGGAACGAGAGGCCGCATCTGTTTCAGCAGTAACTCCTCGAATAGAAAATCCTGAAAAAAAGAAGGGTTAAACTTAAAACAATAAAGGTAAAAAAATTACATATGAGAAAAACAAAAAGGCTTACCATGAGTCTTTAATTTTCAACCGTAACGATTGGAAATAGATTTCAAAGACCTAGCCTCCATAGACACGATTTTCAACAACTTATCTATCCAACCACGAAAATTGGGAACATTCTCCACAACTCCTATGGTTACTAAAAAAAGCTAAATAAATCGATAAACTCGAAAGAAAATGGTACGAGAAGGGTGAAAGAATCACGTGCAAAGTTTCATTTCTCAGGAAAGGGAATGTTTTCTTTACCCACTAAACCAACTGTGGGGGCAGCAACAAAACAGGCATACCATTCACGATCCTTATCATCTTCTAGGCTTACCAAAATCCTTTTACTCCTGGCCACTAAGGTAATAATGCCATTGCGAAAAAGTCTAGGGGAGTAGATATGAATTAGGTGAGGGAAGGTAAAATCAACATCTGCCAAATTGGCCTGATGTCTTAAACAAGAAACAACCCTCCACACCAGCGGACCAATCTATGATAAACAGACTTTGAAAAAACGACAGAAATCGAGAATCACTGGATCTATAATTGGTTTAAACCCAAGACTAAAAGGGTATATGTAAACAAAAGAGAGCCAGTTATATAAGAAATAATTCTTTGGTTTGGATTGGGGATTACGATGGGAAAATTATTACTCCAGTGGCTATCTTTGCCGACTATGGTAGCTAAAGGTTCTATAATCAAAGTGGAGTAAGCGTCAGCACGATCCATACCAGAAAAGTGATTGCCTATCATGGTAAAAAGATAAATCATTAGGGACTATCTCTTCTAGCAAAGGCTCTTGTAAAGGTTCAGAGGGTTCCTTTCCCTAGAAGATGATTTTTGGGTAAAAGAACCTCTAGTTCTTGAAGAAGGACCAGGGGTAGAAAAAGACACGACAAAACCACCACCACGAGAGAACCCTAAGCTACGAAGTCTGCTACCCCTTCTATGTTTAACAGGGGCATTGGAAAAGTTATATAAAATAGGAACTCTCCTGGGGTTAGGGTTCGAAGAAGACATGATGAGGAGGAAGAAGAAGTGGACAGAGATTTGCACAGTTCAAATGTTCGAAGAAAGTTTTATATGGTAAAAAGTAAAAGTGGAGTTGGTTGTAAAAAACCTTGAAAAGGGGTGCAAACTGCAGAATTGATAAGGAGTTGACACGTGTGAAGAACATTAAATAGAAGTGACCATTGAAGCGTCAATCTCGTCATAGCATTAATGGTGATAAAAATTCTCATTTAATGAAATCCACTTCCCAAATATTCAACTGACGAATAAATGAAAAGTGAGGGGACTATCTGTATTGAAAAAAATTTAGTTCACATATTGGAGATAACGTGTCATAACACGTAGACTAGTCAAATAGTCAAAGAATTAAGGTTAGTTAAGAGGTACGAGCATCAATAAATATGAGCAAGGTAATAGAAGAGGCAAGAGCAGTCAAACAAGCAATAAAACGATCGTACATAGTCAAGACATTTAAAGCTCAAAGATCGTGAAAAATTAAGGGAATGAATCTGGCAGCACATGAGAGTCCAGATACAGTATTTTATGGATATTAAATAATAAAAACATTAAAGAATATGTATTAAATATATATGATTATGTAACGTAGCATTTAAAATCATTAATTGCAACTAATAACCTTATTATGACAAAGGTAAGGCTCATATCCCAAAAACAGCTATAAAGGGGAAAGAAACAAATAATTGTAGGGACACGAAACACTATTGGAATGTACTTTGATTTACTTGCTTTCTGATCATATTATTCTCAAATTTCTTTCATTATATATTATTCTGATTATCAGTAATCCGTATTCTTCTAAATTCTAACTTTAATTAAAAATTTATTTTTTGTTTAAACAATCATGTCGGACCTTGATTACTTATAGATTATTAGTAGTATTATAATACAACGAGTAATAACAGTGAAATTAACAAATAAATCAAAGACAAAAATTGATGTAATAACTAAACCAATTGAACAAGATAAATTGCATGTAATATATGATGATTATTAGAGAATATAGCAGAATAAATTATAGCTAGCACAATATGATGATTACATGAGTTATGTTTTATTTGAGTCAGGAAATAGACTCCCTATTATTGACTCAACTTATAAGTGGTATCTATCATTACCTTCGTTTTTCCAAGCTATGTTAATCAAAGAGAAAGAAAATATGAAAAGGGTGTATGTTTTATATCCTTTTTGGCTTTAGGCATCATCTACTTGCCTAACCACGTCGATCCAATTAATTTAAATTCATACAATATATAAGCTCACTTAAAAATATTATAAACAAAAATCTTTTCTAGTGAAAGTAATTTTCTTTTATTACAAGAGCTCAACTTCAAGACTACTGAAAAAAGAAAAAAAGGACAGCTTTGTACATAAATTATCACGCATTCACACATGATTCAAGAAATAATCGTATTCCGAGAAATGTTTTATAATATAAATATTAAGCTTATTTATCTCGAACCCGTAACTTATATATTCAACCATACCTTCAAATAAATATTAATTTCAAGTATAAGTTGCAGGTATATGATAAAGCAAACTCATTTGATTCTTACATGACACACCATCATTCCATTAAACAGCCAAAGTACAGCAAAGAACATTACCTGTAATCTGTACCCACACGTGCACTCCTTTCAGTCAAACTCACCTTCGATCCATTCAACGGTCAGTTTATACCATTTTCTATCTGCTTAGTGATTAGCTACGATTATCTTAAATTATCGTCTTTTAATACTATATATACAGGTAAAATCGAGAGCTTATCGTACACCCCAATCCTCGATAGAACAAATTGAGCTCGAGACGTGAGGCCGAGAGATCGGAATCGATGCAGGGGTCTCATCAAGTCAGAGTCCGGAAACATGATGCTCGTCCTCGAGAATATCGGGATCATGATCCGGGATCATGCTGAACCTCGAAAGACTTCGAAGAAATTGTCAGGCCGAAATATTCGTGACCGAATGAATATCATGGGCGTGGATCTCGGCACACATCAATGAAGAACCGTCAATCAGTTAAATAGAAGATTATTTACAACAACAACAACAACAACTACCCAGTATAGTCCCACAAAGTGGAGGACTGGGGAGGGTAATATGTAGACAGGTCTTACCCCTACCCGAAAGGGCAGAGAAATAGAAGATTATTTACCTTTATGAAATTGTACCTAGATTAGGATTCCCCTACTATATAAAGGGGACTCTAATAATTCATGGAGGACACATTCCAAAGCAATATACTGTTGTTTTACGCCGTTACTGAAAGCTCTTTTTCTTGTTCATCAATACTGGCCATTGTGAGCCCAGATCGAGGACGAATATTTCGTTAAGGCTAGAATCCTCCTCCTCACGTGATTTGACTTTACTATATCTTTATTTGCTTATTCTAACACAGCTAGCGTTTGGCCATAGATCCCACATTTATTTTAAAAAATCTGATTTGGATAAAGTTTGGTTTGAAGATGAAAATGTGTTTGGACATACGTCTTCAAAACATATTTTCCAACTTTATTTTGGAAAAACGTGTATATAATTCCCAAGATTTGAGATTGTGGCCCAAAACTAGATTAATAGCTGATTTTCCGATTTGCAATATGGGATTTGGCCAAAATATGGGAAAAATTTATGGTCAAACATGAGTTTTGAAAATAAATCCCAAATTTATTTTGGCAAAACTTGTGGCCAACCGGAGTCGTAGTTTTTTCTTTCTATCGAATTTATTTGCGTATCCTTAAAACCACTTACAAATTTAATTATTATCTGCTTTTTAGGGTAAACAAAAACATTTGACTCATATTTTTACACCTATCTCCTAGCTCTTTCCTTTTATTTTACATGAAATTATTTGACAAATAAAAAAATTGACTCGCAATACTCTTCTAACACGTGTGTGTATATATATATATATATATATATAGTTTATGATAAGATTATGATACTTAGGTGAAACAAATTGTTTTGTCAAGATCTCATCTCATACTTTCTTCCGTAAGTTTTTTCGTGATAATCGCTAATAAAATTAAGAAATAAGTAACATTATTTCCTCTGACTCTTTTTTGTATTTTCCGAACAACGACGGCAACAATAACTTTTCCCATAAGTTAGGATAGATAGGTTATTTTTAAATAGACCTCATATCTTTTCCTAAGAACTTTTCATTTTATTTTTGAAAAAATTTGAATTCACAAGCTCTTAATTAAAAGTTAAAATTGCGTATTATTAAAGCAATCCCGTATCTGTTTTTTTTAAGAAGTGTTAGTCGGTTACAACCAATATTTTACTCTTACGTGGAGGGTTGTACGAATTGCATCTTGACCGTTAATCATGATTAAATTTAATCATCAGCCGTTAATCAAGGAGATTCCCACACGTGCGATGGTGCATGTGAAACAATTGCCTAGAAGGAGAGAAGTATGGGAGTTTGTGCGCTTCAAAATCTCTGGCCCATGTGAAGGCTTATCTGGCTCATGTGATTAACCGTTAAAAATCCCCTAATAACTTCAAAAATCTCGTTAATACCATTGTTAATTTTTTTTTAAATTAATCAATAAAAACCCCAAGTTGAAGGTTGGGTTGTACGTGTGGTGCGTACGGAGAATATTTGTGTATGTTCATGTGATGCAACCTTGTCAAATTCCAAGTTTACCCTCACTCGACTTCTTGAATTCACATAAATTATTGGTCTGTTTGAGGGTAATTTCGGGATAACAAGACGGAGAAGGAATTTTTAGAGGAAGTATGTTCGGTTGGAAACTAATTATTTAGCTAGAAAAATAATTTAGTGGATTAATTATTGCAGGCCCATTATAGCTGCATCATTTAATATAATAGGAAAGATTGTGAGATTATATGCTGTTACCTAATTATATTATTGCTTCAAATGATGAGAAGCTATCTCAACTAAATACGATTCTATGATTCTACTCTCATTATTTTTTAAGTCTTTAATACTTCTATTATGTCACTTTTCCATTTGGCATCTCTATGTTGTGGGCCAAATCTTATTAATGAAAAATTGAAGGTTCTATTTCTTCTTTGAGAACAATTTCTACGAACCACCAAAAAGATGAAGAAAAATAGAAAGGAAATGTATTCAACACTAGATTTTTATTACCAAAGAACTTTACTTTCTTAATATCACCTAAATATTAAATTAATGAGAAAAACAATGATAAAAATTTGTAATTAGTACTGCAATTAACAACTTCATCTTAGGGCCTCCTCCTTAACCTATTAATTATTTTTTAATTGTGGTATATAGGTTAGTTTGCTCCCACCTCGAATAACTCCACGAATATGTGCTATCTTTCGTAGCAACGGATATAAAGTAATTCTGTCAACCAAGTGTTAAATAGATAAGAGATCATGATTCTCAACTCACTTTATTGACTATTGGATCTAAACTTGCTTATAGTTGCTTTTTCCTTAGTTAGATGATAGCCCTAGAATTTATTACTATGTAATAAATAAGATTTATAACAAGTGATGAATTTGCAAGGCTACTTTTCCTTTGAAAAGATAATTATTCACTGTTTAAATCACCTCCTTTTAGGAGAATTATCACATAAAGTATTCACTAGATCAAGAGGGGTTGCTCTGATGGTAAGCAACCCCTACTTCCAATCGAAAGGTTATGAGTTCGAGTCTCTCTAAAAGTAAGGTGGGAAGTTTTTGGAGGGAAGGATTCCGGTGATTTATTTGGAAACAACCTCTTTATCCCAGGGTAAGGATAAGGTCTGCATACATATTATCCTTTCCAAATCTCACTAAGTGAGATTATACTGAATTGTTGTTGTTGTAGATCTCAAAGTGGTTACTTCAAGCAAAGTTTATGGTGAAAGATTAAAAAGGAACAAGCAATTTAACTTTTACTCTAGAAAATTGATCCTTTTAATGGTCACGATCTTTATAAAGCAAAGATAACCTTTTTCTTTCACTCAAAGGCATTTTTGTCTCACTTTGTGTATTATTCACCCACAAAAATCCAGCTTTTTTACACGCACCCCTTAACTTGAATTAGTTTTGCAACAATATATAGAGGGAGTCAACTTTTGGAAATTACTCGTTCTGTGGGCCTTAAACAAAGCTCATCCTTTGTGCTATTTGTACGTTCAAATTAAATAATTAAAGTAATAGCATGACATTAAAGATGATTGGATATTCCCTGTTACATAAAGTTAGTGAAACTTAATTTGACTGATTAAATCTATGTTTAATTAGTTATAATGTGATTTTGCTTTCTGTTTTTCTTCTTTTGAGGGACATCAGAATAATCATTCTCATATACAAACACTACATTCCAGGTACCTCAATATTGAAGAAAAGAAGAAAAAAATTAGGAGAAATGATTTGTTAAACATTGTGATGTTTTCTACATAGAAAAAAAGAGTAGTCAAGATCACAGTTTGATTAGTTATGTTAAGAATTTTTACTAAACATCATTAAGGTATTTTCTTAAATGATCTGCTATTCTAATTTTCACTAGTCCGGTTTTACAGATTTTTTAGCCGAAGATCTATCGGAAATAATATCTCTATCTTGTAGGTCTATGTATACGCTATCCTTCATATACCTCACTTGTAAAAATACATTAGTATGTCGTTATTATTGTTATTATTATTGTCATGTGGGATCCATTTAAGGTAGAAACGCTCTCTTCTTAGAATTTTTACATTCGCAAGGCTTAAATTCCAAACATTTGATCAAGGATAGAAAGATCCCGTCAATCCTTTGGTAGTAGGTATTGAGCCTTTGGTCTCGTTTACTACGTTAATAAAAGAGATTTTTTCCTTCCTACAACATATATGAAATTTTATTAACAAATATGTGCACAATTTCTAATTTATTCACTATGTTCACAACTTTTCTACAATTATTATATCATTCATTAAATACTAAATATTAGTAGCTGGGTAGCTGAATCTTCCTAATTAGTCGCGCTACAAATCAGGAATAGAATTTCTAATTGATTTAGCGACCTTCAGACCAAATTTGAAACTCAAATCATATATCTTCAATTTAAAATCAAATTACATATATTCTTTTCTCCAAAAAACTCTATTCTTCGGTATTTTTCCTTAAGCCACAAAACAAAAAAGATAAAATCATCAACAAATTGGAATCAAATTGTAGACATCAGTTCTGACAAAAGCTCTGTTCGTCAACATTCTCTCTACATCTCTCTCTATTTCTCCATCGTGAATTTCAGTAATACAAAGCAAATGAAAACAGAGCAACAATTCCACTATTAACGACCATTAAAAACTTGAAAGCTTTGAATTCAAATTTAGGTTTTCAAAAATCATTATTTGTTTGGATTGGGTGTTGTTAAAAATAATCGGGAATATTGTTTAGAGTTTATATCTCAATTTTGAGGGGTTTTGGTGAAGATTAGACTTGGTTTTGACTGAATTTTAGATTGAAACTCGAAGAAGAAGAAGAAGAAGAAGATATTTTCAGAAGATATTTTATCTATATATTGCATAAATTGTATATAAATTGTAGATTATTCTTATTATGATTGTAGATGCTTTATTTTCTGTTTTCACTAATAAAAAAAAAGGTTAAAACTTGTACAAACCTTCTGAAAAATGCAATTATGTCAAAAATCTCAATTATGCTACAATTGAATGCGAATTGGGATATAAAAATTCAATGTTCCCCGTTTGTAGATATTTTATAGATAAATTGTAGATTATTTGTATTCTAATTGTAGATGCTTTGTTTTCTATTTTCACAAATAAAAAACGACTAAAACTTCTACAAATCTTCTGCAAAAATGCAATTATATCAAAAAGTCCCATTAAACTACAATCGAATGGGAATTGGGATATAAAATTTAATATACCCAGTTTGTAGATATTTTATAGTTGAACTGTAGATTATTTGTATTCTGATTGTAGATGCATTTTTTTTCTATTTTCACAAATTCAAAACGACTAAAACTTTTACAAAATCTTCTGTAAAAAATGTAATTATGTCGAACATACTAATTAAGCTACAATTGAATGATAATTGAGATATTAAAATTTAATATACTAAATTTGTAGATATTTTATTGATAAATTGTAGATTATATGTATTATGATTGTAGATGCTTTATGTTTTGTTTTCACAAAACAAAAACAATTAAAACTTCTACAAATATTCTGCAACAAATGCAATCATGGCGAAAATACCAATTAAGCTAAAATCGAATGAGAAATTGTACCAATGTCGAAAATACCAATTAAGCTACAAGCTACAATCAAACTTCAATCCCACACACTATAAGATTAGATTTATGCTTTCGTGTCACCAGGCAGAATATATTTGAATGCTAGCGGCATGTGTATTCATGTTAAAGCTTGATGTAGAATAACAGAAAATTCAAATCAGGTGCTGATTGAAGTTAAAACACGAGATTCTTTTTATTTTTTTTTATTTTTTGGGAAATAAACTATTAGTAATTGACTGCAGTTCACAAGATTTTCAATAACAATGAGTATAATTAGGAACTTGAATGATGCTGCTCCTAATTGTAATGTAAGATTTAAGTGTTTCGACATCAATATGCTACAAATCTATGTTTCCATAATTATAGGTTTTTATGTTTTAACAGTACAATACAAGAGGGGTTGCTCTAATGGTAAGCAACCTCCACTTTCAATCAAGAGGTTGTGAGTTTGAGTCTCCCCAAGAGCAAGGTGGGAATTGTTTTGGAGGGAAGGATGTAGGGGGTCTATTTGGAAACAGCCTCTCTACCCTAGGGTAGGGGTAATGTTTGTGTACACGATACCTTGAATTGTACCCTTTATATTATGGTATAAAATTATAGTTAAGTATGCTAAATGTAATTATATCAAACCTTAAATATTTAGGGTAATAAAGTTTTTTTATGTATAGGAATGTAAAGTTTCTTTAATTTAACAAAAAACATAAGTGATGTTAGATAGTTTAATCGAATTTGTAATCTAATCCAACTTTAGTTTTTTTTCTTTTAATCTATTTAGCTCAATGTTCTCATACACTTGTGAGCGTAAATCAATTAAAATCAACGGAGGACCAATCATAGCAGATTGTAATAAATCAAAAGACCAAATGAATAAAATGCAAGAGACAGTGGATATTGGTTAAGGGGAAAAGGATAAAGATCTTTTATTAATGATATCGATCTGGTCTGCTTATCCATGGAGAGGTTCAGAGCCTTACAATGATATATATTCACTTCATTTGGAGGTGGTGGTCAAGAAGAAGAAGCAGCCCCCCTTTTAGGGTTCTTTCCCTTCATATTTATAGCTGTGAACCTTGCCTGCTGGCACATAGCATGAGTCCCAGTTCAACCGTAGTTGAACTTTTGTAATTTTTCTGTTGTCGAAGGCGCGTAGTCTGAGTCCCAGTTCAACCATAGTTGAACTTTTGGGCGGGGCGCGTAGCCTGAGTGGCCATTCAACCGTAGTCAAACTTTTTGTAATTTTTCGGATGTCGAAGGTGCGTAGCCTGAGTCCTAATAAAACCGTAGTTGAACTTTTGGATGGGGGCGCATAGCCTGAGTGGCCGTTCAACCGTAGTCGAAATTTTTGTAATTTTTTGATATCGAAGACACAAAGCCTGAGTCCGAGTTCAACCGTAGTTGAACTTTTGGGCGAGGGCGCGTAGCCTGAGTGGCCGTTCAACCGTAGTTGAACTTTTGTAATTTTTCTGATATCGAAGGCGCATAGCCTGAGTCTGAGTTCAGTCGTAGTTGAACCCTTTGTAATATTTTGATGTCGAAGGCACATATCCTGAGTCCTAGTTCAACTGTAGTTGAACTTTTGTATTTTTTCTGATGTCGAAGGCGCGCAGCCTGAGTCCCAGTTCAACCGTAGTTAAACTTTTGGGCAGGGGCGCGTAGCATGAGTGGTCATTCAACCGTAATTGAACTTTTTGTAATTTTTTGATGTCGAAGGCACATAGCCTAAGCCCCAGTTCAACCGTAGTTACACTTTTAGGCGAGGGCGCGTAGCCTTAGTGGCCGTCCAACCGTAGTTAAACTTTTGTATTTTTTCTGATGTCGAAGGCGCATAGCCTTAGTCCCAGTTCAACCGTAATTGAACCCTTTGTAATATTTTGATGTCAAAGGCACATAGCCTGAGTCCCAGTTAAACCGTAGTTGAACTTTTGTAATTTTTCTGATGTCGGAGGCACGTAGCCTGAGCCCCAGTTCAACCGTAGTTGAACTTTTTGTTTTCCCACACAACCCGCTTCCTGTTGGGCGTTGGGATTTGCTTTTGGTTTCGGATCTTTCCTAACTCGTGCTTGTAGTCTTCTCGGCTGGTTCACATAGGTCACCTCGTTACATATTCCGGTTCGAGATGCTTTTGTGCTTTTCTCTTTTTTGGCAGGATCTCGTTTGAAAAAGGGGGTGAGGTACCTTATGCACATTTTCCCATAGGGATGGGGGATCTACTTCTTCTTCCCCCTGCTCGAAGACATGGGATGTGGAAGCAAGCTCCTCTCGAGGCTTTTGACTTCCTTTGATCCGGCATGCCGCTTTGGCTTGTTCGAGCTGGGTTGTTTTCTTTCCTTTTTTGGTCTAAGGATAAACTACGCAATTCTGTTATGAAATCTCTACAGACGGCACCAAATTGTTTAGCTCAAAATTCTCATACACTTATGAGCGTAAATCAATTAAAATCAACAGAGGGCCAATTATAGCAGATCGTAATAAATCAAAAGATCAAATGAATAAAATGTAAGAGACAGTGGATATTGGTTAAGGGAAGAAGGGTAAAGATCTTTTATTAATGATATCGATTTGGTCTGCCTTTCCATGGAGAGGTTCAGATCCTTACAATGATATATATTCACTTCATTTGGAAGTGGAGGTCAAGAAGAAGAAGTATCCTCCCTTTTAGGGTTCTTTCCCTTCATATTTATAGCTTGAACCTTGCCAGCTGGCGAAGGACAGCCGTAGCCACGTCGAAGGGACGTCCGTGTATAATGAATAGACCGTGATCTCGCTAATTAGGCTGAGTAACCTTGGATTACTTTGATCGGTGAATGATTATACTTTTTATTAGCCCGAACAAGTTTGGAAGGTAATTAGACACGCTAATTACCACGGATCTAATTCTAACCCATACATAATCAAATCAATGTTTGCTTCCAATTCGCATCTAGCCTCTATTTTACAGTGAATAAATTAATTTAGAGTGACTTGCCATTTGGCACGACAAAAATCTCTCTTATTTCCACTTACCAACAATAACAATAATAACAACTCAGTATAATCTTATTTAATATGGTCTGAGAAGAATAGTGTATACACAGACCTTACCTCTACCCTGGGTAGTTATTCCCACTTAATAGTTGAATAAAAAATGAAGTTACAAAAATTACATATATTTCATTTATAGAGCTCACGTGTTATTTTTTATTTATCTCTTGTAAAAGAAAATCGAATAACCAAAATAATATTTATAATGGACTGAAAAGCAGTATTTTGCGCCGTCTAGGGGGTCTTTCTACTCTAAAGTGAAGTATATTTGTAAAAGGATAGCTGAGCTACTATATTTCGTGGTGTGAAAGCTCTTCAAAATTTTGATATTTTTTTCAGGGGCGGCTCAACGGATCTCGTGGTCTAAAACGAAATTATATTCGTGGTCTAAAACCAAATTATATTAAAAGAGACTGTTAAATTTATTTTATAAAATATTTACACTAACCATAAAATTTGCTTTTTAAATAACAAATTAATTAGTTAAGACAAAAAAAAACAAATGTAAACAAAAAAAAACAAATGTAAACAAAAAAATAGGAAGAACATAAAAAATATAAAAACTTACACAAATATTCCAAATTAGTCTCAATTTACTAATGTCACAATCCATTTTTCCATAATAGGTAATGATGGCGTCCGACACTACTATCAGGCTAGCCAACGCGGAAATATAACTAATTTCTCATTTTTCCTTTACCAAAAACTAAGTATGACATAATTTTCAAAGTTAAGGCTAAAGCCAAGAGTGATAACACTGTAATAATGTAGTTATACAACCCAAAAGTGAATGTCTACTAACGTATCTTCCAGAACCTGGTGTCACAAGCTACATGCAACTAGTAGAATATACACAAAAGAATAATATACTATCCTACTGTCTAAATCAGGATAGACAAACAAAAATACAGAGTAAGACTTCTTCGGCTGCAGATCGACATAAAAGAAAAGCAGCTCACCGTAGAAGTCTCAAATGCACTCACTGATATGCACCAGAATGATGTCCAGATCCACCTGCCTCAAATCTTGTACATTTAAGTACAGAAGTGTAGCATGAGTACATAAACAACATGTACCCCATAAGTATCACGTCTAATCTTGAAGAAGAAGAGACGAGAAGTCGAATCGATACTTACTAAGGTCAAATAATATTTATAAATAATATGTGTTCAAATCATGGAAATTACAAGTATCAACAGTTTATAGCAAGTGACATAAGTCCAGTTCTTCATTACATTAAGTTTATAATTTATTTTTTAAGATAATCGCAAAATAAGGCAAGTATAATCTTTCACACATTTAAACATGCGCACGTAGTACCGAGGCGACGACCCAAACCAACAGAAAGAAACTGTGCACTTGCCAAGGGTTGACGACATGCCTATAGATGCCTCTATTTATACCAAGGCGATCGGCCCGATCCATAAATATTAGGCAATATCAAGAATACGCCCAAAAGGCACATTTAAGTCAAGTATATCATACAATGTTTAATAAGTTGTGTAAATTGCTTTATTTTCTTTCAAGTTTCTAACACATCCTAAATGATCTCATTAGACAATTGATAAGAAAATTTTTCATATATAAGAATGACGTGGGTCCTAAACTACCCGGACAATTAATATTGTAGTAGCTATCCACGGACTCTCGTCACTTGGTGCATACGTAGCTCCCGCATTTAGTAATAATTATTTGTTCATTAATCCTATAGGGACAATTTCCTCTTACAAGGTTAGAAAGGAGACTCACCTCGCTACGAAGCGCAATGCCAACGTCAAGAAAAAGCCCAACCCTCACTTCGGAGAAAATCGATCACAAACTAGTTAAATAAAGTAAGAACTAGTCAATATAGACTCATAAGATCAAATTTTGTTATTTAAGCAATTTCCTAACCATTAACACAAGTTTCCTAAATTTTGACCCCGGGCCCACGTGCCCGGATTTCGAGATTTTTTAAAGAAAGTTGTTCTCTATCACCTAAGGTTCACAAATATGTGATTTCTAGTTCGTTATATGGCAAATTATATGATTAAATCTTAGTTTTTATTAAACCCTAGGTCTAGCTCTAACCCCTTGATTTTACTAAATTTTTAGTGTTAGAAATACCTAATATTTATGTATTTGAACTAAATGTGAGTGGGGATTGCTTACCTTGCAATGTTATGTTGAAACCCCCTATTTGGAATCACCAAAATTGCATAAGTATTGAGAAATATGTGAAAGAAATGAGATAGAGCTCGAAATAAATGAAGCTCACTGCCAGACCTTTTCGCTTCTGCGGTCCCGCATCGACGGAATTCGAGCCGCTTCTGTGGATCCAGGCAATATGGGCTAGACTGCTTTTGCGATCCATGGGTCACAAAGGAGGGACTACTTCTGCGGTCCCAGGGCCGCTTCTGCGGTTTCCCATTTTTGAGCCCACTTCGCTTCTGAGATCTGTCGATCGATTCTGCTGCCCCACTTTTGCCGTCTAAGAGCCGCAGAAGCGGTTATGATAGAAGCAGCATCCTTTGGTTATTCTCAAGTTCCAACTTTACTCGAACCTCGACCATTTGACACTCGGGGATCCCGACCCCGCTGAACATACCGAGAAGTCGAAAATCGTAAGGCGAACCGACTCGAGCCCCTGGTACACACAAACCAACGCTAAATCGAGGAATCGAATCCCAAAACTAATTGAATCAACTTATTGAACTTCAAGTTCATAAATTTCCTTTCAACGTGTCAAAACGCCCTTAAATTACTCGGATTGATTTTAACTGATATTTCGGACTTGTACCAAGATTAGGATTCGGAATCCGAACTCGATACCTAGGTTTTCAATGAATACTTAGATTCTTAAAAAGTTTGATTTATCAATTTTACATAAAAATTTATTACTCGGGTTAGGGACCTCGGAATTCGATTCCGAACATACGCCCAAGTCCCATATTTTCTCACGGATCCTCAGGGACTGTCAAATCACAAATCCAGATCCGTTTCCAAGAAAGTTGACCGAAGTTAAATTTGGCTTTTTAAGAAAATCTTAAGGAAATAATTAGATATATTCTTACCCAAAACTCTTCTACTTCTGAATCAACCGTCACCGCAAGTCATAAAATAGCTAAAGCGAGTGCGAGAAATTTTATTTAAGGAAATGAGGTTCTAAAATATAAAAATACCAGCCATGTCGTTACAACTAATCTATAGCCATTAGTAATAACTTACTAAAACTAGCCAAGCACCTATAAAAATTTAAAAATTAAATAAATAAGTTTCTTTCTATCAAAGAATCGCATGCAAAAATCTTCTTCCATTTTTTAAGCTTGATTAGCAATATTAGATGCAAGACAGAAAGAAAATTTTATGGATGATGTAGCAAATAAGGTGATGAATTACAAAAAAATATAATATTCTAAAAATCTTAAGTAAAAAAGGATCTTTTTCAATGGATATAGTTAAAATTCATTGAAAACATGTAGAAGTCAATATACAAAATTTGAGGAAGGTTGGAGGTGATTTGGACTGGTTTTGTATCAAAATTTGTAATTAAATCGAGCTCAAAAAATCGTTTTACGACACATGTATCACACATGTATCTCATATATAGATATACATGTGATACACAATTGATACAAGTATGATACATATGTGATGCACAAATGATACATAGTGTGATATATAAATAATATATATATATATATATATATATATATATATATATATATATATATATATATATTATTTTTTCATGTTTAGTTTTTACTTCGAATTTTCAATTCAAACCACCTCAAAACTTAACCAAATCATCTCAAAATGAGATTCAAGCTCATTAAGATATACTTAATCTGTTCTAATAACACACACCTAAAAGGAATAAAACATTTGACCTTTTTTTGTTACAAATAACTAATTGGCTAATATTAGTAGTGTTTTGCCAGTATTAGTAATATTTAATGAATTGGCCAACTGTTGAAATGAGCTACTTATAAATGGAGCCCGTTTGGATTAGCTGATTTAAAGTAGCCGATAAATATTAGGTCTTGAAAAGTACTTTTATGTGTTGAAACAGATTTAATAAATAAACAATTACGTGTTTGGATCAAGTGCTGAAATTGATAATAAGCTACAACAATATTTGATAAAAAAGTGCTGATAGATTTTTTTCTGTTAAAATGACTTAAATAACCTTATAACAATTTACACTTATAAGGACGTAATTTCTTCAAAATTTTAGATTTCAGATCGATTCAAATACAAAGTTTTTATTTGTCATTTATTTCAAATACAACTGTACTTAGATAAGATAATTTTTATGAAAAATAAAATTTATTTTATGATAAGCATATAATTATAAGTTATAAAAATTAATAAATTGACAAAAGTTTCTCCGTAAAAGATAAAACTAAATGGGACAAAATATTTGAATATAAATAAACATTGTCTTCATTACCACAACACTTAGAAAATAATACACAAAAATTTTTGATATGTCCTCATTTATTGCATACAGTTCAAAGATTTATACACAATCACATAGATACAAATATCCAAAGGAATAGAGAAATTATTTATCTTAAATAGCCGATGAGAATTCAAGACTTAAAGAGGCATGGCGTTTAGGTTGACATAATACTTAAGGCAATGAGTGTCGTTGTAAGAGTTTTTTTTTTCAAGAAAAGAATATTTTAAAGATAAAATAGTAAAAAATTTGGTCAAACTTAAAGTGCTTATAAGCTAAAATTCATAAGTTGGAGGTGACCAACATATGGCTATGACTAATAAGCACTTTTAACTTTACCAAACGCGTAGATAACCCAAAAAGTGCTTATAAACTAGTTTGAACATCTTATAAGCTTAGCCAAACACCCTCGTAGCTGGTAGTTTCTCTAAAAAAATAAGGTGATGGGCTATCAAATGTTGAGATCCATAACTCAAAGTAAAAATTTTGATCTGGCTATTATCATAAACAAAAAAAAAGAAATAAACGTCCATAACGTAATATCTTAAACTTTTAGCATTGACAATATAAAAAATATTTACTCCTTCGGACCAATTTAAATGATAATTGTAGTTTATTTTTTAAGTATCACTTATTGGTGAATATCTAAAATAATTTGTAAATAACTGATAAGTGGATAAAATATCCATTTATCTTGTCACCTATACTTTTGATGTGTTTAGTGATTAAAGTCGTGCGTTTTAATGTCCTTTACTTCTATTTTACAGGTTGTATGTGATTTAGAAGTAATAGTGAAGAAACCAAGTGAAAACAAGCCAAAACAGAGTTAAGATGGACAAAATGAAGCTGCCCAGTGAATTGCTCTTCGTGAACACAAAGAGGTATTGCGAACGCGATGAACCAGGCCCAGACTACTACGCGAACACGTAGAATTATCGCAAACGCGATGAGCAGAAACAGTCACCTTCGCCAGGCGAAGGGCAAAAAGTCAAAGAATCGCGAACGCGTGGTCAAACCGCGAACGCGGAAGGTCAGGAAACATTACAGCATCGCCAACGCGATCAGTGTACGCGAACGCGAACGCGAACTCGAAGGCTTATTTTCCTGAGAAGACAGGGCAGTTCTGGAATTTCACGGCTTTGACCATAAATCCTTTAATATCCAAATCAGTTCATTTTGTACGTATATTTGGCTTATTTTCAGTCCATAGAGACTAGACAAAACAGGAAAAATACTAGGGTTCTTGCACAAACACACTTGAGTCTTGAAAATTGAAGCTTGTGGTTAAGATTTCCTTACTTATTTATGTTGCTTTCTTCATTTTCTTGTTTGTATTGTAAATCTAAGTGTGTAGTATTTATTTCCAATAGTTAATATTGTTTATAGAAATATTCATAATTAAGGTGTGATTTAATACCGTATTGTGCTTATGTATTAATTGAATTTCTTGTTTTTAACATAAGTTTGTTTGTTGAATCTTTATTTCTACAACTACATAGTTATTATTAGTTAATTGAAAGGAATTTCAATTAACCATGCCTATTTAGTGTATCTACTCGAGAGAGAGTGTATATTTAGGTAGTTGTTGAACAACATCACTCACGGAGTATAGACGAGAGTCATAACCGAGGGTTTAGAGGTTGGATTAGAGATAGCGATACCTCGGATGCAATCTAAGTGTTATGCGAATCTAGCTAGCGTAGCTCGAGAGAGTGCGTCTAGTAAATTATTATAATTACTCGAGAGAGATTTATGATAAGTAGAGAGTTTAAGATTGATAGAAGCAACTAAGTATACCTTTGTGACCATTATTGGAAGGGATATTAAATACATTGGATCGTTACTTGATGTGTAATTCCCGATGCATTCATACTTGTAGCCATTGATCATTTTACTTGCTTTATATGATAGTTTATATTTCTGCAATTAAACCAATATAATTCCAACAACATCTCTTTAACCCGTTTGGCTTTGCACCATAAGCGATAATTCTCCTACATCCCCAGTCGCATACACATTCTCCTTGTGGATTCGACCCGGACTCATAGTTGGGTAAATTATATTGCAACCGACAGTACCTATTGCTTTTAAGCAGTGGATTTGGACGACATAAATAACCTAATATAATATGCTGAATTACACTAAAAGAAAACTTGTACATGAATATTTTTACGTTCATGCAGTTTTAGCGAATATTGTAAAAGAAATTCATTATGTTGTCGATATATACACATTAATTTCTATATAAAAATGATAAATTAAAATTGAAGAGCGAAGCATATATACTAACTAATGAAGGGAGAAATTATCATACTTTATAAATTTATTATAAAATAACATAACAAAAAAACAATATTATAACAATTTTCTTTATACTAGTTATTTACGTAAACTATATTGTATATAATAATAATGGCAATGGTCTCACCGCCCAAAGCCTTAGAGCCGTTGATGACTTTATTGTTCGTATATAAAAAATGGGGTCATTTTCGTGATGAATCAAAAAAGCAACAAAATATATTCCATCATGATTATGACAAGGTTGATTAAACTTGGTGGATAATGTTGGAGATCAAGATTGCATCCCTTACCCTTGTTTGCAAAAACAAGACAAAGGTGCTTCCAGTAATATGCATATCTTTCATAAGAGCTTTAGTACAAGAAGAAATGATTTGTTCCTAACACATCATTTCATGTCACAGGTTGATTAATAGTTTGAAACCTAATGTGAACCTTACTATACAGTACTGTACAATAATCTTTATTGATTGACACTACTAAAATGGGTTTTAATATTTTAAAAGGGCAGCGTGATGCAAAAAGCATCTCGTATTCAGACATATTTTAAAGAAGGACCGTACCATTAAGGAATGTGATATAAATAATCTGCTCTAATGTAAGCATTAATAGTTATTTTCATGATATTTTATCCTAGCATATTTTCACGATATTTTATCCTAGCATATTATAATAGCTTGTGCAGCTAATTGTCAAAATTACTAGTTTCACTTATTATGATCAATTATACACAGTGATGGAGGCAGGATTAATGCGAAGAGGGTTCAAAAAAGAAAAAAGTTAAAAAAAATTGTAGCTAGTGGGAATATAACCAATAACATTAAAAAAGTTTTGAACCCCCTTGACCACTAAGCTACGCTTTTGAGCTATGTTAAAAGGATTCAAAACATAATATACAGAAATAAAAAATAGATTTTGCATTATATATACCGTATAATTTTTCAGCGAAGGGATTTCAGGGAAACACCCCTCTTGTCACGACCCCAACCCGGTCGTGATGGCGCCCAAAACACTACTAGGCAAGCCCGACAATTTATAAGAGTCAGAAATTTTTACACCAAAATGTTTCTTATCTTGACAGCCTATATATATAAAATTCATTAAAATCGGAGTCCAAATGCTTCCTCAAAATCTAATTTCTCATTAAGAAAACACAAGCCTTAGTTCTTCCCTTTTTACTCAAATTCCATGAATTTAGGTGTTGGAATCACAATTAGATGACGTTTCTAGGCCATAGGAATTGCCTCAAATCGATTCCCAGTCAAAACCCTCTAAATTCCTCGTCAAAAGCTCCCAAAGTTGCTTAATAATGGTGGAAAATAAACTTGGTTCACGGATGAAATGTTATTAAAACCCTTATGTCAGCCCAGTTTTTACTCTATGCGATCACAGCCTTGCTATTGCGATCGCATAGCACAAATTTCCGTCCTCCAAATTTCTTCTTTTGCGATCGCACTCAACCCCATGCGACTGCATAGCACAATCCTCTGCCAGGGGACCCAGCTTCAAATACACTACGCGGTCGCACTCCCCCTTATGTGAACGCACAGACCAATATTCCACACCTATGCGACCGAAATGTTCCCCATGCGATCGCATAGAACAAATTTGAACCCCTTCCAAAACCTCCTGTGCGATGACAATGCCACCTATACGATCTCATAGAGTAAATTCTCTGCAACACTTCAGCTATTTTCTGTAACTCCTAAAGGTCAGATTGGTCCGTTTGACCACCCGAACACACCCTGAGGTCCTCGAGACCTCAACCAAAAGTGCCAACCCATCCTAAAACATCTCACAAACATGTTCCAATCATCAAAACACATCCAATAACACAAGAATTATCAAATTACAATGGATTCAAGCCTAAGTTAAACTAAAATTCCGAAACTTGCATTTGATAAAAAACCTGACCTAAGCACCTCCGAATCAACTGAAATTTTGCACACACATCCAAAATTACCTAACGAAGCTAATTCCGTTTCGTCCCTCGGATCAAAATCTCACCTATCAATCGGATATCACAAAAATGCTAACTTAGCCAATTCAAGCCTAATTCTACACCGAGCCTCCAAAATTACTTCCGATTGCTCTCCTAAACCTTAAATCATCTCTCGAAGCTAACGGAATCATCAAAAAGTCATTCCGAGCCCTCTAACTCATAAGTCAATATCCATTTGACTTTTCCAAACCAACCCTTCCTTAAAGAGATTAATTGTCTCCTTTCCCACAAAATTCTATCCGAATTACTTCAAATTCACCAAACACATAATATGAAACATGTATACGCATTAAAAAGGGAAAATGGGACGAAAATACATGAGATGACGGGTCGGGTCGTCACATCCTCCCTAAATTAAACGAACGCTCGTCTTCGAGCGGGTCAAGAAACATACCTGAAGTCTCGAATAGGTGCGGGTATCTGCTCCGCGTCTCCTGCTCGGTCTCCCAAGTGGCCTCTTTCACGGGCTGACCTCTCCACTATACCTTCACTGAAGCTATGTCCTTTGATCTCAATTTCCAAACCAGTCGACCCAAAATAGCCATTGGCTCCACATCATAAGTCAAATCCTCATCCTACTGAACTGTGCTGAAGTCCAAGACATGAGACGGGTCCCCAACATACTTTCAGAGCATAGACACATGAAATACCGGATGAACGCCTGACAAGTTGGGAGGCAAAGCAAGCATATAGGCTACCTCCCCAATTCTCCTAAGCACCTCAAAAGGTCCGATAAACAGCGCACTCAGTTTCCCTTTCTTTCCGAACCTCATCACACCCTTTATGAGTGAAACCGTCAACAAGACCGTCTGACCCACCGAGTATGATACATCCCGAACCTTCCGGTCCGCATTACTCTTCTGATGCAACTGAGCTGTGCGAAGTCTTTCCTGAATCACCTTTACCTTATGTAAGGCATCCTGGACCAAATCACTCCCCAGCAACGAAGCCTCGCCGGGCTCAAACCAATCGATCGGAGATCTACACCATCTCCCATATAAGGCCTCATATGATGCCATCCGGATGCTAGACTGATAGCTGTTGTTGTAGGCAAACTCTGCAAGAGGTAGAAACTCATTCCAAAAACCTCCAAAATCAATCACACAGGCACGCATCATATCCTCCAATATCTGAATAGTACGTTCGGACTGTCCGTCCGTTTGAGGATGAAATGTTGAACTGAGCTCCACCTGAGTACCCAACTCGTGCTGAAAAGTCCTCCAAAACTGAGAAGTGAACTGAGAACCTCTATCCGATATAATAGAAATTGGAACACCATGCAATCGGATAATCTCACGAATAAATATCCGTGCAGATGCTCCGAAGAAAATGTGGTACACACTGGAATGAAATGCGCGGACTTGGTCAGCCGATCCACAATGACCCAAATCGAAACGAACTTCTTCAAAATCCGAGGAAGACCACTCACGAAATCTATAGTAACTCTCTCCCATTTCCACTCAGTAATAACCATCTGCTGAAGCAAACCGCCCGGTTTCTGATGCTCATATGTTACCTGCGGACAATCGAGACACCGAACCACAAATCTCACAATGTCTTTTTTCATTCTACTCCACCAGTAATGCTGTCTCAAGTCCTGGCACATCTTCGCGGCACCTGGATGGATGGAATACCACGAATTGTGGGACCCCTCAAGTATCAAATCTCTAAGTCCAGCCACGTTGGGCACAGAAATCCATCCCTGCATCCTCAACACACCATCGTCACATATAGTTACATCTCTAGCATCTCCGTGCTGAACCCTATCCTTGAGGACAATCAAATACGGATCATCATATTGGCGCTCTCTGATGTGATCATATAAAGAAGACCGAGAAACCACGCTCGCCAACACCCGGCTAGGCTCCAAAATATCTAACCGCACCAACCGATTGGCCAAAGCCTGGACATCTACATCAAGGGGTCTCTCCAACTGGAATATACGCCAGACTATCCATACTAACTGCCTTTCGGCTCAAGACATCGGCCACTACATTTTGCCGTTCCTAGATGATACAAAATGGTAATATCATAATCCTTAAGTAACTCAAGCCACCTCCGCTGCCTCAAATTAAGATCTTTCTTCTTGAACAAGTGTTGGGGACTGCGATGATCGGTGAACACCTTACAGGATACCCCATATAAATAGTTCCTACATATATTCAAGGCATGAAAAATAACATCCAACTCTAAGTCATGAATGGGGCTTTAACTGCTCAGAAGCACAAGCAATCACTCTACCCTTCTGCATCTATACACAACCAATCCGGACTCTCGAAGCATCACAATTAACGGTGTAAGAACCTGAAGCTGATGGAAAGACCAATACGGGAGCTCTGGTCAAAGCTGTCTTGAGATTGTGAAAGCTCTCCTAGCACTCATTCGACCATACAAACGGCGCGCCCTTCTGCATCAACTTGGTCAAGTACGAGGCAATAGATAAGAAAACCTGAACGAAACAACAATAATAACCAGCCAAACCGAGGAAACTACGAATCTCTATGGACGAGGACGGTCTAGGCCAACTCTGAACCGCCTCAATCTTCTTTGGATCAACCCGACCATTACTGTACACCACGTGCCCCAAGAAGGCCACGGAACTAAGCCAAAACTCACACTTGGAGAACTTGGCATACAACTTCTCCTCCCTCAATCTCTGTAATACCACTCGCAAATGCGCTGCGTGCTCCTCCTGACTACGCGAGTATACCAGAATGTCATCAATGAATACAATAACAAACAAATCCAGATACGGCCGAAATACATTGTTCATTAGATGCATGAACGCTGCTGGGATATTGGTCTGCCTGAAAGATATAACCAGAAACTCATAGTGACCATATCTATTCCTGAAGGCAGTCTTAAGAATATCTGACTCCTTGATCTTTAACTGTTGACAACCTAAAAGATGATCTATCTTAGAAAACATCCTCTCCCCATGAAGCTGGTAGAATAACTCATCGATGCGAGGTAGGGGATACTTGTTATTCACTATTACTTTGTTCATTTTTCTGTAGTCAATGCACATTCTCATCGTGCCATCTTTCTTGCTTACATATAACACAAGTGCTCCCCACGGTGATACACTCGGCCGAATAAACCTCTTTTCTAGGAGTTCCTGAAACTGATCTTTCAATTCTTTCAACTCCGGTGGTGTCATACGATAAGGCGGAATAGAAATGGGCTTGGTGCTTGGCACCAGGTCAATACCAAAATCGTCGTCCCTATCTGGGGACATACCCGACAGGTCTGCAGGAAATACATCCGGGAAGTCCCTCACAATGGGAACCGAATCTATTCTGGGAGCCTCAGCTCCGACATCACGCACGAAGGCCAAATATGATAGACAACCCTTCCTAACAATGCGTTGAGCTTTCAAGAGAGATATAACCCTACTAGAGACATAATCAGTCATACCACGCCGCTCGATCCACGGAACACCTGGCATAGCCAAGGTGACTGTCTTTGCATGACAGTCTAGAATAGCATGACATGGAGATAACCAGTCTATGCCCAAGATAACATCAAAGTCTACCATGCTCAAGAGTAATAAATTAATTCGGGTCTCCAGACCCCAAATAGTAACAAGACAGGACCGATATTCCACACCTATGCGATCGCCATGCTCCCCATGCGATCGCATAGAACAAATTTGAACCCCTTCAAAAACCTCCTATGCGATCGCAATGCCACCTATGCGATCACATAGAGTAAATTCTCTGCAACACTTCAGCTATTTTCTGCAACTCCCAAAGGCCAAGATTGGTCCGTTTGACCACCCGAAAATACCCCGGGACCTCAACCAAAAGTACCAACCCATCCTAAAACGTCTCACAAACATGTTCTAATCATAAAAACACATCCAAAAATACAAGAATCATCAAATTACAACGGATTCAAGCCTAAGTCAGACTAAAACTTTCGAAACTTGCATTTAATCAAAAACCTGACCTAAACACATCTGAATCAACTGAAATTTTGCACACACATCCAAAATCACCTAACGAAGCTAGTGCAACTATCGGAATTCCATTCCGACCGTCTAATCAAAATCTCACCTATCAACCGGATATCGCCATAATGCTAACTTAGCCAATTCAAGCCTACTTCTACACCGAGCCTCCATAATTACTTTCGGTTGCTCTCCAAAGCCTTAAATCATTTCCCCAAGCTAACCGAATCATCAGAAATTCATTCCGAGCCTTCTAACTCACAAGTCAACTTTCGGTTGACTTTTCCAAACCAACCTTTCCTTAAAGAGACTAATTGTCTCTTTTCCCACCAAACTCTATCCAAATTACTTTAATTTTACCAAACACATAAAATGAAACATGTATAAGCATTAAACAGGGAAAACGGAACAAAAATACATAAGACGACAGATCGGGTCGTCACACCTCCGCTCCTAAATACGCCCCTGATTAATACTATTCTATTAAATAGTCAAATTGGTGTAAAACATTTTATATAATCAATCAGTTAAACTCATTTTAAATGATATGCTAGATATTTTTCTATCTCCTTTCTTTAGATAGGATCCACAAAAAGTGATTGCGTTAGAATAAGACCAATAATTGTTAGAAACACGTTCTCAATGCAATATACTAAACGTGTACTCTTTTGTAGGTTTTGATGAATGACAAACGAAGCAAAAATTGATATATGACAGAATTCAAGTACAAGCGCACAATGGTTGCGAATAAGATTGAAGTTCAAGATATAGCTTTTAATTGTTATTGAGTTGTTCTAAATTGTAATCTCGATCCTATAACTTGACTCATAGTATGACCTCTCTCATAAAACTATTTTCCAAAATCATGCATATTTAATTCTGTGTCAAAAAGATTTTAAATCATGCATATTTACATTAGACAAAATGTTTTCTAAACATGCCTCAAAAATCTGGGCTAAAATAATCGATTATGTACTTATGATAATCGATTGTTTCTGAGCCAAGACTGCATGACAATCGATTATGAATTAATGGTAATCGATTGTGAGTAAGACAGTGAACATCAGGTTTTTCCAAATCTGCATGATAATCGATTGTGAACAAATGACAATCGATTGTTGTTGAGGTAAAGTTTTTCAATACTCAAAATAATCGATTATGAACTAATGGTGATCGATTGTGTTGAGTTGATGTCTTCCAGTGATTTTAAATTTAATTAAGTAATCGATTATGTCTTTAGATAATCGATTATCACTGAGACAGTAAGTTTTATGATTTTCAGAAAATAACAAGTAATCGATTGTTGCAAAGGACAATCGATTGTTGAAGCTGGTCGTTGTCAAATGATTTTCAAATACCATAAGGTAATCGATTATTGATTCTAGATAATCGATGTTCTGCTTAAAATCTGGAAATGATTTTTAGAACGTTGCTGAAGTAATCGATTATTGATTTTATATAATCGATGTTTTGCTTAAAATCAGGAAATGATTTTTAGAACGTTGCTAAAGTAATCGATTATGAACTTAGTGTAATCGATTATCTGATTTTGAATATTGCCAGTAATCGATTATAGATTATGTATAATCGATTGTGAAGCGTTAAATCTGGGATTGATTTTTAAACTGACTGGCAGATAATCGATTGTTTGGTCTTAATAATCGATTATCACTGAGTAATTTCAGCAACTCTTAATTGGCAATTAGACAACGGTTGAACCAACTTTTTCAACTATAAATACAGCTTCATTTCAGTGTTTTAATAAGAACAACATACACAAACTGATCATTACATTGCTATAAGCTTTCATTCAATTGTTCTTCATTTTCTACTCATTTCATAAAGCTTTTGAGAGCCATATTATTGCTTAAAGTTGTTGTGATCTTGAACATATTCTTTTACTCATATCTACTCAATAAGGAGTACTTTAGTTAAGTGAGTGTCCAAGTATTTGATATACTTGTAAGAGAATTGCGATTCTCTTGTTTCAAGGAACTTGCGTTTCCTTGGGTGAAGTCTTTGAGATTGCGATCTCCGAGCAACTGTTTGAGGCTTGTGTCCTCAAGTGTGTAACAGTTTGTTGAGCACCCTTAAGCTTAACAAGATAGTGAAAAATCTCGAGAGAGTCTCTCGGGGACTGGACTAACCACGTTGGTGGCCAACCAGTATACATCTTTGTGTAAGTTTATTTTTCTGCATTTATTTTACTTCCTGCAAAGTTTAAATTCCGCAAGAAAACGCTAAATTCTATTAATACGCTATTCACCCCCCCTCTAGCGTAAAGCGTAGTTTCTAACAATTGGTATCAGAGCCCAACTCTCTGAAAACTTAACCGTTTGAGAGAACCATCCATGGCTTCTACTCTTGACTCTTTTGCAGGAATTGAAGAAGGACAATGCTCTACACGACCTCCTCTATTCAACGGCACAAACTACTCATACTGGAAGGAGAGGATGCAAATCTTTGTGCAATCAAATAGCTTTCATTTGTGGAAAGTATTCACCAATGGAAACCAAATTCCAACCAAGAAGGTGGAAGACGAATGGGTTCCAAAGACCGAAGAGGAATATACCGCGGAGGATATTCGTAAGGTTCAAAATAATGCCAAAGCTATAAATTTATTATATTGTGCTGTTAATGCTAACGACTACAGGAAGATATCATGTTGCAAAACAGCAAAAGAAATGTGGGATAAGCTTGAAGTGACATACGAAGGAACCGACCAGGTACGAGAAGCTAAAATTGATTTCTTAACTCACTCTTATGAACTATTCCACATGAAGGAAGGAGAGAAAGTAGACGAAATGTTTGAGCGATTCTCAATGATCGTGAATGATCTACACGCCCTCAAAAAGACGTTTACGGATAGAGAACTTGTCCGGAAGATCCTCAGAAGTCTCACTCCGGCATGGCGATCAAAGGCCGATGCAATCCAAGAATCCATTGGCATCACAAATGTCACAATTGACGCATTAAGAGGTAATCTCAAAACCTATGAATCAACTATACTTAACCCGTTTGTTGATGATCAAAGATGGCAAAGGAATGCTTTAAAGGCTAGCCAACCACAAATTGATGAGGAAGGTGACAACGAGTTTGGACTCGTTATCAAAAGGTTTCAAAAATTCATGCGCAAAGAGTATGAACGCAAGAACAAAAAGCAAGGCGATCAACTAAAATGCTATGAATGCGGAGAAACCGGGTACATAAAATCAAATTGCCCTAACATCAAAAAGGAGAAGAAACCCTTCAAAAAGCAACGTGCATACATCTCTTGGGGAGGAGATTCCGGAGATGAAGTAAGCGAAGAAGAAGACGATGAAGTAGCAAATTTATGTCTCATGGCTCAAGAAGACGGCAAAGACGAGGTAAGTCAAATCTCTTCTCAAAATTTCTTTACTCTTGATGAAATGAGAAATGCTTTTGATGAACTATATGCTGAATTTATCAAAGCTTCAAAAACTGTCAAAAGTGTTAAAGAAAGCGCTTCTCTAAAAGAAAAAGATTTTCAAACACAGCTTTCATTAAAAGAAAAAGAATTAGAAAAACTGGTTTTCGAAAATGAGAAGCTAAAAGAGGAAAACAAGTTTTATGGAAAAAGAAGTGCTGATAAACCTGAAGGTTCTACTAGAAACTGTTCTTCTTGTGTGCTTCTTAAGAATGAAGTAGCTAGACTTAAAGGCACATTAGATAAGTTTAATTCTTCGCATAAAAACTTGAATGATGTGCTTGTTAATCTAAAATCAACTAAACATGGAATAGGATTCAAGAATGAAGAAAAGGTTGGTGCTAAACCACAACAACCTAGAGCTCAACCTAGGACTAATAACCAAAATGCTTATCCTAGAAGTAGAAATCCTAGAAATAACTTGCATGTTAGACCAAATAGTGAAAATGCTAGAAGACCTAGAAATGATGCATATTTTAGGCCAAACCTTAAACAATTTAGAAGACCAAGAAATGACCATCCACCTAGAAATAGATATTCTAGAAATGATGCATATTTTAGACAAACTTGTGAACCTCCTAGAGCTCATAATAGGAGAAACAATGGTGTTCAAAGTAGAGTAAGCAACCTTCATTCATCTAGTTACTATGTACCTAGAAAAATGCATAATCCCAACGTGACTTGTCATTATTGTAGACGTATTGGTCATATTGCTCCCGCTTGCTTTACTCGTCATAGACATATAAATCAATTGCATCATTATAACATGCCTAACCCTCAAGGACCCAAGATGGCATGGGTACCTAAAGAACATTAATTTGTTTTGTAGGTGTGCTTGAAGGGATCAAGTGTACTATGGTACCTTGATAGTGGATGCTCCAAACACATGACGGGAGATGAATCCAAATTCCTTCAACTAGAGCACAAAGAAGGAGGAAGTGTCACATTTGGCGATAACAATAAAGGAAAAATCATCGGCATTGGTTCGGTCGGTAAGGACGAAAACTCCTCTATTAAACATATACTACTTGTGAAAAGTTTGAAGCATAATCTCTTGAGCATAAGCCAATTATGTGACAAGGGAAATCTTGCTCTATTTAATTCGGATGAATGTCTTGTATTTAGACGTAGTGATTTCAAGATCATACTTCGTGGTTTTAGAATTGATAATATCTATATGGTTGATCTTGCAAACTCCTTACCTGAATATGTTGATTGTTTAGTAAGCAAAGAGGATAACTCTTGGCTATGGCATCGTAGAGTAGCACACATGAACATGCATCTTTTGAACAAGCTTCTTTCTCAAAACTTAGTAGTTGGTCTTCCCAGTTTAAAGTTTGAAAATGATTCTATTTGCGATTCTTGTCAAAAAGGGAAGCAAACCAAAGCATCTTTTAAATCCAAGAATATTGTTTCAACGTCTAGACCTTTGCAATTACTTCACATGGATTTATTTGGTCCCTCTCGTATTGAAAGTCTTGGTAAAAATAAATATGTTTTTGTAATTGTTGATGACTTTTCTAGATTTACTTGGACTCTATTTCTTGCAAATAAAAGTGATGCTTTTCAAAATTTCAAGTATTTCCTTAAGCGTGTTCAAAACGAAAAGGAATCGACCGTCACTTCGATTAGAAGTGATCATGGGGGAGAGTTTGATCACAATCTCTTTGCGGATTTTTGTGACGAACTCGGAATCGAACACACCTTTTCCGCTCCACGGACACCACAACAAAATGGGGTGGTGGAAAGGAAAAATAGGTGTCTTGAAGAGATGGCTAGAACCATGCTCGACGAAGCTAAGATCCCAAATACTTTTGGGCGGACGCCGTGAGTACCGCTTGCTATGTTTTAAATAGAGCAGCAATTCGGCCGATACTCATGAAAACCCCATATGAACTTTATAAGGGTAGAAAACCCAACATTTCTCACTTACGTGTTTTTGGTTGTAAATGTTTTGTTCATAATAATGGGAAGGACCAATTGGGTAAGTTTGATGCTAAATCAGATGAAGGTATTTTCATTGGTTATTCCTCACGTAGCAAAGCATATAGGATCTTTAACAAAAGAACCCAAATTGTGGAGGAATCCCCTCATGTTGTGTTTTCCGAAGATAATACTCGCTTGGCGAGAAAGGAATCCGGTTTTGATCTTGCAGGTATCTTGGATAGCTTGAAAGATAAAATCCAAGAAGAACCTTCAAAGGAAAACAAAAATGAAATTGGGGAACAACCAACGGAAGAAGCGCCACAATTAGAAAAAGGAATAAATACGCCTAACGAGTGGAGAACGATCAAGGATCATCCTCTCGAACAGGTAATTGGCGATGTTGGAGAAAAGGTAAGTACCCGAAACTCCCTCAAAAACACTTTAGAACTTACTGCTTTTGTTTCTCAAATTGAACCCAAAACCATCTCCGAAGCAATTGGGGATGAATTTTGGACCTTGGCAATGCAAGAGGAGCTTAACCAATTCGAACGCAATAACGTTTGGGATTTGGTGCCAAGACCCGAAGGTCATTCTATAATTGGTACGAAATGGGTTTTTCGCAATAAACTAGATGAAAATGGTATAATCACTAGAAACAAAGCTAGGCTTGTGGCAAAAGGCTATAGTCAAGAAGAAGGTATTGATTATGAGGAAACCTATGCTCCCGTAGCTAGATTAGAAGCTATTCGTCTATTACTTGCTTTCGCCTCTTCAATGAATTTTATTCTATATCAAATGGATGTGAAAAGTGATTTTCTAAATGGTTTTATTGAAGAAGAAGTTTATGTCAAACAACCCCCCGGCTTTGAAGATTTTAAATATCCCGATCATGTTTTCAAACTCAAAAAGGCTCTTTATGGTTTAAAACAAGCTCCTCGAGCTTGGTATGAAAGGTTGAGTAAATTTCTTTTGGAAAATGATTTCATTAGGGGAAAAGTTGACACAACCCTCTTTGTCAAGCATAAAAACAATGATATTTTATTAGTTCAAATATATGTAGACGATATTATATTTGGTGCTACTAACAATGTTTTATGCAAGGAATTTTCCGATCTAATGACTAGCAAATTTGAAATGTCTATGATGGGCGAGTTAACATTCTTTTTGGGGTTACAAGTGAAACAAATGAAAGAAGGTACATTCATATGCCAAGCCAAATATTGCAAAGAACTACTAAAACGCTTTGAGATGAACAATGCAAAAGAAATGGCTACTCCCATGAGCACATCCGATCATCTAGACAAAGATGAAAAAGGTAAGGAAGTCGACACTAAAAAGTATCGAGGTATGATTGGCTCTCTTCTTTATCTTACCGCTAGTCGTCCGGACATCATGTTTAGCGTGTGTTTATGTGCTCGCTATCAGTCATGTCCGAAGGAGTCTCACCTTAATGCGGTGAAACGGATATTAAGGTATCTCATTGGTACTACAAATGTGGGTCTATGGTACCCCAAAGGCTCTTCATGCCAACTTATTGGATATTCCGATTCCGATTTTGCTGGATGCAAATTGGACCGCAAGAGCACAAGTGGCACTTGCCATTTGCTCGGTAGCTCTCTTGTCTCTTGGTTTAGTAAGAAACAAGTAAGTGTTGCGTTGTCTACCACCGAGGCTGAATATGTAGCCGCGGGGAGTTGCTGTGCTCAAATCCTATGGATGAAACAACAACTCTTGGACTATGGCCTAAGTCTTGATCACATTCCTCTTAGATGTGATAACACTAGCGCCATATGCTTGACGAAGAACCCCGTTCTTCATTCGCGAACAAAGCACATCGAAATTAGACATCATTTTATTAGAGATCATGTACTCAAAGGCGATGTCGAAATTGAATTTGTTGAAACCAAAAGCCAATTGGCAGACATCTTTACCAAGCTTTTAGAGAAAGAGTCCTTCTTCCGAATTCGCAGTGAACTCGGGATCCTTGACTCCACTTTGATCTAAGTCATGCATTGCATTTTCTTTCCTACATGATTTCTAACTTGAGCGTCGGAGGCGTCTAACTTCTTTTTGCAGGTATCACCCTAGAGCTAAGAGCAATTCTTAAGCAAACCGCGAATCTGCAGCAATGACCCTATAAAAATCGATTATCCCGTATCAATAATCGACTACCCTCTAATTTTTTTTTTCAATAAATAAACCTTGTTTATTTCATCTTTTTGCATCTTTCCTTACTATTTTTTTGCTAATGGCAAAAGGGGGAAGAAAACGGGATATCGGGTATGCACCACCTCTTAATTCATTGATTGCTTATAAGCTAAAATTGAGGGGGAACTCTTAAATTGAGGGGGAACAAGAACAAAATTGCATAATTGTTACTTGTCTTGAATTGTCAATATCTTTTGCCTAAATTGCATATCCCGCTTAATGTTTGCCATTATCAAAAAGGGGGAAATTGTTAGAAACACGTTCTCAATGCAATATACTAAACGTGTACTCTTTTGTAGGTTTTGATGAATGACAAACGAAGCAAAAATTGATATATGACGGAATTCAAGTACAAGCGCACAATGGTTGCGAATAAGATTGAAGTTCAAGATATAGCTTTTAATTGTTATTGAGTTGTTCTAAATTGTAATCTCGATCCTATAACTTGACTCATAGTATGGCCTCTCTCATAAAACTATTTTCCAAAATCATGCATATTTAATTCTGTGTCAAAAAGATTTTAAATCATGCATATTTACATTAGACAAAATGTTTTCTAAACATGCCTCAAAAATCTGGGCTAAAATAATCGATTATGTACTTGTGATAATCGATTGTTTCTGAGCCAAGACTGCATGACAATCGATTATGAATTAATGGTAATCGATTGTGAGTAAGACAGTGAACATCAGGTTTTTCCAAATCTGCATGATAATCGATTGTGAACAAATGACAATCGATTGTTGTTGAGGTAAAGTTTTTCAATACTCAAAATAATCGATTATGAACTAATGGTGATCGATTGTGTTGAGTTGATGTCTTCCAGTGATTTTAAATTTAATTAAGTAATCGATTATGTCTTTAGATAATCGATTATCACTGAGACAGTAAGTTTTATGATTTTCAGAAAATAACAAGTAATCGATTGTTGCAAAGGACAATCGATTGTTGAAGCTGGCCGTTGTCAAATGATTTTCAAATACCATAAGGTAATCGATTATTGATTCTAGATAATCGATGTTCTGCTTAAAATCTGGAAATGATTTTTAGAACGTTGCTGAAGTAATCGATTATTGATTTTATATAATCGATGTTTTGCTTAAAATCAGGAAATGATTTTTAGAACGTTGCTAAAGTAATCGATTATGAACTTAGTGTAATCGATTATCTGATTTTGAATATTGCCAGTAATCTATTATAGATTATGTATAATCGATTGTGAAGCGTTAAATCTGGGATTGATTTTTAAACTGACTGGCAAATAATCGATTGTTTGGTCTTAATAATCGATTATCACTGAGTAATTTCAGCAACTCTTAATTGGCAATTAGACAACGGTTGAACCAACTTTTTCAACTATAAATACAGCTTCATTTCAGTGTTTTAAAAAGAACAACATACACAAACTGATCATTACATTGCTATAAGCTTTCATTCAATTGTTCTTCATTTTCTACTCATTTCATAAAGCTTTTGAGAGCCATATTATTGCTTAAAGTTGTTGTGATCTTGAACATATTCTTTTACTCATATCTACTCAATAAGGAGTACTTTAGTTAAGTGAGTGTCCAAGTATTTGATATACTTGTAAGAGAATTGCGATTCTTTTGTTTCAAGGAACTTGCGTTTCCTTGGGTGAAGTCTTTGAGATTGCGATCTCCGAGCAACTGTTTGAGGCTTGTGTCCTCAAGTGTGTAACGGTTTGTTGAGCACCCTTAAGCTTAACAAGATAGTGAAAAATCTCGAGAGAGTCTCTCGGGGACTGGACTAACCACGTTGGTGGCCAACCAGTATACATCTTTGTGTAAGTTTATTTTTTTGCATTTATTTTACTTCCTGCAAAGTTTAAATTCCGCAAAAAAACGCTAAATTCTATTTATACGCTATTCACCCCCCTCTAGCGTAAAGCGTAGTTTCTATCAATAATATGTTTGGACAATGACGCTACACTACACCACAATGCTTCGACTTTAAAGGGCCAAATAGAATTCTGATTGACAAACATCAGTAATAGTAATGGACAATGATATTTGTTTATACATGATTATATTGTCAATTTTTCCCCCTTAGTTTGAAAACTTAAAAATAGTAATCCTATCAAGAGTGAAAAAGAACTTTTGTTGATACGGTAGGATTTGATTGGGATAACAGAAAACTGAGTTGTAAAGGTTCATATTACTGCGCTTTGAGTTTGATTGAATAAATTATCTAAAGCATACAGTTTAGTAGGTCTGCGTCAACAATGTACCTCTACTGCTTTTTATTCTTTATTGTGACGGTACATTAGAAATTGTCTTATGTTTAATAGTTTTTTTTCTTTTTTTTCCTTTTGATAAAATGGAAAAAAAATTAAGTAATTTTTTTTAAGAAAGGTATCAATACAAGTACACGTCTTTGGTTTTTGTAAAGAATAAAATTGAACATTAACCTAGCGTATAAATAGCTTTTATTATCTTTTTAGGTGCTAATTTTTCAGGCTAGAGATTTACAAAGATTAAATATCTAGTATATAACTATCAAAAGTTTTTTTTTAAATCAAAAGTTTCTTATACTATAAACAGGGGTACCTTTAATAAAAGGTCAAATTTCAGAGAATTTTTCACAAATTGGACTAAAGGAAATTTAAGAGGAGGAAAGAAATGCAAAATTGGACTAAAGGATGGGCCCAATTTCTTTGGGTGGACAGGGCTGGCATTTGCTCCTGGGATTGTTATATAAATAGCCCGCCAGATTCAAAGTTATATATACATATACATATATATATATATATATATATATATATATATATATATATATATATATATATATATATATATATATATATATATATATATATATATATATATAATTTAAGAGATTCGGCGAACGGTTATTTGAGTTAATTTTTCTTTGCTCTATACTGTTTAGCTTGGTTCTTCTTCTAATTTTCTGGGCATAGTCATCGTATCCAACCATACAAGATACTGTACTGGAGAGGAAGTGATAGTTTGAGCCCATATCTTTTGTGGAATAAATATATGAATTTTTCCCTAATTATATCATATATAAAATTTTATTATTAAAAATGTGTATACTTTGTTAATTACCTGCCCAGTTCACATTTTAACTGTAATTTATATACCAATTCATAATTAGGCAGAATCTGCCATTGAAAACGAGCGAAAAATAAGGCACAAAATCTGCGACTGATTTATTCACATTAAATTCGAAATTTAAAACGGAAAGAGATCTGGGAGCTGCGTAAGTCTCTTTGTTACTACAATTTTAAAAAAAAAACGCAGAGCTTCAAAAAGCTTCGACAAACATAATACAAATTGTAGAATTCAAATCTGTTCTTCATCTGTTTTCTCTCGACTATACGAAATCATGTCAAAAATCCTAATCATGTTAAAATTGAATGGAAATTGGGATAACTATGGCAGATTTAGAGATTTTGAAGTTGATACCATTGTGGTAGATGACAATGCAAGCTACAGAATTCTGATTTCTACAATTGCAGAACAATTATCGATTGATACATCAGAAAAAATTGTAGAAATCAAATACATGGTGAACGACAATTGTCCTCTAATGGAGACTAGGAATGATATGTGGGTTCGTGGGTATATGGAGACGAAAAAGGAGAATAAAAACTTAAGTTCGTATCCTTTATGTATAAGTGTAAAAGATTTCAATATGGAATTGGCAATCACCGATGATAGCACAAGTGCAAGTTTGTATAATTCGACATTGCATAGAGTTATGGTTTTAGTGTGTTATCTACAATATTACTAAATTTACCTACAATTAAACTACAAAAATAATGTACTAAAGAGGATAAAGCAATGTTGTCTTCAAAATTATCTACATAGTTACTACATTTATCTGTATGTTGATGCAGGTTCGTCTGGATCCCTATAGTTACTTGATATTCCATCCTCTCGAGCTATAGAGGAATATCAAAGTGAAATAATAACAGAATCTACGCAAACGTATATTGAAGAAGGACAAATGTATCAGGACAAGCAAACTATAGCTGCTGCAATGAAGAACTTTTCTATGATGCATAAGTTCCAGTTCAGAGTAAAAAATCTAGTCATAGAAGGTATGGAGTTATTTGTGGAGAAAAGATCATTAAAAGCAGTGTTTTAGTAAATATATGTGATATTTACAAATTGTAGTTAGATTGTAGTGCAATTGTAGTGTATAACGATTTATGTTAAAACGATCCTTTTGTTGCATCTACATTTATAGTATGTATTAAATATTTTATATTTTTAGCTACTGGCTTGTATGCGTTGCTGAAAACTGTAAATGACACTTCAAGGCAATGTCAATTAATAATTCCGCAATGTTCAAGATAAGGAGTTTCATCCGACAACACACATGCTCCTTAATGAACGAAACACTCATACAATGCAAACGTACTGCAGCTGTAGTTGGTAGCATGGTCATTCCAATGTATTGTGATCCTAAGACTGTATACACATCAAAGAACATACAAATTGACATGTTATCCGAACATGGTCTGAACCTAAGCTACATGCAAGCATGGAGAGCAAAGGAAAAGGCTTTACAGTTTTTAAGAGGGAATCCGGCTGACTCCTACAACAAACAAATATTTTTATATTCTTGAGAAGATTTATCCTGGTTATATTGTTAAATTGAAGAAGGTAGCAGATGATTGTTTCTTATACGCATTTGTTGCTCTTTGTACATCAATAAGTGGTTGGCAACATTGTAGGCCAATAGTAGTGGTTAATGGGACATTCTTAATGTCAGCCTACAAGGGGACTATGCTGACAACAAGCACCATGGATGCAATATGTAAAAAGTGTAAAAGTTTTGTAGTTATTTTGTAGGCATATAAAATGTAGTTAAATTGTAGTAATTTTGTATTTATTTTGTAGTTATTACATGAAATGTAGATAAATTGTCTATATTGTGAATATATATTGTAGTTGTTATTTAATTATATTTTTATATACATTTTCAAATAGGAATATGGTGAAAGACCTTCAATGTGTGTTGTTTCATATAAGAATGAGCGTATACTGAAGGCAAAATCAATTGTCTATCTGGGCATGCCACACTACTCTTGCATGTGGCATATTTGGACAAATATATGGTCCAAACTCAAGAAGAGACATCTACAATTACATGAATTGTTCTTTGCTACAACACGGTCATACACTTTAGATGAATTTAATGAAAGGATGTCGAATATTGAAGAGGTAGACCTACGTATGAAATTTTACCTATATGATATTGGGTATCATAGATGGTTAAGAGTACATGCAACGGTGAATAGAAATTTTACTATTACATCAAATATTGTTGAGTCGTTAAATGCTGTAACAAAAGAGAAAGAGAATTGTCAATATTTGACCTATTAGAGTATATGAGGATACTTCTTGAACGTTGTACGAAAGTGAAGTTATTGTAGGCACATAGTACTTTCACATACCTTGGGTACAAATACAACAAATAATTGAATGACAACAGAACATTATCTTACAAGCTTAGGGTAAGATCTGTCTATTTGGTGCAGAAAAAGTTAATTACCTAATATACATTGTTTCCAGATTGTAGATAAATTGTAGTCCAATTGTAAATAATTGTTCAAATTGTAGGTTATAGATAAGGTGTAGAATATTTGTAGTTAAGTTGTAGATAATCTATTTTATGATTCACATAATATTTTTTCTGTTTGTTCTGCAATTGTAGGTGAGGGCTTCAATAGATCATATACATACTATGTTAGATGGTGTGAAGTGGTATATTGTGTGTATAGAGAACAAGAAACATAGCTGTGGACAATTTCAACTTGAAGAAATTTCATGTGCGCATGCGTTGGCAGCATTAAGGCACATGAATGAAACATATGAAAACTATTGCTCTCCGTATTAAACAAGGAAGAGCCTTCTGCGTATCTATGAAATACCAATAAATCATCTTCTTGATGAAAACAAATAGAATGTGACACAACATATTTTGGATGAGGTAGTAAAGCCACCGACGGTCTTTTTCTCAACAAATTTTGGTAGTTTTTTTGGAAGGTTTCTTCTTATTTTGTTTTGATGAAGCAGGAGAAACCTTGGGGTTTTTAACAGATGAAATTTCCAGGACATCTTCAACAAAATCGTCATCTTCACACAACTCTTTCCCCTTTCGTTTTAGTTATTTGCCGACGGGTTTAGAACCTCCTCCAGCATCTACATCGTGCAATAATTTTGTTCTCATCTCGGCAGAGATTGTTCTAGGAGATAAAATGTTAGTAGTAGGTTCTATTGCATGTGTAGATATAGTTTTTTTTTGGGTATTTTGGTGTTAAAACACCCAAATCAAAAGAGGGGCTATCACCTAATGTAGATGTTGTAGGTTTATTTTGGGAGTGTTGATGTTTTTCATTGTTTATCTTCAACTTGAATCAAATGGAACTTCAATTTGGGAGAATGATAACTTTGGGATTTTGTGAAATTAAATGGAGAAAAATGTAAAACGTGAGTTCTGTAGTTGGACAAAACTGACTGTAAACATGGGTAGTAAAGGTAAAACATGGGGTGTCTGTGTGTGTGTGGGGGGGGGGGGGGGAGACGGTAAATGTAAACGTGGGAAGATACGGTCCTAAATTAGTGCCTAATATAAATGCACCCTTAAGTATATCCCTAATTTAATTTATGGTATCAAAATAATAATCTGGTATGCTGAAATGTAATTAACTCAAACCTTAAACATTGAAGGTAATAAAGTTCATAAATGGTATAAGAAGGTAAAAATCCCATAAATATATTCGTGAACGTAGTAAGTGAGATTTTTGGCCCAGGTACACCTAAAAACTGGGTAGGTGCAAAACAACCAATTTTAAGATATTTTATAGAGATCAGTCGGCACTTATTATATCCTGAAATTTAAAGTAAGAATCTTATAACTTCGGAACATTTTCATCCTAAAAATTGAATTAAAAAACTAAAACTTGAGACGCCTTGACACTTTCGCAGCAGTGTTATGGTGATTTCTGGACTGTGCATGAATCGGGCTGCACGTCGCAGTGGTGTGATATTAATATTGCGCTTAGGCTGTAGGAACCCCTCCGGAATCTAAACCCCTGCAGTGAGCGCGGGAATGGATCGGGCTGCGTGCCGCAGCGGTCATGTGCATTGCATTACATTCATGCATTGGTTCTTGTTTGTACTATGTGGCATGACATTCAACATTCTCATATCATTTGCAAGCATGCTATTTCTTGCACTTCTACCAGATACCCTGGTGTTATTTGTTAATGGAGTGTTGTGCCCGAGGGGCTGACTTATGTGCGGACTTGCACTATCTGATCATGCATTCATTTGCTTGACTGTTGGGGAAAAAGGATATTTTCACAAGAGGTTTTTAAAACTGAGCTAGATATTTGCTAAAGGATTTTTACGGTTTTACTATTTTTCTCAAGGATTTGCACTGCTCTCCATAGAATGATAAAGCGCTTTACGTGTTTTCTTACCATTCAGTTATAATTTACTCTTATTACTCAATAGGTTGGAGTACTCACTTTACTCCCTGCACCTTGTGTGCAGTTGCAGGCATTGTTTACCTGGTAGCGGGTTATTAGCAAATTGAAAGCAATACTATTGTAGCTGAGCAAGGTGACCGCCAGCATTCGCGGCACAGGACTTCATCTTTTGAACTCCAAATTTTGTTTATATATTATTGCCCCTGTAGTGGTGTCCATTTTTGTTTAGGTTCTCATGACTTGTGACACTCCGGTCGGGTTGTGTTGGGTTGCAGTTAATAGTTTTTAATGCCATTAAGTTGTACTTTCTATTCATTTATGTTAAATAATTGTTAAAGAGAGGATTTGGGTTAGTTGGCTTGCCTTGTCTCCACGAGAGGCGCCATCATGACCGGGCATAGAAATTGGGTCATGAAAAGTTTGTATCAGAGCCTAGGTTACTAGGTCTCACGAGTCATGAGCAGGTTTAGTAGAGTCTCGCGGATCGATATGGAGACGTCTGTATTCATCCTCGAGAGGCTGCAGACCTTTAGGAAAAACTTCACTTTCTTGGAATTCTTGAGATGTAACCCCTGAAATTCCTTCCACACGTCTATGTGTGCACGCGATCGCTTAGTATTATATGTGTCTTGTTGGCTTATGATTCCCCGATTGAGGGGCCAGACGTGATCTCTCTGAGTTGATGTTGGGCCAGTCTGAAGGCCTTGAGGCCGGGTCTTTGCCGATGGCTTGAGCACCAAGGTGCTGATTGTGTGAGTAAGTGTTTTGAACTTATATGTTTGGTATTGTCCCTATTCGTGGGGATGACTGCTAGATAGCTATGTGATGAGTATATTAGTACTGCGAGATGTTTCTGTATGACTTGGAAATGTCGAGGAGGATCTGCTGGATGCTTTGTGAACTACGAAGTGTATGATTTCCATTGTGAGTGGAAGTGTAGCTCAGAGCATGGGCATGTGAAGAATCTTTTCAAATCTCCTAGTTGGAGTGAAGTAAATTGCATATTACGATATGAGTTCAGACTCAGGAAGACTAAGTGGCTGCGTAATGTGTATGGCGGTGGAAGGTATACAGAAATGTTATATTGATATGAAGCATGTTGGTTATCTCCTACAGAATGTTATGAAGTGGTGTGATCCCTATATGTATGTTAGGAGATCTCATGTGTACATGAAAAGTATGTGTTGAAATTTAGAATTTCGGGTCGCCTAAGAGAGTGGGCTTAACTGATGTGGGGATGAATGCGAGATTTGCAGGGGATTACAGTACTAGATGATCTATTTTTTCACAAACTTGTCGATGAATTGAGTTTTGTCTCACTATGGCATGGTGGTATCATTAGAGTAAAAGTGTTATGAGTTGCTGAGTTGGTCCTGATATATGGCTTCGAGCCAAGTTGGGGAGGTTGTTGTTGAGTAGCTGATTGCACAGATATGTGTTATGTGATTCCGTTTCGAGGTATGCTGGTGGATCAATTCTAGTTGCAGAAATTGAGCCTAGGGTGGCACGAGTGAAGAAAATTTTTGAGAAAGGTTATATGGTGCTTCATAGATGTGAAAAACTAATAGGTTTTCTTGAGTTGTGTTGATAAAGAATTCTTAGTGTAAAAAGAAGGAAGTTGTTTGTTTGTACTGGAATGAGATCATAGCCTGTAGTGTTAGAGTGCTAATAAGGCACGAGTAGTTCGGTTTGTTAAGTCAGGTAATTTGCAGTTTTTTATAAGAGTGGATGACTCTTGAGAATGATTTTAATGTGTTCAAGATTCTACATGTAGCACTCAGGTGTTTTAAGGTTGTGTATGTGACCAAAGTCATTTTTTTCATTAGAAAAGGTCAAGACTTGTGATATTTATGTTGATTATGGGAATCTATGTAGCAGTATCTAGAAAGTAAAGGTAGTGTACTTAGATTCGCAGGAAGTTCTTCAGAGTAGGGTATTTTAGAATGTGGTATTTTTGGGAACAGTTGAGAAAGTACTCAGTGGCCTAAGGGTCATAGTCAGTGTGGTCTTATGTTCGAGTCTCATGTGGTAAGCCCGGGATGAGGCATTGTGATGCTACGACGAGGGAGGAATATCAAGTTGACAATGAACAAAAGGGGAAATTATATATATGAAATTGTTTAATAGTAGACCGAATCAATATGGTAAATATATGATCAATTCTTCATAGGTGTTCGAGGTAATGAGTTTTTACAAGTGTTGTGCAGTGAAGCTCTTGAGTACTGACAGCTTGCTTAGCTTGATTCAGGTAGAAGGATTCAGTCCTGGCAGTTTATCTTATGCAATGGAATTTGGGGGAGAGTTTTTGATAAGTTTTGTCCTGGTATGGAGACGTATATATTATCTATGTGTACATCTCTTTCGTTTGAGTTATTTTCATGATTTGAGCATGTTCAAGCCGTCTCTTATTAGTGCATGTGTTATGCAAGCTGTGCGTGTCATATCACCAGAGTGGTGTATTGGACTCGAAGCAAACATTGAGGGTCATTAATGAATACGAACGGATTTGGTTTCAGCTTGTTGGAAGATTAATATCGAGGTTCGTCTCGGAAATCTGTTGGGATAGTAGTCAAAAGGGAAGTGACTTCATGAATGGTTGATCTGAGAAATTGTTACCATTTGTCGCATGTGTCATTTATCGTTGGCAGTATATGAAAGTGTTGTAATAAGACCTTGGTTGATAAGTTGTTCCACCGGTATCCTGATGTTGTGGGCAAATGCTGTGAATAGAAGTTATTGTTTAGAGTGTTTGGGTTATGTAGTATATCTTATGATTGAACCTGAGGTTCCAGGAATGGGTTATTACAGCTGTTTCAGGCTTATTTTGAGTGTAGATGTGAGGTTCTGATCTTGTGTATGATTTCGGAAAGTGCAATGCGGTCCTAAGGTTTATGGGTTAGATGGACTGTGAAATTTCAGCTAAAATTGTGTTATCGGACCTACGATAGATAGGGTGACATGGTATCATCCTGGGTATATTCGTGGTAAGGTCATTTGGCTATTGGTTGGCTTCAAGGACAACTTTGGGTATGCTCGAGGACGAGCGTTTGTTTGTGTTGGGAGGATGTGATGACCCGACCCATCATCTCATGTGTTACTACTCCGTTTTCCCCGTTTATTATTCTTCATATTGTATTATTAGTATGTGGTGTGTGAGAGTTGATTTGGAATGGTTTTGATATCAATGAGGCACCTAGACTTTGTAAGGAAAGCTAAGTTGGAAAAAAAAGTCAACCAAAGGTTGACTATTGAGTTATAGGGGTCGGATGTGGGTTCCGGTGATTCTATTAGCTTCAGGGGATGATTTGTGACTAGGAGTGCGATCGAAATCGATTTTGGATGTCCGGTGTAGAATCCAGCTTGAATTGGCGAAGTTAGTATTTTGGCGAATTCCGGTGGATAGGTGAGATTTTGATCCGAGGCTCGAAATGGAACTCCAAAAGTTTCACTAGCTCTGTTAGGTGATTTTGGATATGTGTGCAAAGTTTCAGGTTATTCGAAGGTGTTTAGGTCAGGTTTTTTTGATTGAATGCGAGTTTCAGAAGTTTTGAAGAAACTTAGGCTTGAATCCGATGTGAATTGTTGATTTTAGTGTTGTTCGATGTGTTTTGATGGTTGGAACAAGTTCGTATGATGTTTAGGGATATGTTGGTGCCTTTGGTTGAGGTCCCGGGGGCCTCTGGGTGATTTCGGGAGGCTAACAGAAATAATTTGAGGTTGGAAAAATTGCAGGTTTGGTTGCAACAGGTGTTTCCGCATCTGCGGAAAGGAGACCGCAGATGCGGTTGCGCGGAAGCGGAGATGTCATCGCAGGTGCGAAAGAGGGTGAAGTTGAGCAGTTCTGCAGAAGTGGAAGTATTTTTTCCTATGCGAGTCCGTGAAGCGTACAACGAGTCGCAGGAGCGCTTTGGGCTTAGAGGTGAGGCTTTGCGGATTGGGATTTAATGATATTCCGCATAAGCGGACAAGGACCACAGAAGCGGTCACGCGGAGGTGATGTGGGGACCGCAGAAGTGGAAACCCCTGAAGGCCAGTAGGTTTAAATGTTATTTTTCATCCGCGAGGGTTATGTATTTTCCTCCATTTTTTAGCGAGCTTTGAGAGCTTTTAGGCAATTTTGAAGAGGGATTGAAGGAGGAATGACTGGAGGTAAGATTCTTGAACCTAAAACTCATTTTTATTGAGTAATCTACCTAGAAATTCATGGAATTAAGCCTAAAACTAATGAATTAGGGCTTGGGATTTTGAGAATTTAAATTGGGATTTGAGGGAGCATTTGAACTCCGATTTTGGTATATTTACGGACTCGTGGCGAGATGAGGAATCCAGTAATGTGAGTTTTGTAACTTTTCGAGAAGTGGACCCGAGGCTCGGGTTTTACTAATTTTGAGATTTTTGCTATATTTTGATTGTTTACGATTGGGTATTGTTCCCTTGGCATAGTGTGATGCATTCGCTCTACTTTTGGTTAGATTCGTCGTGCGTGGAGGCCGGTTTGAAGGGTAAAGGCGTCGCAGGCTTGAGATTTAGCCGGTTCGAGGAGAGTAATACTTGTAAATGATATCCTGGGGGTTAGAAACCCCGAATTTGTACATCATAGTGTTGTATTGAGGTGACTTGCATGCCGGATATTAGCGCGGGGTAAAGCACTGTGGGGATTGTGACTTGGTCCGTCCAGATTATTGATTTTACTGCATAATTGAATGAAACTACTTGTTATCATCATGATTTGGGTTGATTGCCATGTTTCAGGGATTGATATCACTGTTTTTGCTTTACTCTACATATTATTTGATCTCGGTCTAAAGTTTTAAATACTGTTTTGCAAACTCAACCATCTTTCTAAGATTTGAAAGCGTAAATGATATTTTACTGACGTTTTTAGCTAAGAACTGTTATTTTAATATTGCCCAAGTGACTTATGTGCATTTCTGGAGTGTGCATGGATCGGACTGCGCACCACAACAATGATATAGTGATTTATGGACTGTGCATGGATCGGGCTGCACTCCGCAACTATGTGATATTGATATTGCACTTGGGACGTAGGAGCCCCTTTGTAGTCTGAACTCCTATAGTGAGCGCAGGTACCCAAATGGATCAGGCTGCACGCCACAACGGTCATGTGCATTGCATTGCATTCATGCATTGGTTCCTGTTTGTACTACGTGGCATGACATTCAACATTCTCGTATCATTGGAAACCATGCTATTTCTTGCATTTCTTCCAAATACCCTGGTGATATTTGTTAATGGAGTGTTGTGCTCGAGGGGCTGAATTATGTGCGGACTTGCACTATCTGATTGTGCATTCATTTGCTTGACTATTAAAAAAAGTATATTTTCAAAAGAGATTTTTAAAACTAAGCTAGATATTTTCTAAAGGATTTTCACAGTTTTACTGTTTTCTTACGGATTTGCACTGCCCTACATAGCGTGATGAAGAGCTTTACATGTTTTCTTATTGTTCAGTTATTATTTACTCTTATTACATACTGGGTTGAACTGCTCACATTACTCCTTGCACCTCACGTGCAGTTGAAGGTATTGTTCACCCGGTAGCGGGTTATTAGCAAATTGAAGGTAATACTATCGTAGCTGAGCAAGGTGACCGCCAACGTTTGTGGTACCGGACTTCATCTTTTAAACTTCAGATTTTATTTTGTATATATATTATTGGCCGTGTAGTGGTGTCCAGTTTTCTGTAGGTTCTCGTGACTTGTGACACTCCGATCGGGTTGTGTTGGGTTGCAATTAATAGTTTTTAATGCCATTCAGTTGTATTTTCTATTTGTTTATGTTAAATAATTTTTAAAGAGAGGATTTGGGTTAGTTGGTTTGCCTTATCTTCACGAGCGGCACCAATACGACCGGGTATAGAAATTGGATCGTGACAATGCATCATTTGATTTTTGAAAAAAGGGCAAAAATGTGCCTAAACTATATGAAATAGAATAATAATGTCCTCTGTTTGCTTTTGGGCACAAAATTACCCCCATCGTTAGTCAATTGGAGTACATATACCCCTTTTCCCTAATAGACCTCCAACTCAGATTTGACCAGATTAAAAAAGAAAGGGATTTTTATATATATATCCCATATAGCAAACCTTATAATCACTCATGTTTAAGGTTAGTGTTTATTACATTTAAGTATACCACCTTTTTATGTACCAAAATTTATCTTTAAGGATTAAGGATCAACTATTAACTAGAGGCTTAATTTGTGGAACAAAATCTTTTCATATTTTTTTTTACACGTTTTTCTCTTTCTTCCAACCAAAACCGATGCATTTCTCCCCTTTTTTAATTACACCCCCCCCCCCACCCACGTTTATTTACCAAGAAAGTATTCTCTGATTTCTCTGGTTTAATTTCATCCTCCATTGTCATCCTCCATTGTCCAAGGTTGCCATTGTTTCAGATCGAGAGTTTCATCCGCCATATTTTCAGTCCTACGGTTGCATCAAAGTCCAAAACCCTCTACAAAATAATTTTCTCTCTCTCAGTGCTTTAATTTCATCCGCCATTTCCGAACCCTCTTCAAAGTTTTCTCAAGAAAACGCATATTCAGTCACTGTGTTGTAGTTTTCTCAATTTCATCCGCCACATTTCTCCCCTTTTTTTCTCCTTAATGTGTTGTAGTTTAATATTTTTTGCCAAAAAATAGAATGCAAGTGTTTGTTTGGTGGTTAAGTGTTTTTTGTCTAAATGTACTGTATTATTGCATACTAGGGCTGTTTATACAAATTGTAGCTAATTGTAGTTTTTTGGAGTTAATTTGTAGTTAATTGGCAAAATGTACTGTTGAATCAAATTTGTAGTTAAATGTAGTGTTTGTAGTTTAATGTAGTTTAATGTACTTTTTATTTGGAACTATGACTGTTGACTCAAATTTGTAGTTAATTATAGTTTTTGTAGTTTAATGTAGTTTACTGTACTTTTTATTTGGAACTGTGATAAAAATACAGTGTATAAAAGTAGTTACATTGTACATGCTCAATAATTCTCTAGTTACAGTATAGTTGCTTGTAGTTATAATGTAGCATATGTTGTCTGTCACAATGTAGTTGATATGTGGTCTGCAATTTTATAGTGTTGTTTGGAACTGTGATTAGAAGACATGATATATATGTAGTTACAGTCTAGTTGATCTGTAATTTGTTAAGTAATTTTTACAAATAAGCTACAAACAAACTGCATATAAACGTTAACTACATTTACCCACATTTGACTACATTTTAAAAACACACTGGAAACACTGCATATAAACGTTAACTACATTTACCCATATTTTACTACATTTTAAAAACACACTGGAAACACTGCATATAAACGTTAACTACATTTACCCACATTTGACTACATTTTAAAAACACACTGGAAACACTGCATATAAATGTTAACTACATTTACCCACATTTGACTACATTTTAAAAACACACTGGAAACACTGCAACAGCTACTGTTTTTTTTTGTTTTTTTTTTCCTGCACCAAACAAGAATATATCCGATGTGCAACGGAGGACAATTATCTGCAACGGAGGACAATTATCATTCACAATGTATTTTATTTCTACAATTTTATCCGATGTATCAATCGATAATTGTTCTGCAATTGTAGACTGGAGAATTCCGTAGCTTGCATTATCATCAACCAAAATGGAATCAACTTCAAAATCTCGGAATCTGCCATAGTTATCCCAATAACCATTACATTTCAGCATTATCAGAATTTTTGACATTGTAGAAGAATGAGTGATTTCCGAAACTGAAATCTGGAAGAACTACAATTTTATTGACTATCACGCTGTAAATTCTGATTTTCAGTATTTGATGTAGAAAAATGAAAGATTTTTGAAACAGAAATCTGGAAGAACTACAAAATGGAAGAAGAATGAGTGATTTTCGAAACTGAAATCTGGAGTGATTTTCGAAACTGAAATCTGGAGAGATTCACGCTGGCTAAGAATTTTTACCGTTTTTGATTGATGCTTTAATTGGGACAGAATCAAATATTAATTGGGAGTCTTAAAATATGGCGCAATTTTAGGCTATAAAATCAACCATATCCGTTTTTGATTGATGCTTTAATTGGGACAGAATCAAATATTAATTGGGAGCCTTAAAATGTGGTGCAATTTTAGGCTATAAAATCAGCCACATATAGTTTGGTACATATTTGGTAACGAAAACATAGAATATGCGGGTAATAACCAAACAAGGCACAATAATAGTAATAAGGTTTGCTATATGGAATGTATATGTAAAAATCCGAAAAAGAAATATTTTTTGTTGAAAGAAGCTCCAGCTTGGACAAAGCCCTGCTCAACTCATATATCCGATGCCTTTTTTTCTCAGAAAATCAAAACCCACAATTTCCAACTAGTCTTGCTGAAATTTTAGAGCAAAAATGGGAGCTTTACAAATGAAGAATAGTATGAAAACATTATAATTGTGTCTAGTCTTTCTGGCATTTATTTCCTTATTACAAAAGATTCCACTTAACATTATCCAAACTAGCAAAATCAAGCTCCACTGTAAGGTCCTATGTTATACTATTCACTATCTGGGTCTTTTTACTTCACATAAAAAAATGCACATTAAGTTTTTCTAGCTTAAAAACCACATTTCTATAAGTCTTTATGAAAAAGTGAATACAAGAACTACAAGGACATTGGAAGATACAATATCAGAAAGCACTATATTTTTATCAACAAATGCATAATCAAGTACGGATAATTTTATGCCCAAAAGTTTTCCGTTTGATTTTTAGATTTTAGTGCTCCGCCTGTTTTAGAAAAGTTAGTGTTGGGAGTTCAGACATTATTATTACTATTGTTCCAAAGCAATTCTTATGAGAGTTTAAATTTTGCATACTGATTGTATATAAAATTTTCATATCATTAGATAAAATTAATTTACATTAACAGGTAACTCTTTATATTTGGGAGAATGGAGTGGGACTTTGCTATATACTCAATTAAATTATATGCAAAAATATTACATAGATAGCGCGTGGTGCGTTAAAATAGTACGGGTTAACTAGTTTTCGGACCAGTAATTGAAAAATAGCCAGTATTTAAAAAGTTACTAAAAATAGCCATTGTTTTATTGAAACACAAAAAGTTCCAGCATAATGTGCTGGATTATAGATCTCCTGCGTTTAACTTCCAGCATATTATGTTGGAACTCCAGCATATTATGATGTGGCTACTTTTTAATTATGCTGGACTTTTTTCGACTTTTTAAAGGTGCTTTTGTTCAGATTTAATCTTTGCATGAGAAGATGATTAAATTTCAATTACTTTTGAACTTGTGGCTACTTTTCAATTGCTAGTTATAAATATACCTATTTTTAATTTGTTTTTCCGCATAGTGCTTGAGAATTTGACCGTAGGAAATGGTTCCTATCATAGGAAAAAAAAACCCAGCTATGTCTATTTATAAGTAGTTTACTATAAAAATTGGCCAATTCGTAAAATATTACTAATATTAGCCAATTATCTTTTTGTAGCCAAAAAAGTTAAAATTTTGCTTTCTTTTGAGTGGATGCTATTAAAATAGATTGGGTACATCTTAAGGAGCTTGAATGTCAGTTTTGGGATGATTTGATGGAGTTTTGAGGTGGTTTGAATTTAAAATTCAAAAATAGAAGAAGAACATGATAAAATGACATTGTATCACACGATGTATCACTTGTGTAATATATATATATATATATATATATATATATATATATATATCACATGTATATCCATTTATACCTGCATGGATATACATGTTTGATACATGTATAATAGATTGGGTACATCTTAAGGAGCTTGAATGTTCGTTTTGGGATGATTTGATTGAATTTTGAGGTGGTTTGAATTGAAAATTCAAAATAGAAGAGAAACATGAAAAAATAATATGTGCATCACTATGTATCACTTGTGTATGTCGCGCCCCCTTTTTTCTCGCGAAATCGGGCTTGTAACATTTGGGAGGACAACTCGTTCCCTTTTGCGACACTAAGAGGTTTTGAGTGGAAGAAACTAGAGTTTGGATAAGGGCTAGAAATTATCTCGTGGTGAAGGTTTTAGGCACCACTCATGATCCACTAGTGTGGTTCCCTATCATGTTATAATTGTGACTTTACATAAATAAATAAGAAATTATGGCTCACATGAAGGGGCTTGCACATAATGCTGTAAACAAGTTTAAACTTATTTGAGAAACGATAAGGCAGAATTTTGTGGAAAGATTTAAATAACTTATAAAGTAAACAAGGAAGAAAGCACATAAAGGGAAGGGAGTCCAAGGTTTATAATTAATATGGATCACATCAATGCAATATCTAGCAATCACTCCTCAGAAGAGGGGTCACACGTGATATTATCTCACCAATCATCATATCCATATCTACCCTTCCCACCACGTTAAAGTACTAAAGCGTAGAATGGTGTCGTTACTTATTATATGCTACTACCTGTGCCAATCCTATCAGTACCAGAGGCATATGGGACTACTAATCCTAAAGAGGAAGAAATTTGGGCTTTTGAGAGTTTTCAAAGGATAAAATGCTAAGGCGACAATCAAAACATATAAAGCAGGTATTGGGAAAACAATTAAGCAGATATGGCTCAAATAAACGTCCTTGGATTAAAGGAAATCATATAGTTTAGAATGTCTTACACATACTAGTTATGGTCTGAATTAAAACTAAAATTGTTAAGGCAGACTGATTTATCACATATTTTTAGATAAGAAGTCCGAATTAGGTCTGCTTGGCGGTTGTAATTATTAAAGACTGATGCAGTTATAGTTTTTATCCTAAAGCTTGCCTAGGTTTTAAACGGAACCTATAGGCACTATATCTATTACCTTCAGAAAAGAAGTAAACTGATTGCAGAGAGGAATTGTCAATTACGGGGACATAACTTCTGCAGGCGTTAAACATTATTGCTACTGATTTTAGACTTATAAGCGAGTTGACGATTCAGGTTTGGTTGATAGCTCCTATAGGCATGCTTTCTAGGCGTTACTAATTTTAATCGTTGTTATCATGTAGAAATCCTATAGGCAAGTCATCTATATGCAATTGATTATTCAATCTATAACATGTTTGCCTAGTGACGGATGCGTATGCAAAGTGTGGAAGTCATATAAGCATATTTATCTATATGCAGAATTTCAGAGACGCCTTATAAACATGATATTTATATGACGTGCAGAAAAACTATAGCCATGATATCTATATGAAATGAAGAATTCTAGATGTAGTAATTTCTATCAACATAGTATCTATATGAAATGCAAAATTTCAGAAGTAGTAATTCCCTATGAACATTTTATCTATATGAAATGAAGAATTTTAGAAGTAGTAATTCGCTATAAAGATGGTATTTATATGAAATGCAGAATTTCTGAAGTAGTAATTCCCTATGAAAATGGTATCTACATTTTTAGAAGTAGTAATTCCCTATGAACATGGTGTCTACCCATTTGCATGCATGATTTACACTCCCCTTTTCACCAATACCCCAACAGTTTATTACAAGGTTATTACATACCAAATTGAGTAAAACTTACATCAGAAATTAAAGATTCCAAACTCGGAGATCCTAATTCTGTCCCCAGGTCTGAAATATGAAATAAACCAATTGCCAAAGATCATATTTCCAAATCCTTTCTCTTATTTTGGATGTGTTAAAGTTTCAAGGAGCTTCAAGAACTCGAGGCAATGCTTACACCTCAAATATCATTAGAGAATCAGATTATAGTGCACTGTGGAAGGGCCCGCCCTCAAATGTCCAAGTTCGGAGGGAACTCATGGTCCCAAGGCAAGGCTCATAGGAGGGGGCAAAACTTAAATGCTTGGAGTAGGTATAAGTGCAATAGAGGGAATTAGGGAAGGACAGGTCAGGTTGGTGGTCATTCCCAACAACTGAGATGCTGGCACACCCCTGACCAACCTGTCAGCCTTAAATATTAGAGAGTTGGGACCTATTGAAGGTCAGGTTCAGCCCTGGACAGCAATTTGGATGTTGCTGGGCTATACCTTAACTCAGCACACATAGGGAAATTAGGTATAGGGCAACTGAAAGAGACAAGAGCAGGCTGTGGGCATACCCACCAATAGGGGATGACAACATGCCCATAATCCTGTTAAACTATTTAGAGGCTAGGATCCAGAGGATCCGGTTTTGATCCATGGACAATAACTTGTATATTGCCATATCTTAAACCATATCTCAAACACATAAAGGGGGTAGGGAATAGGGATTTATTGCAGAAACAGATAGCAAGATATAAACATACTAATTTAAATGTTGAACTCTACAAGACAACAAAGTAGACATGGATGTAAAAGCTTGTAAATAAACACATTAGGGGTGGTGTTGGAATAAAACTTACGACATACCAGTTTCAGGAAAACAAATAAGTGAAAGCAGGAGTCTTGCAAGCCAAATTGCAAGCAAGAAATACAAAATATCTCATAAGAGAGTAGAGAATCGAAAGAGTATTATAATTAACATTGTGTGTGTGTAAGAGTATGAAATTTGAAGTGTGTTTAAGTGCAGAAGGGTTTTATATTGCAGAAAACAAGTAAGAAAAGGTATGAAAATAATTTGCAATCAATCATATTAAGTCTCACTTTGGTTAAGGGACTCTGATTTCGAACGGGCATAAGACAATTAAGGAAAGAATTCGATTAAAATATTTTCCAAACTAACATTATTAGGGTAAATATACATGATTTATTAAAGGGAAGAATCTCCGAAAGACTCAGTTAAACAAATAAGGTAAGAAAATAAGGTTAAAATTGTAGAATATAGAGGTAATCAGCACATAGTAAATCATGGAGTCAGGGATTTCGAAATTACTGATTCATGAATAAACAAATAAACCAAATCAGAAGTAAAGGGATTGAAAGTCTAAGGAAAAGTTTTTCTAATCAACTCAAGAAACAAGGAAATCAGTAAGGTGAAACAAGGAAATAGTCAATCACTTAATGCGCGAATGCAATCAAAATTACACATAGGGTTTTCTTTGCAATCAAATCCCGAAAATAGAAGGACTTTTTACCGGGGAATCCAACATATAAAAGAGTACACAAGCATTAGCCATGCGAGGCTGAATCTATGACAAAGAGAGGTGTCATGCAATCAAAATATCAGTAAGTAGTGGACAATAAGAATAGGGTAGTCATATCAGCCACAGAGAAGAAAGAGTATCAAATAGCATGTAAAAAGGTCAAGTAAAAGATCTTATAGAATTTAGCAGGAAGTCAGAATCATATAAAGAAATAAAAGTTGAAACAGAAATTTCAAAACTCGGTCGAGCAGTAGATGTAACAACTTCAGAAACTCGAATAGGTCAAAAGAAATTAGGGTTTTGAAATCAAACAAGTTCATAGATGAGGAACAAACAAATCATATAGAAAATAGTCTCAAAACTCGAACGAACCCCCAAATTTTAGGGTTTTCCTCATCAATCGAGAATAGAGATGAAAGATAAAAGAATTAGGCAAGCTGTCAACAAAGAAACTAAATCAGAAACCTTAAGAAAGAATTAAGATTCTAACATATAGAAACACAGTAGAAGAATCAACACAAGAAACACAATAGAAGAACAACATAAGAAACACCTAGAAAAATAACATAAGAAATGCAGTAGAAAAATAACATAAGAAACATAGTAGAAAAACAAAATAAGGAACACAATAGTACATACTAAAGATCAGAGAAAATCCTAATATCTTAAAAACCCCTAAATTGGAAAAGATGAAGATTTTGAAGGCATTTTCAAAAGAAAAATTAGGGAAATCATTGGAAAACGCAAGTATCGCATAGATACATAATGGATCTAAAAGAATCAGAGGAAAAACATCAAATATCAAGGGTTTTAGAGTAACCCTAGAAATGAGAAAGGCTTAGAAAAGGTCCGATCTAAGTCGGATAAGGTTGGAAACAAACTCGGAAGGCTACGATATGCCGGAGTAAGGCCGGAGATGGTCGGAAACCTCGAGTCGGCGAAGATTTGAGTGAAGAACTTTGAGGTCTGGCCTCGAACTTTCAAACATCAGGCACATGAGGGTGATAGGAGGTGAGTATAGGCCGTCCATGGCCTGAGAAGCCATGGATTCCGGCGAGATTAGGGGTTAAAACGGTAGAAGGTGACTAGGGTTTCGAGAGAGTTTGAGAGAGTTTGGGGATTCAAAGGCGGATATCAGAAGAGAATGACAGATTAGGGTAGGGTTAGGTGAATTAAAAAGGAAAGGGGTGATCTGGACCGTTGATCAAAATGATGAACGGCCTGGATTAAAAGTAATCCAAGCGGGCTGGATAAATGGGTTATCGGGTTTGGATAAATAGGATTTGGCTGGCCCAATTTTGAGTTTGAAATTGGGTCAGTTTCAGGCTAATTGAAATGTAAATGGGGCTACAATTGAAATGAATTGGGGCTATATTTTAAATAGCCAATTGTTTCCCTTTAAATTTATAAAAATAGTGAATATAATTTTAAAAGAAAATTAAAAATACTAAGCCAATAAATAATACATAAATATTAGATAAAAAATACTGGAACTAATTTTACAATTGTACAATCCTAGTAACCGTAAAAATAGGTTATAATTGCGATTATATGCAATTTAGCTTTAAAATACCAAAAAAAATTGTAAAAATATACAAAAATAGCCTTAATTATATTTGGTGTAAATATAAGAATAAAATAAGTTATTCACCAAAATGATAACCTTGTAAATAAGTATTGAATTTTTGTACTGCTAAAACAGATAATAAATTGATTTTTAAACTCTTTCAAAATTGGAAAAAAATACTAAAACACTTGAGTATGAATATATTCGTATATATGTTATTTTGAAGGTATCTTGTATACAAAAATACATAAATAAAAAATTGGATATCAACAACTGCCCCTCTTTACGTGGAAAGGATGAAAGAGTTGTCGGGTAAAGATATGATGGCCAATTTTGACCGAAAGAAATGATTTGCAAAGTTTTGACCAAGCTTTGGCTATTGAGCTACCTACATATCCCTAATTTTACATTAATTAGTCCATATGTAGTTCAGGATCCATCGGCGGAGTAGGCCGATAGAGTTTTTCAAGAACGGATGTGATATTTTGGTTGGGAAGGATAGTTGAAGTCTGATAGGCTGCGGGATCCGAAGCGGGATCGCTCATGCTGAGATGGTTGTTCTTAGCTAGTGTACCTGCAAATGGATATTACCAATATATATTGTGTGTAAATTTAAACATGATGCAAGTTCCCATTGGACCATAAATGTTGTCTTTGGACGGTTTGTATGACGTCCTTGGACCATGACTTACTAGGCCAAGAAGCATATGATAAAGGATTCGCAGGCGATGAAATGATGTTCTCGGGCTAGGAAAATGGTGCCTCCGAACAATGACGCCTTTGGACAATTTGGCTATCTTTCAGCCCATGAAATGCAACAGGTGGCGATCTTTCAGCCGATGCAAGGTGTAAATAAAGGTGGCAATCTTTCAGCAGTGCATGGTTTAAATAAAAGGTGGCGATATTTCAGCCATTCAGGATGGAGACAATGCTTAGTCTCGGAAGGCTGAAAGGTAGCCTTATACAATGCAGAGAAATGTACGATAGAGACAATGCTTATTCTCGGAAGACAGAAAGGCAGCCTTCTGCAATGCAGAGAAATGCAGGATGGAGACAACACTTAGTCTAGAAAGGCATAAAGGTAGCCTTATGCAATGCGAGAAATGCAGATGGAGACAATGTTTAGTCTCGGAAGGCAGAAAGGTAACCATATGCAATGCGAGAAATGCTGATGGAGACAATGCTTAGTCTCGGAAGGCAGAAAAATAGTCTTATGCAATGCAGGAAATAAAAAGCGAATAGTAGTGAAATCTCTTAGCTGATAGATGACAGCTGATAGCTGCTTATGATATTATGGCTGCTGGGGATGTCGTGTGCGGACAAAAATTGTAAACAGGCGATTATTCTGAGAGTTTTGTTCCTGAAAAAGTATGAGTATGTAATTGTATTTGATGATTTACACCTTGGGTGCCTGCATCCAAAAAAAATTGTGAGTTTTGTAAAGGGAGAAGGTTAGTCCACCCTCCCATGGACTTTGTTCGTCCTACTTGGCCTTGCGTATCATTGGGGTAGCATTGCTAAATGAAGCAATTCGGATAATAGTCATGCATGATTTAGTAAAAATGTAACATAAATACATAATTGAAAATAATAGTTTTCTGTTTAGATGAACCAACGACTGCGACGTGCTTCAAGACATTGCAACCTTGCTTGCTCCAGAACTTTGAGGGTCCTCCTCAAAACTCTGCCCAATTTACTGGGCTGGCGCTTCTGACGCCTTCATGCGATGAACGACTGAAAATCAACTTTGAAATTTTTAGGGTCCTTCTCAAAATTCTGCCCCAGTTTCCAATAGCATGGGGTAATGGAAATTTTATTAAATTGTGACCAAACCCATAGGGCTGCCTACATATCCCCTATTAAATGAGAATCAGGTCAGGTATAGTTCAAATTACATTATAACGAGAAAGCATAAAGGATACACATAGTATCGCTTTATTGCATCTGAATTGATTGGTTTTGGCCCGACTTCTCCATCCATTTCTGCAAGTATGAGGGCTCCTCCGATTAGAACCCGATGAACCACATACGGACCTTTCCAGTTGGGAGAGAACCCCTTTGGCTTCATCTTGACGTGGGAATATTTTCTTCAACACCAGCTACCCTGGTGTAAACTTTTTTGGCTTGACTCTTTAGATGAAAGCTCCAGACATTTTGTTCTGATAAAGCTTACCATGATAAACTGCATTCATTTTTTTCCCATCTATAAGAGATAACTGCTCATAGCGACCTTTTACCCATTCTGCATCATCCAACTCTGCTTCTTGTATGATTCTCAAGGAGGAAATTTCCACCTTGGCGGGAATGACCGCCTCTATGCCATAAACCAGCTGGTAGGGAGTGCCCCCGGTTGATGTGCGGACTGTGGTGTGGTATTCCAATAAAGGAAATGATAATTTCTCATGCCACTGTTTATGCTTTTCTATCATTTTCCTTAGTATCTTCTTGTATTCTTGTTGGCTGCCTCTACAGCTCTATTCATCTGAGGCCTGTAGGCTGTAGAGTTCTTGTTTTTGATATTGAATGTTTCACACATTCCCTTCATCAGGTCACTCTTGAGATTTGAACCATTATCAATGATGATTGACTATGGTATGCCGAAACGACAAACGATGCACTCGATTATGAACTCGGCCACAACTTTCTTAGTTACCACCTTGTATGATACTGCTTCAACCCATTTGGTAAAATAATCAATTTCCACCAGGATGAACCTGTGCCCATTTGATGCGACAGGCTTGATAGGTTTGATAACATCCATTCCCCAAGCGGTGAATGGCCATGGTGAGCTTGTTGCAGTAAGCTCGTTCAAAGGCACCTTTATCATGTCTGCATGTATCTGACAACGATGGCACTTTCGGACATACTAGATGCTGTCTATTTCCATAGTCATCCAAAAATAACTTGCCCGGAGTATCTTCTTCGCTAAGACAAAACCATTCATATGCGGACCGTAGGTCCTTGCATGGATCTCTTCTAATAACCGGTATGCTTCTTTTGCTTCGACACATCTCAATAATCCCAAATTGGGAGTCCTCCTATATAGGATTCCTCAGTTATGAAAGAAGTTCTTAGATAATCTCCGAAGTGTGCGCTTCTGAGTAGCGGTTGCAAGTTCTGGGTACTCTCCTAGTGTCAAATACTCCTTGATGTCATAGAACCACAATTTTCCATCTTCTTCTCCCTCGACATAAGCACAATAAGCTGGCTGATTATGAATCTACTAGGATGGGATCAATGAAATTCTCATCTGGGTGTTGGATCATGGATGTTAGGGTAGCCAATGCGTTGACGAACTCATTCTGGGCCCTGGGAACATGTTGGTATTCTGTCTTTGTGAACCTCTTCCTCAACTCCTATACGTGATGCTGATAAGAAAGTATCTTTGAGTTCTTGGTTGCCCATTCTTCTCGAACCTGATGTATGAGTAGGTCGGAATCTCCGATTACTAGTAATTTCTGAATATTCATGTCAATGGCCGGCTTGAGCCCTAAGATGAATACTTCGTACTCGGCCATATTATTGGTGCATGGGAACCTGAGCCTGGCAGATACCGGATAATGCTGGCCGATTTCTGATACTAGGACTACTCCTATGCCAACTCCTTTGAAATTTACTTCTCCGTCGAAAATCATCCTCCATTCATCATAGGATTCTGAAATATCTTCTACTATGAAAGATACCTTTTCATCAGGAAAATATGTCTTTAGAGGCTGGTATTCTCCATCCACAAGATTCTAGGTGAGATGATCTGCCAAGGCTTTCCCTTTGATTGCCTTCCAAGTTACGTAAACAATATCGAATTCACTTAGCATGATTTGCCACTAGGCGAGCTTGCCAGTGGGCATGGTCCTCTGGAATATATACTTCAGTGGATACATTCTTGATATGTGGTATAGGCACAGAAATAATGCCTCAACTTCTGAGCTACCCAAGCCAGAGCACAACAGGTACGCTCTAATAGAGAATACTGGGCCATGTACTGAGTGAACTTCTTGCTGAGATAGTAGATGGCTTTCTCATTTCTCCCTATTTCATCATGTTTTCCTAGAACAAAACTGAATGCTCCATCCAATACTGCAAGGTAGAGCAACAAGGGTCTACCCGGTTCGGGCGGTACCAAAATTTGCGGCGTTGACAAGTATTCCTTGATTCTGTCAAAGGCTCTCTGACAATCATCAGTCCATTTGGTAGCATCATCCTTCATCAACATTTAAAGATGGGTTCACAAATGAGAGTGGACTGAGCTATGAACCGGCTGATGTAGTGGAGTCTTCCAAGGAAACTTATTACATCTTTGATGGATCCAGTTCTATTCCTCGGCGACTCATGATGAACCCCAGTAGCTTTCGCGCAGGAACCCCGAATGCACACTTGGCGGGATTTAACTTCAGATTGTACCTTCTTAGTTTGTTGAATAACTTCCTCAGATCTTCCATGTGGTCAGTGGCTTTCTTGGATTTGATGATGACATCATCTACATATACCTCAATTTCTTTGTGTATCATATCATGGAAGATAGTGGTCATGTCCCTGATGTAGATGGTCCCAAGATTCTTTAATCCAAACGACATTATCTTGTAACAATACATCCCCCATGACGTAATGAAAGACGTTTTCTTTGCATCTTCTTAATCCATCCATATCTAATGATACCCAGCAAAACAATCAACGAATGACTGTAGTTAATGCTTGGCACAGTTGTCAATTAAAATATGTATGTTTAGCAAGGGGAAATCGTCTTTGGGACTGGCCCGATTGAGATCCCGATAGTCGACACAGATTCTAACCTTCCCATCCTTCTTCGGCATTGGCATAATATTGGCTAACCAGGTTAGATACTCTACCACCCTAAGAACCTTGGATTTGACTTGCTTGGTAACATTTTCCTTGGTTTTCAAACTCATGTCAAGCTTGAACTTTCTAAGTTTCTGTTTTACCGGCGGATATGTCGGATCGGTTGGAAGTTTGTGAGCTATAATAGATGTACTGAGACCAGTCATATCATCATACGACCAGGCAAATATGTCCTCATATTCCCTCAGAAATTATGTGTACTCTTTATTTTCCGACGGTGACAGGAGGACACTGATGCGCTTTTCCTTGACATTCTTTATATCTCCCAAGTTGTCGATCTCAGTCTCATCCAAATTAGACTTAGGCCTATTCTCAAAATCCTCAACCTCTTTAACGATCTCTTCTGGTATATCATCCTCTTTTGAGTCTAGGTCCGTTTGTTCTGTTGTCTCGTTGCAAGTCACAATCGTCGGTTCATCAAGATAAAGTAATAGTAAGGCTGTGTAAATAAAATAAATGATAGAGAAAATAATAAGAGCGAGATTTGTAAGAAACTGAAATGCTTTGATAATTTCATAATTCTTTTGAACATTGGAGGTCTTTTCATATTTAAAGAAAATACAGAAAGAAAATCAACTAGAAAAAAGTGAAAGATAATGCATGTGCTTTGTTCAACTTGTCTACCCCGAAACTCTTCGCGCCCTGGTAGTTCTGATGGACCAATTATGAAGATTCTCTCCTCGGCTCACTGCTGTTGATGCCCAATTTTCCCCCATATATTTCTATACTCAAAATATTCCCAAAACAGCATGTATATGCATATATAGGCATCCACAAAGGTCTTGGTATTTTTCTACATTTTTTAAGGATTTTAAAATCAATTTACGACTTATTTTGCAATATAAAATCCAATATTTAGTCCTAAATCTTGTTATTTTGATAAGAAATCTATTTTATTCTCTCATTTACATAAAACTATAATTTATATATAATTTTTACAGAACTTTACAAGGTCATTAGGTATTTCTAAATTAAAAGTACATTAGATTGCAATTTTAGCCTTTTTCTCGATTTAATAAGTATTTTAATTACAAAATCATTCCTAATATTTTTATTAATACATATATATATATATATATATATATATATATATATATATATATATATATATATATATTATTAACTCGGTATTTTAATTGGATTTTTATAATGACATTTATTGTTTTTATAAAATTAAATTTGGGGAAAATGACTACTTAAATCATAACCCTAGTTATTTCAATTTCAGCCCAAATTCCACCCCCAAATTAACCGCCCCCAAATTACATGACCCAATTTAAATTTACCTGACCCAAACCCGCCTAAACTAACCCGCCCCATCTTTCTTTTTAATCGTGGCCGTTGATCACACAGATCAACTGTCCACATCAAACCTACCTTAAATTAAACCCCCAAATATCCCTAACCCTAATCACTTTGCAAACCTAGCCGCCCTTGTATCCCCAAAAGCTCTCTAGTCCTACTGAACCCTAGTCTGTTCCGGTTCCGTTTCACCGGTGTCTATGGCCGTTCAAGCCCCAAAACATCTATATCCAGCACTCCTCACCTCTCATGGCTCTTGGGTTCGAAGATCATAACCCTTCTCGAAGGTTATCGGATCAGAGGACCTCCGATTTGAGTTCTGTAACTGTGTCCGGCCTTTCTCTAGCAAGCCTTGAGACTATGAGTCCTTTGCTCAGTCAGACTAGTCCGTTCCAAGCTTTCTCGCTATCTAGAGATCTTTCTCTAAAACCCTAATTTTCGAGGTTTTTCTCTTTGTTTATCTTTTTGATCTTCTCTAAATCCTAGTTATTCTCTAAAATTTTGAAGTATTTCTCACTTTTTCTTAACCTATTTTTTTCAAACTGTCGTCTTCTTAAAATTTAGGGTTTCTCTGATTTTCTTTGATTTCTTCACTTTATCTGCTCTACTATGTGTTTTCCTCTAGTTTTTACTGTGATTTTGAGTACTTTCTACTATGGCTCATTTTTTACTTTACTCGGTTATTTTCTAGGGGTTCGAGTTTATATGTTCTTTGCTCTTCATTATGTTGTTCTTCTTTTGTTCATCTTAATCTATGTTCTTCATTATGCTCTATATGTGACGGAAACACTAAGTTTAAAGGGTTTTACGCTTCTCTCTATGTGAATACTCGCTTCATGTTAAACCCTAGCCGCCTCTAATTTCCTTCTTATGTTTTTCTGCTACATGATTTGTTCTATAATTCCGGTTTGCATGTGCGAATCTATGCATCTCTTTATATAGTCACATTTTCCCCCTTTTCTGAATAACACTAATTTGGGAAAATTGATTTCGTACAGCTTGTTTGATTCTCTAATTGGGACCTGCTTTTCGACTAAATTCAAAACAAGATAGTATCTCAATTCCGTGATTTTCTAGGTGATTAACTTGCCCTATGTGTTTACCCGTGTGAATTTCAAAACTCTTTACACGTATTTGCCCTATATTTCGTGATTGGTATTTGATTTTATTTCCAAAAATAAACTGAGGTCTATTTACCTCAAGCCCGGTTCCTTAATTGAAGGGAACCTTTTCCCTAATTGGTTGAAATTGACACTGATGGATACTTTCTTGCCTTAGTGCTGCTTATTTTTCAAAATATAAATAGCCTTCACCTTTTCTCACTTAGACACACAGAGATACACGAACTACTCTAAGTTTACTCACTGAAAACTCTATCTTCTCTTCTGTTCTTCTCTGTTACTTGATCTATTGCTGGAGTTAGTCGGCTGAAAGACAAGGCTAACTATAGGGATCCATCTACCTTACTTGCTTCGTTATTCAAGTTTGTAACTTGTAGGATCTTAATTTATATTATCAACCTCCAAACTACCCGTTTACTTAACCCTTTTCCTTTGCATGTTTATGTTCAGTTAAGTTATTGCATGCTTAACCCCCTTCCCCCTTTCCCTTGTCTGTTTATGATTTCAGTTTAAGTTCAGCATGCTTAACCCCCATTTTACCCTTTCCCTTGTCTGTTTGTTGTCCATTATTATGGTTAAAGTTCCTGTATACCCCTTTCCCCTGAATCCCTTTAATTTAGTCCTATTCTTTCAAGTATTCTTATGTGATTCCCCCTTCCCTTAACCCCTGTTTGCATATGAGTGTGTTTTGGACTAGGGTGGCACCTCATTGCCACTCCTAGTTTAGAACTAAGGGTTTTATCTGCCTATACTCATAGTAATCCCATTGCCTATCCCCATACTATGTGTTTGGAGCCTTGACACAGGCATGTTGGTGTCCTAATCACCATACAAGCCCTAGTCTGAATTGTTTGCAAGCCTGCTCTTGCCTGTTGAACCATGTATGAGGTTAGGGGTGTGCCCATCTCACTTCATGGCTAGGTATGACCACCTCTTGCGTTGGTCTTCCTCTGATTCCTCGCTTTTACACTTATTCCTAGTTCATTAGGTCCTACCCCCTTTTGGTAAGCCATGCTTAGGGACCCTGGAGTCTCCTCTAAACTTGGATGCCTTAGGGTTGGTAATTCCACACTTGTGCTACTATAATTCTTGGGGTGTAAGCATTGCCTGGGTTTCCTCGAAAACCCTTTGGAACTTTGTAATGCTCTAAAGAGAAAGCCTTGTATTTGGGAGCCTGGATTTGGTGAAAGGCATATGTTGGACATTAAATCTTCTTTGAGCTTCTTCGAGCCTGTTGTAATTGTTGATGTATTCAGCTTATTTCCTTTAATGTTTTTCTGTCCAGATTTTGTAAATAAATTTGTATAGAAGAACTCGGGGATAAAGTGAAAGGGCATATGGGAGGGGTTTATTTTCTTGCATCAATTAATCGTAGAAATCATACCTGTAGGTCTACTTTACCACAATATCATATAGATACCATGTCTATAAGGCTTTACATTATTGCACAATATCATATAGATACCATGTCTATAATGCTTTACATTATTGTACAATATAATATAGATACCATGTCTATAAGGCTTTACATTACTGCATTAATATCATATAGATACCATTTCTATAAGGCTTTACATTATTACACAATATCATAATAGATACCATGTCTATAAGGCTTTTCATTATTGCATCAATCTCATGATAGAAACCATGCTATAAGTTTAATGTCATTTTGTCATATATAAACCATGCTTATAAGTTTCCAACATTGCATCTCGCCTAGAAAGTCATGCATATAGGAACTGTATAAAAAGCTAGGAAAATAGCAGGTCTACTAAAACGTGTAAAGCAGTAACAAAAAGGGTCAGTGTGCATGTTATAAGGTCCAAACTTACCCAGTGCTTAAAACGTTTCAGCGTAGTTGTCCCAAATCTGTTTACATTTAAATCGGGCCCAGGTCTTCCCTTTTACACTACTCTACTAAGTCTGCGGTTCTGAACTACTTTGTCTGCCTAAGTTTAATACTATAAGGTAATTTTGAAAACTTTTTGCTTTCATCCTTTTTACTCAAACAGTCAGGCTAAATTGTAAGCCATTTCTAAACCTTGCTGCAACTCCAACTCTCTTTTCAACAGAGCTATGTCTGAAGCTAATGTTCTCTAAGATTAACTGATTTAAAAAAACTGTCAATTCCTATAACGGGCCCGGGGAGCTCGAAGTAGATTTTCTATCCAACTTTTATGTGTTAAACTAATCTGTCCGCTTTTCTAACCTCTTTTAATGACCAAATCAATATTTGAAGTCATGCTAACTAGTTGCTGTTATGTTATGGGGTTCTATCTGAGCCTTTGAGTGTCTTATTCGCATACCTCTTATGTGCTATTTGTTTTGCTTGTCGTTCTAGTATTTTTAACTTTGAAAACTCCATATATATCCTATCTCTCTCCCCCTCTGTTACGATTAGAAGTCCTAAACCCCAAGACTAATATGTTGTGATAGGTATTAGCATGCAATAAGTAAATGATACCAATGTGTTTAAATACCTTAACGGGCGGGAAGGGTAGAATATGGAGATGATGACCGGTGGGTGCGCTAATACCATATGCGACCCCTCTTTGTAATTGCATCCTTCAACATCATTTTCAACTCGTGCCAAATAAATACCATAACAACGCATATAATGAGTGGTTTCGCTCTTCCAATATTATAAACCCCATAAATTTGGCAAAGGCGTATTTGCGGTAAAACCTGTCGATCAACGGTGTAGTCGACAGTTCCGTGCCTTCCCCTCTTGAGTTATCCGCTCAAGGGTACCTTGTCTAGCACCTCAATAGTAGAAACCTTACTCTGTTTAACTGTTCATGCATCATGCTCAAACTAGCCGAATCAGTTATGTCGTCCGTATATGACTCATTAAGTTAGCCTAAACCAAAAGTCCATCGGGTTTTCTTGAAACCCAAATGGATGCCTTCGCGTCATGTGCATTTATTTGGAGAACTAAATACCATATTGCTAATTTTTTATTTAAATAGTCGAGTCTGGTGGGGTTAGGGCCTAACACTCTATTTTGTAGGAAATGAGGCACGGGTCCCTAGATTCGGTATGGTATCAAACATTCACCCAAAGTTACTAAGCGGGTGGGAGGATTTGCATGGTAGTGAGCGAGTTGTTTTTCGAAAGCACTTAGGGAATCTTTCTTCACTCCTAGAAGTTAGGCCAGAAAACAAGATTGTGGAAACTGCCACACTGTTTTGGGATAGTGAACGGACAGTTTTCCATTTCGGGGATATTGAAATGACTCGATTGCTGGAAGAGATTGGGGGTCTAGCCGGGATTCCCTGGGATCGTTCGGGTCTGCTTATGCCAGAAAACCGCAAAGGCAAAGGGTTCCTGAAAATGATGGGGCTCAAAAAAAATCCCCATCAGACCATTCTGAAGGACTCCTACATATCCTTCGACTTCATGTACGAAAAGTTCGTACTTAGCAAATCCTACCGCACTCATATGGACGAATTCACCCTCATCTCTTTGGGGCACATACATAGGAGGGCCTTTGTATTCATGTTCTGTTTCCTGGGCATGATAGTGTTTCCAATGAAGCAGGCTAGGATCCATACAAGGCTAACCATGGTAACCAAAGCTGTAATGGAGGGTATCGACGGGCAGACATTCAACATAGCGCCCATGATCCTCGCCGAACTGTACCGGGCTTTAGAGCAATGTCACGAGGGGCACCACACTGTGCAATTTGCTACTACAACTCTGGCTCATTGAACATCTTCAAAAGGGATATTATTGATAGGATATCTACATCGAGACTGGATGACCACATAACTTTCCATCATCCAAAGCGAATGCGCTTCATGCCAGATATGTTCGCTTACCCAAAAGATGCTAGCAAATGGGTAGAACAACTGGAAAATCTGAAGGAAGATCAGGTACAATGGATATACGACTGGTTTCCAACTGGAGATTTTATCATTCGATCTAGGGATGCACCATTCCTTGTACTCATCGGCTTAAGAGGAACTTACCCTTATGTCCCTCTTGAAGTCATGAGGCAAGCGGGAAGAAAGCAGATTATACCGAGGGTTGAAAAGATGAGTCACGACAGGGCCGACTTCTAAGACGACGATAGCCCACACAGGTGTCAGGCTCAGCATATGTGGCACTCCAAGCTCATCTTGGAAAAGGAGTCTAAGGAACCAGACAGGTATCAGGCTGGGTGCGCGCCACTTTATTCGGGATGGTTGGAAGACGATCATATTGGCTTGGGAAAGCCGGGTTTCATCAATGGTCACAAACTTATTGATGAGAAGACTGCAGCAAAGGTCAAGTACAATCAGCTACGCAAACGGATGCGAGAGTGTGAAAGTGAGCATCGATAAATACAAGAGGCCCAAGAGAAGCTAATCAATGAATGGAGGGACATGGCTGTCCATGCAAACAAACGTCTATGGTACTTGGAGCGAGGTTTAGTGGAGTTGGAAGGCAAGTTTCTGAAAAGGATCAACGACTGTCGCTGAAGGTAATGAAGGTGGGTAGTAGGCTCGGGCTTACTTGTTGCTAGGACTGCGCAAGTTGATGTAGCTGTACGAGGGAGGAAAAGATACCGAATCTGGGGAAGGTCCTTATGGGACCAAATAGTTAGGATTTTACCACTTTCTTGATGTAATAAGGCCACTGGCCATTAGTAACAATCTCTCATTATTTTAGTTTATTTTTGACTCGTTCTATTTTTATCGATAAAATGAGGTATTTGGTGGTATAAGTTCTCCAAATTCTATCTGTCGCTAGGCCTACCTTGGCCACAACGAGGCACCTAAATTGGAAATGACTTATATTCCTGCAACAATGTGTTTAAATATTGCAATGTTTTCTTTCTCAGAATCCGCACTAACATTTTTCCTTTTTTTTGTTATTCCCCTCCCCAAAGGTTAGTTCGTGTGCTCTTGCACCATCAACATACTCAACAAGATCTAAGGGTCCTCCTCCTCTGAGTCCCCCCAGAAACAGGAACAAAGGAAATATGGGAGATAATGAAGTAAGAAAGGAAATTGAAGGAACTTCCAAGGGTACCTCGATCACCAAAGAGATTGCTGCTCATTTGGAGAAAACTTTGCAAGGTTTCGAGAGGAACTAGACCAGGTCCGGAGTTTGGCAAGTTTGTCCATATCCCTTGATGCTGCAGATGTCAACAATCAAGTCCCTGCATCTCCGCAGAAGACCCAACCCAGGTTCGCAACAACGCTCCACCGCTCATCCCTGAGCCCCAAAATGCTCTGAACCACCAAGATACCTCTATCTTTGTGGATACTGTGCCCTACTATACTCAGCCCATCTCAGCTGTGTCAGAATCAGATTCAAGGATTCACTCATTCAGAACTTGGCTGCTAAACTCAAGAAACTCACTAGTAGGGTTCAAGGCGTGGAAGGTCTGAATTATGAAGACCTTTGTGCTCAACCTGATGTCAAACTCCCGGAAGGGTACAAACCTCCTAAGTTTGATATGTTCGATGGTACGGGTGATACCAGGGTTCACCTTAGGATGTATTGTGACAAGTTAGTGGGAGTTGGTAGAGATGAAAATATCTGCATGAAGCTGTTCGTGAGGAGCTTGAAAGGTGATGCTTTATCTTTGTATATCAGCCAAGATGCGAAGAAATGGACAAGTTGGGTGAACATGGCGTCTGATTTCATGGATCGTTTCAGATTCAACACTGAGAATGCGCCAGACGTATTCTATAACCAGAATTTAAAGAAGAATCCAACTGAAACCTTTCGCGAGTATGCTACTCGGTGGAGGTCAGAAGCTTCCAAGGTCAGACCGGCTTTGGAAGAAGAACAAATGAAATAGTTTTTCGTCCATGCTTAGGATCCGCAATACTACGAGAGATTGATGCTGATAGAGGGGCAGAAGTTCTCTGATATCATCAAACTGGGAGAAAGGATAGAAGAGGGCATCAAAAATGGTATGGTTACTAACCTTGAGGCACTGCAGGCCACCAACAAAGTCTTACAATCTGGTGGTACATCAAAGAAAATGGACGTGAACTCTGTAATGGTTGCGCAGAGAAACCACTCTCCCATGAAATACCAACGCTACCCTCCAACTCCACTCACATACCAACCATCTCTAAATTACCAGGCACCTTCACCTACCTATCAAAATCCACCACCCATCTACCAATCATCTCCATCACCAACATATCAACCCACCTCGCCAGGATATTCCAAACTTGCACCCGTATACCAAGCTTACAACTCCCAACCTCCTCACTATCCATCACCACCTACCCGCCAAAACTTTCCACGACCAAGACCAAACTTTGACCGCAAACTACCCAGATAATATACCGCTATTGTCGAACCCATTGACCAACTGTATGAGAAGCTCAAAGCCGCTGGATATGTTACACCCATCCCAGCCATAACCCCAGAAAACCCTTCCCAATGGATCAACCCAAATAAAACCTGCGCATACCATTCGGGGATGAAGGGCCATACCATCGACGAGTGTCGCTCGTTGAAAGACAAAATTCAGACCTTAATTGACAACAAGGTCATCTTAGCTAAGGAGCCTGCTCCTAATGTTCGTAACAACCCTCTACCGGACCATAAGGGGGAGGCATCCACATGATTGAGGTTGAGGACGACTAGGACCCCAATGGGTCAATAAGTGTGATATCTGAAGGAGATGAGCCCAAGAAGCCGGAGGTCACTCTTAATCCTACTGTTGTACAAATCCAGCCATCTGAGGGCGACGTGGTGAATGTATCTGTACCATTTGAGTTCGAGGCACCTCCTGCAAAGGTACCAAAACCAATTGAGGTGGAGTTTGAGACTCCAAAGGCGACCGCACCGATTGAAGTTACTATGTTGCCTCCAAGGGTGCCCATTCCGGTCACCATGTCAGACATAACCCCATTTCAGTCAAATGCCATGCCTTGGGACTACACATTCGAGGCGACAAGGAAAGGAAATTCACGCACGGGGGGAAGATATTGCCGCGCAAGGTATGCTAGAACAGGCAGGGTGTACGCACCATAGCACCTAGCTGAGTCCAGCAAGCAGACCTTTGGACGGCCTATCGAAACCGGACTTGATGACCTCTAGAGAAAGATACAGGCTAAGGAATGTTCAGTTGTTGAACAGCTGAACAAGACTTCGGCGCATATTTTCATCTTCGCGTTGCTGTAGAATTTCGAGGCGCATAAGAACGCCTTGATGAAGATATTGAGCTAAGCTTATGTTCCCATCAACGTAACAAGAGGAGAGATGGCGAACATGGTAGGGCAGATATTGGAGAGTCACAAAATCACTTTCCACAAGGATGAATTACCACCTGAAGGGCTCGGACATAACAAAGCACTACACATCACTGCGTAATGTGAAGATCACTTCATCACCAGGATCTTAATCGACAAAGGTTATAGCCTCAACATTTGTCCATTGATCACACTCAAGAACTTGGGCAAAGGATTGCACGAGATAAAAGATGGGGCTATCAACGTTAAGGCTTTTGACGGTTCTCAAAGGTCCACCCTCGGGGAGATTAGCATGTGTTTTCAAATGGGGCCAACTTGGTTTGATGTTGATTTCCAGGTCATCGACTTACCAGCATCTTAAAACCTATTGCTAGGACAACCCTGGTTCCACGCCGATGGGGCTGTGGCATCAACCTTGCATCAGGTCGTGAAATTTGAGTGGAACCATCAGGAGGTAATCATCTATGGTGATGGTAAAAACCCTATATACAGTCGCCAGACCATTCCGATGATCAGAGGCAGAAGAAGGATAGGCGGAGAAAAATACCATCACATTGAGCGAGTCAGCGCAGTGGATAAAGAGAAAATGTGGAGCAACAAGGTCGAAAGCATTCTGAATTGGAGTGGGTATGAACTGGAAAAATGGCTTGGTAAGAATCTTCAGGGCATCACCAAACCTATCCAGTTGAAGAAATATGGTACTACCTTCGGACTGGGATACGAGTACACTTGGGAAGAGTTCAAAGATTGGTCGCCACCATGGCGCTGCCTGTATTATCCATTGGAATAGCCCATACCTCCGTTGGAGCAGACATTTCAGCCAGCCGACACTCTCTACGGGTCAGAGAAGACGAGGCTTCTGCGGCGATGAAGAACCTATTTCTGGAGATAGATATGGAGTGTTGTGTGATTTTTGAAGAGGTAGGGGAGGAAGGATCTTCCATTCAGGCTGTGAACCAAGGGGAGCACCTCACCAATTGGTCAATCAGGACCACCACCGCCTGGAAATCTTCGGGCATTACTATTACGTATCTTGATGATGAACTGACAACTATAACTTGCAACGAGGCTATGCTATAAACGTATATAGACTCGGAGGAAGATGATATACCAGAAGAGGTTGTTAGAGAGGCCTAGAATTTTGAGAATAGGCCCATGTCCAACTTGGATGAAACTGAGGTCGTCAATTTGGGAGATACAGAGAATGTCAAAGGAACGCGCATCAGCGTGTACTTATCACAGACGAAAAAAGAGTAATATATAGAGTTCTTAAGGGAATATGAGGATATATTTGCATGGTCTTATGCCTATATGACTAGTCTCAACACATCAATCGTCGCCCACTAGTTGCCGACAGACCCTGCATGTCCGCCAGTAAAATAGAAGCTCAGACAATTCAAGCCAGATATGAGTTTAAAAATCAAAGAGGAGTTCATCAAGCAGGTCAAAGCCAAAGTTCTTCAAGTGGTAGAGTAACCAACCTGGTTAGCTAACATCGTGCCAGTACCGAAGAAGGATGGCAAAGTCAGAGTCTGTGTCGACTATCGGGATCTCAACCGAGCTAGTCCAAAAGACAATTTCCCCTTGCCAAACATACATATTCTGATCAAACACTGCGCCAAGCATGAGTTGCAGTCATTCATCAATTTCTTTGCGGGGTACCATCAGATATGGATGGATGAAGAAGATGCAGAGAAAATGGCGTTTATCACGCCATTAAGAATGTATTGCTACAGAATGATGCCATTCGGATTAAAGAATGCGGGAGCTACCTATATGAGGGCCATGATTACCCTCTTTCATGACATGATACATAAGGAGATTGAGGTATATGTGGATGACATCATCATCAAGTCCAGGAAGGCTGCAGATCACATGGAGGACCTCCGAAAGTTTTTCAAAGGACTAAGGAGGTATAACTTGAAAATGAATCACGCCAAGTGTGCATTTGGGGTCCCTACGGGAAAGGTATTGGGTTTCATCATGAGCCGCCGAGGAATAGAGCTGGATCTGCAAAAAGTCAAATCTATTCAAGAGTTTCCACCGACGAAGAACAAGAAAGAGGTAATGAGTTTCCTGGGGAAACTCAACTATATCAGTCGGTTCATAGCTCAGTCTACCGTCATCTGCAAACCTATCTTCAAGATGCTGAAGAAGGATGCCACCACCAAATCGACCGATGAATGTCAAAAGGCTTTTGACAGGATCAAGGAATACTTGTCTACGCCTCCAGTCCTGGTTCCGCCTGAGCCTGGGAGGCCTTTATTGCTCTATCTTGAAGTTTTTTATGGAGCATTTGGTTGTGTCTTGGGATAACATGATAAGATGGAAAGAAAGGAGCAAGCTATTTACTACCTGAGCAAGAAATTTACCCCGTACGAGGCTTGGTATTCCTTACTTGAATGCACATGTTATGCTTTGACATGGGTAGCTCAGAAATTGAGGTATTGTTTCTATGCTTACACTACCTACCTTATATAAAGAATGGATCCGCTAAGGTATATTTTTCAGAAGCCCATGCCCACTGGCAAGCTCGCCAAGTGGCAAATTTTGTTGAGTGAATTCGACATTGTCTATGTCACCCAGAAGGCAGTAAAAGGACAGGCTTTGGCAGATCATCTCGTAGAAATTCTTGTAGGATGGGAGTACGAACCATTGAAGACATATTTTCCCGATGATGAAGTATCTTTCGTAGGAGAAGAAATTGCAGAATCATATGATGGTTGGAGGATGTTTTCGATGGACCTGCAAATTTCAAAGGAGTTGGTATCAGATCAGTTCTGGTATCAGAAACCGGTCAACATTACCCGGTGTCCGCCAAACTCAGGTTCCCATGCACCAATAATATGGCTGAGTACGAAGCCTGCATCTTAGGGCCTAAACTGTCCATTGATATGAACATTCAGGAGCTAGTGATTGGAGATTTGGACCTGCTCATACATCAGGTTCGAGAAGAATGGGCTACCAAGAATTCTAAGATACTCCCTTATCTTCATCACATACAGGAGTTGAGGAAGAGATTCAGAAAGACGGAATTCCAGCATGTTCAAGAATTCAGAATGAGTTTGCAGATGTGCTTGCCACTTTATCATCCATGATTCAGCATCCAGATACAAACTTCATCGACCCTATCCAGATAAAGATTCATGATCAACAAGCATATTGTGAACGCGTTAAGGAGGAAGCCGGCGGAAAGCCCTGGTTCCACGACATCAAAGAGTACCTAACAACAAGAGAATATCCGGAGCTTGCTAATGCTACCCAGAAGTGGACGCTTCGAAGGTTATCCAACATTTTCTTACACAACGGAGGAATCCTGTATAGGAGGACTCCCGATTTGGGATTATTGAGATGTGTCGACATAACAGAGTCAACCAAACTATTGGAGGAAGTGCACTCAGGGACATGTAGACATCAAGAAAATATTAAGGAAAATGATCGAAAGGCACAAGCAGTGGCATCATAAGTTGTCATTCGCTTTATTGGGTTATCGTACTTCGGCTCGCACATCAACCGGGACAACTCCCTACATGTTTGTTTATGATACACAGGCATTCATTCCCACCGAGGTAGAAATTCTATCCTTAAGAATCATAGAAGAAGCGGAGCTAGATGACACATAATGGGTCAAAGGTCGCTACGAGCAGTTAGCCCTTATAGATGGAAAGAGAATGAATGCAGATTGGTATGGTCAGCTATACCAGAACAGAATGTCCAGAGCCTTCAACAAGAGAGTTCGACAAAGGAAGTTCACACCGGGACAGCTGGTGTTAAAGAAGATATTCCTACATCAAGATGAAGCCAAAGGGAAATTCTCTCCCAAATGGCAAGGTCCATACATGGTTCACCGGGTTCTAACTGGAGGAACCCTTATTCTCGTAGAAATGGACGGAGAAGTTTGGCCAAAACCGATCAACTCAGATACGGTGAAGAGATACTACATTTCATTGAATGCCTTTCTCTATGATGTACTTAGAACTACGCCTGATCTGATTCCCGTTAAAGAGGGGATACATAGACTGCCCTATGGGTTTGGTCACATCTTTAATAAAATTCCATTCCCCCCTCGCATTTGGAACTGGGGCAGAATTTTGAAGAGGACCCTCAAAATTTCGAAGTCAGTTTGTTTGTTTCCGCATCAGCATCAACCCAGTAAACTGGGGAAGAATTTTGAGGAGGACCCTCAAAATTCCGAGGTCGATCCGTTTTCAGTCATTTAGCACCGCCGTCAACAGCACCAGCCTAGTAAACTGGGGCAGAATTTTGAGGAGGACCCTCAAACTTCCGGAGCCAACAAGGTTGTCGTGCCTTGAACCACATTGCAGTTGTGGTTCATCATAAAACAAAACTATCTTTTCTCTACTTACATATATACATTTGCATCATGATTGCCAAAATTTGCATAAAATCATTTGGATCACTATCGTTCAGCAATGCTACCTCAAATGGTACGAGATGCCACGAGCCTAGGGATGCGAACTAACCTCCCGTTTACAAAACTCACGATTGTTCTTTGGATGCAGGAATTCAGAATACAAATAGGCGATGCATGTGCTTTACAAAACTGAAATTCCCGAAACCACTACTTACTTCACAAAGGTTTAGTATCTACATTCAACACTTCCCCAGCAGTCATGATATCACAATTATCTACCAGCTAAGAAAATCACCACCATCCACTCTTTTATATTTCTGCACTGTATAAGGCTATTCTCTGCCTTCCGAGGTTAAGCTCTACCTCCATCATGCATAAGGCTATTTTCTGCCTTTCGAGACTAAGCTCTGTCTCCATCTGTATTTTTGCAATACATAAGGCTATTCTCTGCCTTTCGAGGTTAGGCTCTACCTCCATCCTACATAAGGCTATCTTCTGCCTTTCGAGACTAAGCCTTGTCTCCATCTGCATTTTGCATAAGGATATTCTCTGCCTTCCGAGGTTAAGCTCTACCTCCATCCTGCATAAGGCTATTTTCTGCCTTTCGAGACTAAGCCCTGTCTTCATATGCATTTTGCATAATGCTATTCTCTGCCTTCCGAGGTTAAGCTCTACCTCCATCCTTCATAAGGCTATCTTCTACCTTTTGAGACTAAGCCTTGTCTCCATCTGCATTTTGCATAAGGCTATTCTCTGCCGTCCGAGGTTAAGCTCTACCTCCATCCTGAATAAGGCTATTTTCTGCCTTTCGAGACTAAGCTCTGTCTCCATCAGCATTTTTGCATTGCATAAGGCTATTCTCTGCCTTCCGAGGTTAAGCTCTACCTACATCCTGCATAAGGCTATCTTCTGACTTTCGAGACTAAGCCCTGTCTCCATCTGCATTTTGCATAAGTCTATTCTATGCCTTCCGACGTTAAGCTCTACCTCCATCCTACATAAGGCTATCTTCTACCTTTCGAGACTAAGCCCTGTCTTCATCTGCATTTTGCATAAGGCTATTCTCTGCCTTCCGAGGTTAAGCTCTACCTCCATCCTGCATAAGGCTATCTTCTACCTTTTGAGACTAAGCCATGTCTCCATCTGCATTTTGCATAAGGCTATTCTCTACCTTATGAGGTTAAGCTCTACCTCCATCCTGCATAAGGCTATCTTCTGTCTTTCGAGACTAAGCCCTGTCTCCATTTTTGTATAAGGCTATTCTCTGCCTTCCGAGGTTAAGCTATACACCTTTCATTTTACATCTGAATGAAAGATTGCCACCCTGTTTCATTTGGCTGAAATATTGCTACCCAACATTTTAAATTCCTACTTAGCTGAAAGATCACCACCCCTTGCATTCATTTGGCTAAAATATTGCCACCTTTTCATGGTCTGCAATATCGCCAATGTATTCAAAGGCGTCATAGTTCGGAGGCACCATCTTCATAGCCCGAGAATACCATTTCATGGCCTCTAAATCTTTACTTCCATGCTCCGCATAGCCCAGGATATCATAGTCCGAGGACGCCATCCTAATCGTCCGAAAACAGCATTCATGGTCCAAAGGGAACTTGCATCACGTTTAAATGCAATAGATACACACATCATTCATTTGCAGGTACACCGGCTGGCACGGCCACCTCAGCAGGAGCGGTCCCGCTCCAGTTCTCCGCATCCCGTCCGATCTCCGAACCCTTGACAAATCTCAAACCCCGTTGCGTCCGCCTTTTCCAAATTTTCATTGGCATATCCCGCCAATGGTTCCTGAATTGTACACGGGCTGATTCCTGAAAAACCAGGGATATGTAGGCAGCTCAGAAGCGAGAGCACGGTCGAAGTTCTCTTACAATCATCATTTCCGGGTAAAGAGGGGCAGCTGTTGATACTCAATTTTTCTCCATGTATTTCTATACTCAAAATATTCCAAAATAGCATGTATATGCATGTATAAGCATCCACAAAGGTCTTGGTATTTTTCTACATTTTTTAAGGATTTTAAAATCTATTTAGGACTTATTTTGCAATATAAAATCCAATATTTAGTCCCACATCTTGTTATTTTGATAAGTAATCTATTTTATTCTCTCATTTACATAATATAATTTACATATAATTTTTACAGAATTTTACAAGGTCATTAGGTATTTCTAAATTAAAATTGCATTAGATTGCAATTTTAGCACATTTCTCAATTTAATAAGTATTTTAATTACAAAATTGTTCCTAATATTTTTAATTAATGCCTATATATATATTTCATTAACTCAGTATTTTAATTGGAATTTATGATGACTTTTATTATTTTTATAAAATTAAATTTGGTAAAATGGCTATTTAATTCACAGCCCTAGTTATTTCAATTTCAGCCCAAATTCCACCCCCAAATTAACCCCCCAATTACATGACCCAATTTAATTTACCCGACCCAAACCCGCCCAATCTAACCCGCCCCATCTTTCCTTTTAATTGTGGCCGTTGATCACACAGATCAACGGTCCACATCAAACCTACCATAATTAAACCCCCAAATACCCCCTAACCCTAATCACTTTGCAAATCCAGCTGCCCTCGTATCCCCGAAAGCTCTCTAGCCCTTCTGAACCCTAGTCTGCTCTGGCTCCATTTTACCGGCTTATATAGCCGTTCAAGCCCCAAAACATCTATATCCACCACTCCTGACCTCTCTTGGCTCTTGGGTTCAAAGATCGGAACCTTATCTCGAAGGTTATCGGACCAGAGGCCCTACGATTTGAGTTCTGTAGCCGTGTTCGGGCTTTTTCCGGCAAGCCTTGAGGCTATGAGTCCTTTGCTGACTCAGATTGATTCGTTCCAGGCTTTCTCTCTATCTAGAGATCTTTCTCTGAAACCCTAATTTTTGAGGTTTTTCTGTGTGTTTATCTTTATGATCTTCTCTAAATCCTAGTTATTCTCTAACAATTTTAAAGTATTTCTCACTATTTCTTCACCTATTTTTTGTTTTCAAACTGTCGTCTTCTTAAAATTTATGGAAAAGGGTCAGAACTGCCCCTAACGTATTGACGTCAGTTTAAAAATGCTCTTCGTTAACCTATTTTGAAAGAAATGCCCCTACCGTTAAAGTTCTGGCATATTTGTGCCCCTAATGTATTGACTCCAGTTTAAAAATGCCCCTACCGTTTTAAATATAAGTATAGTCAGTTGTTAGACTTAGGGGCACAAATATGCCACATTTTTAACGGTAGGGCCATTTTCTTCAAAATAGGTTAACAGAGTGCATTTTTAACCTGGAGTCAATACGTTAGGGGCAGTTCTGACCCTTTTCCGTAAAATTTAAGGTTTAGCTGATTTCTCTGATTTCTTTGATTTCTTCGCTTTATCTGCTCTACTATGTGTTCTCCTCTAGTTCTTATTGTGATTTTGGGTACTTTCTACTATGTCTCTGAGGCATTCATACGTTAATGGGTTATTTTCTAGGGTTTCGAGTTAATATGTTCTTTGCTCTTCATTATGCTATTCTGCTTTTGTTCATCTTCATCTATGTTCTTCATTATGCTCTATATGTGATGGAAACCCTAAGATTAAAGGGTTTTGTGCTTCTCTCTATGTGATTACTTGCTTCATGTTAATCCCTAACTGCCTCTAATTTCCTTCTTATGTGTTTCTGCTACATGATTTGTTCTATATTTCCAGTTTGCATGTGTGAGTCTATGCATCTCTTTATATAGTCACATTCTCCCCCTTTTCTGAATAACACTAATTTGGGAAAATTGATTTCGTACAGCTTGTTTGATTCTCTAATTGGGAACCGCTTTCTGACTAAATTCAAAATAAGCTAGTATCTCAATTCCTTGATTTTCTAGGTGATTAACTTGCCATATGTGTTTACCCGTGTGAATTTCAAAACTCTTTACACGTATTTGCCCAATATTTCATGATTGGTACTTGATTTTCTTTCTAAAAATAAACTAAGGTCTATTTGCCTCAAGCCCGATTCCTTAATTGAAGGGAACATTTTCCCTAATTGGTTGTAATTGATAATGATGGATATTTTCTGCCTTAGTTCTGCTAATTTTTCAAACTATAAATAGCCTTCACCTTTTCTCACTTAGACACACAGATATACACGAACTACTATAAGTTTACTCACTGAAAACTCTCTCTTCTCTTATGTTCTTCTCGTTATTCAAGTTTGCAACTGGTAGGCTATCAACCTCCAATCTACATGTTTACTTAACCCTTTTCCTTTGCTTGTTTATGTTACGTTAAGTTATTGCATGCTTAATCCCCTTCCCCCTTTCCCTTGTCTGTTTATGATTTCAGTTTAAGATTCAACATGCTTAACCCCCTTTTTACCCATTTCCTTGTCTGTTTATTGTTAATTATTATGGTTTAAGTTCATGTACACCTCTTTCCCCTGAATCCCTTTTATTTAGAGGTGTGCCAGTCTTACTTCATGGCTAGATATGACCACCTCTTGCATTGGTCTTCCTATGATTCCTCACTTTTACACTTATTCCTAGTTCTTTAGGTCCTACCCCTCTTTGGTAATCCATGCTTAGGGACCCTGGAGTCTCCTCTGAACTTGGATGCCTTAGGGTTGGTAATTCCACACTTTTGCTACTCTAATTCTTGGGGTGTAAGCATTGCCTGGGTTTTCTCGAAAACCCTTTGGAACTTTGTAACACTCTAAAGAGAAAGCCTCGGATTTGGGAGCCTGGATTTGGTGAAAGGCATATGTTGGACATTAAATCTTCTTTGAGCTTCTTCGAGCATGTTGTAATTGTTGATGTATTCAGCTTATTTCCTTTAACGTTTTTCTGTCCAGATTTTGTAAATAAATTTGTATAAAAGAACTCGGGGATATAGTGAAAGGGCATATGGGAGGGATTTACTTTCTTGCATCAACTAATGGTAGAAATCATGCCTATAGGTCTACTTTACCATAATATCATATAGATACCATGTCTATAAGGCATTACATTATTGCACAATATCATATAGATACCATTTCTACAAGGTTTTACATTATTGCACAATATCATATAGATACCATGTTTATAAGGCTTTACATTATTGCATTAATATCATATAAATACCATGTCTATAAGGCTTTACATTATTTCACATATCATATAGATACCGTGTCTATAAGGCTTTTCATTATTGCATCAATCTCATGATAGAAACCATGACTATAAGGCTTGCATTATCACATCTCATATAGAAATCATGCCTATAAGTTTAATGTTATATCTCATATAGAAATCATGCTTATAAGTTTCCAACATTGCATCTCGCCTAGAAAGACATGCCTATAGGAACTGCATAAAACACTAGGCAAACAGCAGGCCGACTAAAGCAGTAACAAAAAGGGTCGGTGTGCATGTTATAAGGTCCAAACTCGCCCAGTGCTTAAAACATTTCAGCACACTTGACCCAAATCTCTTTACTTTTAAATCGGGCCCAGGTCTTCCCTTTTACACTACTCTACTAAGTCTGCGGTTCTGAACTACTTTGTTTGCCTAAGTTTAATACTTTAAGGTACTTTTGAAAACTTTCTGCTTTCATCCTTTTTACTCAAACAGTCCGGCTAAATTGTAAGTCATTTCTAAACCTTGCTGCAACTCCAACTCTCTATTCAATAGAGCTATCTCTAAAACTAATGTTCTCTAAGATTAACTGATTTTCAAAAAAATAACTGTCAATTCCTAAAACGGACCCGGGGAGCTCGAAGTAGATTTTATATCCAACTTTTATGTGTTAAACTAATCTGTCCACTCTTCTTACCTCTTTTAATGACCAAATCAGTATTTGATGTCATGCTAACTAGTTGTTGTTATGTTATGGGGTTTTATCTGGGCCTTTGACTGTCTTATTCGCATACCTCTTATGTGCTATTTGTTTTGCTTGTCGTTCTAGTATTTTTACCTTTGAAAACTCCATATATATCCTATCTCTCTCCCCCTCTCTCTTAGGATTAGAAGTCCTAATACACCAAGACTAATAGGTTGGGAAGGGTATTAGCATGCAATAAATAAACGATACCAACGCGTTAAAATACCTTAACGGGGCGGAAAGGGTAGAATATGGAGATGATGACTGGTGCGCTAATACCATATGCGACCCCTCTTTGAGGAGTGTGTGCAGGGTATTGCACCGATGTCATCCATATTATAGTCAAACCTAGAACCCCCTTTCCTTTGCTTGCTTTATTTAAATGTTTTCCTAAAGTAATGCTTTCTTTTCAAATCCATTCTCTCTTCTACTTTATTTAACTTATGCCTTTCCCTTTTCAAAATTCCTAAGTTGTCCAAATGTTTATATATGAATCTTATCTGTCTGCTTGCTTCATCTCTTCATAAAGTCACATTAGCACAGACGGGAACCACACTAGTAGATCTTGAGGGATGCCTAACACCTTCATATCGAGATAATCTCAAGCCGTTACCCGAACTCTGATTTTCTTTCAAAATACTCCTCTCATATTTAAAAGTGTCCTAATGCACTATAATCATTAGGCGGCGACTCTTTAAATTCCATAATCCAATTCCCAAACGAGAATGAGAGTTGTTTTGCCCATAATGTCATAAAACCCGATTTCGCTTTTTGAAAAAGGGGGCGTCAACAATAGCTTGTATAGAAGGGCCTTCCTACCCTTCCTCCTCGAAAATGACATAATAGTCCATATTGTCGTCTTCCAGAAATAGATTCCTCATTGCAGCCAATGTTTCCTCTTCTTCTGACCGGTATATAACATTCGCTGACTGGAAAGTCTGCTCCCGGTGAGGTATTGGATGCTCCAATGGGTAATATGGATTGCTTCATGGTAGTGACCAGTGGTTGAACTCCTCCCAAGTGTATTCGTATCCCGAACCGAAAGTGGTGCCATGTTTCTTCAACTTGATAGGTTTGGTGATTCCCTGGAGGTTCTTGCCGAGTCCCTTTCCAGGTTCATATCCATACCAATTTAGTATGCTCTCAATCTTGTAGTCCCACCATTTATCCTTGTCCACGTCGTTGACTCGCTCAATGTGGTGGTAGGTTTCTCCGCCTATTTTCCTACTTCCTCCGATTGCCGGGATGGTCTGGCGACTGTATATGGGGTTGCTACCATCACCATAGATAATCATGTCTTGGTTATTCCATTCAAATTTCACTTCTTGATGTAGGGTAGATGCTACAGCCCCGGTGGCATGGATCCAGAGCCGTCCCAATAACAAGTTGTTAGATGTTGGGATGTCTATCACTTGAAAATAGACATCGAATCAAGCCAGTCCCATCTTCAGACACAAACTGATTTCCCCAATAGTGGACTTTTGGGTACCGTTGAAAGCTTTGACATTGATGGCTCTATCCTTGATCTCATGCAGGCTCTTTCCCAATATTCTAAGAGTCACCAATGGACAAATATTGAGGCTGGACCCTCCGTCAATCAGAATCCTGGTAATGAAATAATCTTCGTACTACACAATGATGTGCAATGCTTTGTTGTGGCTTAGCCCTTCTTGTGGCAGCTCATCTTTGTGGAAAGTGATTTATGATTCTCCAACACTTGCCCCACCATGTTCGCCATTTCTCCTCCAGTTATGTGTTGCTGGGCACATATGCCACACTCAACACTTTCAATAAGGCATTCTTATGTGCATCAGAGCTTTGTAGTAAATCTAAGATGGAGATCTGGGCTGGCGTTTTGTTCAATTGATCAATGACCGAGTACTCCTTTACCAGTATCTTTCACTAGATATCATCATGCCCGATTTCAGTGACAGTTGGTCATCTAGAGGCTTGCTTACTGGACTCAGCTAGATGTTCTGGAGTGTAAACCCTACCGATTCTGGTTATACCTTGTGCCGCAATTGCTCTTCCAGATTTGGTTTTCCCGTTGCTTCTCACTTCGGCTGTGTAATCCTACGGTATGGCCTTTGAATGGAATGGTGTTATGTCTGACTTTGCTATCGGAATGGGCACCCTTGGAAGTAACACAAAAACTTAAAATGCCGCAGGTGCTTTTGGAGCTCCAAACTCGACCTCAATTGGTCAGGGCACCTTTGCAGAAGAAGGTGCTTCGAACTCGAGTGGTATAGACATGTTTACTTCATCGCCCCCATAAGGCTGGATCTAGACAACAATCATATTAAGTGTGACTGTTGGTTTCTTTGGCTCATTACCTTCAACAATCAATCCAATTAACCCTTTGGGGTCCCAATCATCTTCTATCTTGATCATGTGAATGCCTCCACCCTTGTGGTCAGGCAAAGGGTTGTTGCGAACATTAGGATCAGGCTCCTTTGCCACGATGATCTTGTTATCAATTAAAGCTTGGATTTTATCCTTCATAGAGTGGCATTCATCAATGGTATGCCCATTCATGCCGGAATGGTATGCATAAGTTTTGTTCAGGTTGATCCATTGGGAAGGATGTTCTGGAGTTATGGTAGGGATAGGGGTGACATAACCAGCAACTTTGAACCTTTCATACATCTAGTCAATTGGTTCAGCGATGGTTGGGTATTGTTTGGGGGGTCTGCGGTCGAAGTTGGGTCGAGGTCTAGGAACGTTTTGGCGAGTGGGAGATGATTGGTAGTGAGAGGGTTGAGCATTATAAGCTTGGTAGACAGGTGGGGTTGAGAGTATCTAGTGAAGTGTGTTGGTATGTGGGAGGTGGAGATGATTGGTAAGGGGGTGGTGGAATTTGGTAAGAGAGTGATGGTGCTTGGTAATTCGGGGTAGGTTGATATGTGAGTGGAGGTAATGGGTAGGTTTGCTATTTTATTAGGGATTTCGTTCTCTGTGCAACCATCACGACATTCACTTCCCTTTTCTTGGATGTGCCACTAGACTGTAGAGCTTTATTGGTGGCCTGCAATGCTTCAAATTTAGTGACCATACCACCTTTAATGCCTTCTTCGACCCTTTCTCCTAGCTTGATGAAGTCGGAAAATTTCTGGCCCTCAATCAGCATCAACCTCTCATAATATTGTGGGTCTTGAGCCCGGAAAAAAAACATGTTCATCTATTCTTCTTCTAAGATCGGCCTGACCTTAGCAGCCTCTGATCTCCAACGAGTAGCATACTTGTGGAAAGTTTCTGTAGGTTTTTTCTTCAAATTCTGGATGTAGAATACATCTAGTGCATTTTTTGTATTGAATCTAAACCGGTCCATGAAATCGGACGCCATACTTACCCATCTTGTCCAATTCTTGGGGTCTTGCATAATGTACCAAGATAGAGCATCCCCTTTCAAACTTCTCATAAAGAGCTTCATGCGGATCATTTCATCCTTTCCGACTCCGACCAGCTTATCGCAATACGTCCTTAGATGGACTTGGGGATCCCCCGTGCCATCGAACATTTTGAACTTGGGAGGTTTGTACCTCTCAAGAAGTTTGACATTTGGTTAAATGCAAAGGTCTTCATAATTCAGTCCCTCGGTAGCTTTGTTTCCTTCGACACCCTAGACTCGGCTAGTTAGCCTCAAGAGTTCTGCAGCCAGGTTCCTGATAAGAGATTCTTTGTCATCTGACTCAGGTGTGCTTGAAATTGGTTGAGTATAGTGCGTTGTGCTTTCCACATAGATGGGAGCATAATGGAGAGGATCATTTGTGGTGTTTGGTGGTGCAGGGATAAGCATTGGAGTGTTGTTTGAAGTATGGCATGCGTTGTAGTGTTGAACATGAGTGGGTTGTTTCTGTGGTTTAGGGATGTTCTGTGGAGGTATAGTATTTTGAGCATTTGAAAAGTTGACATCTAGGGTAGTGAGGGAGAATGAAAAATTTTCCAAGTTCTGAACTTGTTCCACTTCTTCCCGAAATTTCAACAACTTCTGCTCAAGTTGGGTGGCACTTTCCTTGGAAACCTGAATACCTTAAGTAACCTCTACCCCTTCACCCGAGTTATCCTTTCTGATGGTGCTCAAGTCTTCCATTTTTTCTTTGTTCTTGTTTCTGATAGGACTCGGAGGAGGAGGAGGTGGAGGGACCTGTTGAAACACGTTCTCAAGTCGCTAAACTAAACGTGTGTTCATATTTGTAGGTTTTGATAAATGACAAACCAACGTGAACGGAACATTGACGTATGCCTAAGTCCAAGCACAAGAGAAACAAAGATCAAGATTTAGTAAAGCAACAAAGTTATACATGAGTCATTCTATAATTGTGATCTTGATCCGACAATTGATTCAAGACTTGGCTTCTCTCGTAAAATCATTTTTATCAAACCATGCATCTTTATTTTAAAGCAAAATGATTCTCAAACATTTCATTTTAACCAAAATGAATTTTAAACATGTCTTTCAAATCTGGACAAAGATAATCGATTATGTACTTTATGATAATTGATTATGTTAAGGCAGTGTACACCAGATTTTACAAAGCTGCAAAATAATCGATTATGTACCTTATGATAATCGATTATGTTAAGGCAGTGTACACCAGGTTTTACAAAGCTGCAAGATAATCGACTATGTACCTTATGTAATCGATTATGTTAAGGCAGTGTTCACCAGATTTTTCAAAGCAACAAGATAGTCGATTATGTGCCTTAGACTAATCGATTATGTTGAGACAGTAAGCCTCAGATTTTTCAAAGTAGCAAAATAATCGATTATGGCTTTTTTGGTAATTGATTATATTAAAGACCGTTGCCAAAATATTTTCAAACGCTGAAAGATAATCGATTATATACAATCAGACAATCGATTATGTTAAGCATAAAATCGGGAATTGATTTTTGAACGTTGTCAGGTAATCGATTATACGATTTGGATAATCGATTAATCTGCTTAAAATCTGGGATTGATTTTTGAACGTTGGCAGATAATCGATTATGCAGAATCAGATAATCGATTATCCTAGCACAAAATCAGCAATTTGTGATTGGCAATTAAGCAACGGTCTTGGGTGTTTTGAGCACTATAAATACAACTCAAAATCACTCTTTAAGCACAACAACTGATTACACTCTTGCAAAAGCTTACATACTCTCTTTGCAATCATTTTATATTCATTTCATAAGTTTTTGAGAGCCAAACTCTTGACGAAATTGTTGTGTTCTTGAGCGTATTGTTTTTACTCATATCTACTCTTTAAAGAGAGTCTTGTCTTGAGTGCTAAGTGTTTGTACACACTTGAAGGGATAGTCTAATCCCTTGTTGTAAGAAGGAAAAGTAGTTCCTTGGTTTGAAGTCTTGAGGTGCGGTATCCTCGAGCAGGTTGAAGTCTTGTAGAGTGTACATCTACGAGCAAGTGTAACGGTTTGTTAACCACCCGTAAGCTTAACGAAGTTAGTGTAAAACTCGAGAGAGTCTCTCGGGGACTGGACTAACCACGTGTTGTGGTGAACCAGGATAAAATTCGGTGTGTTCTCTCCTTATCTCTTTAATTACTGCACTTACGTTATTCCTGCAATTTTTAATTCCGCAAATTTACATTGTTTTTTATTATAACGCTATTCACCCCCCCTCTAGCGTTAAGCGTATATTTTAACAATTGGTATCAGAGCCATACTCTCTGAAAGACTTAACAGTTTGAGAGAAACTTTCCATGGCTTCTACTCGTAGTGTTTATGCAGGACTAGGTGAAGGACAATGCTTCACAAGGCCACCACTTTTTGATGGCACCAACTACACTTACTGGAAGGAGAGAATGAGGATTATTATACAATCAAATAACTCAATTGTGTAAAATTATCAAAAATGGAGAACTACAACCTACCAAAAAGGTTGGAGAAGAACTCGTTCCAAAAACGGAAGACGAATACGACGCGGATGATATCAAAAAGGTAGAGATCAATGCAAAGGCAATCAACATGATGTATTGTGCTATGAACCCCGATGACTATCGAAAAATATCATGTTGCACCACTGCGAAGCAAATGTGGGACAAATTAGAAATTACCTACGAAGGTACGGACCAGGTAAGGGAAGCTAAAATTGATTTCCTAACCCACGAATATGAATTGTTTCGCATGAAGGAAAACGAGAAGATAGATGACATGTTCGAACGATTCTCAAAAATCGTTAATGACTTACACGCCCTCAAAAAGACATTTACGGATAAAGAGCTTGTCCGGAAAATTCTACGAAGCCTCACTCCGGAATGGCGTTCCAAAGCCGACGCTATCCAAGAATCAATCGGCATCACCAACGTCACCATCGACGGACTACGAGGTAATCTTATAACTTATGAATCAACTATTCTTAACTCTCCTTTGGATGATCAAAGGAAAAGGAAGATTGCGCTCAAAGCATCAACTACTCAACCTCAAAACGAGGAGGAGCCAAGTGATGAAGATGTCGAGCTTGGACTCGTCATTAAGAAATTTCACAAGTTCATGCAAAAGAAGTATGAACGAAAAGGTAAGCAACAAGGCGACCAATTGAAGTTCTATGGATGCAGAGAAATCGGGCATATCAAATCAAATTGTCCGAAAATCAAAAAGGAGAAGAAACCATTCAAGAAACAAAGAGCATACATCTCTTGGGGAGGCGACTCCGGAGACGAATCAAGTGATGGAGAAGGAACCGAGACCGCAAACTTGTGTCTTATGGAACACGAAGAAAATCAAAACGAGGTATGTACTTCTTCTAAGAACTATTTCACTTTAGAAGAATTGCAAGATGCATTTGATGAGTTGTATAAAGAGTTTATTAGCGCTTCTAAATCTATAAAAGATTTAAGAAAACAATTTTCTTCAAAAGAAAAGGATTTTGAAAAACTTACTCTTGAAAATGAGAAATTAAAAAAGGAAAACAAGTTTTATGGCAAAAGAAGCGCTGATAAACCCGAAAGCTCAAATAAGGATTGTACTTCTTGCAAATCTCTAAAGGAAGAAGTAGAAAGTCTTAGAAGCATGTTGCACAAATTCAATTCTTCACACAAAAATCTCAATGAAGTGCTAAGCACGGTATAGGCTTCAAACACGAGCCAAAAGAAAAAGTTGAGTCCATTCCTAAACCACCTAAGACTCAACTTAGGCCAAACAAAATAAATGTCATCACTCAACCTAGAAATTTCAATCCTAGAATTGCATCTCATTCTAGAACAAATGCTAGGAGAAATATTGGAATGTATAGACCACCTAGACAAGATTTTCAAAAACCACATCAAAACTGTATTTGTAAAAATGTAGTGAACACTAGAAGAAACGTTGGCATGTATAGACCACCTAGACAAGATTTTCGAAAACTACATCAAAACTATGTTTCTAGAAATAGAGTGAATAATTTTAGACCCCCAAATTACTATCATCCTAGAAGAATGCACAATCCGAATGTCATTTGTCATTATTGCAATAAAATTGGACATATTGCTCCAGCGTGCTTCACTAGACATAGACATTTCACTGCAGGGCAATCACACCAATATGTTACACCTAACGCACAAGGACCCAAAATGGCTTGGGTACCAAAATCTCATTAATTTGTTTTGTAGGTGTGCTTGAAGGGATCAAGTGTACTTTGGTACCTTGATAGTGGATGCTCCAAACATATGACCGGGGATGCATCAAAATTCCTTCAACTAAAACCCAAGGAAGGAGGAAATGTTATTTCTGGAGACAATAACAAAGGAAAAATTATCAGCATTGGATCGGTCGGTAAGGATGAATCCTCCTCCATTAAGCATATTTTGCTTGTTAAAGGTCTTAAACATAATCTCTTGAGCATAAGTCAATTATGTGACAAGGGAAATCTTGTATTGTCTGACTCCGAAGAATGTTTAGTTATCCGTCGTAGTGACTTTAAAATTATTCTTCGTGGTTTTAGAATGGATAATATCTATATGGTTGATCATGCAAATTCTTCATCAAGTTATGTGAATTGTCTTTTGAGTAAAGAAGACGACATGTGGTTATGGCATCGTAGAGTAGCTCATGTTAATATGAATCTTTTAAACAAACTAGTTTCACAAGATTTAGTACTTGGTCTTCCAAACATGAAATTTGAAAAAGACTCTTTTTGTGATTCTTGTCAAAAAGGAAAACAAACAAAGGCTTCTTTTAAATCCAAAAATGTTGTTTCAACCACTAGACCTTTACAACTTCTACACATGGACCTTTTCGGACCTTCTAGAATTAAAAGTCATGGTGGTAATCTTTATGCCTTTGTTATTGTTGATGACTATTCTGGATTTACATGGACGTTATTTCTTGCTCATAAAAGTAATGCCTTTCAAGCTTTTAAAAGTTTTCTTAAACATGTTCAAAATGAAAAGGACACAACCGTCACTTCCATAAGAAGTGATCATGGGAGGGAGTTCGATCACAATCTGTTCGCGGACTTTTATGAAGAACTCGGTATTGAACATACCTTTTCGGCTCCACGTACACCACAACAAAATGGAGTGGTAGAACGTAAAAATCGATGTCTCGAAGAGATGGCTAGAACCATGCTCGATGAGGCCGATATTCCCAAATATTTTTGGGCGGATGCCGTGAGTACCGCAAGCTATGTTTTAAACAGAGCTATTATTAGACCGATACTCATGAAAACTCCCTATGAACTCTACAAGGGAAGGAAACCAAATCTTTCTCATCTTAGAGTCTTCGGTTGTAAATGTTTTATTCACAACAACAAAGATAACTTGGAAAAGCTTGATGCAAAGTCCGATGAAGGAATTTTTCTTGGTTACTCATCACGTAGCAAATCACATAGAGTGTTTAATATCCGAACTAAAACTGTTGAGGAATCTCCTCATATAGTATTTTGTGAAAATGATACTCGCTTGGCGAGAAAGGATTCTTGTGTTGATCTTGCAGATGCTTTAAAATCAATCTTCAAGACGAGGGACAAAAGGAGGATCCAAAGGAAGTTCAAGATGAAGTCATGGAACAACCTTCGGAAGAAGTACCACCACAAGAAGAAGAATCGATGATGCCTAAGGCTTGGAGGACGTCTAAAGATCATCCTCTTGACAAGGTAATTGGCAACATCGAGAAAGGGGTAAGTACACGAAACCTTCTTAAAGATACTGTAGGACATATGTCTTTTGTTTCACAAATAGAACCTAAAACCATTTCTGAAGCAATTGGGGATGAGCATTGGACCTTGGCAATGCAAGAGGAGCTTAACCAATTCAAACGCAATGATGTTTGGGAATTGGTGCCAAGACCCGATAATCATACCATACTTGGAACGAAATGGGTTTTTTGGAATAAATTAGATGAAAATGGTATAATCACTAGAAACAAAGCTAGGCTAGTTGCTAAGGGTTATAATTAAGAAGAAGGCATTGACTATGAAGAAACCTATGCACCCGTTGCACGCCTAGAAGCCATTCGTTTATTACTTGCTTTTTCATCATCTATGAATTTCAAATTATTTCAAATGGATGTCAAAAGTGCCTTCCTCAATGGGTTTATTCAAGAGGAAGTGTATGTTGAACAACCCCCGGGTTTTGAAGATGTTACATCTCCCGACCATGTCTTCAAGCTTAAGAAAGCTTTATATGGTCATAAGCAAGCTCCTCGAGCTTGGTATGAACGTCTAAGTAAATTTCTCTTAGACAATGGGTTTGAAAGGGGGAAAGTTGACACCACACTGTTTATCAAAAATAAAAACAATGACATTCTATTAGTTCAAATTTATGTCGATGATATTATTTTTGGTGCTACTAATGATCTTTTATGCGAGGAATTTTCTAAGTCAATGACTAGCGAATTCGAAATGAATGATGGGTGAGATAAACTTCTTCTTGGGGCTGCAAGTTAAACAAATGAAAGAAGGAACTTTCATTTCCCAATCCAAATATTGCAAGGAGTTGCTAAACCGTTTCGAAATGAGCAACGCCAAAGCAATGGCCACCCCAATGAGTACTTCCGACCATCTTGACAAAGATGAGAAAGGTAAGGAAGTAGACACCAAGAAGTATCGAGGTATGATCGGATCTCTTCTCTATCTTACTGCTAGTAGACCGGACATCATGTTTAGCGTGTGTTTATGCGCTCGATATCAATCATGTCCGAAGGAGTCACACTTAACTGCGGTAAAACGGATTATGAGGTATCTTGTTGGAACATTAAATGTGGGACTATGGTATCCCAAAGATTCTTCATGCCAACTTGTTGGCTATTCCGATTCCGATTTTGCAGGATGCAAATTGGACCGCAAGAGCACTAGTGGCACTTGCCATTTCTCGGTAGCTCCTTAGTTTCTTGGTTTAGCAAGAAGCAAGTTAGTGTTGCGTTGTCCACAACCGAGGCTGAATATGTAGCCGCGGGGAGTTGTTGCGCTCAAATCCTTTGGATGAAACAACAACTCTCGGACTATGGCCTTAGTATCGATCATGTCCCTCTTCGATGTGATCGAAGAGTATCGATCTCGTAAAATCATTTTTATCAAACCATGCATCTTCATTTTAAAGCAAAATGATTTTCAAACATTTCATTTTAACCAAAATGAATTTTAAACATGTCTTTCAAATCTGGACAAAGATAATCGATTATGTACGTTATGATAATCGATTATGTTAAGGCAGTGTACACCAGATTACACAAAGCTGCAAAATAATAGATTATGTACCTTATGATAATCGATTATGTTAAGGCAGTGTACACCAGGTTTTACAAAGCTGCAAGATAATCGATTATGTACCTTATGATAATCGATTATGCTAAGGCAGTGTTCACCAGATTTTTCAAAGCTACAAGATAATCGATTATGTGCCTTAGACTAATCGATTATGTTGAGACAGTAAGCATCAGATTTTTCAAAGTAGCAAAATAATCGATTATGGCTTTTCTGGTAATCGATTATATTAAAGACCGTTGCCAAAATATTTTCAAACGCCGAAAGATAATCGATTATATACAATCAGACAATCGATTATGTTAAGCATAAAATCGGGAATTGATTTTTGAACGTTGTCAGGTAATCGATTATACGATTTGGATAATCGATTATTTTGCTTAAAATCTGGGATTGATTTTTGAATGTTGGCAGATAATCGATTATGCAGAATCAGATAATCGATTATCCTAGCACAAAATCAGCAATTTGTGATTGGCAATTAAGCAACGGTCTTGGGTGTTTTGAGCACTATAAATACAACTCAAAATCACTCTTCTAAGCACAACAACTGATTACACTCTTGCTAAACCTTACATACTCTCTTTGCAATCATTTTATATTCATTTCATAAGTTTTTGAGAGCCAAACTCTTGACGAAATTGTTGTGTTCTTGAGCGTATTGTTTTTACTCATATCTACTCTTTAAAGAGAGTCTTGTCTTGAGTGCTAAGTGTTTGTACACACTTGAAGGGATAGTCTAATCCCTTGTTGTAAGAAGGAAAAGTAGTTCCTTGGTTTGAAGTCTTGAGGTGCGGTATCCTCGAGCAGGTTGAAGTCTTGTAGAGTGTATATCTACGAGCAAGTGTAACGGTTTGTTAAGCACCCGTAAGCTTAACGAAGTTAGTGTAAAACTCAAGAGAGTCTCTCGGGGACTGGACTAGCCACGTGTTGTGGTGAACCAGGATAAAATTCGGTGTGTTCTCTCCTTATCTCTTTAATTACTGCACTTACGTTATTCCTGCAATTTTTAATTCCGCAAATTTACATTGTTTTTTATTATAACGCTATTCACCCCCCCTCTAGTGTTAAGCGTATATTCTAACAGGACCTTGGATCTTGTGGAGTATGATGATGATGCTAGAGTGCATGAACTAACCTTTGGGGAGGGGAATAAAACAAAAGGTAAAAACAAAAAGGTAACAAGTTAGTGAGGATTATGAGAAGAAAATGTTGCAATATTTAAACACAAGTGATAGAATATAAATCATGTCCTAATTTGGGTGCCTCCTTCTGCCCGAGGTAGGCCTAGCGACAAGTTAATTTGGAGAACTTATAATGTTAAATGCCTCATTTTATTAATAAAAATTAGACGAATCCCAAAACGACACTAAAATAGCGGAAACTAAAAATGTCACTAATAGCCATTGGCCTTATTACATATTTAAAAACGAAAATAAAATACTCCCTAACTACTTAGTCCTAGATGGACCTTCCCCAGACTTGGCCTCTTTAGCTCTATCAAACAGCTTCACCAGCTCGCATAGTCGCAGCAGCAAATAGGCTCTAGCCTAGTGTCCTCCTTTGTTTCCCTCAGTGTTCTGGAAATTTTGAATCCTTTGGACGAACTTCCTTTCCAACTCTATAAACCCCGCTCCAAATATCCCAGTCGCTTGTTTGCGTTGACAGCCATAACTTTCCATTCTTCAATCAACTTTTGATGTGCTTCTTGAATTTCCCGGTGTTCACTCTCGCATTCCCGAATCCTCTTGCGCAATTGGTTTTACTTAACTTGTGCTTCAACCTTTTCGTAGAGGACCCTATGACCTTGAACGAACCAGGGTTTTCCTAACCCACCATAATAGTCTTCCAACCAACTTGGATAGTATGGGGTATAACCAGCATGTTACCTGTCTGGTTCTATGGAATCCTTTCCCAGGATGATTTTGCAGTGCCACATGTGTTGGGCTAGGAACTTGTAAGGGATATCATCGTCATGAAAGTCGGCCCTAAAGTCACTCATCATGTCAACTCTTGGTATAACCTGCTTTCTCCCTACCTGCCTCATGACTCGGAGGGGGGGACATAAGGATAAGCTCCCCTCAGACCAATGAGTATGAGAAATGGTGCCTCTCGATATCGGAAAATGAACTCTTTAGTAATTAACCATTCGAACATCCATTACATTTGGTCTTCCTTCATATGTTAGGACAACTCTACCCACCCTTTAGCATCTTCTGGTTGAGCAAACATGTTAGGCATATAGTTCATTCGCCTCGGCTGATGGAAGGCGATATGATCATCCCAGTCTCTGTGAAAAATATCTTGCCGATATTCACCCTTATGGAGGTACTCCATGAGCCACAGTTGGAGTAGTAAGTTACAACCCTCAAAATGATTGGCCCCTTATTGACAGTTTTTCAAGGATCGGTATATCTCTGCAACAATCATAGGCACTATACTAAAAGGCTGCACGCCAATCCTTCCATTAAAGTCTTGGTGACCATGGCTAATCTGATGTGGATCCTAGCCTTCTTCATAGGAAATACTGTAATCCCCAAAAAGCAAAACATAAAGACGAAGAACCTTCCGTGGATATGCCCCAAGGGAGAATTCATCTGGGTAAGTACGGTATGACTTGCTATGGTCGTACCTCTCGTACAGATAGTTGAATGGAATGTAAGAGTCCTTCAAACAGGTTAAGTCTGGGGTTTTCTTTAGTCCCATCATCGTGATGAAACCCCTACCCTTGCGATTTTTTGGCATATGAAAACCTGGAGTCTCCCAAGGAATACCAGCTAACCCTCTTATTTCTTCGACCAAAGGCATCATTTCAAGGTCCACGAAGCGGAATACGAATCTGTCACTATCCCATAATAGAGTTGCAGCCTCTATGATTTTGTTGTCGGGTTAGATCTCCTGAAGATAAGGCAAATTTCCCAAATACTTGCGGACGATAGTCTAATCACTAGAGTGAAGATCTTCCTACCAGCTTAGCAACCTTGGGTGAATGTTGGTTACCATGCCGAATCTGGGGACTTCGTGCCTCATTTTATGCAAGACAAAGTGTTAGACCTTTACCCTACCTGACTCGACTATATAAACCAATAATTAGCATAAGCGACATTTAGTTCTCCAAATAAATGCACAGACGCGGTGGTGTCCTTTTGGGTTCCAAGGAAACCAAGTGGACTTTGAACAAGGCTATCTTAAAGAGTCATTATGTGGACTACATAACTGACTCGGCTAGGTTTGACCATGATTCATTAATAGTTAAACAAAGTAAGGTTTCTATAGGGTGTTAGACCGGTACCCTTGGGCAGATAACTTAAGAGGGAAAGGCACGGAATTGTCGACTGCATCGCTGATCGATAGCTTTTACCGCAAATATGCCATTGCCAAATTTAAGGAGTGATAAATATTGGAAGGGCGCAAGCAATCATTATATGTGTTGCTATGATATTTTGTTTGGCACGAGTGGAATATGATATTGAAGATGCAATTACAAGAATGAAACAGATTGCCACCTATTTGTATGTTCATAGAGTAATGATTACAATAATTGCTCATAATTACAACAGTATTGAAGGAAAACGGTAAAAGAAAGCATTAAAGAAAAGAAACAAAGAGCTAAGTCAGTTTCGAAGTAAAATGGATAAAGACATTAAATAAGAGCAAAAAGAAGCAATAAGGTTACAAATAACATGAAATGGTAAAAGCCTAAAGAAATCCCCAGCAGAGTCGCCATGCTGTCGCGCCCCCTTTTTCTCATGAAATCAAGTTTGTGACATTTGGGAGGACAACTAGTTCCCTTTTGGTAATTGGGTTTTAAAATTTGAAGACTTGCCACCTAATAGTTAAGTACAGTAGGACACCAAGAGGATTTGAGTGGAAGAACCAGAGTTTGGGAAAGGGCTAGAAATTATCTCGAGGGGAAGGTGTTAGGCGCCCCTCAAGATCCACTAGTGTGGTTGCCGGGCGTATTATAATTCTGACTTTACATAAACAAATAAGAAATTAAGGCTCAAACGAAGGCTTGCACATAATGTTGTAAACAAGTTTAAACTTATTTGAGAAATGATAAGGTAGAATTTTGTGGAAAGATTTAAACAACTTATAAAGAAAACAAGTAAGGAAGCACAAAAAGGGATGGGAGTCCTAGGTTTATAATTAATATGGATCACATCACTGCAATATCCAGCAATCACTCCTCAGAAGAGGGGTCACACATGATATTAGCACACCAGTCATCATATTCATATCAACCTTTCCCACCGTGTTAAGGTATTAAAGCGCGAAATAGTGTCGTTACTTATTACATGCTACTACCCGTCCCAATCTTATCGGTCCCGGAGGCATATGGGAATACTAATCCTAAAGAGGAGGGAGTTGGGGCTTTTGAGAGTTTTCAAAGGATAAAATGCTAATGTGACAATCAAAACATATGCAGCAAGTATTGGGAAAGCAATTAAGTAGATACGGCTTAAATAAAATTCCTTGGATTAAAGGAAAGCATATAGTTTAGCATGTCTTACACATACTTGTTATAGTTTGAATTAAAACTTAAATGTTAAGGCAGGCTGATTTATCACATATTTTCAGATAAGAAGTCTGAATTAGGCATGTCTGCTGGTTGTAATTATCAAAGACTGATGCAGTTATAGTTTTTACCCTAAAGCTTGCCTAGGTGTTAAACGGAACCTATAGGCATAATATCTATTAGCTTCAGAAAAGAAGTAAACTGATTGCAGAAAGGAATTGTCAATTATGAGGACATAAGTTTTGTAGGCGTTAAACATTATTGCTACTGATTTTAGACTTATAAGCGAGTTGATGATTTAGGTTTGGTTGATAGCTCCTATAGGCATGCTTTCTAGGCGTTACCGATTTTAATCACTGTTATCATGCAGAAATCCTATTGGCAAGTCATTTATATGCAATTAGTTATTCAAATCCTATAACAGATTTACCTAGTGACAGATGTGTATGCAAAGTGCGGAAGTCCTATAGGCATATTATCTATATGCAGAATTTCAGAGACGCCTTATAGACATAATATCTATACGAAGTGCAGAAAACCTATAGCCATGATATCTATCTAAAATGAAAAAATTTCAGAAGTAGTAATTTCCTATGACCATGGTATTTATATGAAATGCATAATTTCACAAGTAGTAAGTCCCTATGAACATGGTATCTACATGAAATGAAGAATTTCAGAAGTAGTAATTCCCTATGAACATGGTATCTACCCCCTTGCATGCATTATTTACCCTTCCTTTTTCACTAAAAACCCAGTTGTTTATTACAAGATTATTACAGACCAGAATGAGTAAACATTACATCAGAAATTAAAGATTCTAACCCGGAAGAGCCTAATTCAGACCCAGGTCTAAAAAATGAAATAAACCAATTGCCAAAGATCAGATTTCCAAAGCCTTTCTCTTATTTGGGATGTGTCAAAGTTCCAAGAAGCGTCAAAAACTCCAGGCAATGCTTACACCCCAAATATCATTACAGAATCAGATTATAGTGAAGTGTGGAAGGGTCAGCACTCAAATGTCTAAGTTCAGAGGAAAATCAAGGTCCCAAGGCAAGGCTCATAGGAGAGGGGCAGAACTTAGAGGCTAGGAGTAAGTGTAAGTGCAATAGAGGGGAATTAGGGAAGGCCATGGTAGGTTGATGATCATGCCCAGCAACTGGGATGCTGGAACACCCCTGACCAACCTGTCAACCTTAAAAATTAGAGAGCTAGGACCTATTGAAGGTCAGGTTCATCCTTGTACATCAATTTGGATGTTGCCGGGCTATACCTTAGCTCATCATACATAAGGGAATGGGGTATGGGGGAACTGAAAGAGACAAGAGCAGGTTGTGGGCATACCCAGCAATAGGGGATGCTAACATGCCCACAAGCCTATTACACTATTTAGAGGCTAGGACAAGAGAATCAGGTGAAATGTCAACAAAGAAAATAAAATCAGCAACCTTAAGAAACAACTAAGATTCTAACATAAAGAAACACATTATAAGAATCACCACAAGAAACACAATAGAAGAAAAACATAAGAAACATTATAGAAAAACAACATAAGAAATGCAGTAGAAAAACAACATAAGAAACACAATAGAAAAATGACATAAGGAACATAGTAGAACATGCTAATGATCAAAGAAACTCCTAAATATCTTAACAAAACCCTATATCAGAAAAAATGAATATTTTGAAGGCATTTTCAAAAGAAAAATTAGGGAAATCGTTTGAAAACTCAAGCACCGCATAGGTACGTAACGAATCTAAAATAATCGGAGAAAAAACCTCAAATAGCTAGGGTTTTGGAGAAGCCCTAGAAATGAGAAAGGCTTGGAAATGGTCTGATCTAAGTCGGATAAGGTCGAAAATAAACTCAGGAGGTTGGATATGCCAGAGCAAGGTCGGAGATGGCCAGAAACCTCGAGTCGGCGAAGATATGACTTACAAACTTTGAGGTCTGGCCTCTAACCTTCAAGCATCAGGCACATGAGGGGGATAGGAGGTGAGTGTAGGCCATCTATGGTCTGAGAAGCCATGGATTCCAGTGAGTTTAGGGGTTAAAACCCTAGAAGGTGACTAGGGTTTCAAGAGAGTTTGAGAGACTTTTGGGACTCAAAGGCGGCTATCAAAAGAGAATGAGGGGAATAGGGTAGGGTTAGCGGAATTAAAAAGGAAAAGGGTGGACCGTTGATCAAAATGATGAACGACCTGGATTAAACGTAATCCGGGCGGATTGGATAAACGGGTTATTGGGTTGGGTTAAATGGGATTGGGCTAGTCTGATTTTGAGATTGAAATTGGGCCAGTTTCAGGCTAAAATTGAATGTAAATGGGGCTACAATTGAAACGGATTGGGGCTATATTTTAAATATCCAGTTTTTCCCCTTTATTTTATAAAAATAGTGAAAATAATATTTTAAAAAATTAAAAAAACTAAGACAATTAATAATACATAAATATTAATTAAAAAATACTGAAAATAATTTTACAATTATAAAATAATATTAACCGTAAAAATAGGCTATAAATTGCGATTATATGCAATTTAGCTTTAAAATATCAAATAAATTTATATATATATATATATATATATATATATATATATATATATATATATATATATATATATATATATATGGTATAAATATAAGAATAAACTAAGCTGTTCACCAAAATGATAACCTTGAAAATAATTATTGGATTTTTGTACTGCTAAAACATATAATAAATTAACTTAAACTCTTTAAAAATTGGAAAAAAATAGTAAAACACTTGATTATTCTTATACATGCATATATATGTTATTTTAAAAGTATTTGCATACATAGATAGAGGAACAATTGGGTATCAACAGTGTATTAGATATGTATCATATTTGTATCAAATGTATATCACATGTATATCCATGTATACCTGTATGTGAGATACATGTTTGATACATGTGTCACATAAGAATTTTTTGAACTCGATTTTAACAATGAATTTTGATACCAATTCAGTCCAAATCACCTCCAATCTTTCTCAAATTTATTATATTGACTTATCTATATATTTTCAATGAATGTCAATCATACTCATTGAAAAACATTCTTTTTTTGCTTAGATTTTAGAATCTTGTTAATATATTTTTTGTATTTTATCGCCTTATTTGCTACTTCATACGTAAAATTTCCTTTCCGTTTTGCATTTAATATTACTAATCACACTTAAAAATATGAAAGGAGATCTTTGTGTGTGACTCTTGGAAAAAAAAAACCTTATTTCTTTAAGTTCAATTTTTATATGTGCTTGGCTAGTTTTTATAAATATATGATAATGGCTAAAAGTTGATAATTTGGACTTTTTGGAATAATTCTCTGAGATTCCCTCCTATTATTACATGGAAACTGGATGGTCAAATCTGATATTCAAAACCAAAATAGTGTGCTAACAAAAGGGCAAATATCACTTTTAGCTTGCGGCCAAAATTATTTACATTGGCCGTAAAAGTACAAAAACTTTAGATTATTTTTGTATATAACATATAGAAATGTATATATATACAAAAAAAAAAATGGGAATGGCTATACATTGTCATTTTCTCTTAACAAAAATCAAGGGATTAGCTTTCGTACTATCAATAAGATTCGGACATTTGCTTTTTGTAATTCACAGATTCAGGTAAGCATAAACTATGCGATAAAGCTCTTTGTCAAGATGTACACACTTTTTAATACAAAAAGATAACTTAATTAAAACTGTAATTCGGTTTAAAAGAAATAACTTATAGCAGACAACCAGTGCAACACATCCATTTGAACTTTATTATTACACGCCTAATTCTTAACCTTCAAATTTTTAATATTTTATGGTATAATCAATTTTTAATAGAAATATGAGACATTGTAAAATAACGATTGCCTTAGAGAGAGAAGATCTTTCTTCTCTCTAAACTTAAGATCTCCTCTAACAACTGAACTGTCACCTTTACCCTAAATGGACACAGATTCAGAGATGACACTCATTCCTCCAAACCACCCAACTTAATTATCAATGATACTATCTAGTTTTCTGGAAATAAAAAAATTCCTTTAAAGACCAACTCCTTAAAGGGACTGAATAGGCAGACATCACTTTGGAATTAACCGTTCCCCTTCCCAATAGCGATGATATTTGTTCGTCCATAAGGGATCCAAAAGCTTAAATTTCTGGAAAGAAAAGATTACCCTCTCCTGAGGACAAAGAACGCATGTATATGCCTTGGGATATTCCATAATCATCAAATTACAAGGCAAACGAATTCTCCTTCAAACTCTTAAAAAAAGGTTCAAGAACTGTGAAAAGTAAATAAAAACTTTCCTCTAATCGATCTGGGAAAAAACTACTATATTGCAAAATTTCAAAAATTTAAAAATATGAACCATGTCCTACCAAATGGACCATGGTTTATCTTTGGTTTCTTCTTATCCAATCAAAAGAAGGAAACCAAATTTTGTGGCATCAAATGCTAAACAAATATGCACTGTTGTATGAGCCCAACTATTCAATCTACCTACCGAATTCTATGACTAGATAATTCTTCAAAAGATTGGTAACTCTATAGGTAAATTATTAAAAGTGGATGCTTGCACTTCCTCCACCTTAAGGGGAAGATATGCTAGGATTTGTGTTGAGCTTTCATTAAATAAACCTGTTGGAAAAATTTTACTTATAAAAGATCATAAACAAGTTATTGAGTATGAAGGAGATAAAATATTATGCAAGAACTGCTGCTCTTTAGGCCACACAGTTAGCCAATGTTCGATAGTGGTAAAACCATTGCACCAACGGGAAACAAGAAGATAACTCTGACCAATTGCAAGACATTCAAAACTCCAGAAAAACAAGCAATGAGGACGATTGGTATACTGTTTCCTTTCAGAATACTAGAAGGCCAGTTAAGAAAAATTCAAATATAAGGATGAACACTTCCACGGAGTTAGGTAGTAATATTAAGTTATTTAATGTCTCAACTGGTAAGTACATAAACACCTAAAATTTTAAATTTGTTAATAAATTTTCTAATAATTCGTCTCTTCACAAGGATGGCAAAGGCCATATGCAAATGGTCGATTCTAGTAAAGCCATTACAAATGAGAGCAAAGAAGTTTTTTTCATTTAGAAAATAGCTTTTCAGAATTGTGCAACGAGCACATGGTTTTGGATGCTAATCTAACTGTTATTAGTAGTCTATTACCCAATAATTTTGACATGCACCAGTCCACGTGTATAATAGAACATTCTAAAGGTACCAATTGAACTAATTACCCTACTAATATGAATACTCTGGTGACCAACTTATCTGCTAATAACGATAAGCCATGTCATCTACCTAATAATACTAACAATTATAACCATTTTGCCTCAAAACAATTGTAACAACCCGACCGGTCGTTCTTAGTTTTTTACTTTGATCGTCAATTATCGGGCATGACTTGCCCTGTGTATTGTGTTACAACTGATGTGGATCGTTGGTTTTGGTTTCGGATAAATCAGAATGAATTTGAAAGAACAGTTTCAGTTGGAAGCTTTAAATTTAAAAGGTTTGACCAAGGGTTGACTTATTTTTATATGAGCTCGAATCAGAATTTTTATGATTTGGTTAGCTTCGAGAGATGATTTGTGACTTAAGAGGATGATCGGAAGTGGTTTTGGAGGTCGGTGTAGAATTAGGCTTGAATTGGCGAAGTTAGTATTTTGGCGATTTCTGGTTGATAGGTAAGATTTTGATTAGAGGGTCGAAATGTGATTTTGAGAGTTGTTGTAACTTTGTTATGTGATTTGGGATGTGTGTCAGGTCATTCGGAGGTTATTTGGTTAGATTTTTGATGAAAAATGTGTTTCGGAAGTTTTAGAAGAACATAAGCTTGAATTCGATGCAATTTGACAGTTTTGGTGTTGTTTGAGGCATTTTGATTATTAGAACAAGTTTGAATAACGTTTTAGGATGTACTGGTATTTTTGGTTGAGGTCTCGGGGGTCTCGGGGTGATTTCGGATGGTTAACGTAGATTTTCGGATTTTTGAATGTTATAAAGTCTCTTGCTTCGGTATTTCCGCTTCTGCGAGTTTTGGACTGCAGAAGAGGTTCCGCATGTGTGAAGGGAGAATTGCATAAGCGAGTTTAGTGTAGGCGCCTATTTCTGAAGAAGCGGATGGGTAGCCGCATCTGCAAAGTCACAGATGCGGAATTCGATTCACAGAAGCAGGTTTTGGATTTTAGGGAATTTCCGCAGAAGCAGAACGTGGACCGCGGAAGCAGTTTTAGCTGGGGCAGAAGGTATTTATGTTCATCTTCGTGAATTTTGAAGGGTTTCACATTTCTAACTTCGAACTTGGAGAATTGTGGGTGATTTTGAAGAGGGATTTCATGGAGCTTCGATAAGGTAAGAATTTTTGTCACGACCCAAAATCCATTACGGGTCATGGTGGCACAGGACACCACTGTCAGACATGACAACCAAATTACTTAATCAAAAACTCATTTTTAACACTTTTGAAATCTAGGATTTTCCTTCCATGTTTAGAAATAATAAAGTCTCAAATCAAATTTATATGTTAAACAGTTAATACGATATTTCAAACCATCCCAGAACCCGGTTTCACAAGTCCATGAGCATCTACTGATAAGAGAATAAAATACAACATTCGTCCAGAATATAGTGGACATGAAGTAAATACAGTACGCTGGAAAGGACTGCTCTTTCTGTGGTCGTCTCGAATGATGCAGCTCGCCTAGTCCCAGAATCATCTGTGCTGCTATGCCCAGTAGGCCACTGGAGTTACAAATACTTCTGCAACAAAATGCACAGCAAATGTAGTATGAGTACGAAAATACCATGTACATAATAAGTATCTCGTCTAATCCCGAAGGGGTAGAGACGAGATGGTCAACTTTGACACTCTCTAATGGTCCAAAAATGATTCATCCTTGATATATATATATATATATATATATATATATATATATATATATATATATATATAATGAATTTATTTTATAAACATGATTTTAATCCAGATAGAGGAAACAAGTAAACATATAATTCTTTCATATGAAAATTTCCAAAAATTTCTTTTTATTATTAACAAAATGATCTCGAGCCAGGGTGAGGCAGTAACAACTTAAATAAGTTCCGGGCAGCAACACAGGCACGCGCAAATCACACCGATGCGATGGCCTCGTCCAACAGAAATAAATGTGCACTTGTCGAGGGTCGATGACGCGCCTATAGAATATCTATTAATCTGCCGAGGCGTTTGGCCTGTTCCAAAATAAACACAGACAGACAGACATGCAGTCAAGAAGTCAACATGGACCAATTATCCAAGAAAGGCCAATTCTCTTTAATAATTTGAGTAAAAGAAGCTTAAGTATTTTTAGAAATCCATTTATTAATTTAATGAGATTCAAGCCATCAATGGGTTCACAATTAATCAAAGTATAACATTCATTGGGTCCTAGACTACCCGGACAATAGCATAATAGTAGTTACGCACAGACCTCGTTTCTTGGTGCGTACGTAGACCCCACAAATAGGAGCACATAACCAATTTAACTCACCTATGGGGTAAATTCCCCCTCACAAGAATGGAAATGAGACTCAACTCGCTCCGAAGACTCATAACTGGCACTCTACATTCTTTCGAAGGCTCGAACCAATGCACAATGCTCCAAAACTAGTCAATGGTCATACAAATCAATTAATATATGCTCAATTACACTATACAACACAATTTGAAAAAACTTCTAACCCCGAACAAAAATGCCCTTGGGCCCACGTGCCCGAAATCCAAAATTTCTCGAAGATAATGTTTGCTCATAACCTTAGGAACTAAAATATATAATTTTCTCTAAATTACATACTGAAATCGTGGCTAAATTCCAAGAATAAAATTTCTAGGTCTTTCTACCAAAACCCCAAATATTTCTAAAAACTTTCATGCTTAAATCCATATATAAATGATGTATTTAACTCATAATAGGTGGGACTACCTTACCTTGATGTTGATGATAAAAATACCCTCTTGAAACTCTCCAAAATCGCCCATAACATGTGGAAAATAAGAGAGAAATGAGCATCTCCTGATTTAAAATAACCTTCTGCCTCCAGGTCTTTTCGCTTCTGCGACTCCTCCACCGCAGGTGCGGTCCCGCTTCTGCAAAAAAATGACCGCATCTGTGGACCCAGCCTAGCCGCTTCAATCCGCTTCTGTGAATTCCTGACCGCATAAGCGGTCACTGCTCCCATCACTCCCAACCACTTCTGTGGTTCCTTCCTCACTTTTTGCGGGGCCGCTTCAGCGGTCCCATTTCCGCCGAAGCAGAAATACCAGCAAACAACAACTTCAGCCTTCCCAAAATTCCACGTTCGATCCGTTAAACACCCGAAATCCACCCGAGGCCCCCGGGACCCAAACCAATCATACCAAACAGTCCCATAACACATTACGGACTTGCTCGAGGCCTCAAATTACATCAAACAACCCTAAAATAATCAATCGACCTCCAATCCAAGCTTTATGAAACTTGAAATTTCAAACTTCTATTTCCGACGATTAAACCTATGAAATTATGTTTGATTGAACTCAAATTTTGTACATCGGTCACATTTGAAATTACGGACCTACTTCAACTTTTAAAATCAGATTCCAACCCCGATATCGAAAAGTCCACTTCCGATCAAACTCCTTAAAAACCATCAAATTTATATCTTTAGCCAAATGGCTTCAAAATTACCTACGGACCTCCGAATTCACTTCCGATTGCGCTTCCAACTCCAGAATCATCATACGGAGCTACTCCTAGTCTTGTAATCCCAAACGGGCATCGATAACACTGAAATACACTTCAAGCCAAACATAAGAAATTTTTTCCGAAATTCTAACTTTCACAATATGCGCCAAAATGCTCCCAGGTTATCCAAAACTCGAATCCGGCACACGCACAAGTCCAAAATCATCACATGAACCTGTTAGAACCTTCATATCCTGATTCCGAGGTAGTTTACTCAAAAATTCAATCCTAGTTCATTCTTTTAACTTTAAGCTTCCGAAATGAGGATTCTCTCCCCAAATCAACTCCATACTTTATGAAATTCAATTCCGACCACACATACAAGTCACAATCCTAGAAATGAAGCTTCTCGTGGCCTGAGACGGCTGAATGATGCGCTAAGTCTCAAAACAAACGGTCGGGTCATTACATTCTCATACACTTAAACATACGTTCATCTTCGAACGTGCTGAACACTATGCTGAAGTAGTATGAAATCACTGTTTAGCACCTTATGTACCTTCCCGTGCTACCACAAATTAGTTAAGCACATTAGCTCGATAAATTCTGAAGATATTCCCTTCTATTCAAGCAAATAAGTCTTAAAGCCCGATCCCATCATCCGGAATCCTATGCCAGGCCTTTTTCCAACATATGATCACCATATAAATCACTACACGTTGTTCTCAAACATGACTGCATAACTTTGCTGGATTCTTACTTTGCAACACTTAATCCACAAGACCACGATAAGATTTTCTGATCAACTCAGCCAATATTCAACGAATCAGATGCTCCCATTGCACCTCATGACACACGCAAGTCATACTCTAACTCATAAAATATCGCCGGGATGGATGAGATGTGCTGAAATTCATAATCAATTGCCGAGTCAATCAATCACTGAGTCTATACTTCTGACAAGAAACACTACCACATTTGAACCAAATAATGATCTTTGCTCCTTCATATGCTTCATATGCTTCATATAATCATATTGCACTGATCTTAAATCCTATAACATCGTCTCACCCAGTACAAACTGTTCAGGCAATAAGCCACTTCAAATGCGATCAACAGTCTCATATGATGCCACAACGTGCCAATAGGCCACCAATCCGAACACAACACAAATAAGAAATCGAACTCTAGACGGGCTTACCTAACCCCCCGCACTAATTCGGACTTTCCTTAAAATATAGGAAGCCAAACACACAAAAATAGCACATAGAAAACTAGACTCGACATCACACTATTGCAGCGCGCAACCTGATCCAAATAACATACCCATAGCGGCATGCCACCCGATCCACACATAGATCTCACGTAAGAAGATTGCACTTCGATCTATATTTGCTCATTACAATAAAAATATTGAATTTCGATCACAAGCACGCTAGGTGCATAATTTTATCCCTGAGAAAACACATAGCACTTTAGGCTACAATACTCAAGAACAACTAAGGTGCGATACAAAATCTGAATCTCAAGAGCCATTCTGCTCACAAAACATGTTCGCCACGTGGAACCTCAACGCATAAGAATTTACCAAGACGTCTCACAACTCATACGGAACAGTACATCATTACCAGGAATAGCTGATGACAAAATACCACCCCGACTATTCCTCCAAAGGGAACGCTCGCTGAAACGAACACAACTGGCCTGATATAAAGTCGTGTTCACATATAAATCAATCCATTGATCTCAAGCCGATTTTTGGATGAACCATTGGCTAATAACCTTTCAAAGGTCCATAATAACTCCCTTTCCCTCATAACACATAAGAACAACCATCATCACCGGAGCAACCTCCTACGTTCATAACCTGATAACCAAAGTTCCCTGCAGGCATAAATTCTCAAATTTAGATACATTACCACAATCCTTATACTTGATTTAAATCTTTAATCAATCGAGACTATATGTCACACTTATGCAATATTCCCGTGGGACATGCTCCCACAATCTCCCAAAATAAACAACGCGTCCGCAAACCTGAACCATCGACCGTACTAAGACCGAAAAGTGATAAAGAATCCTTACCAGGATGCAAAGCCTTTTTCGCAAGACATCGATCTCAGGTAACATTGAAGACAAAAAAAATTTACTTTAATCATTCAACCCTTTCCTTGCTCATCCAATCCGTGACATCCTTGTCAACACCAAACTGCAACCTCGATCCTCATTTCGAATTTTCATACCTCGCACCGCACCCAATGTTCCAATATACGATAGAACATATTTTTCATCATAACTCTGAAATCATTAATATTTTAACATTTCATCATATAAGAACTTTGCACTTAACTTACTTTAGGAGAATCATAGCAACACACAGGTAAATTCCCATAACCATAGGATATGCAGATCTCTAAGTAGTGGTCCAAGCCACCATATCCCTTCCGGAATTCGCTTCCACTTAACGAGCCATAACAAAAGAACGCTTCTGAATAACATCAATTACGGCAGCCGACAAGCCTCACACATATCGCCACAAATTATACACATAACTTGATCACGCTGAATGAATTGATCGTTGACCCCAATATGCCAATTCAACTATGGCTAATCATTCTACCTTGTTCTAATTTATCCGTTCTTGCCTTAGAAATAATACTAACTCCATTTACACTCACCCCAAGTGACCTTGAATCACGAGATCAGGTTGTCTCAATTCCCACAAACTATTTCATATCACTCAAATGCTACACCACAAGTCAAAATATCATACAGCATTCTGGGCACCTTCTCATAAGTTGCTATGAATCTTGATTATTAAATGTACTCATAGGCTCAAAATCATTGCGCACCACAAATTAACTCCTGAATTCACAAGGACCATTATTGAGAGCCACCCACTCTGACTTGGTCCCGAATATAATTCACTCCATAAATCTTACAACACACGAATACTCTCTTGGCGAAGCACCCGACAAAATCACTTCCTCTGAAACTTGTATCTTTACAAGGCATAAATTCTGAACCTTTTTCAAAGTCCGAACATGAGCCAATAAGGCCAAAATAGCATGCCTCCAACAATTCATTTGCTCAAATCACCACTAATAGTCTTTTTCCGTAGCTGAGATAACCCATCAAGATATTAATAACTGGAAACCTCACAAGTAGCTAACCATGCAACCCAAATCATATGCGGTGGGACTCTCCCACTTAGCTTGAAGCCACCATTTCACAACTTTGGAACTTACCAGAATCCTTTATATCTTGCTGACATAGCCTTACGCAATATCCGCCACAAATTCTCGGGATCTTTCTATAAATCCCCATCTTTCATATTCTGAATCATTATCCACATTCGCACGACTGATCTCTTCACTGGACAATTAATATAAATCTTTGTAGAATCTTTGCCAACTATGTGACCACTAATCTGCTCACGGGAAATAACCCGCCTGCGGAAATCACTTCCCGACACCTTCCAAATGTTGTTGCACGGGATACAATCACTGTGACATCAACAACCAAATCCTGAGTCCAAACTCACTCTCTAGCTGCACCAGTCCGTTCACTCCTCGTGGACATCAATTAAATATGCGGAAACACCTTTCCAAATTTAGAGTTATGCTGCGTCTAAGCAACTCCTTCCCGTTATACTAAATCTCCTACCGCATATTGGCCCATACTTCAATTTACATCCACAAACTTAAATGGCCGGTAGCTAAAATCCAAAATCATTCCAAACTCTCCTTTGGCACATAGTCATCCTACTACCAAGACCATATGCAACATCCGCCACTCTACCACTTTGGGAAAACTCACTTCTTTAATCAACTACTTGACATTTGCTTCATACATCTAGCCTACTAGGAATATTAGACACAGCCTAACACTTCCAACATGTCTTTCCTCAAACTTTGCTGCTAAATTGCTGACATAAATAAACTCTATATCCGTGGCACTTGAACCCACAATTGTTGCTACCCTTTAAACCCTTCCGAAGGTCACCTTTATCGATCCGTCAACATTAGGAATTCTGATTTGATCTTAAACCATCGCACCATGTGATATCTGATAGTTGTATCTCCAATACTATTTCCTAATATCTTGCCTTGAAGGTGAATTGTAGCAGATTAAATCACCAACAAACTTAGTACGTTCAATCAGTACCACGACACCCCCTCATAGGAGAATGCTCTACCATGCATGAAAATACCAAGTCTCATATTTCCACTATCCCACATCTGACCATTCTTAGTCTGACTGCCTTTTTTTGCCGGGAATAAAATACTGAATCCCTTAATTACGCACTGAGTAAACCTCTCTTCATTTCATCCACTGCCCAACACGTGGGCAAACATCCTACCTTCACAACAACACTGCGGAATAATCACTCATAAGCATCATGGCAACATGTGCCTAGCCTCAAGGCTCTTAGAAGTTCTGTTACTGAGCTGACCAATAGAATATCCTTCAATAAGGCGACTATAATAGTCCAATCAACTATATTGGGAGAATCATCCCGCACCACATTTGTAGTGCCATTACAATTCTTAAATTTTTGATTTATAACAAGCGCTCACATCGTGTATGATTGAGTGGAAAGGAATCAAAGTCATAAGCCTCAAAGAAATTGTACCGCACGATAAGGAAATCAAGAAGGGAAGTACTCCAAACAGCCCTGTAGCCTCCCGAGGATAAGTACAGACGTCTTCGTACCGATCCGCGAGACTCTACTACACTTGCTCATGACCCGTGAGACCAACGGGAACCTAGTGCTCTGATACCACATTATCATGACCCAAAATCCACTAAGAGTCGTGGTGGCGCTGGAGACCGCTGTCAGGCAAGCCAACCAAATTACTTAATCAAAATCTCATTTTTAACACTTTTGAAATCTAGTATTTTCCTTCTATGTTTAAAATTTTTTAAAGAATAAAGTCTCAAATCAAATTTAAATGTTATATAGTTAGTACGATACTTCGAATCATCCTAGAACCCGGTGTCACAAGTGCATGAGCATCTACTGATAAGAGAATAAAATAAAACATACATCCTGAATACAGTTGACACAAAGTAAATATAGTACACCGGAAATGCCTGCTCTAGCTGTAGCCGTCTCGAATGATGCAGCTCGCCTGGTCCCAGAATCATCCGTGCTGCTATGCCCAGTAGGCCACTGGAGTTACAAATACACGTGCAACAAAATGCACAGCAAGTGTAGTATAAGTATGAAAACAACGTGTACCCATAGAGGATCCCTCCTAATCCCGAAAGGGTAGAGACGAGATGGTCAACTTTGACATTCTGTGATGGTCCAATAACGATTCATCCTTAATAAATATATATTAAACAGTGGATTTATTTTATAAACATAATTTTAGTCCAGATAGAGGAAACAAGTAAACATATAATTCTTTCATGTGAAAATTTCCAAAATTTCTTCTCATTATTAACAAAATGATCTCGAGCTAGGGTGGGGCAGTAACAACTTAAAGAAGTTCCAGACAGAAACACAATCATACGCAAATCACACCGAGGCGACTTCCCGATCCAACAAAAATAAATGTGCACTTGTCGAGGGTCGACGGCATACCGATAGACGCATCTATTAATCTGCCGAGGCGTTCGGCCCGTTCCAAAATAAACACACAGACAGACAGACAGACATACAGACAGTCAAGAAGTCAACATGGAGCAATTATCCAAGAAAGGCTAATTCTCTTTAATGATTTGAGAAAACAAAGCTTATGTCTTTTTTGAAATCCATTTATTAATTTAATTTGATTCAAGCAATTCAAGCCATCAATGGGTTCACAATTAATCCAAGTATAACATGCATTTGGATCCTAGTCTACCTGGACAATATCATAATAGTAGCTATGCACGCACTCTTATCACCTTGTGCGTACGTAGCCCCCAAAAATAGGAGCACATAACCAATTTAACTCACCTATGGGGTAAATTCCCCCTCACAATATTAGAAAGGTGACTCACCTCGCTCTGAAGACTCACAACCGGCACTCTACATTCTTTCGAAGGCTCGAAGCAATGCACATTGCTCCAAAAATAGCCAATGGTCATACAAATCCATTAATATATGCTCATTTACACTTTACAACCCAATTTGTGACAATTCCTAACCCCGAACAAAAAGCTGACAAAAATACCCTTGGGCCCACGTGCCCGAAATCCGAAATTTCTCGAAGATAAAATTTTCCCATGACATTAGGAACTAAAATATATCATTTTCTCTAAATTTCATACTCAAAATCGTGGTTAAATTCCAAGAATAAAATTTCTAGGTCTTTCTACCAAAACCCCAAATATTTCTGCAAACATTCATGCTTAAATCCATACATAATTGATGTATTTAACTCATAGTAGGTGGGGATACCATACCTTGAAGTTGATGATGAAAATCCCCTCTTGAAGCTCTCCAAAATCGCCTATAACAAGTGGAAAAGAGGAGAGAAATGACCATCTCCCGATTTAAAATAACCTTCTGCCTCCAGGTCTTTTCGCTTCTGCAACTCCTCCACCTCAGATGTGGTCCCGCTTCTACAGAAAAATGACCCCATATGTGGTCTCAGCGTAGCCGCCTGAATCTGCTTATGCGATATGCCTCCGCTTTTTGTGGATCCATTTCTGTGGATTCCTGACCGCATAAGCGGTCCATGCTCTCATCACTCCCAACCGCTTTTGCGGTTCCTTCCTTTCTTTTGCGGGGCCGTTTCTGTGGTCCCATTTTCGCAGAAGCGAAAATACCAGCAACTTCAGCCTTTCCAAATTCCATTCTCAATCCGTTAACCACCCGGAATCCACCAGAGGCCCCGGGACCCAAGCCAATCATACCAATATCAAAAAAGTCCACTTGCGGTCAAACTCCTCAAAAACCTTCAAATTTCTATCTTTAGCCAAATGGCTTCAAAATGACATGCGTACCTCCGAATTCACTTCCAATTGCGCTTCCAACTCCAGCATCATACGGAGCTACTCTTAGCCTCGAAATCCTAAACGGACATCGATAACACTGAAATGCACTTCAAGCCAGACTTAAGAAATTTCTTTCAAAAAGCTAACTTCCACAATAGGCTCCAAAACATTCCCGGGTTATCCAAAACCCGAATCGGGCACACGCACAAGTCCGAAATCATCACACGAACCTGCTAGAACCTTCAGATCTCGATTGTGAGGTCGTTTACTCAAAAATTCAATCCTAGTTCATTCTTTCAACTTAAAGCTTCCGAAATGAGGATTCTCTTCCCAAATCAACTTCGGACTTTCCGAAATTCAATTCTGGCGATGCGTACAAGTCACAATCCCTTAAATGAAATTGCTCGTAGCCTCAGACTGCTGAATAACGCGCTAAGGCTCAAAATGACCGGTGGGGTCGTTACAATTTCGGACCTAAAACATGATTCTATAGTGTTATTTCATGAATTAGGACTGAAAATTTATGGATTAATGGACAAACATGGTGGTTTAAGACTTGAACTTAAGAGAGCATAAAATAAGGATTTGAAAGGGTAATTGAACTCTGATTCTTGTGATTTTGATATGTATGAACTCGTGGTGTGATAAGGAATCGGTTGATGTAAAAATTTCTGAGTTTCAATAAGTGGGCTCGGGGTTCGGATTTTGATAATTTCGGTCCTTTTGATATTTTTTGATTGTTTTCAATTGGGTTGTGTTCCTATAGCATATTGTGACATATTCGTTGTGGTTTTGGTCAGATTGGACATGCAAGGAGGCCGATTTGAGAGGCATGGCATAGCGAACTAGAGTTTCGGCCGGCTTAAGATGAGTAATGATTGTAAATGATATCCTGAGGGTTTAAAACCTCGGATTGCACACCGTACTATTATATTGATGTGAGACACGCGCTAAATGATGAGCGTGGGATCTTTTACTATTGGGGATTGTGATTTGGTCCGTCCCAACTAATGATTCTACCACATATTTGACTGAAACTTACTTGTTATCATCATGATTTGGGCTGATTGTCATATTTGGGCTTCGTGCAACTATTTGAATCCCTTGTTGATATTTCCTCACTATTTGATTTTGTACTTGAACTCAGTCATGGATTTTCCACTGTTTTCAAAATTCAGCCAAGTTTATTTTGCTTTAACGCTTGAAATGATATCTCCAATACCATGTTGAGCTGAGAAGAATGTTTTACTATTACCCGATGGGCTTATGATTTTTGACTGAGTGAGCCCAAGGCCCTATATTGTGAGGATACTTTGGATCAGGCTGCACGCCGCAGCAGTGTTATACTGATACTAATATGAGGCCGATGGCCTAGACTTGAGAAACGAGATGGCTTGATATTGCGCTTGGACCGTAAGGGGCCCCTCCCGGAGTCTGCACACCCCCAGTGTCGTCGACGTTAAATGGATCGAGCTGCACGCCAGAGCGATATGTGGATCGGGCTGCATGCCACAGCGGTAATGGTATTATTTTATGTGTTTACTTTATTTCAGTTGTCAGCCATTATCTGTTATTTGTGCTACTTCCTGCAATATTTACCTGATATTCTGACATTATCTAAGAATTGAGTGTTGTGCCTGAGGGGCAAAATGCTGTGCTTATCTGCACTATTTGTCTTGCATTCATTTGTGTAATCGCTAAAAAAGTCATTTTCAAAAGAGGTTTTAACTGAGCTAAAATATTTCCAGAAATTTCACAACTTCACTGTTTTACTCAAAAGGGTTTTTTTCACTGTTTTTATACTGCATGATAATTTGTTATACGTGATTTATTACTGCCCAATTGTTATTTACATTTATTAATCACTGAATTGAAGTGCTCACTTTACTTCATGCACCTCGTGTGCAGATGTAGGTATATGTTCACCCGATAGCGGGTTTTGAGCTGATTGGAGATTTAGTTATTGGAGTTGAGCAAGGTGGACGCCAGCATTCGCGACACTACATTTCTTCCTTTTGATTATATTTCCTATTCTGTCTATTAGATGCCTCTTAGTTGTCATTAGACTCTTATAGATGCTCGTGACTTGTGACACCCGGCTTGGGCTGTGTTTTGGGTGCTTCCGCACTTAAATGAGAAATCTTCAGTTTAAATTGTGGTTATTTAATCATATTAAATTTTTGTACTACTTTTAATTATTCTGGAAAGGCAAATGGGTAGGTTGGCTGGCCTTGTCTTCACGAGAGGCGCCATCATGACCAGATCGGGCTTTGGGTCGTGAGAAGTTGGTATCAGAGCCTAGGTTACATAGGTCTCATGAGTCATGAGCAGTTTTAGTAGAGTCTTGCAGATCGGTACAGAGACGTTTGTAGTTATCCTCGAAAGGCTGCAGAACCTTAAGGAAAACTTCACATTCTTGAATTCTTATCGTGCGTCCTTCATTCACTTTGAAAAGTACAATATAAACAAGAACAACAACAACAACGACCCAGTAAAATACCACAAGATGGGTTCTGGGGAAGGTAGTGTGTACGCAGACCTTACCCCTATACCAATGGGGTAGAGAGGTTGTTTCCGATAGAATCTCGGTGTAGGGAGCTGGAAATAAAACAAGAAAATAAGAAAAAAGAAAAGATAATTCATCAGTAACGTCAACATAATCATAGAAATAATGAGAGCACCCTAAAACCCATAAAATTAAAAAGTAACTCTTGAAATTCCTTTCACATGTTTGCATGCGCGCATGAACGCTTAGTATCAGATATGCCTTGATGGCTTGTGATTCCCTGATTGAGGGTAAAGATGTGATCTCTATGAGTTAGATGTTGGGCCAGTCTGAAGAACTTGAGGCCAGACAACTATGGCTTGAGCAACGAGGTGATGATTGTGTGAGAAAGTGTTTTGGAGTTATACATCATCATTGTCCCTATTTGGTTCTGGAAATCCATCTTGATTTGAGGTATAGCCCCGAGTTATGGGTGTGTGAATGATCTTTCATGTTTCGAAATTTTGAGTGGAATAAACTTCATGTTGTGGTATGAGTTCAAAATCAGGAAGACTAAGTGACTGCGGAACGTTTATGACGGTGGAAGGTATACAGAAATGTTATATTGAGGTGAAGCAAGTTATCTCCTGCGGAATGTTATGAAGTGATGTGATCCATATGTGTATGTTACAAGATCTTATGTGTAATTGGGAGGCACGTGTTGAAATTTGAAATTTTCGGTTGCTTAAAGAGTGGGCTCAAATGTTGTAGGAATGAATGCGAGATTTGCATAATATTTACGGTACTAGATGATCTGTGTTTTCACAAACTTATAAATTATTTGAGTTCAATGTCACTATGGTATTGTGGCATCAATAGAGTAAAAGTGCAATGCGTTACTGAGTGTATCTTGATCTATGGCTTCGAGCCAAGTGGGGAGTCTGCTGTGAGCATTTGATTGAACAGTTAGGTGCTAGTGTAAAGGAAATTTTGACAAAGGTTATATTATGCTTAGGGTATGAGAATCACATAATGTCTAGTGTTGTTATTGGTAAAGAATGCTCGGTACACAAAGCAGGAGAATTCTGGGGTCTCGTGTGGTAAGCCCCAGTTGAGGAATTGTGGTGCTACAGCAAGGAGAAATATCAAGTTGAAGATGAATCAAAAGAAAATTTAAATGGATGGAGTAGCTTGATAGTAGACTGGATCGGCATGGTAATGATATGATTAATTCTTTGTATGTGTTCGAGGTAATGAGTTTGTACAAGTATTTTGCAGCAATGCTCTTGGATTTTGACGCCTTTCTTAGCTTAGTCTAGCTTGAAGGATTCAATCCTGGCAGTTTAGTTGGTGCAAATGGAATTGGAAGAGTTCTTGTTGGGTTTTACCGTGGTTTAGAGACGTATATTTTTTTGGGCATGCGGATCATGGGATGTATAGTGATTATTGTTCTAGATAGGACCAATGGAAAGTTCTTGACTAGTTAAGTGCGTAGATGTCTGTGGCTAGGAAGGGAGAAAAAGTTTTCATGTTATCCTCAGAGGGTATGTTATATGCAGTATGTTGTGGAGGATTGAGACTTGCGTGTGTTAAGTTACAGTTCAGTTTAGAAAGGAAGTTCATAAAACACTTAGGCAGCGGGTAGCCTTGGATAATCAAGGAAAATGGTACTGCTATTTGGGAGTGATTTGACGAGAGTATATATTTCAGAAAAAGGCAATGTGATTAAGTTGATGGCACTTCAGTAGTATTGCAACACTTTCTTGCTAGATAGACTAGTGATATTCGGGTTGGCTTGGTGGCACAAGGAAAATGTTAGAGTGTCTATCGTGGAATTATTAGGTATTAAAGGTGTGGTATGTGTTCGGACGGAGAAATTTCTATCACGTATGAGGATTTGTATGCTAATGGAACATTCCCCCTCACTTCAATCCCGTTCCAGTTCTTCCTCAGAATCTAGGCCTAGATCTGCCCTTATTTCCCCCGGAAGCCCTAACATTTTTTAACCATATCCTAATGCAGTTGGGATGTCCCTCAACATCACCCACAACCACAACCACAAAAATTCAACATGGAAATTCCTATGGGGAATATCAACCTCAATTCCCCAGTAGCTCCAAACGTAGAAAACCACATGGAAAAGGAAATGATAGAACCAATAAATTTAATAGGGGAATCAGTGGTGGAGTTGGGAAGCCTAAGCGAGGTAAAGGTCTTTCTATTCAAATAAAATCAAGAGAAAAGGCATGTCCTCTCTTGCCCACATAATCTGGTCAAGTGTTCAATGGACATTCATCCACCCAACGATCCAACAGTGGGGAACAGAGCAATGATCCTTTTCCCAACACTGAGGGGAATCTTGATCCTTACCAGGGAAATACTGGAGAATGGTCACAACTTTAATGCTACAAACTTTATAATATAGAACATTAGGGTAGGAAACAATGAGGATTTAAGAAGAAACTTCAGGGATCTCATTGATACCCACAAGCCATGCATGGTAACATTGCTTGAAACTAGAAATGCAATTCAGTGCACCTCTCTTGCAAGAGTTTGGTTTTTCTGAACTTATTGAGGTATCAGAGGATGGACAAGGTGGTGGCATGGTGCTCCTTTGGGACCATACCAAGATGACTGCCCACAATACTGTATGTAGAAACTACGAAATACATGCTACAATTGAGGTGCGTCCTACTAACCTTAAATGGATTTTTCATCATTATATGCCAGAACTAATACTATTGATAGGGATATTGTTTGGAATAATCTAAAAAATATAGCTGACTCTTATAAAGACCCATGGCTAGTAGGAAGGGATTTTAATGATGTGTTTAGTGCTAATGCTAAAATTGGTGGGATACCTCTTAATCGTAGACGTGATTTTTAAGTTATGGGATAACTTGAATTATGGTAAATTACAAGATTTAGGCTATAAAGGATACACATATACTTGGTCTAATCATAGGGTTAGTAATAAAAACCTAATCTTGGAACGTTTGGATAGGATTTTGGAAATAATGAATGGATTCAATATTTTCCAAATGCTTCTATTACTCACTTACCCAAGACTCACTCTAATCACAACCTGCTTCATATTAAGCTTATCCCTAATAAGAGTCACTTACATGACAAACCATTCCGACTTGAACCATACTGGTGCAAACATCCTCAATTTAAGACTTTAGCAAATGAATCATGGTGTGACAACTCCTATAATAAGGCTTTGTCTATTTTCAATAAGGTTGTTATTAGCTGGAAAATCATTATATTTGGGGATATTTCTAAAAATAAAAGAATCATTCTTGCAAGGCTCAAGGGTATCCAAAACTCCCCTTCCTATTATCATAGTAAATTTCTCCAATCTTTGGAACGCTCGTTAATTCAAGAGTATAATAACATTCTTCGTATTGAGGAAGATTACTGGAAGCTTCGTTCTAGGGTACATTGGTTAAACAAATGTGACGCAAACACAAAATTCTTCCATATTGTAGCTACCAAATAGGAAAAGAATTAATAAGACTAATTACTTCAAAAATAATCTAGGAATGTGGATAGATAATCCTGAGAATATTATTTACCACACAAAAGACTATTTTGAAAAGACTTTCACATCTTCTCACATTAATAGCAATTGGAGTTTTATCAAAAAGAACCCTAACTGTTTTATTAACTTACTCTTATCCTCCCTTGAAGACCCTGTTACCCATGCTGACATTACTAAAGCCTGCTTCTTGTTTAAACCCTATAAGGCACCGGGGCTTGATGATCTTCACCGCTTTTTCTTCAAAATTTATTAGAATGTTGTGGGAAATTCTGTCACCAGTCTATGCCAAGAAGCTTTCAAAACTGGCATTATTCCTGGCAATGTTATTGATATGTTGTTTTGCCTAATTCCTAAAATCCCGAATACTAATAACTTAAACTATATTAGACTTATAGGTCTTTGCAATACTGTCTATAAAATAATCACTAAGGTTATCTCCACTAGGCTGAAACCCTTCCTTAACTATTTGATTAGCCCTTCCGAAAGTAGCTTTCTAAAAAATAGGAAAGCAAGTGATAATGCCATTATCATTCAAGAATTAATTCTCAAAATGAATAAATATCGTGGTAACAATCATAACATGATTTTGAAAATTGACTTGGAAAAAGCATTCGATCGTTATAATGGTCCTTTGTTAATAGAGCTTTAAGACTCTTCAAATTCCCTCCTAATATTAACAAAGCTTGTAATGAATTATGCCACCTCTAATAGAATAGCAATATTGGTCAATGGTACAAGAACAAGTTATTTCTCACCAAGTAGAAGTATTCGACAGGTGACCGTATGTCTCCATATCTTTTTATCCTTTATATGGAGATGTTCTCTATCCTTATTAACCATAAGGTTGACATAGGCTGTTGGGATCCAATCACAATTGGCAACAATAAGCTCCAGATATCTATCAATTTTTTGCAGATGACCTAACCTTAATGGCAAAAATTAACAACAAATCTATTGAAGCCATTATGGAGTGTCTCAACTCCTTTTGTCTCCTATCAGGGAAATCCATTAACAAATCCAAGTCCAAAATCATTATATCCAAACGCTGCCCTAAAACCACACAAGCTACCCTCTCACAAACCCTTAACATCAAAGTTACCAATTCTTTTGGTAAGTACTTAGGGTTTTCTATTACAAGCTCCAAAACTAGGGCCGAGGATTTTCATTTTTCCTTGACAACATGATTTCTAGACTCAATATTTGGGAATCAAACCTACTAAGCATGACTGGTAGATGTACCTTAGCAAGCTCCTATCTAAACTCTCTTCCAAACCACTTAATGCAACATACCCTTCTTCCAGCTAAGATTTTTAGTAAAATTGATAAGATCCAACGAGATTTTATATAGTATACAAATGAAACAATAAAAAAAACTCCATCTCATTAAATGTGAAAATATCAAAACAAAAAAGATGGTGGGTTAGGTATTCATGCTGCCAAAAAGAAAAACCTAGTAAGCCTAGCTAACCTAACTTGGATACTCCTCCAAAATACTCAATCCCCTTGGACTAAAATATTACTAGGTCTCTATGGTACAAGGAAAATACTGAATAATAGTTCTCTTATATGGAATAGTATTGTTCTAGTTTGCGAAATATGTTGCAAAGGGATTACTTGGGGTGCCCCATATGTCCTCAGCCTTTAATGTGTGGAACAATCGTTGAATTTGCAAATTCAACTCTCTCCGTCATCATTAACCCAAATAGATGAAGCACTTACCATAAAGGATATATGGAAACAAAATACTTGGGAGCTATCCAAACTCTCAATGGCCTTAGAACCCAGAATCATCAATAAGATTAATGCTACTCAACTTAGTAATAAATCCCATGATACTCCTTTCTGGGCATTGAACTCCAATGGTCTATTCACTAGTAAATCTTGTTACTCCCTCCTAGATAATCAACTGGTTTGCTATAGGGATTACACATGGATTTGGGACACAAATTGTCCAAGCAAGATAAAAATTCTACTGTGAAAAGGTCACCATAATAGACTACTAGCAAGAAGCTTCTTAAACCATATTGGTATTAACATAAACTCAATATGCTCTACTTGCAAATATGATAATGGAACTATTAAGCATATTTTCTTGGAATGCATTGCAGTCCAACATTTATGGTCATACTTAAGTATTAATCCCAAAATCTGGAATGGTGCTACATATTAGCTTACTTGTATTTGTGATCACAAATCAACTTTCAAGAATCCTATTATTACTTGGTACGATCTATTTCCATTTGTCATTAGGACAATTTGGACAAACAGAAATAATAATTTATATAATAATTACACACATTCTCCTAACATTCAATGTGCCATTAGTTTATCAGTCGAGTTCAAACTTTGACTGGAAGAGAAAACATTAGGCCAGGGAAAACTCCTATAAGTGTTAAATGGAACAAACCCCTAGTGATTCCATCAAGCTCAACATTGATGGTTCCTTCAATGACGACCAATCACTTTGTGGTTATGGTGGGGTGTTCAGAGATTACCATGGCCAATGAATAGTTGGCTTTCATGGAAATGTTCTGGAACATCCGCACTGCAGGAGAAATTAATGGCCCTAAATGTTGGTCTGAAAACTGCCATTAGGCAAGGATTTACAAAGCTAGAAGTGGTAAACGACTCAACCAATGTTATTAACTGTTTGGACAATGGACATTGTTAATAGTGGAGATAGTTAATAAGGCAAGTGAAGGTCCAGGGAGTACATCACATCTTCAGAGAGGCCAACAAGCCGGCACACATGCTGGCTAAAGAAGGACTGAAGGGTAACAACAACAACAACAACAAGGATACTAGTGTCATCTACTTTGCTCCGTATTTTGTAACTAATTTCATAAAATCTGACTGTGAAGGAAAAACTTATGGAATTAGGTTTCTTAACAAAGATGTTTGCTCTAGGCTAGCAGCTTTTGGTAACAAAAATATCCTAAGGGACATGCTATTGGTTTGTAATAACCAAGTAGGTGATGCTCCCCCCCCCCCCCCCGGGAAACTTGAACAATATTGCCTCTACTATTTTGTGATATATATATATATATATATAAGATATGCTTGTTTGTCAAAAAAACAAGTTTAATATATAGCTTGACGAAAAAAAAGTCTTAATCTATAGCTTGAAAATTAATAATCAATAGCTTATAAAATAGAGAAATTTTCATAAAGCATTATTTTTAGTAGTAATTAGTCATCTATAGATACAATTTGCTATATTACGGATTATAGATACCTTTTCTCTGGTTATAAGATGTATTTGATGTATTTAAGCTATTATATTCATGAATACAGTAGCAAAAATAGGCGTTAATCAGGGAAGTCCAGCAATGCAGTTGTTGTATTTGAGTGTATTCGACTATATTCATGGAGTGAAACACATGGGATTACGGCTGAACAGATTATTGTATTCGACTGGTTCACGGCGTGAAATAATGGATTATACTGTTTTTAAAATGAAAAGTGAATCAATTAACATAATAAACTCCTAATATAACTCAAAACTCAATATCGGACGTCTACTCTCAGCAAATGTTCTATCGCCGTTGCTCCATCGGTCGTTGTATCCAAGGCCTTCGCTAAGGTGAAATCTATCAAAGTTCAAACTTTGGTTGACTCCCTTTCAAAAATCAGTTAGTTTTGGTTAGGGATTTGATTTTCTTTTAAATCTCAATTCAATATTCGGTGCAAAAATTGATCGGAATGAAAAGAAAATAGTGTAGGTGAGATGAATTTTGAGATTTAGAGTTTTCAGGGAATGGGGGACGAGAATGAGATATATCAAAGTATAGAGAGAAAGAAATAGTGTAATTGAATATCGTATTTAGTGGCTTTGGTCTAGGTGTCACGACAGAATATTCCACCTTCGGGAGTCGTGATGGCGCCTACTAATGTGAGCTAGGCAAGCCAATTATTGAACCATCTATCTTTTTACCAATTTTATGATCTTTGATAAATGCGAAGAAATAACATTTAAACAACGGAATATAACATAAGCGGAAGAAAACAATAAGCCATCTGAACATGCATATCTATTACAACTGTTTGAGTCTCGACTAACCAGAACTGGTGTTACAGTTTCACAAACGGACTAAGAATACTACAAGTAAAGGTTAAGAATTAAATACAACACTATCTCTGGAAATACATGTAAGAAATAGGAAAGTAGATAGAAGGAGATGCCAAGGTTTGCAGACGCCTGCAGGGCTACCTCGGGTCACCTGATGAACAAGAATCAGCAATCTCGCTGCGATCCAATGTCCACAACACGGGGATCTGCACAAAAGAGTACTGATTGTAGTATTAGCACAACCGACCCCATGTGCTGATAAGTGTCTAGCCTAACCTCGCGAAGTAGTGACGAGGCTAGGGCAGACTACCAAACACAACTGTGCAGTTATATAATATACATCGAAAAGTAAAGCAGAAATAAACAAATAAAGATGCGAGGGGGAAACATGCTTCAGGGAATAACATGTAAAATAGAATATCAAGAAAATTATTAAGGAATCAAAACCACCTACTAACAAGAATAAGGGAACAAGGAGATTTCTCTTACTTTTCGTATCTCGTGGCAGGCGTGCCACCATACTCCCATTTCACTTGTCTTGTGGCAGGCGTACCACCCACTCCCATTTTATTATATCTTGTGGTAGGCGTACCACCCGCTCCCATTTTATTATATCTTGTTGCGGCGTGCATCCCGATCCACATATATATTGATGTGGTGTGCAACCCGATCCAGATATAATATTACTGAGGCGTGCAATCCGATCCATATGTAATATTATTGTTGCGTACAACCCGATCCATATATAATATTATTGCGGTGTGCAACCCGATCCATATATAATATTTACAATTATAACAAGAGTCCCGGTAGGGGATTAATAAGGTCTACTCTATCCCAACAAGGGATTTGATAGCATAAGTAATCACATCCTGGCAAGGGAGAAACAACTATAACCAAACTTGATACAACACCTAACTACCTCAGCTATAACCAAACTCGTTATAATATATAACTACATCAGCAATAACCAACTCCATCCGACACCTAACTACCTCAACTATAGTCATAGTCCCTACCCAACACAAAGAATCATCAACCTAAGCATTCGTAATATCAATTTAGAACACAATGTAAGGGAACCACAACTCAACATTAGCCCGACAAGGGGGTAACATAATGATCTCTTTTCTTTCTCACTATTACTTCACAAGTCAATTCATAACTCGAGCCAATGCTCTAGAGTTTCAATTATCACGTATACCTTCACAATTCATTATACGACTGGAGCCAATGCTCTTCAATGTTCATAAGTCACGATTCTTTCCACAACTTTCCAAAACAAATAGAAATTTTCATCAAGGCGTATATAATACCATAAAATCATGAAAATCACAGTATAAGACACACGGTCATGCTTGGCACCAACGCATAGATACTCATCACCATGCCTATACGTCGTACACAACAAGAAACAAATAGCAAGTAGGACACAACTCCTAGTCCCTCAAGCTTAGGTTAGATCAAGCACTTACCTCGAATTTTCACGGCCAACTCAAGCCCCAAACACCGCCTTTCCTTTCGAAATTCGGCTCCAAATCAATTGTATCTATACATAATCAACTTAATAATATCAATAAATGCTAAATAATCCAATTCCAATACTTAATTATAGCTTTCTAATCATTCTTTCCAAAAAGTCAAAAATTAACCCGGGCCCGCTTGGTCAAAACATGGGTTCAGACCAAAACCTGATCATCCATTCACCCACGAGTTCGAATATATAATTTATTTTCAAATCCGACCCCCAAAACGAGGTCAAATTCCCAAATAATTAAAAATCCCTAACTAATCTCTAATTTTCTACCCTTCACATATTTTAGGCCTAGAGATCTAGTGGATGTTGATAAAAATGGAAGAAAACAAGCTTAGGATTACATACCCATGAAGTTACGATGAAGAAGCTCTTCAAATATTGCCCGAAGAGGTGTGGAGAAGAAGAAGAAAGAAAATTTGGTGAAAATTCTATATGGGTTCTGTTTTTGGACTCTTAAAATTAACTATGTAATTTATATCTATGTGATCACGAGAGAGAAAATGCGATCGCATAGTTCACTGAACCTCACACTCTGCGATCGTCAAGAAGAAAATGTGATTGCATAGGCTAAGTTACCCAGCCCCATCTCTAAATCTATGCGTTCGCGACCACTAGGTGCATTCGCATAGTTTCCCTTTTCCTACCATTCGCATTCGCATTCCCATGGATGCATTCACATAGAGCAAAATTTCTCCTCCCATTTCCCCTTTGTCGTGCTATGCGGTCACGAGTAAACCTATGCGATCGCATAGTGCTATACATCATACACCATAAAATCTAAAAACCTACAATCTTTTCTAAGTTCAAAACCTCTCGAGACCAATCTGAAACTCACTCGAGCCCTAGGGGCTCCAAACCAAACATGTATACTGACTCGATGATATCATACCGACTTATTCGTGTACCTAAATCACCAAAATAACATCATGAACATCGAATTAAAGCTCAAAATCAATAAAATTTTCAAAACTTCTTAAAACTTCAATTTTTGCAATTTAAATCCGAATTACGTCAAATGACGTCCGTTATCCACCAAATTCCACAGAATCATCTGAAATCATATATACGACCTGTACCGCGTGCCAGAACTAAAATGCGAGCCCGATACCATAGAGTTTCAATCAAAGTTCATTTCAAATTCCTTTAAAAAAATTTCATAAAATAATTTTATTTAAAAACTTATTTCTCGGACTTGGGACCTCGAAATTCGATTCCGGGAATTTGTCCAAGTCTCATATTTTCCTACGGACACTCCGGTACTGTCAAATTATAGGTCCGGATCCATTTACCCAAGATATTGACCGAAATCAAATTAATTCATTTGACAACTAAAATTTATTATTATTCATAGATTTTCACATTTGGCTTTCCGGTTACACGTCCGAACTGTGTACGTAAATCAAGGTGATGCTAAATAAGGTTTTCAAGGCCTCGAAAATACATAATTCAATTTAAAAGCAAGTGATGACCTTTTAGGTCATCACACTAGGAAGTAATCAAAATTAGATATTTTGCTTTAAACCTTAAAAGATATCTCTATAATACAAATTTTTTAAATGATATTTATTTAAAAATAAATAAGATGTCAACCTTTGCTATATGAGGTAAAAATTCCTATAAAATACTAACCTGGAACGAACCAGAGGTTTTATAAAATCTCTTAAGCCAAGCCTCTAGCCTTATGGATCTGAATTTGAAGCCTAAATGGGGTTGAAATGGAACTAGGTAGTCACTCTAAGGGTTGGAATTAACCCATATATCTTGTATTTGAACTTTTCACTTCAATTTTTTGGGATGCAAATATTCTGAATTGTCTTTAAAATTAAGAATTGTAGTTTAAATTTTCAAGAAAAAATACGTACTGACTAATCCCTAATAGCAGCTCTAAGAATGGCTCTTTGTGCGCTTCCAGTCTGAACCCAATCGTTTAGAAAAAAGTTACAATCAGATTAACAAATCTGTGGGAGCTTTTCTTATTATTTCTTAGTAGAATCTAGTTGTTTATTCTTGTTTTCAACCTCTTTTTGTGTTAGAATTTTACTCCAACACTATCATATCACTTAAAAGATAATTATATAAATTTTATGTAGCAACAATTTATAGTAACCTGCAAAACATGCTAAATAACATGTTATAGAAACGGATGGTGTAAAATTTAATTTGGACCGGGCTGGGACCAAACTTCTAGTCGTTGGCCTTCACAATTTATCTGTTGGCCACTTTAAAAAATAGTTATTTGGTCCCCAAATTTTATTTTAACCCCAAACTTTATATAATTATACTTTTTCCCAATTATCAACTATAAATATCCCCTCATTCTTTCATTTTTACTCACTAATTCATCAATCTCTCTCAATCTCTCTTCTATAATTGCTTATTTTATTATTACAATTTCGTGAAAACTTGTGAAGTTGGTGAATTGAAGTATTCAAGTCTTCAACGATTTTTAATTTTCAAGAAGTTGTTCGACAATTCGGTAAACTCGTTCCAACTCTTAAGTTTTAAGAATATATTTTTGTGTGTTTTGGTTTGCATAATTATAATTAATATGGCATTTTCTTTGAAAAAATATTTGGTGGTAAGGGAAAAGCTAAAATTGGTGAAAGTAGTCGCCAACCTACTATCCTTCCCCGGCTCCCCGACCCAGAGCTGTTACTCGTCCTGCTGCTCCTATTATTCTTGATAGTGATAATCCATGTTTTCAATTTTCCGATAGTGAATTCTGTCATAATATTGCACCAGGTCAAAGAGTAAATGAAGAAGTTATGAATGCCATTTATCCTAATGAAACTATCTTAGAAAATGATGAGGAAAATGAGGATGTAGATGAAATCCAACCGGATTTAGATGATAATACATGCCCTTGAATATCTGTTTGCAATATTTTTTTGTCGTTAACTCGCAATTATGTATAAGCTATAATATATATATACATAACATATAATATATACTACAAGAAAATATATAAGGGAATATATATACATAACATAACATACTATAATTATATATATATATATATATATAGACACACACACACACTACAAAACATTACAAGAAATTATATTTGGAAATATATATATACATAACATACTATATATAGTATACTATACTGGTATACTATATATATATATATAATATATACTATATATACTACAAAACAAGATTTTTCAAAATGAGGGCCCCGCCCCCAATGATCATCAACGGTCATATTGCACAACTAGCCATTTTTTTCAATTTACAAAACTAACCTTCTCTAACACTATAAGTACCTCCCTCCCCCTTCTTCATTTCAATACCTAATACTCATTTCTCAGTCTAAATTTATCTCAATCTCTAAATCTCCAATTTTCAAGACTTCAAGTCTCAATCTCAATTTTCAAGTTAAATCATGTCTCGCTCGGAAAGAGTGCGCTTATTTGTTTCGCAATACTATGAAGTGCTTGAAGAAAATGAAGAAGGCCAAATATTAAAGTGCAAGAACTGTGAAAGAGTCTTAAATTTTCGTTCAAGGTGTACCACAGGCATTTTAAGGAGGCATATAAAGTATTGAGGGTACTTATCCGCAAATTCGTCTTTAAGATTTTTCAATAATTTGTGTTTTTAAATATTATTAGACGTATTTATGCTTCATGTTGTACTTTGTTATTAATTGACGTAATACATACGGAGACATCTAAAGTTGGCACGATCTTTCACTTAGACACTTAAACTAAGCCTCTTTCCAATTAGATGCGTTTCTTAGGCAATTCTCATTTCAAATTAGATACTTAAACTAGACTCTAACCCATGACTTTTTTGAAAAATATAATAAATCCCTACAAATATCCTTGCAAATAAACTTTACTTCATAACTAGATTTAGAGCACCTCCAAAACTATTTTTCTGCTTCCTCCCCCCCCCCCCCTTCCATTTCTTATGCCAATTAGACCAGATATGTCTCGCACACATCCTAAATTCAACATTGGGTAAAACTTCTTTCAAAGCTGTAGCAAATCCCTACACAATAATTAATAAGCCAGCAAAAAACGTATCTAATTAGTATGAGAATTGCCTAAGAAACGTGTCTAACTGGAAAGAGACCTAGTTTAAGTGTCTAAGTGAAAGATCGTGCCAACTTTAGGTGTCTCCGTATGTATTACGCCTTATTAATTTATTATGCATGGCAATTTAGTTTTACTATTATTTTGTTATTTTACTTTTTCGTCAAGCACTTTAATAATTAGATTTCTATATTATATATACTACATATACTTATATAGCCATGTATAAGAGCAATTTATATATATACATACATATATGATTTACAAGAAATTACCTTAAACAAAAAAAAAGTAAAAACAAAACCCCGAAAATAAAAAAATCGGTAGGCCCGTTAAGCCCACGAGCCCGGCCCATTTATCCAAGGGCCATATGGGCTTAGGCTCGTTATGAGCTGGTTCCACCCCTTAAGCCCACGAACTCCAGGACCGTGAAGTTCGGAATCGCCAGAGCCCGGAACTGCTAAACCCTGATCCGTTTAGCCCATTTAGGCCCGGGACCCAGACCACCATACATCATTATTATATAGAAGGAATACATTCATCTTCTAAAAAACGTGTATCAAAAGGTTTATAACTTCAACTAATTCTTTTTCTTTTGGCGCGTTGGAAAACTAGTAGAAAACCAATGGAATAGTTTGGATTTTGAATTGGTTATAAACTAATAATATTAAGGGCAAGCATAAGTCACAGACGTGACATCATGGAAATTGTTTGATAGAAATTACGTTGTTTCTGCGTGTGGGGAAATATAACCAACGGTATGGAAGTTCCATAGCATTTGCTAAATAGAGATTATAAATAATTATTTTTGATAATAGTGCGGTTGGATCAATTTGTATTTACCTCAATTAATTTAATTGAGTGCGTATCACCAAGACTTATAAAAATGACAAATTGGAAGTTGAGAGCTCATGATTCTTCTTCTATTTTAATATTAATCACGAGCCTACACCTTTGGACTCTATAGACTTTTGTGCACAATCTTTTTAAGCATTTGGGTTATATATCTGATGGTGTATAGACCTTTAACATTACTAGTCAAAGCGCGTACCCTAATCAGTGAATACACTATTTTAAGTTATGTCTTTTTATACTTAATGCAAACACTTATCTGATAAAACTCTAAAATAACATATTTATGAAAAATATAATTAAACAACACATGTACTTAACCTCGATTTTGATAAGCCTGTAACTTCTTCCTTCACATCTCACAAGAATACTCTAATCAATTTGAATACCAATATATATTGTTTGTTGCTAATTTACCAAACTTTTTAATTGGCAAAAATGATCGAATATGTATTACAATATATGTTTTTATCACGACTTTTCAAATATTTATCAAAAATCACAAATTTAAAAATTGAACTTCTAGCTTTTATAGATTCGGAATGAAGGGATAAATTGGATAAGTATAAATGTAAAATATAAAAAATGACTTTTATTGAGTTAATATTTTACAATAAATGACTTAATATTAAAAATACAAAGAGTAATTTTTTGGCAACAAAAATCACAAAGAATCAATTGCTTGAATGAATAGAAAATAAAAGAAAAATAATTAACGTCAACTCATTAGAATATAGTTTGTCTTCATTATCTCAAATTTTTTTTATATTTGTATTTAACCAATCTGATTCATAATATTATATTATAATCTAGTTTATTTTCTGATTCCTTTTACCGCTCATGTTCTTTTTATAGAAATAAATTCATGTACTCAAAAATTTATGTCAACTTGAAAAAAACCTTTAACTATATAGAATTAGAAAATAATCGAATGAGATTCTTTTTCTAATTAGTTAATTTAAAGGCTCGGTTATTATTTGAAATAATATATCTTTTGTTTGATTCAAATTTTCAATGTTATCTAAATTAGAAAATATAATGTTATCTAATATTTTCAGATAGTTTTATCGAGCAGTGGTTAGACCGGCCATGTTGATAGGATCGAGTGTTGGCCGGTAAAAAATTCTCATATCCAGAAGATGCAAGTAGTAGAGATGAGGATGTTGAGGTGGTGTGTTGGCATACAAGGATGGATAAGATTAGGAATGAAGTTATTCGAGAGAGGATGGGTATGGCGCCCATGGAGGACAAGAACCGGGAAGCAAGACTTAGATGGTTCGGGCACATTCAGAGGAGGAACACTGATGCACCGGTGAGAAGTTGTGAGCGAGTGGCGGTGCTGGGCACGAGGAGAGGAAGAGGGAGACCTAAGAAGTATTGGAGAGAGGTGATCAGACAGGACATGACGCGACTTAGGATTACTGAGGACATGTCCCTTGACAGGGGATTGTGGAGGTCGAGCATTAAGGTTTTAGGTTGGGGGAAGTTGGAAATATTTCGATAGCGCGCTAGAGTGAGACTAGACAGTTAGTAGTTAGGCTTAGAATCAGCTACTGATGCAGTGCTTTACATTATAGATATTAGTATACTTTCCTCTTTCTTGTATTTCTTATACTCCTTATATTGTTGTTATTTTATTATTTATGTTGCGTTGTGTATTTTATGTTATTTATTATGAGTTCATTGCTAGTACTAATATATCGCCACTTATTTTTGTCACATGTTTTCTTCTTGAGCCGAGGACCACCTGGAAACAGCCTCTCTGCCCTTCGAGGTAGGGGAAAGGTCTGCGTACATATTACTCTCCCCAGACCCCACTTGTGGGAACACACTTATAACGACCCGACCCATCGTCTCAGGTATCTCCATTTTGTTTTTCCCGTTTTACGCTTTCATATGTTTCAATATATATATTTGGAGAGTTTGAAGTAATTCGGATGGAGTTTGGATAGAAATGGGACAATTAGTCTCTTTATGAGAGGTTAGTTTGGAAAAGTCAACCGAGCATTGACTAATGCGTTAGAGGGTTCGGAATGGAATTCCTGTGATTGCACTAGCTCCGTTAGGTGATTTTGGATATGCGTGCAAATTTTCATATTATTCGGAGGTGTTTAGGTCCGCTTTTGGATCAAATGTGTGTTTTGGAAGTTTTAGAAGAACTTAGGCTTGAATCCGATGTAAATTTGGTGTTTGATGTCTGTTTTGGTATTTTGAGAGTGAAACTAAGTTTGAATGATCACATGTGATGTATTAGTATGTTTGTATGCAGTCCCGATGAGTTCGGGCGAGTTTCGGATAGGTTTGGGCTACGTTGTGCTCGTTTTTGTTATGCTTCGACGTCGTTTCTTCAAGCATAGATGATATCGTATTAAATAAATAAGCTCCAATTACTGTTTTGATTGAAGCACTAGATTCGTATCATAATTATGGACCCGTAGCAAAAAGAATCGTCGAATTTGGACATCGTATGAGGATTTTATGGCCGTTTTACCAAGGTTGCCCAGATTTTCAAGTTAATGACGAAATTGCCCCTGACGGCATATCAAAAACATGCACTATTTGCAAATCTTAATACCTACATATCTCCTTCGTTATATGGCCAAATTGAGTGATTCAAAAGCCTATATTCATTAGAATTTCACAAGGAATCTATTGGGAAGTGTAAAACGCGTAAACAATATACTTATAATGAGCAGGTCGAGTTTTCTTCCAATTTTTGCACGGGAAGAAGCTTCCGAGACGATTTTTAAGAGACAAAATCAGTGGGTATCGCAGAGATAAGTTATTTGACTATTAAAAATCATTTCTAGGTGATTCTAAACCATAATCCCGGCCTTTAATTCATGATAAACAGTAGAAAAATAGGATTTTGGGGACTGAGATTATGAGACCTTCATGGGTCGATTTGAGGGGTCAAACGGAATCTAATTTTGGTGTTCTTCATATATACGGAATCGAGAGAAGATGAAGAAAACTTTTATGTAAAAGTTTTTGAGTTTCGAGAATTTTGGCACGGGACTCGGGTTTTGTCAATTTCGGGATTATTGATGTTTTTCGATTATTTTCGATTGTATTGATCCTACAACGTAATGTGATGTATTTGTTGTGGTTTTGGCTAGATTCGTGTGCGAGGAGGTCAATTCAAGAGGAAAAGGCATCGCGGGCTAGTCCACGGCAGGTTAGAGGTGAGTAGTTTATATAGATGATGGCCTGAGAATTCGAAACACCGGCTTATCACATTGTGACGCTATGTTAGGGCGTGATTCGCACCCCATGGCATGTGCGGAATGGTATATGGTTGGGGATTGGTACTTGGTCAATCCCGAGTGCTGAATATAAATTATTGGCGGCTGATACGCATATTGTGTTGTTGATAATTGGGCTTAATGCCATGTTTGGGGCCTTGTGCCGACCTGTAGTACCTGACTAGGATAAATATCTGTGCGATGACATGATTTGCATAATCATTGATCTCAGTCCTGTGCTTAATCCTTGTATTAAATGCTAGTCACATTATTTATGAAATTGACTAATTAAATTATATTCACCTTGATAATTGGAAACTGGCAAAGAATTAGATTGAATCTATTATGTGACTTACATGCATATTGTGGACTGAGGATGGCTCGGGATGCACGTTGTAGCGGTTATATACATTGATATTGAGGCCGAGAGCTTGTTTTATGCCGATACCTGACTGATTTTTGCGCTTGGGCTTAAGGAGCCCCTCCGGAGTCTGTACACATCCCCAGTGAGCGCCGTCGATGTAAAATAAATATGGTTGGCTCAGGCTGCACGTTGCAGCGTATTCATGTGCATTGCATTGCATCTTTATCTGATACTTGACTGTTATATTTGATATTGTTTTGCTGTTAGTTCGTGGCTAAGGAATAGGACTGTTAGATTTAGCTTTGCTTTGTGGCATTTCATGAATTTCTTACTTTCAGACATTTTTCTATGTTTATTATTCAGTGAGTCGGTAGTACTCACCCCTACTCCATGCACCTTGTGTGCAGATTCAGATACACCGGAGGCTTAGCTAATACTCGTAGTCTCCAGAAATATTTCCAGAGTCGTTGAGGTAGCTGCATAACGTTCGCAGGACCTGGCTGCTCTTCATCATTTTTCTAGTTTACTATTTTTACATATATTCCAGATTTTATTATTTCCATTCAGATATTATTATCCAGATTAGTTTAGAGGCTCTATACTCGTGACCCCAGATCTTATGGGTGTGTTATCGTTTTTTTGTATTTATCTATATTACTCTATTAATATTCTTGGATTATTATTCTTAAATTGTCGATGACTTAGTATTAAATTGAAAGCGATTGTTGGTCAGGCTTACCTAACTTTAGGGTTGGGTGCCATCACGGCCGGGTTGGGGTTGTGATAAGTTGGTATCAGAGCCTAGGTTACTAGGCCTCACGAGTCATGAGTCGGTTTAATAGAGTCTTGTGTATGGGTGTGTCGTGTACCACACTTATAAGCAGGAGGCTATATAACCTTTAGAAAACACTTCACATTCTTGAATTCTTATCGTGCGTCCTTGATTCAGCTTGAAAAAGAAACAAATGAAATTCCTTCCACGCGATGGTATGAGTACGCGAGCGCTTAGTACCAGATGTGCCTTGATGGCTTGTGGTTCCCGATTGAGGGGCGTGATGTAACTTCTATGATTGATGTCGGGCCAGTTTGGAGGGCGGATCTTGCCTAGGACATGAGCACTGAGGTGCTGATCGTATGAGCAAGTGTTTTGAACGTATATGTTCGGCATTGTCGCTGTTAGCTGGAATGGCAGTTTGGTATTCGTGTGATGAGTATGCTAGTACTGTGAGATGCAATTATATGACCTGGTAGTGACGAAGGAGTCTGCTAGCTAATGGATGAACTGTCAAGTGATTCGTTTCCTATGGTGGTCCAATTAGTAGCCCGAGTTGTGGGCGCATGAAGAATCTTTTCGAGTCTCCTAGTGGGAGTGAAGTAAATTGCACGATACGATATGAGTCCAGACTCATGAAGACTAAGTGGCTGTTTAATGTGTATGACGATGAAAGGCATACAGAAATGTTATACTGAGGCGAAGTAGGTGGTTTATCTTCTGCGGGGTGATCTGAAGTGATACGATTCTTATATGTGTAATTGAAAGGTATTTACTATGTATTATGATTCGAATAGTTGCAAAACATGTCCATATATTAATTTTGATTATAGAGTACATGTAGTATTGATATTAATGTTGTTGATATACATTGTGATGCTTTGTCAAGTTATGGACGTGTTGTTAGGATGGTTTTGGTGATTCTCTGACAGGTGGATGGGCTTAATTACAAAGGAAACTCTGCCAAAATTTTTTGAAAATTTTGGGACTTAGTAAAAATTTTGTTGCCTACAGAGTGGGCTTAACTGTTGTGTGAATAAATGCAAGAATTGCAGAAGAGTTAAAAATTCTGATAATTCGTGTTTCCACAAGCTTATGAAAGTGTGAGTTTAATCTCACCATGATATTACGACAATAATAGAGTATATCTGTTGTGATATATATGGCTTCGAGCTAAGTTAGGGAGGTTGTTGTTGTTTTGCTGATTGTACAGTTATGTACTATGTTAGTTCCGATTTGATGCATGCGGGTGAATCAATTCTGGTTTCAAAATTGAGCCGAGGGTAGCATGAGTGAAGCAAAATTTCGCCAAAGGTTATATGGTGCTTAGTAGATGCGAGAAAAATAATATGATTTCTTGAATTATTGATAAAGAATGCATAGTGTAAAGAGAAGGAAGTGGTTTGGTTGTATCGGAATGAAATCATGTCCTGCAGTGTCATAGTGCTGATAAGGTACGAGCGGTTGGATTGGTTAAGTTAAGTAATTTGCAGTGGGTATAAGGGTGGATGACTCTTGAGAATTATTTTGATGTGTTGAAGATTCTATATGTAGCGCTCAGATAGTTTAAGGTTGAGTAGATGACCAAGTCAGTGTTTTCATTAGAACAGGTCAAGACTTGTGGTATTTTACGTTAATTACGGGATTCTATGTATCGGTATCTGGGAAGTACAGGTAGCGGACTTAGATTCGTAGGAAGTTCTTCAAAGTAGGGTATTTTAGAAGTGGTATATTTGGGAACGTTTGATAGAGTGTGTAGTGGCCTATTGGTCGTAGACATTGTGGTCTTACATTCGAGTCTCGTGTGGTAAGCTTGGGTTGAGGCATTGTGGCACTACAGCAAAGAGTATATCAAGTTGAATATGAATCAGAAGGAAATCTAGACAAATAAAGTAGCTTGTTAGCAGACTGAATCGGTATGGTAAAGATATGATCAATTCCTTGTTTATGTTCGAGGTAATGAACCCTTACGGGGTATAAGGCGGCAGAGCTTTTGAGTTTGGACAGGTTGCTTAGACTAGTGTGGATAGAAGGATTTAGTCCTGGCAGTTTAGCTTGTGGTTAGGAAACAGGATATGGAATTCTCAGGTTATCCTAGTACGGTATGGTATGTGCGGTCTGTTGTGGAGGATTGGGATTTGTGTGTGTAAGGTACAGTTCAGTTCTAAATGGAAAGTCATTAAATTCTTAAGTAGCACGGGCAGCGGCAGATGATTTAAGAATCGACCCTCAGATAATTAAGGAAATGGTATTACTATTCTAGTGATTTGACGGGAGTACACGTTCAGTAAAAAAGGAAGGTGATGTAAACTGATAACACTTCGGTGGGATTTTGGTAGTTTCCTGTTGGACCGACTGTTGCCATTTGAGTTTGTTGATGGCACAGGGAAATATATTAGACTATCTTTCGTGGAAAATGAATGGGTACTTGATGTGTAATATGTATTCATATGGCGGAATGTGGGACTAGGTATAGTGATTTGTGTGTTATACGGAGTTGGTGACTGGGAGTTCTCTGATATGGTCTATGTCGCGGTTGTGGATCGTGAATATTCGGCATCGTTTAGTGTCAATTAGGATTTGGAGGCTAGAGTGGATCTTTATTTGTTGATGCGATAGATTTTGGACATGATGTTGGGGGTAGATTGGTTGCCTCAGTGTTAGGTTAATCTAGACTATTGTGTTATGGGCTATGCCAGAGAATGCCACAAGTTGTGTGGCGAGGTGCATCAGACTATGTTCTAGCGGGGTGGTTGGGTTCCGAGGACCAGCAGACTGCTGGTAGGAGTTGCTTTTCGTAATTTGGCCTGTGAGGCGGGAGGCAGTGTAGAGGTTTCTACTAGTGATTCAGTTCCGGCATTAAAGGACTTTTCAGATGCGTGTTCCAGTCTGAGTCAACTCGGTTGGCTCCGAATTGTGTTATCGAGGGATAATTGGACTCGAACATTGCTGAGCTTATCAGCGATCTGGAGAGATCTATGAGTTATTTTCTACGTTGCGAGACGTTATGATTTTTGGGCAGTGGCACATATATTGTGGTGTTATCGAGATTCATAGTGGGATTGGAGCTTTGTAGCTTACACCGCCATTAGTAGATATGATTATGCACTCCGTGTGCTTATGACCGATACTCGGTATAATGTTATAATGAGAAAATTCGGCTCGATGTGCATCGCATCTCCCTATGTGAGATAGCTGAGTGGATCGGGTGGCACACCTCCACAAGGTATGTTATCTGGATGGGGTTGCGCGTCGCAACATTGTGACGCTAAGGATAGTTTTCGTGTGTTACTTTATATGCCTTGTTTCCTGGTTTATGAGGAAAGCCCGTATTGGGAGTTGCTCGGCGAATAGCGCATCGAATGGGTTCTTTCAGGAATGGTGTATATAACTTGTTTCACCATGGGTTTGATGGATTTCTTGGGTTCAGACATCATATGTGCGCGGTTGTCAAGTTCGAGCATAGCGACTCGAGGTGCTTCATGTGGAATGGTGTTGGATGAGATCGCGCATTATAGCGAGGCTACGTGGAGATTAGACCCTTCGGGAAAGGTTCAGGTATTCTATTCCTATGATGTGAGACGGGGTCTCGGCCTTGTGTTATAATGGTATTGATGAGCTTAAGGTGCAACTCTTTCGTTTGAGTCATTTTCATGACTTGAGTATGTTCAGACCATCTCTTATTGGTGTGTATGCTATGTAAGTCGGGGCTTAGGCCGTATTGAAGTGTCATGTCACCAGGATGGTGTGTTTGGTCAGAAGAGACCTTTGGGGTCATTAATGGGTACGAACAGATTTGATTTCAGCTTGTTGGAAGGTTAATATCGAGTTACGGCTCGAAGATCTGTTGTAGTAATAGTCAGAGGGGAAGAAATGTCTTTGTGAATGGTTGATCTGAGGAATGGTTATGGTCTAGTGTGTGCTCATTATCATTGATAGAGTATAGTAGTGTTGGAATAAGACTCAAGCTAATAAGGGGTTTCTATTCAGTACATGGTTGTGGTGGACAGCTACTGTGGATATAAATTATCGTTTCAAGTGTTAGGATTATGTGGTATATCAGGTGAGTGCTCTTGAGGTTACAGGTATGGGTTATTACAGCCGATTCATGCTTATTTTGAGTATAAATGTGAGGTTCTGATCCTGTGCGTGGTTTCAGAAGTGTAATGTTGTCCTACGGTTATGGTTTGGATGGACTGTAAAATTTTAGGTGTGTTGTATCATCGGTCCTATGTGAGTCAGGGCGACGTGGGATCACCCCGGGTATATGGTTGGTAAGGTCATTCAGGTATTGGTTGGCCCCTAGTACAACTCTGAGCACACTCGAGGACGAGCGTTTGTTTAAGTTGGGGAGGATGTAACGACCCGACCCATCGTCTCAGGTATCTCCACCCCGTTTTCCCCATTTTACACTTTCATATGTTTCAATATATGTATTTGGAGAGTTTGAAGTAATTCGGATGGAGTTTGGATAGAAATATGACAATTAGTCTCTTTATGAGAAGGTTAGTTTGGAAAAATCAACCAAGCATTGACTTATGATTTAGAGGGTTCGGAATGGAATTCCGACGGTTAAACTAGCTCCGTTAGGTAATTTTGGATATGCGTGCAAATGTTCAGATCATTCGGAGGTGTTTAGGTCGGGTTTTGGATCAAATGTGTCTTTCAGAAGTTTTAGAAGAACTTATGCATGAATCCGATGTAAATTTGGTGTTTGATGTTAGTTTTGGTGTTTTGAGAGTGAAACTAAGTTTTAATGATCATATGTGATGTTTTATTATGTTGTTATGCAGTCCCGAGGAGTTCGGGTGAGTTTCGGATAGGTTTGGGCTACGTTGTGCTCGTTTGTCTTATGCTTCGACGTCGTTTCTTCAAGCATAAATGATATCATATTGAATAAATAAGCTCTGATTACTAATTTCAATGAAGCACTAGATCCATATCGTAATTATGGACCCGTATCAAAAAGAATAGTCGAATTTGGATAACGTATGAGGATTTTATGGTCGTTTTACCAAGGTTGCCCAGATTTTCAAATTAATGACGAAATTGCCCCTAACGGCGCATTAAAAATCTGCACTATTTGCAAATCTTAGAACCTACATATCTCCTTCATTATAAGGTCAAATTGAGTTATTCAAAAGCCTAAATTCATTAGAATTTTACAAGGAATCCATTGGGAGGTGTAAAACGCGTGAAAGGTATACCTATAATGATCAGGTCGAGTTTTCTTCCAATTTTTGAACGGGAAGAAGCTTCCGAGGCGATTTGTAAGAGAGAACATCAGTGGGTATCGCAGAGGTAAGTTATTTGATTATTAAAACTCGTATATAAGTGATTATAAACAATAATATCAGCCTTTAATTCATGATAAATAGTAGAAAATAGGATTTTGGGGCCTGAGATTATGAGACCTTTAGGGGTCGATATGAGAGGTCAAACGGACTCCGATTTTGGTGTTATTTATATGTACGGAATCAGGAGAATACGAAGAATACTTTTCTGTAAAAAAATTGAGTTTCAAGAATTTGGTCCCGGGGCTCGGGTTTTGTCAATTTCGAGATTATTGAGGCTTTTCGATTATTTTCGATTGGGTATTGATCCTACTGTATAATGTGATGTATTCATTGTGGTTTTGGCTAGATTCACGCACGAGGAGGTCGATTCAAGAGGAAAGAGCATCGCGGGCTAGTCTACAGCCGGTTAGAGGTGAGTAGTTTATATAGATGATGACCTGAGGGTTTGACCCCGACTTATCACATCGTGACGCTATGTTAGGGTGTGACTCGCACCGCATGGCAGGTGCGGAATGATATATGGTTAGGGATTGTGACTTGGTCCATCCCGAGAGCTGAATATAAATTATTGGCGGCTGATACGCATATTGTGTTGTTGATAATTGGGCTTAATGCCATGTTTGGGGCCTTGTGCCGACCTGTAGTACCCGACTATGATAAATATCTGTGTGATGACATGATTTTCATAATCATTTATCTCAGTCATGTGCTTAATCCCTGTATTAAATGCTAAGTCACCTTATTTATGAAATTGATTAATTAAATTATATTCACCTTGATAATTGGAAACTGGCAAAGAATTAGATTGAATCTGTTATGTGACTTATATGCATACTGTGGAGTGAGGATGGCTCGGGCTGCACGCCGTAGCGATTATATACATTGATATTGAGGCCGAGAGCTTGTTTTATGCCGATACCTGGCTGATTTTTGCGCTTGGTCTAAAGGAGCCCCTCCGGAGTCTGTAGTACACACCCCCAGTGAACACCGTCGATGTTATATATGGTTGACTAGGGCTGCACGCCGCAGCATATTCATGTGTATTGCATTGCATCTTTATCTGATACTTGACTGTTGTATTTGATATTGTTTTGCTGTTAGTTCGTGGCTAAGGAATAAGACTGTTAGATTTAGCTTTGCCTTGTGGCATTTCGTGGATTTCTTACTTTCAGACATTTTTCTATGTTTATTATTCAGTGAGTCGGTAGTACTCGCCCCTACTCTCTGCACCTTGTGTGTAGATTCAGGTACACCGGAGGCTTAGCTGATACTCGTAGTCTCCGTAGATATTTCCAGAGTCGTTGAGGTAGTTGCATGACGTTCGTAAGACCTGGCTGCTCTTCATCATTTTTCCAGTTTACTATTTTTACGTACATTCCAGATTTTATTATTTCCATTCAGATATTATTATCCAGTTTAGTTTAGAGGATCTAGACTCGTGACCCCAAATCTTATGGGTGCGTTATCGATTTTTTTGTATTTATTATATTACTCTATTAATATTCTTGGATTATTACTCTTTTTTTTTTGTAAAATTAAGCTTTCATTGATAACAAAGTATATGTACATCGAAGGTCATGATAGTAGTATTGGACTAACTACTATACTAATACAGGAATCTCACTACACTATTTGGCGATGTATATACAATCTGTCTATGGTATGTAATGTCATAGGCTAAGGAAAATAGTTGAGCTTTCTCAGTCCAATTTGCCATTGCTTGTTTTTACTGCCTCGAATATGTATCAATAAGGCAATCTCTCGACATAGCAAATCCTCCACATATGTAGCACCTTCAAATCGAATATGGTTCCTTGATTTCCAAATAAGTACAGTTGTAGTTATGAATGCAGCAACTGTTATCGAATTATGCCATTGCCTGCTCTTAGCTATACTACATATCCAATTGAGCTCAGAATCCCAACAGCCAATAGTTCGAGAATATCCCAACCAATTGCATATTCTTTTCCATAAACTGTTAGTGCTATGGCAGCCAAAGAACAGATGATTAAAGTCTTCCACACGTAGCTTGCAAAAAGCACAGTCCACTGGAATTTGAATGCCCAACACCAGCAGTCTATCCACTGTAGGAAGACTATGATGAGCAGCAAGCCAAGCAGTGAATTTGTGCCTAGGAAGGACATTGCCAATTAATAACAAATTCTTCCATGTAACCTTTGTAAAGCAGGTAAGCAATGATATATATAGTTTCTGTATGCTAAACTTGTTAAGCTTGCATACACTATGCAATCGAACAGTAAGATCACCATGCAACTGAGGGCATTCCAGTATATAGGTCCTGCTTTCCAGTATTTTCCTGATCACCCAAGATGCTATTTTTGGAGTGTTAACAGAGGAGAGGCTACCTTGCTTAATGTAGTAAGCATGAACCCATCGAACCCATAAGCACTCTTTCTTGTTAGCCAAATCCCACAGCAGCTTTGTTATGGCAGCTTTGTTCCAAATAGACAAGTCCAAGAAATTAAGCCCTCCAGCAGATATTGGCTTGCAAACCTTATCCCAAGCCACCAGTGCTCTCCTGGAAATACTTGCCTTACCAGTCCAAAGATAGGTTCTACACATAGCTTCAATGACTTTTAGGACTTTTTTAGGCAGAATAAAAATTTGAGCCCAATAAGACTGGATGCCAAAATCCACAGCCTTTATCAATTGGCTCCTACCTGCATAAGAAAGAAACTTGGCTGACCAACAAGTGATTTTATCTGTTATCCTCTCAATAAGGGGCAGGTAATGGTGAATGGCTAGTTTCTTAGAATCCAGTGGGATTCCTAAGTATCTAAATGGAAGGTGTCCTTCAGTGAATCCCAGAACACTAATTAATTGCTCTCTAGTATGTTGTTGTACCCCAGCCAAGTAAATAGCACTCTTGCTAATATTTGCCTGAAGACCAGAGGCTGCTGAGAACTGAGAAAAAGTGTTATGCAGGATTTGAATAGACAGCTCATCAGCTCTGCAGAACATAAGCAAGTCATCAGCAAAACATACATGAGAAATATTAAGCTTCCTGCACCTAGGATGGAAATTGAAGTTTCCATCCTTATGGAGTTGCTGCAGTAATCTGTTTAAGTATTCCATGGCCAATACAAAAAGATAAGGTGACATAGGATCCCCTTGTCTAATACCCCTCCTAGCATTGAATGGCTTGGTTAAACCACCATTCATTACTAAGGAATATGATACAGAAGAAACACAAGCCATAATCCAATGTGTGAACTTTGCTGGGAAGCCCATATCAGTGAGAATTTGTTTCAAGAAAGTCCATTCTAAGGTATCATATGCCTTTCTCAAATCAACCTTAAGAACACATCTAGGTGAGATACCTTTTCTAGAGTACCCCTTAAATATTTCATGGCTTAACAGAATGTTATCAACAATACATCTTCCTTCAATAAAGGCTGATTGAGCAGGCCCCACTAATTCCCCAATGACATCCTTCATCCTTCTAGTAAGTACCTTGGATATAATCTTGTATATTATAGTGCAACAGGCAATAGGTCTGTAATCTTTAACAGTAGAGGGTGATCTAACTTTTGGAACAAGAGCTATGGCTGTTGTATTGATCATTAGGGCAGTTCACATGTAGAGAAGAAATCTTTAGTAGCAGAAAGAATGTCATCTTTAACCAATTCCCAGTTTTTAGTGAAGAACTCTACTGGAAATCCATCAACCCCTGGGACCTTATCTGTAGGCATATCCTTAATTGCTGCAGTAACTTCCTCCATAGTTACCTCTCTAATGAGTAGTCTTTGTTGATCAAGAGTAAGACATTTCCCTTCCTTCATAATCTGAGAGTTCACACAAGGAAGTTCAGATGCACATTCTCCCATTAAAGAGTGGAACACCTTCAAGAATTCATGTTCCACAGATAAAGGATCAGTTAGTTTCACTCCAGTATCTGTATAGATATATGTAATGTTGTTTTGTCCTTTTCTAATCTTCCATTGAGCATGAACGTATTTTGTATTTGAGTCTCCACATTCAATCCATGTAGCTTTTGACTTCTGCCTCAATACTTTTTCTTCAATATTACTCCATTTCTCAAGTTCCTCAAGTGCCTTCCTTTCCTTATGGATAAGTTCCTGTATGAAAGGACTGTTTTGCAGCTGATTTTGTATGATGTCAAGCTGTTCCCTGGCCTGAATTATATTCTGCTTGTAAGCTGCCATGTATGAAGTGATCTCCTTTAATTGTTGTTTTAGACTCTTCAATTTCTTCCATATCTGCTGCATGGGATTGCCATATCCTTAAATTGTCGGTTTTAAGACTTAGTATTAAATTGAAAGCGATTGTTGGTCAGGCTTTCCTAGCCTTAGGGTTGGGTGCCATCACGATCGGGTTGGGGTCGTGACAACACTGGGTGGTTGTTGTTGTTGTTGTTGTTGAAAATCGGATCACTATTTCACTTTTGGATCTTTGTGTTTGAGAGTTATTAATGTAATTGACTTTCGTCAACCGCCTCTCTCTCTCAGACACACACACACATACATATATATTAGTTTTAAAATTTTTTGTTATTTGTTCAAATTGTTGAATGTAGTTTTCAAATATTGTACAAAAATTGATGAACTATTTGAGTAGGAAAGGAGTTCAAACATAATATAAAAATATATTATAGTTCATACATTAAAATTTTAAAAAAATTTGGAAGAAATTATTGTTACGTTATATTGTTCAATTAAAAAAATATTTTATATTAAGTAAAGTTTTAATTGATTTTAAAGTTCTAAATATTAAATTATAAATTTTACATAATTCAAATAGGAAGAATTGGATTATTTGTCATGATTTGTGAATGACAAAATATAAAATCATGTTATCTACATTATATAACTCAAAAGACGTAAAATCCTAATTTAATACAATTAACATAATTGAAGAAAAACCTAGGGTTAACTAATTTTCATAACTCGGTGAAAATGTGCAATATAATGAAACATCATATTTAGAAGAAATTTCAGTATAATAGTCATGAACGTTAAAAAAAGGAAATAAATATAACTTTGCATTCTCAAATAAGATCAAGATAAGAAGGTGAAGTAGTAATGTGGAACTTGATAGACAAATCGAAGTCACATTTTTAAGTATTTTAAAATCCTCACTATTTTGATTTTTTTCCTAGGTCGTTCATATTTTGATTTTTCCCCTTGCTTTTACTATAAATATGTTGCATTATTCAATAAATGAAAGAATTTATAGTTAAAATAAGGAAAGAATCGATAAGCAATAATTTCAAACTCCTAAATATAAGAAAATAATTTAAATGACTATTTTGTCTAAAGTGAAATTTAATTTTAAAGGATAAAAAGGTGAACGATATTTCGCTAAGGGCTTTCGCGCTTTTAATATAGTTATAGATTATTGCAAGTAATCGGTTATAGCAAGTGGTTGTTTTTTTTTTCAAAATTTATCATGGGCGGAGTTAGGCTGCGGAAGAATGTTTGTCTGAAATCATTCGTGGGAAAATAATTTTTTATGTATATATAATATATATTGAACCCCTTTAATTTCTTTAAATATTTATTTTTATATATTTTGAACTCTGCCATTTGTATTAGGTTTGCTGTTAAAAGTTACTTGTTAATATCGGATAACATAATCTAATTGAGTAAAAAAAAACTTATACACGATTATAAAGAGAATTTATATTCTTTTTCAAATACCTTTTCAAAAAGTGTCCAAACGATTTCTGGTTGTGGTAGAATGAGTCTTCGGAGAAGCAGTACGATTACCTACACACAAAGAGAGACTTGTCAACAACTACACGTAATTATCAATGGATAAATTATTTGCAATTGCAGTAGTATACATATATATATATATATATGGGGTCAAAGGAAGAGATTAAAAGTAATATATAAATGCCACTAACAATAGGTGAATTATTAAGACCTATATAAAATTTGAGATCATTTATTTTTAAATATTTATTTTGAGGCTCGAATAATTTGGATATGTATGGCCTAAGGTTCAAGAAAAGGAAAATACTCCCATCCAAGATTTATAAAATCCAAGATCTCAATCTTACCACTTTAACAAAATCCATAGGAGGAAAATTATTGAAATAAACAAAAAGAGAATCTGTTTTTTTTTTGTGGAATTTATTTGTCAAAATTTTTTGGTGACACATTCATTTGCCTTTGACATTCATAATATATCACAGAAGCACACACACATGATGAGAAATGAGGAATCTGGTACAAGTCCTCACGCAAAAAATAAAATAAAAAAAAAATTTTTGTTATGAAATCTCCTATTTAAGGTGAATGTGTATAATTAGAGAGATTCTAGAGTTCTATTCTTCGTAGCTAAATCATCCCCTCCCTATAAATAAAGGGATCTTCTATCATTGTAAATCACCCCTAACAATCTCTAAATATCAATGAGAATAATTCTCTCTCTCTATTCTCTCTATTCTCTCTATTGCTCTTGTTCTTGTATTATTGTTCTTGTCTTTATATTATTTCATAACACGTTATTAGCACGAGACTCTACCGTCTCAAGAATCTTCTTGAGAAAATTAAGGTAAGTATTTTACTTTTCTCTTTCAAATTCTTGGAATTCTATAATTTGATTTTATATACAAACATAGACAACAAAGTTTGATTATAACTCTAATGGAGTGTGTAAGAAATTATAACCACATGAAGTGGTTAAATCTCTATGTCCTGCCATGATTAAATTCATGTATGATTGTGGGCAAAAGATTGAAAATCCGTCCAATTGAATTTGCTCCATTCCCTTTAGAGAATGTGGTAGCAGTATGTGATAAGTCTGAAAGAAGACAAAATTATTACCGTAAAGGTATCAATGGATGTGGACGTGGCAATAGACGAAATTATAATCGTCATTATTGTGATAATGAGAATAATAAAGATTCTCAAAATAATCTTTCACTTTATGAAAGTAATATTTGACATGAGATTGTGTAAAGCACATGATTATGATCCATTCCCTGAAGTGAATGTGATAATTGTAATAGAGCCCGTAAGTATGAACACGCTCTTGATGTAAATTTGTTTTATATCTGACATTATGAAAAGAAAGTTCGTTGCCCTTGAAATTTCGGGCAAGAACTATATGACATGGGTGTTGGATGCTGAAATCCACTTAGATGCTATGGGTCTTGGAGACGCCATTAAAGACAGAAATAATGCATCCACCCAAAACTATGCTAAGGCCTTGATTTTCTTACGCCATCACCTTGATGAAGGTTTGAAACTATGCTAAGGCCTTGATTTTCTTGCGCCATCACCTTGATGAAGGTTTGAAAATTGAATATATCACAGTCAAAGATTCACCTATCTTGTGAGATGGCTTAAAGAAGAGATATGACAACCTGAAGTTGGTCACTCTGCCACAAGCACGATACGATAAGAATCCAAAAGCAAATAGTTTATAAATTATATATTATCGCTGCGGTGGAAACGGGCAATGGTCAAAGGCTTGCCGTATACCATGACATTTGGTTGACCTTTATCAAGCATCTCGAAAGAGTAAACGCCCTGAAACGAATTTTGTCTCTGACGACAACTTTGACATCACCCATTTGGATGTGGCAGACTTCTTTGAGCAACCCAAGGGGAACCACCTAATCGGTGATGGATCCGTGATGAAAGAAGATGGAGCTGTTTGATTTTATTTTACTTGTTTGTATTAGTGAATGAATAAACTAATAGCCATTAGTATTAGCTCGTATTAGTTAGTTCATGATATAATGTTAGTATTAGTTCTTTAGAATGTATCAATATGCTCAAATATCAATAATATTTTTACTTTCCAGTAGAGGTAATCGACTAACCTGAAAAACTAGTTGGTTATCTCATATTTCGCATAAAAACTGCAAAACAATCAATTGTCAATGATCAACAATCGGTTGTCTTTAAAACAGTGTGATCTAGAATTTTTCAAAAATCATCCACAATCGATTGTCTATGTCTAACAATCGATTGTCGTTAGACAGTGTAATCTGGAATTTTTCAAAAATCATCCACAATCGATTGTCTATGTCTAACAATCGATTGTCGTTAGACAGTGTGATCCGGAATTTTTCAAAATTAATCAATAATCGATTGTCAATGTTAAACAATCGATTGTGTGTGAAAAATGCTTAAACTGAAAATTTTCAAGCTGCATAGTAATCGATTATAGATAACATATCTGATTTTGTTAGTCAACTGTTAGCAGCAGATTTTGAAAATATTATGTGACACAAACGAATTGAACTTTTTTATTCTCATGTTCGTGTATTTCTTTTGTATGTCAAACCATGGGAATTAAATTGATTGAAGGCTCCTGAAGAGCAATTGTAACTCTGCCCAAAGGCACGATGTTTATCATAGAGAATGCAATATTCTCCTCCAAGTCTAAGAAGAACTTGTTGAGTTTTAATGATATCAATCGCAATGTTCTCCTCCAAGTCTAAAAGGAACTTGTTGAGTTTTAAAGATATCATTCAAAATGGATATCATATTGAGACAATAGATGAGAATAATCTTGAATTCTTCATGAAAACGAGGCTGCCCATTTCGGTTTGGGTTCACGCCATTTTGCATGCAGCAATACTAGTTCGTCGGCTGCCCACTTCGGTTTGGGGTCACGCCATTTTGCATGCAGCAATACTAGTTCGTCGGCTGCCCACTTTGGTTTGGGGTCACGCCATTTTGCATGCAGCAATACTAGTTCGTCGGCTGCCCACTTCGGTTTGGGGACACGCCATTTTGCATACAGCAATGCTAGTTCGTCTCTGACTGACGAATTGACACAAATATTCCCCGTTGCAATTGGTTTTGGGTTATGGACCCAATATATCCCATTTAAGAATCTTTGGATGCGCAGTATATGTGCCTGTAGCACCGCCATCCCGCACCAAAATGGGTCTGCAAAGAAGGTTAGGAATATATGTTGAGGTTGAATCGCCCTCCATTATTCGCTACCTCGAAACATTGACAGGAGATTTGTTCACTGCACGATTTGCAGACTGTCAATTTGATGAGACACTTTTCCCAAAATTAGGGGGAGAAGTTGGTGAAACCAAACGGGAAATTTTGTGGAAAAATGCATCATTATCTCATCTTGATCCACATACCTCTATTTGTGAAAGAGGCACAAAAGATTATCCATTTGCAAAGAATAGCAAATCAAATGCCTGACGCATTTATAGATTTGAAAAGGATAACAAAATCACATATCCCCGAAGTGAATGTGACAACATCTGATTCACGAATACATATTCATTATTGGAAGAATATGAACATGAAATTGGTATTAAATATACCACACTCACCCCTAGAAGGAGGTTTGAGATGATACCACACTCACCCCTAGAAGGAGGTTTGAGATGATATATGGCATGAATGATCGTTGGTCACGTACCTATTGTACGCCAAAGTATTTTGGAAATATGACTATTAAAGGACAACGATAATGCAAGAAACATATCTTGCATATAAGTTTGACATGACCATAATGGTATAACTTTCTCTTTAAGAAAGATATTTACCACATGGATGTTGATGAATCTGTGGTAGTACAAAATTAATTGAGAGCTCTAGAAGAGTCAATTATTACTATGTTGGAGAAACACAATTGAGTATTGTGCTGTAGTAAGTCTCAAAGAAACTTATTCAATTTCCAAAGTACTCGCAAAAGCGATTGATTATATTGAGACTATAAATAAAGGAAGGCTTTGATATCTCCTATTACTACAACTTGTAGCGGGGTAATTTGCATATGAAAAGCTACCTGCTTTGTTCTCCAGTTTGTACTACACAAAAGAAAGAATGCCACAATAAAGTGGATATCTATTGGTATAAAAACCCATGTCATAATAAACCTGAAGTTTATTGATAAGTGCACATGTCATGGTGTAAATTTGAAGTTTACCAATATTGATAATTTGTTCAGTTAGCATTCGTATTAGCCATCTCATTTTAAGTATGATGTGCAAATTCACACAGGTGAATATCAAAGAACTAGAAAGTTCTTTACGAATTCTCTTGTATCACTTGTTCTCATTAATGAACTGACCAACTAAAGAGTTCGGGTTGAAGCCCATAAATTCTGGAAATATCAAAGGTGAATATGGGCCCATTCACCTGCCATGTATACCACATATGATGCATCTATGATATGGTTACATGCGAAATTGTTATTAACCCGCAGCATGGCCGGTGCTTGCGAGGTAAATTGCTCAGTAATCTAACTTCGAGCATAATTTCCAGATTTTCTACTCAAGATAGTTCATCTTGATAAGTTGGTTTATATCAAAATTGGTTTAGCAAGATAATTATTGAGTGCTTCCACTTAATAGCTAAACTGTTTCTTATGAGAACAAAGTTATATATATCAGTTTGATATACGTTGTATACGAGAGTATATTATATTCTCCCCTCACAAGTGGTTCAGGGTCAGGAACCAAATAATTTCATCTTATTATTAATGCGCCGTGTATATTGACATGATAATGCACAAAGATGATTTCCCAAAGTTGAGGAAACAAGTTAGCTTTTCTAACATGAGGGGGAGACATGATAAACACTTGAGAAAAGGTTACATGGGATGAATTATCATTTGTATATGTACATCCCCGAATATCATGATATGAACCTGAAGTTCATAAAAGGGATAACTCAATTGCACCATATTACAAAGCATGCTATACGCATTTGCTGACCCAAAGAAAGTAACTAAATGGAAGAGATACAATTCAAGAAGAATTGATTCCATATGAAAGACATGTAGTTTTGAACCTATAGTTCAAATGCTTGAAAGTATAAAGTCAAAGGTATGTATAATCAGTTTTCGATATCTTTTTTGTTTAGCATGACGTGAAAACTTGATATGCATCTAAAGTCTATTATGTGACTTACATGACTTAACTTGAAAGATTTAAGTTGCTTGAAGCATATGCAATTCTTGGTCCTGAAGTACCACATCCTAAGTACAATTTGTGTACATATGTATCTTGCTATAACTATAAGCATGATGGCATTAAGAATGCATCTATGTAGATATTGAAGAGTTATTCCACGACATTATATGAAGATGTTCATATCTATCAAGAATGATGATTTCAAGGTGCGGAATATTTATTCAAGTCAATATGGTTGATTTGTCAAACGTCTACCAAAGATCGTTTTGAAGATGATGCACAAGATTGGAATGCAAATGCTCAAGGATATAAATTGATGTTCTTATTAGGGGGAGTTAATGCGCGTTGCACTCTTTTTCCCTTACAAGGTTTTGTCCCACTGGGTTTTCCTTGCGAGGTTTTTAACGAGGCAACCAATAGGCGCATATTCAAACATGTGTACTCTTTTTCCTTTCTTTAATTTTTCCCATTGGGTTTTGGTTTTAAGGTTTTAACGAGGCACAATGTTGAATAGACATTCAAGGGGGAGTGTTATGAAATCTCCTATTTAAGGTGAATGTCTATAATTAGAGAGATTCTAGAGTTCTATTGTTGGTAGCTAAATCATCCCCTCCCTATAAATAAAGGGATCTTCTACCATTGTAAATCACCCCTAACAATCTCTAAATATCAATGAGAATAATTCTCTCTCTCTATTCTCTCTATTGCTCTTGTTCTTGTATTATTGTTCTTGTCTTTATATTATTTCATAACACTTTTTTAATTAAGAAGAAGAAGAAGAGGAGACAAACATGCTTTTAAACCTCCATTTTTCCAATTTATGATTGGAGAGTAGAGAGTGGAGACACTTCTATGCGCAAGATATCAACCAGTCAAATAAGGAAAATAATTAAGAATCTAAGAGGACTATTCTTTCGAGTCAAATGAAATTTCTGCACATGGAAAAAGAAAAAGGAAATATAAAATTTTTGCACAAGGAAAAACAAAAGCAAATATATAAAAACAGAAACGGATCTAAAGGTGTGAGTATGGGTTCATGGAAAGCCTGTAGCTTTTGGCTAGATCCCTTATTTGTATTAAGAAAATTATTCAATGTATAAAAATATTTAGCTTAGAAATTCATTTCTAATAATGTGTTAATTTAAAGTCGATATAGGAACCCATAAACTTAAAATTCTGAATCTGCATTTGCATATAAATAGTAGCAGTGCTCATTGTATATACACCACCCTAATAAATGTTGCAAATATATAGACCAAAAGCTAATTAAAAATACTTAAAATACGATATCTCATTGGAAATCGTTAGATATGTAAATAAGTTATGATAATTCGTGTGTATGGATCCAGAAATTATAAGGTATCATAAATTAAAAGCATTAACGATATTTTTAAGAATTATGGTAATAGGGATAAGATTTATTTATCATAATTAATGTTTCGAGTTTGAACTATATAAATAAAATTTAATATACGAATATCGAATTTCGAGTGAAAATAAAAATGATGCATGCGGAACTTGCATCCCAGTAAGCTTCCACGATGATTGAAGGAATAAAGAGCAAACAAGCACCATGCAGGAAGCCTTCTGGTCACCATCTGTGATTTCACACTTCACAACATTACTCGATTTGTTTTAAACGGCATATTTAATGTTGTTATTGTTTTTGTCTTCATTATTTTCAATTCCTCACAATTGTTTTTATTCTCAAACCTCCTTTTAAATATTTTCCTTAACCGATGATTTATTAAAAATAATATTTTTATAAAATAAGCGTAAAGTCCACACATTATCCCTTTTTAGATCCTACTAATAAAAATACACTAAATATATTTTTTTTCCTGAAACGACGAAGACCCTAATGGAATCTTATTAGAAGCATAAGGTAGTCATGATATATTGCAAAAAAGTGTACATCCTTGTTTGTATCTTAATAAAAGTCGTTATTTCTGCTGAAAACCTTCTATGCACACTCCCTTTCTTTCATTCTTTTTTAAATTTTATTATTTTCTAATTAAACTCATGTAATATTTTCTTTATCGGGATGTAGTTAACATTATAAGCTATTATATACTTATGTAGATACAACAAATTGAATTTCATTAATTTTTAATGTAGTCTAATCTCATTAATCTTCAGTGTACGTAGTTTATTTGCGAGGAATTTTATCTTTCACATAACATAATCATATAGATTTCGAGATACAGTTTTTGTCATCAATCATGAAGAGGAGGTTGTGTCAACCTATATACTTCATAAAATCTTTCCCTTTGAGCTAACTTTAATTTGACGAAATTAAATCGAACATGATAAAATGACTAATTAAGTCTCACTAATTTTTCTTACTAGTTAAATCTTTTTTACTTAATTACATTGAAAAAAATTAAAAAATTAATCTTTTTGATAGAGTGCAAGAAGCTCTAAAGTGTCAATAGCATGATCTTAAAACTTAAATAATAGCCCCCCCCCCCCCCCCCACTCTACGTGTCATTTTATGCACATTTCGTACGTATATATTTATATCCCATCCTTTTTAGTACATCATATTATTATCCCTCATTCTATATTTCTCACACCCACAAGCCAAACCATTCTCCTACCAAAAAAAAAAACCTCCTCTCGTTTCTCTCTTTGTTTCCACCGGCGCCGTCCTCATTTCTCTCCTTTGAACCCATAATTCTTGCGCATATAGCACCATCTCAGGGCGAAGTGTTTATTTTTTCAGTCCTCTGTTCTGTAATGGCAACGGCACCGGTCAAGTCACAGCCACTGCATTATTTCTCTTTACCCCAGTTGAAATGGGGCCAAAAAAGTCACACTAACACCAATCACCGCTTCCGCCGCCGTGAGTCTCCTTCGTCTACAGCCGATAACCACCTCAACCCACCCCAACCCGCCGACTTGAACGGTGGTTCTGACTCCGACAAGCTACCAGTAGAAGAACAAAAACAAGAAGAACATGTAGAAGAAGAAGAAGAAGAAGAAGGGCTAAAAGAGGAAAAAGTGTTGTGGAATTTAAGGCCAAGAAAGAGTGTAATGAAGGTGGGGTTAGAGGCTGAAACGTCGCCGTTAAAGAAGAACGTTGAAATGGAAGTTGAAAGCAGTAATCATATAAGGTCGCAGAGGGTGAGAGATAATAACATGGATAATGGGCATGGATTCGGGTCGGGTAAGAAAGAGAAAAAGAAAAAGTTATGGATCTCGTTGTCAAGGGAAGAGATAGAGGAAGACGTGTATTCTATGACTGGGTCAAGACCCGCTAGGAGGCCCAAGAAACGATCCAAGACAATTCAAAAACAACTCGATGTATGAAAAAAGCTAGCATCTTTTTGATTTTTTTTAATCCTTTTCTTTCTTTTTTTGTTCTTATGGTCTGCTTGGTGTGTTTGTTTATTTGCAGAATGTTTTCCCTGGAATGTATCTAGTAGGTCTTACGGCTGATTCGTTCAGAGTTAATGATACTACGGTATAGGCTCAGCTCACTTTCTATGTCTGTTTTTCTTTCAAGCAATTACCTCCTCAGAATTTATGTGGCATACTTTCTTTTTTAGTATGTCACGGAAAATGTCATACTTCCTTGTTTAGAAGTAATTTAATGTTAAACTTTCTATTTTATCCGTAATGAGATGAGTTTTATCCACAAATGTGAAACGTATATGACTTATTTTAGATCACAAGTTCAAAAGTCTCTCTTTTTCAAACTCTTGAGCCCAATCAAACGTCCCCCGCATAAATTGGGACGGAGGGAGTATTATCTTTGGCAAATGTGATGCTTTATATGATGTTAAGATAGAATTGAAAATTGCATGTTTGTTGCAGAAGTAGATATGGCATTGCTGGTGTATCCAAACTTTTCCTTCTCTGGCAAAAGGTCTGGCCTTTCTCATGTTGAGTGTTTGTGCTTTTGATGGTTCTCTATTATGTTTTGATTTGTTTTATAGTGTTTTATGGGCTTAATATTATGGATTGCAGATTTTGCAAGGATTTAGAGCTTGAGCATTGCTGCATTCATGCCTCAATTTTGGAGGTATAATGTATTGAATTATGTAGAAGCAATAGGATAGCATCTTGGGATTGTATCTAGTGTTCGTCTAGTTTATTTCAGTTTAAACTATATGGGTATATTTTGAAAGATTTTGGTTGCAATAGTGTAACCTAATGTATGTAAAGACTAGAATTTTAGATATGGACGGACAGAATTTGTTACTTTCTATTGTTATTTGATTTCCGTCATAATGTGGCTTGACAGGCTTCCAGACTCTGTTTGGGGGCAGGGGTCATTATTAGTTTGCAAACTGATTCTGTTTCGCGAATGTCAGTGGATATTCTTCTTGCTTTCCTATATTGGGGAGGAGATTTCCAGTTTATCTGGAGCTACAGATGACAACGGGGGAACAATTTATGTGCTTTCTGAAAATACTTCTTGATTATACATGAGTCATGGTTAAGACTTAGGATAACTTTCGAGCCAGTAACTGAACTGTGCTAGGGAAGTTATTTTCTTTGGATATTGCAAAAGAAAACCGAGTATTAAGCTTTATCAGAAAATAGCATGTAAATTAATGTTGCCTTGAGATGTTTCATGTCCTCCAAAGAGTGATTTACATACTAGTTTTTGCTCTCGTAACGAAGTTTTGTGGCAGTCATATGATAGAAATGTACAGAATTCATAGGGATCATGAAACTAGAAAGTTTGTTTATAGATTATCGAAGTGCAATATTTGGTCTGAGTGACGTTTATACTAGCATGCTGTGTTCTATACAATGTGCAGTGAAATTTTGCCATATATTTTTCAAAGACTTAATGCATCTTGGCATAATATTGGTGGAGTGTTCTAAACTCTACTTTCAGACAGTCTTACGTATTATCATAAAGTGTCGAAAATGCTACTTTGTATCTTGGCTAATTTATGGTTTTTAAGCACTCCTTATCCATGATTTCAATGAGGAATTATTTCCTTATGATCTAGCAGGATTAGTAAACTTCATCTCCTTTTGGTTATTGAAATTAAATGCATCATACTTCTGTGACGGGGAAGTACTGGATTTCTTTTTTCCAACTTAGTCTATATTGATTTATCGGGTAAAATATGTCAGTCAAACTTGAGTATAGAATGTGTGTTTATTCAAGTATACCAGTTTTGGTTAGTCGATTAGAACTAGCATGACCAGGAAAGGAAAAATGAAGAAGATCATCCATTTATTCTGTTACTGGCTCTGACGAGTAATCTCCTGCTCTTCGAGAATATTTCCTAATCGGAAGATTCGCCCAGCCTGTTCCTGCATAAGAGCAAGGTAAGAGATTTAACTTTTATTTAGAAAGCAAAATCTTCCAATTTGGTGTAAAAAAAAGTAGGATGAAGCAAACAATGAAGGATTACACAACAGCTTCTGTAGTATCAGCAATTCTGCCTTCCCCAATCAGCTTTCTTTCCTCTTTGCAGTCTCACTTATTAAAAAAGTGCATGCACTTAGATTCTTGCTATTAAGAACAAATTATCCCTTTACTATCATTGTACTTCACCAGACCATCACTGCTTGATATAGCAGCAGCATCTGCATATATCTGTGCCCTCCCCTCAACCACCCGCGTCAGAATACATACTAATTTGTAATAGAGGAATAGAAATGGTAGTTTTTAGTTACATCTCTATGGAGGTCAAGTGTATGATTTTGTATACAAAATGTAGACAAAAACATACATATAACTCATAAATAGAATTATTGGAAATTTATATTATAGGTAAGAGGTGTGTTCTCACTTCCCTCCGCTGATGTATTGTTCACTTCCCTCCTCCTTTGGCTGTATGAGCTTTTGACTCTTCTTCCTCCTAAGCATGGTCAGAGGCGTGTTCTCTTGACCTTTTCATTGAAGATATATATATATATATATATATATATATATATATATATATATATTTGTTTTCCCATAAAAGGACAAAGGAATGCATGATCCGGAGGATAAAGGAATGTATGATCCCACAGGAATATATACTTACTCTTGATACTCCCCTTACTCTTAAATGGGTGTTCTTGACACCTTGTATGTAGTTTCAAGCTGTTTTTGTGTCTCCTTTGACATTCATTCCCTCTATAAATGAGACTCTTTTTACTACTTATGGTGTTTCCGATAGATCCTCGGAAACAGCCTCTCTATCTTTGTAAGGTAGTAGGGTAAGGAATACGCTCATTTTTCCAACGAGTGATGGATGACAGTTTTAGTTAGGGAACCTATTTATTTTCTTGTCAGTTGATGTATGAAAGGCTTACCTTTGTTGGCGCAAGGTCTGGATTATAGATGAGATTTCTTAGTAGAAAGGCAATCCAATGCACTAAGCTTTGCTATGCATATGACTTCTTTGATCATGGCGGTAACTCTGTTAGCGCGTCAAAGTTCCATCTCAAAAAAAGTAAATGGAGTAAAGAAAGAAAATAGCTTAAAATACCCCCACTCCCTCCCCTCCATGTATATATATCTATTAGACAACTCAGACATTCTTTTCTCTAGTTTAAAACTACGGTTAAGGGTCAGATTTGCCCTTGTACTATTCAAAATAAGCTACATTTACCCTCTGTTTGCATTCTTTAACAAATATACCCCCACCGTTACACTTTCGGGCCACATTTACCCTTTCACCGTTAAAACTTGTTTCCTCAATTTTTTTAAACACGTGGCATTCTCTCATTGGTTCATATTAACCCACCCATTGAAGTCTTGCCACCCGACCGATCCGAAGCCAAATAACCCGCCCATGAATAATACAAGGGCAAATCTAGGGTTTTGGCTTCAAACGACCATTGTCGATGTCCCAAACAGACCCCTCATCTTCGTCCACCCACGACCACCCTCCTGCCCAGTCGTTCCAGCCCCCTTCCCCGTCGTCAACGAACCAGACCCCAGCCAACAACCAAACAGTCCCGCCTTCAGCTCATCGTCCAGCCACCCCTCACCATCTCCTCACGTCCATCGAACCACAAGCTGTCCGTCGTCAACCACCCAGCAACATCTGACCACGCTGGACGTCGACACCAGCTGCTGCCCAGCCATTCGAGGTCTATTCCCTCGAGGTCTTTTTTCGCAATCTGGTTGTTGATTAATCCGGCGAGCTGCTAAAGCTCGTTTTCCAGCGAGCTACTGGAGAAAGAAGACGAAGTGAGCAGCAGCTGCTCTTGATGTGTGTTGTCCGGCAGTGAAGTCGTTTGGACGAGGGGGTCGACGCTACTGGTTTGGTCGAGCACTTGAGTGATTCGAGCAGCCTAGTATGAAGGATTGCAAAATTGAAGCAGTTGACTGGTACCATACAAAATTGATGGTGCTAAGCTGATGTCATCATCAAGATGAGCATTTTTGTTTCAATAATTTGGATTTGTCAGGGTAGGGCTCCTGAAAATTGTATGGTGTATAAAGAAATGGGGTCGGGGCGGGTTTAAAAAATAGAATGGGTGGGTTAATATGAACCAATGAGAGAATGCCACGTGTTTAAAAAAATTGAGGAAACAAGTTTTAACGGTGGAAGGGTAAATGTGGCCCGAAAGTGTAACGGTGGGGGTATATTTGTTAAAGAATGCAAACGGAGGGTAAATGTAGCTTATTTTGAATAGTACAAGGGCAAATCTGACCCTTAACCGTTAAAACTATCATTGTATGCAGCGTGTTGAAGTATGCTTGGAAACGATGTAATTAGCTGGACCTAAGGTAACGTAATTGCAAGGGGAAAATGTTCATCTGCATACAGTGCTGGCGCCTACTTCATTGATTTTCTTTTATTTTTCACAGTATTGAATATATTTTCATGAAAAATTGCGATAGGTTGATGCTCAGTGAGTAGACTAGGAGTGGTAAACGGACGGGTTAGGTCGGATATGGTTCGAGTCGAAAACGGGTAATGAAAATTGGATAAATTATCCAACCAGACCTATATTTAATACGAATTTAAAAACGGGTTAACCGGGCGGATAATATGGGTATTTATATTATCCATGACTTCTTGTATATGATCACTTTTGGGAGAAATTTTAGTCTCCCTAATTTGAGGAACCCCAAATTTGAGATTTTACATATATAAAAGTTAGATCCATTGGTTACCCATTAGTTATTCATTTTCTAAATAGATAATATGATTCTTATCCATATGTGATCTGTCTTTAAAAAGTTCATTATAACTCATTTTTTAGTGAATAATATAAATAGTTAACTGTTTTCTTTTAACTATTTTGACACCCCTAGAGTAGACTATGACATCGTGAATTTTCTAAATTCAGGACCATCGCCGTATTGATTGGGATTAGAGAGGAATTGCTACAGATCATTAGTACAGTTGAATTTCTTTGAGATTAAGATGTAGTAGTAGATTGATTAATACATTGACCTTTTTTTCTCATGCTTCAAACGTCTTGTGATCGTTTCTCTTTTCGTGTCTCAAAATATTATGTAGGAACGTCTCTTAAATGAAACTGTAGCCAAATAATACATTATTTGCCCACTTTGTTTATGCGAGGTTAGGTACTCCTTTTGCTTCAAAAGGTTTGGAAGTCCGGTTTAACTAAACACAATGAAAAGAATAGAGAGATCGAGCTAACATCATTGAATTAAACCAGCAAATTTGTAACGTAGAATAAACTGTGTTATAATTTAAAATAGAAAGTCGAATGAATTGAATTACGAATTGCAATTTACTAACTTTTTTGTTTATATAATATAACAACAACAAACCCAAAATCCTTAGTCCTTCGGAACGGTCCAGTTGGTTTGGAGGGGGTTATGCATGATGATGACTTGGGATCGATCCACCCTCAATATCTTTTGAGTCTGAGTCTGTCGCACAGAGCTTGTCTTGTGCAGTTCACATACCCTGTGTGGTTTGCAGGCTATTACACAGTGGAGGATACCCAGTGTGCATTGAGTGTTCATCCGAAGGGCAAAGGCTATGGCAGACTGTAGCGGCTGCGGGTTTTCTCGGGGTTCTTAAAAAAATAGCAGAATCCCAACAACAACAACAAAAATAAAAAAACAGTAAAATTCCATAAGTGAGGTCTGGGGAGGGTAATGTGAACGCCGACGTCATCCATACCCGATGGGTAAAGAGGTTGTTTCAATAATAATTTTGGTTATTTAGCACTTGAACTAAAAAAAGGTTTTGATCTTTGTTTTGCTTCTAGGATAGCTGTAGGTCAATTGTTTTTGGCTCTTTACAAACTTATTTTTAATTTTATGATCCTACCTCTCTTTTTTTAAACATATAGGAGATTAATTTTTACACATAAAAGATCTAAAAAGATTATTTTCTTAAATTTAAAATTGTAAAGGAGCATGATGTACAAATAGCACGGATAATTTATGAGAGCGTCTTTGATTGATATTTGTCACGTTAAACTTACCAAAGTGATGTTTTAACTTCAATACCACATAAGAGGGAGAGATTTGTGTGGTGTCCAATTTTTCGCTTAAACTGATTACGGAAGGACATGGTTCTTCTAAGTGTTCCTTAACCTACTATTCCAAAAATAGTAAATGCAGAAAGTAAAGAACACAAGTATTTTATGTGGAAAACACTTGGCTCAAAAGGTGAAAAACCACGACCTATTTTCCAGTAGGATTTTTCCAAACTCTTCACTAAATCACTGAGCCAAAAATTGCATTTACAAAATATTTTTGTAAACCTAGGATTAACTCTAGTCCCGTTGTAGCAAACAACCTCTAACTATTGTGACAACTTCAAGTTAACTCTAACTTGAATATTCTGGGTACCTATTACAATTGCCTCTAGGTAAAGTTGAAAGGTACAATATGTAAACACCTACTACAATTAAACTAGAGTAAAAGACGGACACTTGGAACTGTTTCTTCAATCTGGTTCATGTAGATTCAGGTTTGCACACTTGAATCACACAAGCTGCTTGCAAAACGCCATGCTATTTTGCTCTCAATTCATATTTAACTTCTCCGTTTGTGCATTACCTATAAAGTGAGAACATACTTCAACATATAGAGTTAATAGATTAAGAAATAACTAGAGTTCTAATGCTACTCTTCCTTGGTGGAAGAGTTCTAGTTGACTCAACTTCTAAGTCCTTCCCTATCTTGGATAGTTTTTAGTTTATGTGAGTCCGCCAAACTTAGAGTACCTAGTCCTCTATGAGAATGCTACGTAGAATGCAGTAAAGACTGAATGTAAAGAAGGCAAGAGATTTTCTATGTAAAAAAATTCCACACAAGGGGATAAAAAACCACGACCTACTCTTGTAGGCTTTTAACTATGCTAACTTGTAATCTACCTATTACAAGCCACTTTCCAAACACCCATTGCAAAGACTTCAAACTAACTTGTGATACAACTACCACAAGCCACTCTATAACTCTCCTAGTTACAGAGGATTTAACTTATGACTATCCCTAGTCATAACATAAACTCTAAAGTTTACGGATTTGGTTTGTTCCTAAGACAATACTTCTAAGAAAGCAAACTAGGAGTTACAATGTCGAACAATTAATAAGATTACAACTTAACTGTGGATGTACATAAAACTCGTTTAGAAGTTGATCCTTAGTGGAGTTGTCTTCTTGTTCTTGACACACCAGTAACTTCAATGTCGAATGAATGCTTTTGCTTCTTAAGAGAATATCACTGAATGCACAAAGAATGGTGTGTGTTGCACCAGGTTATTTTATCACAAAAGATAGCACAATGGATAGTGATGTCAACTCTTGGTGTATGCTTCTTCCCAATGAGAAGTGATTGATGTACTGTCTGCACAACTACTTCTGGGTAGTTGCCTTCTAGCTGGATAGTGGACTTTGTACTTTTGTCAGGACACACCACCGGACCAGGTCCTAGTTATGTTCCTCTTCTGTGATAATTGTCAGATGGTCAGTTTCTTCTGCTACGTTCCAGCTGTGTACTTGACTTGTACTTCTGTTAGACAACCCTAAGGGAGCAGGTCCCTATTGTGTTCCTCCTTATATTGATTACGTACATCCATTGACTTGTTTGTGTCAGAGAACCCTAAGTGACTAGTTCACCATGTCCCCATTGTGTTCCTCCCTGTGGTCGTTCATCCATTTCCTGATAAGTTCACATGAAATGTATCATATGGGACAGGTTCTCTATCTGGTTCTTCACGACAAGTTTGTTAAATCATCAAAACATGAGAAGCATAAGGCTAAGATATTAAGAACCCATCAAAATCCCTCTTTTTGATGATGACAAACTTATACATGGTGCTTAGAACAGAATTAACTAGATGAGATGCCAGTTCCCCCTTAATCTTAGATCTCCCTCCTCGTGATTTTTAGTTCCACCTCAATCTCAGACTTGATTTTTTCCTGATCATAGCAAGTATATTACCCCTCCCCCCCAAAGCAATATTAGCCCCTTAAGCTATTTCCCCCTCAACCTCTATTACCCCCATCAACCTCCCACTTCTTTTGCCCCTTTTGGCATCATTAAAAAGAACAGCTAACTCATGCCGCATATGTGCACATAACATGACAGAAAGAGAAGCCAGAGGAACACAATATTGTACAGGCAACAAAATGGGAGCTGTTTCATTATTGTTTGCATTGGACTGAGCAAGTCAGGAGCAGTAATGGTTAACTTCAACATGCCATCACAAAAACAAGTAAGCAAAAGTAAAATAGCAGCCACAGAACGAAGAGGATCCTAGGGAACACTAAAGGAATGAGGCTTGGAGGAAGAGACAATAATGGTTTTGAAAACCAGGTCCAGTCTAGTGTTTGCAGCTAATTGTCCCTCAAGTAATTGAGCCCGAAGTCTCTCATTTTCCTTTCTCAGTCGGGAAACCTTCTCATCAACATAATCATGTCCTTTAGCTGCTTGGCTAAGCTGAGTTTCCAGTATGGCATTTCGAGACTTCAGCCTTCTTATTTTCCTCATAGGCTACATTTTGAGCATTTTATTAGCTGAGAAATAGTCGAGATGATTCCACCAACTTTTTCTATACATTCACCTTCTTCTAGAGTGGTCTTAGATAAGGTATGCTTGTGCGTTCCCACTCTGGGATTTCCCAAGGGGACCTTATAGAATCTGAACACTTGATTGAGGAAAACCCATAAGGTAACCCATGATTTTCACCCTTAAAATTTTCCAACTTCTGCATATGATCTATCATGATAGCTGGAAAATTGGTTGGTACAAAATATCAAGCGCTTCCATTAGAACCAAATTTGATTTGTATAAATGGAACACCTCTCAGAGCGGTGTAAGAGTACTTTATATACTAGTTCAAAGAGAAGTTGGTACTCAAGAAGAAATACCTTCTTATGGACCTGTTCCCCCTGTTGAATAGCTTCCTCTTTCATGATAGCTCTCCGAAAGTTTATTCCAAAGATATCCTTAACTGAGGACCCGCCTTCACACAGAATTTTGAGAACCTTTCCCAATTTTGGCTCGTCGAGTACTATGTCCACTCCATTTACAAGCGCACAGATGTGATCCCCCTCGACAGTGAAAAGAGATGCATAGAAGGTTTGTACTGCATCTTCGTACACTAGAGGCATGCTCCCCTCAAACAGATGTTCCCATTGTTGAAATTCCACAATCTCCAGAACTTGTCTCATGCCTGCTATCTCCAAAATTGCTGGATCAAATGTTTGACCCCACAACACTTTTTGAGTTCTCAATCTCTGCTGCCACAGAAAACCATCACAGGTTATGGACCTTGTTGAACCAGGTTCTTTAACAGTTTCCCCTTTTTGTTTCCTAGACCCTTCACCAGATTTTTCTTTCCATCTTGTTGTCCCCACAGTATTGTCTTTAGACACGATCTCAATTTGACTCTGTTTAGGCTTGTTGTCGTACTTCATGGATGACCATTTCTGTTTCTCAATAGTTTCTTTAATTTTCATAGATTGTTGTACTGAGGAACCAAGTTCCCTAGATGTAACTTTGTCTGTCTGGTTTACTGACACACTCTTGATGAAATCCTTTGGATTCTTTTCCCTCTTTTTCCTTGTCTTGACACTCCTCTTACTTTTCTGCAATAAGGATTCAAAACTCTCTTGTTGTAGTGACCTGGTAGTGTAAGATTTATAGGAAGACTCTAAGGGCTTGGAGTGAACAGAGGTGCATGAGTGAGTTTGCATGGGAGAGAATCAGGTTCATCAGAAGGCTTTTCTGAGAGTATCTCATGAGCCAATGACTCGAGGAGTGTTTTGGTTCTTACATCTCCTAGGAATGGAATTTCTTCCCCTGGTAATTAGAAGAGAGATATGATCCTTCATTTATTAAACTCTCAGCAGCTATAGCCATGATGTTATGAGCCGCTTCCTTTTCTGACGACTCCTTGAGAGTCACTGAGTCCAACATAGAGGAGTTCAGATACTGATCAGGATCATTCTCAGGGGCTTCTAACACTCGAGAAGTAAAACCTCCTGTGTGGTCTTTGATGAGATTTTAGGATTGAATAGACATAGGATTTGCAAAGTATGGTAAACATGATTTATCAAAAATGGAAAAACTATAGGAGTGGAGGATAGGTGGTAGAAGGCATGAAATAATGAAGTTCTGGAGATGATTTCAAGTATAATGACAAAGTGGGGGCAGTGTTAATGGTGGAAAAATGAGACGATTGCTCGATCGCCATTAGATGAGAACTGAGTAGAGAGAGAAACAGAGAGATAGGGAGAAGATCTTGGCTACACAAAGGAGATGAAGGTTCATGAATTGTTGTGAGAGAGAAAGAAAGTTTTAATGGAAGAAGGGATAATGATGAGTGGAGAGCGAAATAGGTTTTGAACAGCCCTGAAAATGATGGTAGATTTGTGGGGAAGTGTCATCGTGCAGAGGGGATGAAAGCATTTGAAAGACAAGACATAACACACATACGTTGAAAAGTCAGATGATGTTGCAGTTGATTTACAAATTTATTTGGGCATGCAGAATTAAGCACATTACTGACGTGAGATATAGGAACCTGATGCCAGAACTATCTTTTTTAACACAGTTTTAGCAGCTCCCTTCTCAAAATCCATAGTTGTATCTTTAGCTTCTATGATCGTCATGTGTGTTTACCTACAACGGTATTGATGTGAGTTAGGCTTGGTTAGAAAACACTTTAGCTACCTTTACTTGATGGTGTCTCACATAGCCAACAGATGGAGGATCGGGTTCTTCATGTGTGACCCCTATCTCTACCTTGATTTATCCAGAATATTCTCTAATTGAGGCTTTGATGAGGATATTTGGGGTTTGGTCTCCCGTGCTGCAATGATTTCCACCGATCAATTCCTTCTTCATATTGACCATCAGAGATGATCACCCTTCAATATGTTTGAAATTTTTCTCCGGTTGTTGATGAGGTCATTCCATTTTGCTTCCTTGTCTCCTAGAAGATGAGGCATGAAGCATGACAGGTGCACTTTGGTTTTCCTATTTGAGACAGAAGTTGATTGAAGAAAGAGATATAGAAGTTAATTTGATTTCCCCGCACTTTGTGTTCTGCTATTTGTGCAGTGCCATGAGTTGCATTTTATTCTTCCTTTAGCTTCAGTGGTAGTGGGTGATGTATCAGGTTCTTTGTGAGCCATGGAATGATGTTGCGTTGTATTTTATCAATCTCCTTAATCTTTCTCACTTTATCATACTCCCTATTTGAAGCCTTAGATATTTCCCAAAGATAGAATTGGTTCATCATATTGATCATCACTGTTTCTTTCTTGGCAAGAGAGAGTGTCTTGTGATACTCCATAAGCATCTCCTACCATTTAATGATCTGTTTGTTGGAGACCTTGTGGCCTTGTTTTGTGGATTTTACCCAGAAGGATTACTTCGCTCGTCTTTTTGCATTGAGCTTCCCAAGCTGATCCTTTTTATTGTCAAGAACAAGGCATTTTTTTAATTGGCAGCTCTTGGTGAATTTTGATTTAGGAGGGACTTGGTCTGACACTTGATCTCGTTCTCAAGGTAAAGAGTAATATTCATTCCTTTTGCCCAAAATTTCTTGGCGATTCCATAGGCGATGAGCACGGTCCATGCAGCATTTTCCAGTTTCGATCTTTTTCTCAGCTATGCCATTTTGTTGTGGAATCCTTGGCGTTGATAAATTATGCGTGATCCCTTCTTCCCTTCCTCCATCATTTTTGTGAACTCCTGTCTAGGTGACATTTGAGTTTGGCAGACCACGAGCCAGGTCCGGTTGAGTTTGTTTCTTCGGAGGTGAGAAGTTTGCATATACTACTCCTTCATCCCATGGTTGTGACTTCACTCATCTCATACCGCCAGCTTGTGGAGAATAATGGTTAGCAGGAGTGACTGTTCTTGTTTCCTTTGTTCACTTATTCTACTTGGGGAGTTATCAGATTGGTGACTACACTTTTTAGGTCATTCATATAGTGCTCGTTCCCGCTCAAGCGCCAAAGGAACCTTTCTGCCTTTTTATTCACTGAGAATGTACCTTACTTTCTTCTCAAGGATACATTCCCTCCCTGCAAGTCTTTCAGTGAGAAGAAATTCATGATGTTTTTCAGCTGCGTGCTTTAAGCATCTACTGTCCATAGTCCATCGCAGCCCGTTTCCTCTCACTACTCCCTACTCATGCACATCAAGGGTTAGATAGAGAAACCCAAACTAGTTTGGGTCCCTTGTTACTATAAAAAAGATTAATGAGGGATTTCCTAGTCCACACAAGCAGCATCCACTTTTTGCGAGTGGTACCTGGTCCTTTGCTAGTAGTCACTCTATCAGTAAACACTTTGTTCTTCTGAGCAGAATGAATCCTGACCTGAAAAATTTCTTTAAAATGCCCATTGTTTCCACAGTGGGTACGTAGCCAGTTATCAGGTACAATGACATACTTGTTGTGTGGGTTGTAGGGAGTTTTCTCCCCTTAGAACCAGATGCCCTGTTTGTTCCTACTATTGTTGAGATACTTGGCAGTGACAACATCTGAGGACCAAGTCCACTATAGTGAGACGTTCTTACTTTCTCCAACTCAGCTTGGAGTTGTTGATTCCTCTTGAGTTTACTGCAGAGACTGGTTTTACAACAGTTAAATCCTTTTCAAGAGAGATGTGAGACTCACTAGCTACTTCCTTCCCTTTCCCAAGACTTACATTCCTATGTTTTCTATTGAGTCCCTCAATGGTTTCCTCTAGATTAGTGCATATCACTAGTAGCTCATCTCTTTCCTCTTTAGTAGAGGCAACGTTTTCTTCTAAAGTGTATTTCTCATTGCTAAGACCTTATATAGTTTCTTTTAGATCCAGAACTACTACCATCAGATCGTCTATCTCATTTTCTACATTAGTTATTCTTTCATTCGTGGCCTCCTTCACTTGCTCAATATTAGCTATGGTCTCATTTAAGTTCATTACACAGACCACTAGATCATCTCTAGATTATTCGGCCTCTCCTAGTTATACAGTCAGAATCTCCTTATCATTTACAAGGCTATAATAGGCATCAAGTAGGACATTAGATAAAGACCTTAGCTTCTTAGAGGAATAGGATTTTAGATTTTTCTGAACATCCTGAAGTTTACCTCATCGTCTTCATCTTCTTCATCATCATCATCTGACAGTGCCATCAATGCGAACAATGAATCGTACTTTGTATTTTCAGTTTCCACTGCCATCATGGAACTGTTTTCTGCATCTGATTTCCTTTCGGATTCACTTTATGAGTCACCCAAGCAGCAAGAGCCTTCTTAACAATGTCTGCCACAATTTTTTGATTGAATCTTTTATCTGGAACCATGTTCCTTTTTCCTGCCTTGTCAGGATTTTGCTTGTATTGCTCATGTTTCGCGAGTGGGTAGTCCTTGATGAAATGCCATGACTTTCCACACCTGTGACAGAGATTGTTGTTCCTTGTTTTACTTGAATTGTCGTACTTTGATATGCCACCATTTATTCAAACCATCTTTTGAAACCTCTTAGTAAAATAGTCCATGTCACTATCGTCATCACTTGAATCACAACTTTCACCATTAAGCATCATGTTATTTTCCTTCTTAGGCTCTCTTATTTCACTGTCTTTATTTCTTTTCATCTCGTATGTTTTCAAATTACCAATCAACTCATCCATGTTCAAAGTCTGTAGGTTTTTAGCTTCAGCGATGGCATTTACCTTACATTCCCAAGACCCAAGTACTGAGAATTTTCCTTACACACTTGTTTCTGGGAATGACATCTCTATGTGAGTGAAGCTCAGTTATGATGGGGGTGAATCTGGTGTGCATATCTTGTATGGACTCCTCATCCTTCATCCTAAAGAGCTTATATTCAGTAGTGAACATGTCGATCTTTGACTGTTAGACCTAAGTAGTTCCTTCGTGTGCGGTTTGTTAAGCTTCCCATATTTCTTTGCCAGCATCACAAGATGATACTCTGTTGTACTCATCAGGTCCTATGCCACACATCAAGATTTTCTTGGCACGATAGTTATTTCCTGCAGCTTTTCTGTCAATGTCGTTATACTCTTTTCTCCCTTTGAGCACCATTGTTCCTGTTTCTTCAAGTTTCTTCATGGGAACATGTGGACCATCACAAATGATGTCCCACAGCTCTGAGTCTTCTGCCATCATGTAATTATGCATCCAAATCTTCCACCATCCGTAGCATTGACCATTGAATATGGGAGGTCTATAGGTTGATTGTCCTTCTTCAAAGATTGGTGGAGCAGCCATTGAGGATCCTTCGTAGGTGTTAGCCTGATAGGAGAAACCTGCTATAATATCAATTGTTAGTTTATGTGATTCCACCAAACTATAGAGTACATGGTCCTCTATGAGATGATACGTATAATGCAGTAAAGACTGAATGTAAAGAAGGCAAGAGATTTTCTACGTGGAAAAATCCCACACAAGGGGATAAAAAAACCACGACCTACTCTTGTAGGCTTTTAACTCTACTAACTTGTAATCTACCTATTAAAAGCCATTTTGGAAACACCCTATTGCATAGATTTCAAACTAACTTGTGATGCATGTCGACGCCCCCTTTTTTCATCGCGGACCCGAGAGTCCGAAAATCGGGTATACGACATTATGGGAGGACAAATCTTTTATTCCCTTCACTAGAATTGGGTTTTTATAGTTTGGAGAGTCGTCACCTAATGATTATTGTGCATTAGAACATTTCTAAAGGAAAAAATTAAGAAGAAGAAGCAGAGTTGTGTAAGGGCTTGAGATTATGTCGAGGGGAAGGTGTTAGGAACCCCTCAAGATCCACTAGTGTGGTTCCCGGCCATACTATAAGTGCGACTTCATAAGGTAGAAGAAACAAATAAGGTTTTCAGATAATAACTACAAACCAGAAAAATATAGAAAAGTACATTAGAAACCAACAGTTGCATCCAAGGTACCTAAATCAGGCTTAACGTCTAATAACATGCGATTGAACCATTTCCAGGATCCAAATTTCCAAAGCCTTCTCTTTATCCAAGGTGTCTCAAAGTTCCAAGGAATCCCAGGCATTCCCGGGATTGCATACACCCGAGATACCATTAGAATTAGAAACATTGCTGTGTGGAAGAGCCAGCTCTCAAGCATCCAAGTTCAGAGGGAGCTCAGGGGTCCCAAAGCATGGCTTGCAAGAGAGGGGCAAAACTTAATAGCTAAGTATAAGTGCAAGTGAAAGGGAAATTGGGGAGCCAGGATATGTGGTGGTCATACCTAGCCACAAAACAGGCTGGCACACCCCTGACCACCTATTTGATCAAACAAATTAGGAGCTGACCTTTGGAGGTCAGACCAGGGTTTGGGCAGTGATTAGGGCATTGCTAGACCCAAGTCTAAGGCTCAAAAACACATAATGGGGAATGGGAATGGGGATTGATATAAGGATAAGAGTGAGAGCATTGCAGAAAGAAGTAAACAGAAGTACAAATAGAACTGAAATATAAAACACATAGGAAGAGAGTAGTATTTAAAATAAGATAGACATACCAGTTGCAAAGTATCAGGAAAAAGAGAAGTAGAGCACTTGCAGCCACAGGACAGAGAAAATCAACTCAAGATTTCAGCAGAATACTCGAAGGTTTTGAGAAAACTTAAAGTATTTGAGAAAAGAAAAGAGAAGTAGTGTACCGAACTAGTCTGTGTGTTTGTGAGAAAGAGAGAGTAGGTGTTCTCGACTGATTGTCGTGTCTTTTTTTAAAAAGGGAGGGCTAGGCCCTTTATATAGTTTTTGAAAGCATGTGAGGTAGGCAAAGAGTGTACAATTATTGAAACTCAATTAATTAGCATCAACCATGATAACCAGACTCCTTTAATTAAGGGATCTAGTTCAAACGACTAGTCATGCTAGAATAAGGAAGAAAGAATCAATTTACTTAGGCTGATTAAGGTAAAGAACCCATATAGTGCTTAAATAAGGTCACATACAAAATTGGTATTTAAGGAAAAGGGGTACAATAGTGTGAAAAATAAAGTATAAGTTTGAAAATCAGTCAAAGGATCTCCAGAATCACAAAACCTAAATCAATTAAGGAAATAAATAATTCAAACGTTGGTAGAAAATCACAGAGGGTACAAGATTAATTAAGGAAAACATCACAAGGGTAAAAGAGATTCAATCAAAGAAATCAGTGACAAATCACTCAGCCTGATTAAAGGGATTTAAAATAATAAGTCTTCGAAAGGGGGGTTTATATATAAAGCATGTTGTTCAGAACAAAGAAGAGCCTTACAATGAGAAAGCACAGAGCCAAATACAAGTAGGACTTTGAGTTTGATTACAAGTTCGTCGTGAACCTGTAAACCTCTGAAACCCAAATGCCCTTTACTCGAAGGAAAACCCCCCACAATCTAGGGTTCTCCTAGAATCATAGCTGAGAAGCCATTCGAAACCACAGAGATAGGCAGACATACACAAGCAAGAATACAGAAACGATGTGTTCAACAGAACTCAGAACCAAAATTAAAGCATGAGTTTGAACACATATAGCAAAGAATGAGAATCAAACCTAGGCTAGTATGTGAACAAAGAGCAGAGAGAACAAACTTAAGAAATAAACAAACAAGTATAAACATACATAAGAGAGCAAAAAGAATCAGAAAACCTTTAAAGAAAAATTTTCCAGAAACCCTAAATGGGGTTCGAATAGTTGTGAAAAAGGAAAATTGGGGAAAAGCTCTAAGACGTCACAAACAGCATAGATATAGCACTGATCTGACAGAATAAAACGAAAAGGAACCTCGAATAGGCTAGGGTTTCTGAGAACCCTAAAGGTCGAGAAAGGCTTAGAAGTCACGAGAGCGGATATGACTTGATAAAGTCGAATCCACGCTCATGAGGCTAAGGCACGCCGGAGAAAGGCTGGAAACGGCCAAAGAATCTCGCATCGACCAAGGTCTGGGTATAGCCCTTCGAGGACTTACCTCGAATCTTCAAGAGGCAGGCGTGTGAGAGCAGTAGATGGTGGGTAGAGGTCGTCCATGGATAGAGCAGCCATGGATTCTGGTAGAGTTGAGGTTGTAAAGAGGTAGGCGGTGATTAGGGTTTGAGAGTGTTTGAGAGCATTTGAGAGAGAAGAGAGTTTGAGGGCGGCAGATTGATAAAAGTGATATAGGGTTATGGATCGCTTAAAGCTAAAAAAGGTATGTGGGAATCTGGCTGTTGATCGAAATGATCAACGGTTGAGATTAACGGGGACACGGTCAGATTCGGGCATTGGGTCGGGTTAATTAGGAATTTGGGGGCTGAAATTGGGGTTGAATTAGGGTGCCATTTTGGCTATAATTGAAATAGAATTGGGGCTTGCATTTAAATAGTGACTTCTCCCTTGTTTAATTTATAGAAAATACCAAAATAATTTCTGAAAAATTAATCAAAATTGCTAAAATGATTAATAATATATATTTATCAAATTAAAAATAACGGAGTCAATTTTATGAATATAATTATAATTAAATCTTAAAAGAGATATTGCAATTATGTTCAATTTAGTGTTGATACCCAATTTTCTATATATTTTTATACCCAAAATACTTTCAAAATAGCATATATATGCATATATGAGCACATCAAAAGGTTTTGACATTTTTAATAATTTTTAATCTAATTTATGGTCTATTTTCACACCATAAAATCCAATAAAGTATTCCCAAAATTATCTTTTGGTGAACAACTTATTTTTATTCTCATATTTGCACAAAACTTTAGCTAACATGATTTTTTGCTAATTTTACAAATCCATTTAGTATTTTTAAAATAAAATTGTATGTAACTGCAATTTTAGTCTACTTTAAGATTTAATAGCATTTTTATTACAGAATCAATTCTAATATTTTTAAATTAATATTTATATACTATTTATTAACTCAGTTCCTTTAATTTGTTTTTAAAACATATTTTACTATTTAATAAAATAAAAGGGAAAAACTGGCTATTTAATATCTAGCCTAATTCATTTCAATTATAACCTCATTTTCCTTTCAATTTTAACCCCAATTGACTCCAATCCTAATTCCCAATTGGACCGGCCCAATTCGTGTCAACCCAACCCGTTAACCCATTTTTTGTCCGACCCGCCCGGAACTCTTTTAATCCAGGTCGTTGATCCTTTTGATCAACGACCACAAACGACCATTTCCTTTTTCATTCTACCAACCCCCAATCGTAACCCTTATTTCTCTTAGACAGCCGCTTCTAAAATCTCTTCTCTCTCAAAATGCTCTCAAACACTCAAACCCTAATCGCCTCCCTTGTCTTCTCCGACCATTATTTCGCCGGAGTCCGTGGCTTTTTAGGCCATGGACAACCTGTGCTCACCTTTATTCACTCCTAAGCCATGGGTGTTCTAGATTTCGAGGTTTGACCTCAATAGCGTTCGTTCAGATCTTCTCAGATATGTAGTTCTATGCCCTCTCCGGCCTTGCTCCAACATATTCGAGCTTTAGAAGCCTAGCCATGGCCATCTCTGATTCAAGACCAGACTCTTCCAAGCCTTCTCATTTCTAGGGTTTCAGAGAAACCCTAAAGCTATTCGAGGTTCTTTCCTCTTTTATTCACTTAAATATGTGGTGAATATGTGCTATATTCAACGTTTTAAAGCTTTTCCCCAATTTTCTTTTCAAAATTAGTTTGCTTTCAATTTAAGGTTTTCGAAAAATCTCAAAATAACTTATGACTCTTCTTCTTCTTCTTCTTTTCGTTGTGTGAATATGTATGTACCATGTTCTTATGCGTTTTCTCTTGTGTTCTTATGTTTGCCATATGATGCATGTTCTTCTATTTTTGGGTTCTGGTTTTCCCTCTACTGGGTTCTATAAGCATGCTTTACATGTCTATCTCATATGTTCCTTTATTGTATTTTTATTGAGCTTTTAATCCTTGTTTGCCTTTACTGGAATTTGTTTGAACTCTAAGCAGGTTTCGTCTACTGTTTTTCTAAACATGTATTTCTTTTTCTCTCCTAAACTTGTTTGAGTGATAAGCTTTGCCTAAATATATTCCATGTGTTTCAAACTTATTGTTCTCTATGTTTGTTTTCTCATAAGTCTCTGAAAGAGACTACGGAGCCTGTTCTATTTGTTTTCTCGTCCACGCATCTGATTCGAGTCAGAAACCCTAGTATTTTGGGTTTTTGGCAGGCTTGACTTTGTGATTGGTCTAGGGTTCCATTCAAAACCCTTGACTCTCTTTCAGACTCATTCTGAGTCTATGAACCTAACCTTCTTGATAGTTTTACGATAACTCTCTCTTGTCTCACATGTCTGTATGCTTTTCATATGAAAAATTCTCTTCTTTCAAAAGGTCTTTGGCTAGCTTGTGATTGATTCTGAGTTCCTTTTTAAAAGGTTTGATTGTGTGTTGTTGATTTTCTTTAAATTAAACCCCTTCTCACCTTTTCCTGCTTGGATTCAATCACACTAAGATTCGAATCTTGATTTTACTGACTGTTGATTGACTGTCTTTGCTTGTTCTGCCCAAACCGTATGCTACTAGACTATTTCCTTAAATAAACTTCTGTGTATTTGCCCCTATTACACTACTTTAAAAAAAGATTTTTTTAAAATAAATCCTTTCCTTATTTTATTTTTCCCGTTTTAATCAAATCCCTTAACCAAAGGGAAACAGCTTGTGATTGATTTCAAAAATACTCTCTTACCTTTTTCTTACTCATCGTTTGCACTATAAAAGGGCCTGCCTTTTTTGCACAAAAAGACATGCTTTCACAGACTTTTCTGCACAAAAACACAGGCTTTTACACACTCGAATATTGGGTTCTTTTACAAAAATGCTACTCTCTTCTTCTACTTTATGCTTTCTGAAACAACTTTCAGCTCTCTATAAACTCTCAAGTGTTCTGGTTGTAGAAAATCATTCTATCCATGATATGTGTGCTTTGGTTGTATTAGCAATGATTTTCAGGTATAGGTTTTGATGAATGACAAACAACAAAGTCGATGAATGACTAACAATGAAGTCAAGTGTCGAACAAAGTTATTATATGACAAACAATCTAGATTGAATGCCGAGAAGCATATTGATGACGGAATTGCATAGACAAGCCAAAGACGAGCTCAAAAGTTCAAGACCGAAGACCCAAGGCGTAGGTCGTTAGGTAGAACAAATGTAAGAGCAACGTTTAAAGTTATCTCGTCTTTTGGCTCAACATAGGTCATCATAAATATGCATAAAATCATTTTATCAAATCATATTTCAAATACTTCAAACAAAATGATTTCAAACATTTTCATTTTAGCCAAAATGAATTTTAAACATGTCTTTCAAAGCTGGACAGCAATAATCGATTATGCTTATGTTGATAATCGATTATGTTAAGACAGTGTAAACCGGAATTTACAAAACAGCAAAATAATCGATTATCAGAAGTGCATAATCGATTATCTTGTATCCGTTTCCAAGTGTTTGAACACTGTAACAAAATAATCGATTATGCATATCTGATAATCGATTATGTTGCATAAAATCAGCTTCCAGATTTTGTAACGGTAAGCTGATAATCGATTATCTTGGCATAAAATCAGCATAATTGATTGCCAATTAAGCAACGGACATACTACTTCTACCACCTATAAATAGAGGTCTTTTGAGCTGAATTTAAACACACAACACCTCTCATTATTCATATACATATTGATATCATTTGTGCATCATTATAGAGCTTTTGTTGAGCCATTTGAGAGACAACTTTGAGTTGTTCATAAGCTAATATTGTATCTCTTTATCTACTCTTTTGAGAGAGTTCTTGTTGTAAAAGAGAAAGGTGTTTGAGAAGACCATTTCTCATTGATTGTCGGGTTTGCTAAGTACCCTCAATCTTAGTGGTTGAAGTCTTGTGGTGCGGTATCCACGAGCAAGGTGAAGTCTTGAGGTGCGGTATCCTCGAGCAAGTTGAAGTCTTGTAGAGTGTACATCTACAAGCAAGTGTAGCGGTTTGTTAGGCACCCGTAAGCTTAACGGAGTTAGTGAAATCTCGAGAGAGTCTCTCGGGGACTGGACTAACCACAAGTTGTGGTGAACCAGGATAAATTCGGTGTGTTCTTTCCTTACTAATTTAATTACCGAATTTATTTTATTCCTGCAATTTTAATTCCGCAATATTTATCAATATTCTCGTGCCGCACTATTCACCCCCCCCCCCCTAGCGGCATAAATCCTAACAATTGGTATCAGAGCCTAACTCTCTGAAAACCTTAACCGGTTGAGAGAACGATATATATTTTTTGTTGAGAATATTGAACGCAGGAATGATGAGCGAAGGACACTCCACCTATAGGCCTCCACTACTTGACGGAACAAATTACACATATTGGAAAGAGTGGATGAGATTCTTCATCCAATCAAATAACTTTCGCTTGTGGCAAATCATCAAGAACGGTGAACAAATGCCAACAAAGAAAGTTGGGGAAACCATGGTTCCAAAGGAGGAAGATGAATATGATGCCGAGGACGTCAAGAAAGTTGAAAATAACGCAAAGGCCGTTAACTTATTATATTGTGCAGTGAATCCGGATGACTATCGGAAGACTTCTTGTTGCACAACCGCCAAGGAGATGTGGGATAAACTCGAGATTACTTATGAAGGTACGCCTCAAGTCCGAGAATCTAAAGTTGATTTTCTAACACATGAATATGAAATCTTTAGAATGAGGAAGAATGAAAGCATCGATATTATGTTCGACGATTCTCATTGATCATCAACGATCTCCATGCTCTCGGAAAAGTATATTCGAACAAAGATCTAGTTCGAAAAATCTTGCGGAGTCTCACTCCCGAATGGCGATCCAAAGCCAATGCCATCCAAGAGTCGATAGGAATCATGGACGTCACAATTGATTAACCTCAAAACTTATGAAAGTAGGATTCTTAATCCTTCTTTTGGAAACAAGAAAAATTCGAATATTGCCTTCAAAGCCTCATCTTCTAAAAGAGAAGAGGTAAGTGATTCGGATAGCGATGATGATAATATTTCCAATGCCTTGATCGAAAAGTTTTATAAGTGTATGAATAAGGAAATAAAGAAGGAAGAACCAAGTCCTTCATGCCATAAGTGTGGAAAACTTGGCCACACCGAGTCACATTGTCCAAAACCCAAGGACAAGAAAAAGAAGAAATACCAAAGGCGCGTGGCATGGGATTCGGACAGCTCGGGCGATGAAACTGCCGCATTATGCCTCATGGCCAACGAGGAAGAAGAGGTAAGTAATTCTAACTCTTATTCTTTTGAAGAATTACAAGAAGCTTTTCATGACTTATATGGTGAATTGAAAAAGACTTCAAAAATCTCCAAAGAGGCCAAGGCTAAAATTAAAGTTTTAGAAGAGAAAAATAAATTTTTGTAAAATGACAATATTGATCTTAGAAATAAAATTAAGGAGATGAATGGAGCCTCTTCAATTGATCAAAGTTCAAATTGTTCTTCTTGTAAGTCTTTGAAAATAGAGAACATAGAACTTAGGAACACACTAGAAAAACGTAGTGTTGATAATCCTAAAACAATTGAAGAAATTGAAAGGGATGATAGAAATGAAGTTAGACCACCTAGAAATAACTCTAGGAACTTCACTAATGAGTCTAAAATTAATTATTTTAGACCACCTAGAAACAACTCTAGGAATTTTGGTAATGAGTCTAAAATGAATCATTTTAGACCACCTAGAAATAACTCTAGGAATCGCAATACGTCTAGGAATAACGACTTTAGATCACCTAGAACGTTTTTGGCTCAACCAAGACATATGCACAACCCGAATGTTATATGTCATTATTGCAACCGGGTAGGACACATAGCACCCGTATGTTTTGCAAAACATAGAGATTTATCTTTTGACTATGATTATTATTTGCCTAACCCCCAAGGACCCAAAAGCAGTTGTGTACCGAAAACCTATTTTTAGGTACGTTTGCAGGTGTACTTGAAGACTACAATATCGTAGTAGATGCACCAAGCATGAAACCTTATTGCATCGAGGGGGAATTTCGGTTAGTTATCATTTTTTTAAAAACGTAATAGTTGATATGCGTTAACAATTAATATATCTTTGTTAACAATTGATATTAATTATTTTTGTTGGTTCATGTTTTGATAACTTTTATTTTGAATAACAATTGGTATCAATTATTTTTGTTAAAAATAATGATTGATGTTTTGATGAATATCTCTCTAGTTTGAATAACAGTTGGTATATTCGCTAAAAATAACCTTTGATATGGTTGTTATATTTTTACTAATATTTGGTATTATTTCATGTTGGTATGATTTTTTAAATATCGTCAATGTATATTCCTCATTGTATTTCCTATCTTATATTTGACAATTGATATACCCAAAAGGGGAAAGTGTCGAAAGGGGATAATAGCCTTTGTATACTCTCTTTTTGCTAATGCCAAAAGGGGGAATAGTTTAGGCGATATGCATCAAATAAGGGGGAATGTATCTACGTTATAGTATGCCTTATTTGAGGGGGAATTATCATTAAGGGGAATTGTTTGCAGTTTGCATGAATTGTATGTTGAGATATAGCATGAATTTAGGGGGAATCCGATATGCATATCTCCTGTTGTTTGTCATTATCAAAAAGGGGGAAATTGTAGAAAATCATTTTATCCATGATATGTGTGCTTTGGTTGTATTAGCAATGATTTTCAGGTATAGGTTTTGATGAATGACAAACAACGAAGTCGATGAATGACAAACAATAAAGTCAAGTGTCGAACAAAGTTATTATATGACAAACAATCAAGATTGAATGCCGAGAAGCATATTGATGACGGAATTGCATAGACAAGCCAAAGACGAGCTCAAAAGTTCATGGCCGAAGACCCAAGGCATAGGTCGTTAGGTAGAACAAATGTAAGAGCAACGTTTAAAGTTATCTCGTCTTTTGGCTCAACATAGGTCATCATAAATATGCATAAAATCATTTTATCAAATCATATTTCAAATACTTCAAACAAAATAATTTCAAACATTTTCATTTTAGCCAAAATAAATTTTAAACATGTCTTTCAAAGCTGGACAGCAATAATCGATTATGCTTATGTTGATAATCGATTATGTTAAGACAGTGTAAACCGGAATTTACAAAACAGCAAAATAATCGATTATCAGAAGTGCATAATCGATTATCTTGTATCCGTTGCCAAGTGTTTGAACACTGTAACAAAATAATCGATTATGCATATCTGATAATCGATTATGTTGCATAAAATCAGCTTCCAGATTTTGTAACAGTAAGCTGATAATCGATTATCCAAATCTGATAATCGATTATTTTGGCATAAAACCAGCATAATTGATTGCCAATTAAGCAACGGACATACTACCTCTACCACCTATAAATAGAGGTCTTCTGAGCTGAATTTAAACACACAACACCTCTCATTATTCATATACATATTGATATTATTTGTGCATCATTATAGAGCTTTTGTTGAGCCATTTGAGAGACAACTTTGAGTTGTTCATAGAGCTAATATTGTATCTCTTTATCTACTCTTTTGAGAGAGTTCTTGTTGTAAAAGAGAAAGGTGTTTGAGAAGACCATATCTTCTCATTGATTGTCGGGTTTGCTAAGTACCCTCAATCTTAGTGGTTGAAGTCTTGTGGTGCGGTATCCACGAGCAAGGTGAAGTCTTGAGGTGCGGTATCCTCGAGCAAGTTGAAGTCTTGTAGAGTGTACATCTACGAGCAAGTGTAACGGTTTGTTAGGCACCCGTAAGCTTAACGGAGTTAGTGGAATCTCGAGAGAGTCTCTCGGGGACTGGACTAACCACAAGTTGTGGTGAACCAGGATAAATTCGGTGTGTTCTTTCCTTACTATTTTAATTACCGAATTTATTTTATTCCTGCAATTTTAATTCCGCAATATTTATCAATATTCTCGTGCCGCACTATTCACCCCCCCCCCCCTCTAGTGACGGGCATAAATCCTAACACTGGTGAACTTAAGTCTACTCCTGCTGTGTTTACTTACTGTGATTGCTCTATTGTTCTGCTTGTTCTTACTTTGCAACTGGTATGTTAATCTTAGTTAAATAATGCTTCTTCACTATGTGTTTACTTCCTAATCTGTTATTTTCTTCTTTACTATGTTTCTGCAACCCTGTTGTGCTTTTCTTTTGTGAACTCCCTTTCATTTTTCCCCTTTGTATGTGAGTAAAGTTCCAGCCATAATAGCACTTTGATATTGTTGTCTATGACTCTGAACTAGGTTCTTTGAACCTTTAGCTCAATCAATTCACACTCCCTTCTTCCCTTTATGTGTTTGAGCCTGGACTTGAGTCTGGTGGCGTCCTAATCATTATCCAGATATAGGTTTGACTCTCAATGGTCTGCTCCTAACTTGTTTGACCAAACAAATGGTCTGGGGTGTGCCAGTCTGCACCTGTGACTGGGTATGACCACCATTTGTTATGGCTCCCCCAATTCCTTTTTACTTTGCACTTACTCCTAGCTATAAGTTCTGCCCGTCTCTTGCAAGCCATGCTTTGGGACCCTGGAGCTCCCTCTGAACTTTGATACCTGAGGGCTAGCTATTCTGCATTGCACCATTCTAATTCTAAATGGTATCCTGAGTGTAAGCAATGTCGGGAGTCCTTGAGATTCCTTGGAACTTTGAAACACTTTGGATAAAGAAAAGGCTTTGGAAATCTGGATTCCGGAATTGGTTAATCACTTGTTATTGGAGATTAAGATTGGATTAGGCAGTTTGGATCTAACATATTAGTTTTTGATGTATTTTCTTTACTTCTTTTGGTTTGTAATAATTTTTATAAAGAACTTGGGGAATATAGTAAAAGGGTGTGGGCGGGGTTTTACTCTCTTATCAAAAGGGGTAGAAACCATGCTTTAGGATTTTAATTTTTGTAGAAATCCTGCCTATAGGATTGTTCAATATTTCTGATTCCACATAACCTAGAGACCATGCCTATGGGTTCAACGCTTCATTGTGCTATAAGTCACATACAAATCATGCCAATAGGACTTTACGTTCATGTAATCAATGCATATAGAAATCATGCCTACAAGGAATGCATATGCACTAGCCAAACTGTAGGGTTAATTAACACAATCATCTTTTTACAAGTTCTACAATAGGCTTTAAAAATCAAATATAGATATCATGCCTATAGGATTTGCATCAAACTCGTCTGATTCGTTTTATGCAATAATGATCTATTAACTGGTCTTTAACGTCTTAATATAGCAACGTTTTCAAACGCTTTAATCATTTGACAAAAACTCTCGTTAATCAGTGCACTTTTTAGCTCCTCAAATCGGCATCTTTTCTGAAACAGTTTCTTTCTAAACATTCTGCCTAAACGTTTCTTTTTTACTCAGTCCTTGAAATTGTTTTTTAAAATAGTTCTGCAAATTGCTCTTTTCCTTAATGTAGTCCTGCCTCCTTCTCTGAAATTCTTTACAACCATTTCTGTGTTTTATACTTGGACAGTCTGATGACTCTTTTACTCATTTTCTCAATTTATTGTAGTGTATACCTTCTTTTCAAAACTCTTCTGCATTAGACTTTTTTTTAAACCAGTGCTTCGAGCCCACTTGCCTAAAATGCCTTAATTTCTAACAATTGGATCCAAGTTGCCTAATGCAAGCTTTCTATCTAAATATATGTGTTAAACCATTCCGTTCGTTGTTTAAGTTTAATTTAAAGACCCAAATCATTATGTTCCAAGACATGCTAAACTAAGTGTTTGTTTGATTAAGGGGTTTACTTGAGCCTTACCTATTTGTTTTGTTCATCCCTATATTTGTTACTTGTTTTTGTGTGTCGCAATTAAAATTTTATCCTTTGAACTCCATATATGCCTATATCCCTTTCTTTCCCATTTAGGATTAGAAGTCCTGATACCCCGGGACTAATAGGTTGGGACGGGTACTAGCATGCAATGAGTAAACGAGACTAATCACGTTTAAATACCTTAACGGGGTGGGAAGGGTAGAATATGGATATGATGACCGATGCGCTAATATCACGTGCGACCCCTTGAAGAGTGATTGCTGGATATTGCATTGATGTGATTCATATTTTGTATAGACCTAGGACTCCTTTTCCCTTTTCTTTACTTGTAAATGTTTTCTTCAAATTATGTCTTCTTAAAAAGTAATCCTTCTTTGTTCTAAAATAGTTTATTCTCTTTTTAGCTTCCAAACTTATTTGTAACGATTGTGTGCAAACCTTATTTGTTTCTACCTTCTTGAAGTCACAATTATAAGATGGCTGGGAACCACACTAGTAGATCTTGAGGGGTGTCTAAAACCTTCCCCTCGAGATAATATCTAAGCCCTTACCCAAACTCTAGTTTCTTCTTCCTAATGACTTTGTTCCTTCAAAAGTGTCCTAATACACTATAATCATTAGGTGACGACTTTTTAAATCCAAAACCCAATTCTCGCAAGAGAATAAAAAGTTGTCCTCCTATAATGTCGTATACCCGATTTCGGACCCTCAGTCCAATGAAAGAGGGGGCGTCGACATTTAGTTTTAGAAATGCTAAAAAAATTTGTAAAAATATGAAAAAATCATGTTAGCCATAATTTGGTGTAAATATGAGAATAAAAATAAGTTATCCACCAAAAGTGATAATTTTTGAAATAATTGATGGATTTTATGGTATAAAAATAGGTAATAAATTGGTTTAAAAGTAAAAATTCCAAAACCCTTTTGTGTGCCTATATATGCAAATATACATTATTTTGGAAGTATTTTGGGTACAAAATTACACAAGAAAAATTGGGTATCAACACCTACCCCTCTTTACCCATGGAGGATGAAAGAGTTGTCGGGTAAAGACAAGATGGCCAATTTTGACCGGATCGGCAATTGAAAAGAACTTTGACCGAGCTCTGGCTTTTGAGATGCCTACATATCCTTGGTTTTACAGAAATCAAGCCATAGGAACCATTGACGGAATGTGCCGATGGAGATTCTAAAAGAACGGACGTGATGCTAAGATTTGAAAAGGTGTTTGGATTCGGATAGGCTTGGAGAAACTGGAGCGGGATCGCTCCTGCTGAGACGGGCGTTGGCTAGCCAGTGTACCTGCAAGTAAGCAATGTGGTGTATATTGTGCGTAATTTAAACATGATGTAATTTTTCATTGGACCATGAATGCTCATCTTTGAACGGTTAGGATGACGTCCTCATACTATAATGTACTAGGCCATAAAAAACATAAATAAAGATTTGTAGGCCATGAAATGATGTTCTCGGGCTACACAGATGGTGCCTCCAAACTATGATGTCTTTGAATAAGTTGGCGATATTTCAGCCCATGAGAAGGTGGAAATCTTTCAGCCGATGAATGCAAGGGGTGGCGATCTTTCAGCCGAAGAAAAGTTAAATGCGATGGCGATATTGCTGCCGTACAAAAAAATAAAGTGGCGATATTTCAGCCAAGCAGAATGGAGACAGTGCTTAGTCTTGGAAGGCAGATAAGTAGCCTTATACAGGATGGAGGTGGAGCTTAACCTCGGAAGGCAGATAAGTAGCCTTATGCAAGATAATGCAGATGGAGACCGAGCTTAGTGTCGGAAGGCAGATAAGTAGCCTTATGCAAGATGTAGATGGAGACAATGCTTAGTCTCGAAAGGCAGATAAGTAGCCTTATACAAGATAATGCAGATGGAGACAAAGCTTAGTCTCGAAAAGCATATAAGTAGCCTTATGTAGGATGGAGGTATAGCTTAACCTCGAAAGGTAGATAAGTAGCCTTATGCAAGATGCAGATGGAGACAATGCTTAGTGTCGAAAGGTAGATAAGTAGCCTTATGCAGGATGGATGTAAAGCTTAACCTCGGAAGGCAGATAAGTAGCCTTATACAAAATGCAGATGGAGACAATTCTTAGTATTGAAAGGCAGATAAGTAGCCTTAATGTAATGCAAAATGTAAAAGGGCAAATAGTAGTAAGATCTCTTAGCTGATAGTCGATTACGATATCATGACTGCTGGGGAAGTTGCATGCGGATAGTGGTTGTGAATAACGATTGTTCTGTAAGTTTCACTCCTAAAAAGTACGATTGATAAATGTGTCAAGTGATTTATGACTTGGGTTCCTGCATACAAAGAAACATCGTGAGTTCTGTAGAGGGGAAAGGTTATTTCATCTTCTCGTGGCTCCTGACAAGCATCATTGGGGTAGCATTGCTAAACGACATCGATTCAAATAATAGTTATGCATGATTTAGTAAAAATAACGTAAGTAAATTGCAACTTTGCTTGCTCCGAAATTTTGAGGGTCCTCCTCAAAATTCTGCCCCAGTTTACCGGGTTGGTGCTTCTGAAGGCTGCGGTGAACTACTGAAAAAGAATTATCCTCGGAATTATTAGGGCCCCTCTTCATAATTCTGCCCCAGTTTACTGGGTTGACACTTCTGGCGATGAAAATTCTGAAACTGACTTCGGAATTTTGAGGGTCCTCCTTAAAATTCTGCCCCAGTTCCAATAGTGGGGAAAATAAAATTTTATTAAATTTTGACCGAACCCGTAGGGCTACCTATGTATCCTCTCTTAAACGGGATTCAGTTCAGGTGTAGTTCAAATTACATCATGAAGAGAAAGCATATGATTACACATATTATCGTTTCACTGCATCAAAATTGATTGGCTTCGGCCAAACTTCTCCGTCCATTTCTGCAAGAATAAGGAATCCTCCAGTTAGAATCCGGTGAACTATGTATGGCCCTAGTCAATTGGGAGAGAATTTTCCCTTGGCTTCATCTTGATATGGAAATATTTTCTTTAATACCAGCTGCCCTAGTGTAAACTTCCTTGGCTTAACTCTTTGGTTGAAGGCTCTGTACATTCTGTTTTGATACAATTCACCATGGCAAACTACATTCATCCTTTTCCCTTCTATAAGGGCTAATTGCGTGTAGCGACCTTTTACCCATTCTGCGTCGTCCACATATACCTCGATTTCTTTATGTATCATGTAATGAAATATGGTAGTCATGGCCTTCATTTCTTCAAACCAAACAGCATCATTCTATAACAGTACATCCCTCATGGTGTGATAAAAGTTGTTTTCTCCGCATCTTCTTCATCCATCCATATCTAATGGAATCCAGCAAAACAATCGACAAATGACTGTAGCTCATGCTTGGCGTAATTTTCAATTAGGATGTGTATGTTTGGCAAGGGGAAGTCATCCTTGGGACTGGCCCAATTGAGATCCCGGTAGTCAATACACACTCTAACGTTCCCATCTTTCTTCTTCACTGGCATGATGTTGGCTAACCGTGTCGGATACTCTACTACCTTGAGAACCATGGCTTTGACTTGCTTGGTGACCTCTTCCTTGATTTTCAAACTCATGTCGGATTTGAACTTTCTGAGCTTCTGTTTTATCGGTGGACATGTCGGATCTGTTGGTAACTTGTGAGCTACAATGGATGTACTGAGACCAGTCATATCATCATACTACCAGGCGAAGATGTCCTCATACTCTTTCAAGAACTATGTGTTCTCTTTCTTTTCTGATGGTGACAAATGCACACTGATAAGTGTTTCCTTGACATTCTCAGTATCTCCCAAACTAACAATTTCAGTTTTGTCAAAGTTGGATTTTGGCCTAGTCTCAAAGTTCTTAACCTCTCTGACAACCTCTTCTGGTATATCATCCTCTTCTGAATCCATATCCGTTTGTTGTGTTGTCTCATTACAAGTCACAGTCATTGGTTCGTCATCAAGATAGGTAATAGTAATATTGTGTAAATAAAGTAAATGATAGAAAAGATAATAAGAGTGATATATACAATAAATCAAAAATGTTTTGATTAAATTCATTATTGTTTGGAACAGCGGAGCTCTTTTCAGAAGTAAAAACAATGCGGAAAGAAAACTCAACTAGTAAAAGTAAAGATGCGATGCATGGCACTTTGTTTAGCCTTGCTACCCCGAAGCATTCCGGGCGTTTGTGGTTATGATCGACCAATTAGTGAGGCGTTCCCCTCGATTCACATCTTGTATGGAAGGGCCTTCCTCCCCTTCCTCCTCGAAGATAACACAACAGTCCATATTATCCTCTAGAAACAAGTTCTTCATTGCTGCCAATGCCTCATATTCCTTTGATCCATACATGACGTCTGCCGGTTGAAAGTTCTGCTCTAGATGAGGTATAGGGTGCTCTAGTGGATCGTATAGGCCGCTCCATGGTGGCGACCAATCATCAAACTCCTTCCACGTATATTCACACCCCAGGCTAAAAGTAGTACCGTGTTTTTTCAGTTTGATGGGCTTGGTGATACCCTGGAGATTCTTCCCAAGTCCCTTTCCTGGCTCATACCCGCACCAGTTCAAGATGTTCTTGATCTTGTTATCCTACCATTTATCTTTGTCCACAGCATTGACCCACTCGATGTGATTGTAGGTTTCTCTACCTATTCTCCTTCTGCATCCAATCAATTGGATGGTCTGGCGACTGTATATGGGGTTGCTACCGTCGCTATGAATGATCACCTCTTGGTGATTCCATTCAAACTTTACTACCTGATGCAGGGTTGATGCTACAGCTCCAACAGCGTGGATCTAGGGTCATCCTAACAACAATTTATATGATGTTAGGACGTCTATCACTTGAAAATAAACATGGAACCGGGTTGGCCCCATTTGCAAACACAGGATGATTTCCCCAATGGTGGATCTTTGTGACCCATCGAAGGCTTTATCAGTGATAGCCCCATCTTTGATCTCATGCAAACCTTTCCCCAATGTCTTGAGAGTTATCAGTGGACAGATGTTAGTGTTGGATCCTCCGTCTACTATGATTCTGGTGATGAAGAAATCTTCGTATTACACGGTGATGTGCAACGCTTTGTTGTGACTTAGTCCTTCCGGTCGTAGCTCATCTTCGTGGAAAGTAATCGTGTGACTCTCTAACACTTGTCCTACCATATTTGCCATTTCGCCTCCAGTTATATTGTTGGGAACATAAGCTTAACTTAATATTTTCATCAGAGCATTCTTGTGTGCCTTAGAGCTTTGCAAAAGAGCTAGGATGGAAATCTGCACTAGTGTTCTGTTCAACTGGTCAACGACCGAGTATTCTTTAGCTTGTGTCTTTCTCCAATGATCATCGGGTACAGTTTCAACAGGACGTCCAGAGGTTTGTTTGTTGGACTCAGATAAGTGTTCTGGAGTGTATACCCTGCCTATTCTGGTAATTCAATGTGCGGCAATTGCTTCTCTGGTTTTGGCTTTCCCTTTTCTCCTAGCTTCCGATGTATAATCCTATTGTATAGCGTTTGAATTGAATGGGGTCACATCTATCATTGTAAGCGGAATAGGCACCCTTGGAGGTAACACGACAACTTCAAATGGCGTAGGTGCCTTTGGAATTCCAAACTCAAACTCAATTGGTCTCGGTGCCTTTGCAGGAGGTGCTTCGAACTCGAGTGGTTTGGACATATTCACCTCATCGCCCTCAAAGGGCTCAATTTGTACAATAATAGGGTTGAGCGTGACTTCCATCTTCTTTGGTTCATCCCCTTCGGCAATCAATCCAATTGACCCCTTGGGGTCCCAATCATCCTCAATCTCGATTATCTGAATGCCTGGACCCTTATGGTCAGGCAGGGGATTGTTGCGAACATTAGGAGCAAGCTCATTTGCTATGATAACCTTATTATCAATCAAATCCTAAATCTATTCTTTCAACGAGTGACACTCATTGATGGTATGGCCATTTATTCCAGAACGGTATGCACATATTCTATTCGGACTGATCCATTATGAGGGATTTTCTGGAGTTATGGCTTGGATATGGGTGACGTAACCGTTTGCTTTGAGTCTTTCGTACAACTGGTCAATTGGTTCGGCGATATCTGTGTATTGTTTGGGAGGTCGGCGATCACAATTTGGTCTAGGTTGAGAAAAGTTTTGGCTAGTGGGTGGTGATTGGAAGTGAGAGGGTTGGGCATTGTAAGCTTGGTACACGGGTGCGGGTTGAGAATATCTTGGTGAAGTGGGTTGATATGTGGAAGGGGAGATGATTGGTAGGTGGGTGGTAGAATTTGGTATGTGGGTGAGGGTGCTTGGTAATTTAGGGAAGGCTGATATGTGAGTGGAGTTAGAGGGCATGTTTGGTATTTCATTGGGGATTGTGTTCTTTGTGCAGCCATTAGGGAGTTCATGTCCTTCTTCTTTGACGTGCCACCAGATTGTAAGGCCTTGTTGGTGGCCTGTAATGCTTCAAGATTAGTGACCATACCATTTTTGACGCCTTCTTCAATTCTTTCTCCCAACTTGATGATGTCGGAGAATTTTTGACCTTTTATCAGCATCAACCTTTCATATTATTGTGGATCCTAAGCCCGGACAAAGAACCAGTCGATCTGCTCTTATTCTAAGGTCAGCCTAACCTTAGCGGCTTCTGACCTGCAATGAGTAGCATATTCATAGAAGGTTTCAGTCGATTTCTTCTTCAGATTCTGGATATAGAATACATCCGGTGCATTCTTTGTGTTAAACCTGAATCGGTCCATAAAGTCATACGCCATACCTACCCAGTATGTCCGTTTCTTTGCATCCTTACTGATATACTAAGATAAGGTGTCTCCTTTCAGACTCCTCATGAACAGCTTCATGTGGATTTTCTCATCTCTTCCAACTCAGACCAACTTATCACGGTATGTCCTTAGATGGACCCTGGGATCACCTGTACCATCGAACATTTCAAACTTGGGAGGTTTGTACCCCTCCGAAAGTCTGACATCTGGCTGAATGCAAAGGCCCTCATAATTCAGTCCTTCTATACCTTTGTTTCCTTCCATGCCCTGGACTCGGCTGGTCAACTTCTTGAGTTCTGCTGCCAAGTTCCTGATAAGGGAGTCTTTGTTGTCTGATTCGGATGCACTTGAGATTGGTTAGGTGTAGTGGGGTATAGTGTCCACATAGATGGGAGCGTTGTGGAGGTGTTCATTTGTAGGGTTTGGCGGTTCAGTAATGAGCAGTGAAGTGTTATTGGGAGCACAACATGTGTAGCAGGTTTGAGCATGAGTGGGTTGCATTTGTGGTTGTGGGGTGTTCAGTGGAGGTACGGGTTTTGGGTGTTGGTATTAGGAGCAGCAAGAGAGAAAGATAGGCTTTCCATGTTCCGAACTTGGTCCAATTCCTCCTGGAATTTCAGAAGTTTTCTGTTCAATATGAGCAGAAGTTCCCTTAGCAATTGGGGTACCCTGAGAAGTTTCCTCCCTTTCAATCTCCTTTCTAGCACTTGCATCTCTCATTCTACCTTTGTTCTTGTTTCTGATAGGACTCGCAGGAGTAGGAGGAGGAGGTGGAGGGCACTTGGATCTTGTAGAGTATGCTGATAGTGCCAGAATGCACGAACTAACCTTTGGGGAGGGGAATAAAAGTAAAAGGTCAGAAGTTAGTGCGGATTCTGAGAAAGAGAATTTTGGTAATATTCAAACACATTGTGCAAGATATAAGTCGTGTCCTAATTTGGGTGCCTCGTTGTGCCCGAGGTAGGCCCAGCGACAAATTAACTTTGGAGAACTTATAATGCTAAATGCCTCATTTTATTGATAAAAATAAGACGAGTCTAAAAACAACTTAAAATAACATAGATGAAGATGTCACTAATGGCCAGTGGCCTTACTACATTATGAAAGCGGGAAATAAAAGATCCTAACTACTTGGTCTCAAAAGGACCTTCCCCAGATTCGGTATTCTTGCCTCTCTCGTACAGCTACATCAACTCGCACAGTCCTAGCAGCAGATAGGATCGGGCTAGATGTCCACATGCATTTCCCTCGGCATTTTGGCAATCCTTAATCCTTTTCAAGAACTTGCCTTCCAGCTCTACTAGACCTCGTTCCAAATACCCTAACCGCTTGTTGGCGTTAACAGCCATATCCTTCCATTAGTCGATCAATTTCTGGTGAGCTTCTTGTATCTCCCGATGTTCATTTTTGCATTCTCGAATTCTTTTGTGCAATTGATTGTACTTAAATTGCGCTTCAATCTTTTCGTCGATAAGCTTGTGACCTCGGATGAACACAGGATGACCCAAACTAGTGAGATTATCTTCCAACCAACCTGAGTAGTGTGGCACATATCCTGCGTGATACCAGTATGTCGTAATAGTTTCTCTCCCCAAGACGAGTTTGCAATGCCACATGTGCTAAGCGTGACACCTGTGATTGCTATCATCGTCTTGTAAGTTAGCCCTGAAGTGACTCATTTTATCTACCCTTGGTATGATTTTCTTCCTCCCTGCTTGCCTCATGGCTCGAAGAGGGACATAGGGATAGGTTCCCCTCAGACCGGTGAGTATGAGGAATGGTGCATCCCGAGAACGAACAATGAACTCCCTGTTGGGAACCACTCATACATCCACTGCACTTGATCTTCCTTCAGATTCTCAAATAACTCTACCCATCCTCTAGTGTCTTCTGGTTGGGTGAACATGTTAGGCATGAAGTTCATTCGCTTTGGGTGGTGAAAAGCGATATGATCATCCCAGTCTTTGCATGTAATTTCCTACCGACAATCACCTTTATGAAGGTTTTCTATAAGCCAGAGTTGAAGCAACAGATTACAACCTTCGAAATGTTTGGCCCCTTTGTTGACACTTTTCCAGGGCTCGATATATCTCAGTGACAATCACGGGCACTATGCTGAAAGACTGCCCGTCAATCCCTTATATCAAGGTCTTGTTACCATGGCTAGTCTGGTGTGGATCCTAGTCTTCTTCATAGGAAAGACTATCATCCCCAGAAAATAGAACATGCAGACGAAAACCCTTCTGTGGATATGCTCTAAAGAGGTAAGGGCAAATTTATCGGTGTAGGTGCAGTATGACTTGCTATGGCAATACCTCTCGTACAGGTAGTCAAATGGTATGTAGGAGTCTTTCAGACTAGTCAAATATGGGTTTTTCTTGAGTCCCATCATTTTAGGAAAGCCTCTACCTTTGCGATTCTCCGGCATAAGCAGACCCGGAGTCTCCCAAGGAATACTAACTAGACCCCCTATTTCTTCCAGTAAAGGGGTCATTTCCAAATTCCAGAATCAAAACACTGACCAATCGCTATCCCAAAATAAAGTTGTAGCCTCTACGATTTTGTTGTCAGGCTGGATTTCCACAAGTGAAGGAAAATTCCCTAAGTATTTGCAAACAAGGGTTTGATCACTCGCATAAAGGTCCTCCCACCAACTTAGCAGTCTTGGGTGAATGTTGGTTACTATACCGAATCTGGGACTTCGTGCCTCATTTTTTGCAAAACAAAGTGTTAGACCCAGACTTGACTATTTAAATCAACAATTAGCATAATAGGCATTTAGTTCTTTGGACTAGGCTATCTTAATAAGTCATTATGTGGACAGCATAACTGAATCAGCTAGGTTTGACCATGATGCATGTATAGTTTGACAGAGTAAGGTTTCTATTTTGAAGTGCTAGACTGGTACCCTTGAGCGGACAACTCAAGAGGGAAAGGCGCGGAACCGTCGACTACAGTGTTGATCGACTGGTTTTACAACAAATATGCCTTTGCCAAATTTAGGGGGTGATAATATCGGAAGAGAGCCACCGCTCATTATAAGTGTTGCTATAGATTTGTTTTGGCACGAGTGGAGTATGATGTTGAAGATGCAATTTACAATGAAACAAGTTGACATGTATTTTCACGTACATAAGATAAATGATTACAATAAATGCTCGAAATTACAACGGTATTGAAAGAATAAAGCAGTTAAAGGAAAATAAAGACATGAAGAGCCAAGTTAGTTTAATGATAAAAAAAGTCAATAAATAAAGGCAATTAATAAAGTGACAAATAGCATGTAATGGTAAAAGCCTAAAGATCCCCAGCAGAGTCGCCATGCTGTCGATGCCCCTTTTTTTGCATCGCAGACCCGGGAGTCCGAAATCGGGTATACGACATTATGGGAGGACAACTCTTTTATTCCCTTCGCGAGAATTGGGTTTCGGAGTTTGGAGAGTCGCCATCTAATGATTATAGTGTATTAGGACACTTTTAAAGGAAAGAATTGAGAAGAAGAACCAGGGTTGGGTATGGGCTTGAGATTATCTCGAGAGGAAGGTGTTAGGCACCCCTCAAGCCACTAGTGTGGTTCCCGGCCATACTATAATTGCGACTTTAGAAGGTAGAAGAAACAAATAAGGTTTTCACATAATAACAACAAATAAGTTCAAAGTTTTAAAAGAGAACAAGAAAACGAGAGATTTGAGAAGATTAGTTTAAAAGAGAGAAAACTTAAAAGAAACATAACAAATAAAGGGAAAAGGGGGTCCTAGGTTTATACATAATATATGGATCACATCAATGCAATATCCAGAAATCACTCCTCAGAAGAGGGGTCGCACGTGACATTAGCGCACCGGTCATAATATCCATATTCTACCCTTCCCACCTCGTTAAGGTATTAAAGCGTGATTAGTCTCGTTTATTTATTGCATGCTAGTACCCGTCCCAATCCTATCAGTCACGGGGCATTAGGTCTTCTCATCCTAAAGGGGAAGCAAGGGATGGGGGCCTTTATGGATTTTAAAGGATAAAATTCTAGTTCGACACTCAAAATAAGTATCAAATAAAAGGAAGAACAGACAAGTAAGATAAGGCTCAAATAAACCCCTGAATTCAGATAATCATGTAGTTTAGCCTTGGAAAATACTGATTTGGTCTTAGATAAAAATCAATCAGTGAGGGAACTGGTTCAACACATATATTTAGATAGAAAGTCTGCATTAGGCCACTCGGATACAGTTGTCAGGGATTAAGGCATTAGATTAGCACGAATTGATTTAAAAAGTACTAATTTTAAAAGATAACCATGCGGAAGAGTTTTTGAAAGAAAAGGTATGTTGCAGACTTAGAAAAACTTTTAGACACGAGTTTCAAAAGGAAATAGAATGCCCAGTTACAATTAAACACACATAGAGTGGCTTTAAAATTTTCAGACGAGACAGAGTGATTTAAAAGGAAATGAGTAAGTTACAGGAATAATTTAAAACGACAAATTCGGAATTTGAATTGGAAACCAAGTTTAGGCAGAGTATTAGAAAAAGCAGTTTCAGAAATAGATATGCAAGTTAAAGAAATGGATTTAGAAAAAAAGGTATACACTAATTTGGGTAAGAGTTTTATCAAAAATTAAGTTTCGAAAATGTATACTGATTCAAGCACATAAGAACTAGTTAACCAATTGTTATTGCTTATAAAATAGATGAAGCGAGTTTGATTTTTCACAGAAGCTCCTATAAGCATGATATCTACAAATCATTGATTACATACTCTGTTGATAAATTTTGTGGACGGATCCTAAAATTTTGCCTAATGTTATAAAGAACGCAGATTCATATAGGCATAATATCTATATGATTGATTGCGGAAAGTTAAATAACAGTAAACGCTCCTATATGCAGGATTTTTAGGTGATTAAACAATAAAGTCCTAAGATCATGATTTCTACCCTTTTAATGCAAGAAAGTAAATACCCCTCCCACACCCTTTTACTATATTCCCCGAGTTTATACAAGTTATTACAAACCAGAAAAATATAGAAAAGTACATTAGAAAGAAACAGTTGCATCCAAGGTAATTAAATCAGACTTAACGTCTAATAACATGTGATTGAACCATTTTCGGGATCAAAATTTCCAAAGCCTTCTCTTTATCCAAGGTGTATCAAAGTTCCAAGGAATCTCAGGGATTTTTGCCATTGCTTACACCCGAGATACCATTAGAATTAGAAAAAGTACAGTATGGAAGAGCCAGCTCTCAGGCATCTAAGTTTAGAGAGAGCTAGGGGGTCCCAAACCATGGCTTGGAAGAGAGGGGCAGAACTTAATAGCTTAGAATAAGTGCAATTGAAAGGGGAATTGGGGACCCATGACATGTGGTGGTCATACCTAGCCACAAAATAGGTTGGCACACCCCTGACCACCTGCTTGATCAAACAAATTAGGAGCAGACCTTTAGAGGTCAGACCAGGGTTTGGGCAGTGATTAGGACATTGCCAGACCCAAGTATAAGGCTCAAAAACACATGAAGGGGAAAGGGGATGGGGATTGATATAAGGATAAGAGTGTTAGCATTGCAGAAAGCAATAAACGGAAGTACAAACAAAGCTGAAATATAAAACACATAGGAGGAGAGTAGTATTTAAAAAAAGATAGACATACCAGTTTCAAAGTAACAGACAAAGAGAAGTAAAGCACTTGCAGCCACAGCACAGAGAAAATCAACTCAAGATTTCAGCAGAATACTCGAAGGTTTTGAGAAAACTTGAAGTATTTGAGAAAAGAATAGAGAAGTAGTGCACAGAACTAGTCTGTGTGTTTGTGAGAAAGAGAGAGTAGTTGTTCTCGACTTATTGTCTTGTCTTTTTTGAAAAGGGTATGGCTAGGACCTTTATATAGTTTTTGAAAGAATGTGAGGTAGGCAAAGAGTGTACAATTATAGAAATTCAATCAATTAGCATCAATAAGGATAACCAGACTCCTTTAATTAAGGGGTCTAGTTCAAATGACTAGTTATAGTAGAATAAGGAAGGAAGAATCAGTTTACTTAGGTTGATTAGGGTAAAGAACCCGTATAGTGAGTTTGAAAATCAGTCAAAGGATCTACAGAATCACAAAACCTAAAGCAATTAAGGAAATAAATAATTCTAACGTTGGTACAAAATCACAGATGGTACAAGACTAATTATTTAAGGAAAACATCACAAGGGTAAAAGAGATTCAATCAAGGAAATCAGTGACAAATCACTCAGCCTGATTAAAGGGGATTCAAATAATAAATCTTTGAAAGGGGAGGTTATATATAAATAATGCAGTTCAGAACAAAGAAGAGTCTTACAATGAGAAATCTCAGAGCCAAAGACAAGTACGACTTCGAGTTTGATTACAGGTTCGTCGTGAACTTGTCAACCTAGGGTTTTAGAGTGAAAACCTAACGCCCTTTACTCGAAGGGAAACCCCCCACAATTTAGGGTTTCTCCTAGAATTAGAGGTGAGAAGCCATTCGAAACCACAGATATAGGCAGACATACAGAATCAAGAATACAGAAACTACGAGTTCAACAGAACTCAGAACCAAAATTAAAGCATGAGTTTGAACACATATAGCAAAGAATGAGAATCAAACCTAGGCTAGAATGTGAACAAAGAGCAAAGAGAACAAACTTAAGAAATAGAAAAATAAGTATAAACATACGTATGAGAGCAAAACAAATCAGAAAACCTTTAAACAAAAATTTTCCAGAAACCCTGAATCAGATTCGAACAGTTTTTGAAAAAGGAAAATTAGGGAAAAGCTCTGAAACGTCACAAACAACATAGATCTAGCAAAGATCCGAAAGAATAAAACAAAATAAACCTCGAATAGGCTAAGATTTCTAAGAACCCTAAAGGTCGAGAAAGGCTTGGAAGTCACAAGAGCGGATCTGAGTTGATAAAGTCAAATCCAGGTTCAGGAGGCTAAGCCACGCAGGAGCAAGACCGAAAATGGCCAAAGAATCTCGCATCGACCAAGGTCTGGGTAAAGCTCTTCGAGGACTGGCCTCGAATCTTCAAGAGGTAGGCATGTGAGAGCAATAGATGGTGGGTAGAGGTCGTCCATGGCAAGAGCAGCCATGTATTCTGAAGGAGTTGAGGTCTAAAAGAGGTAGGTGGCAATTAGGGCTCGAGAGCTTTTGAGAGCATTTGAGAGAGAAGAGATTTTGAGGGCCGCGGATTGAGAAAAGTGAGATAGGGTTAGGGGTCGTTCAGAATTTAAAATGGTAAGGGGGAATCTGGGTCGTTGATCAAAATGATCAACGGCTCAGATTAAAGGGGACACGGGCCGGTTCGGGTATTGGGTCAGGTTAATTAGAAATTTGGCGACTGAAATTAGGGTTGAATTGGGGGTGCCATTTTAGCTATAATTGAAATAGAATTGGGACTTGCATTTAAATAGCCACTTCTCCCTTGTTTAATTTATAAAGAATAGCAAAATAATTTCTGTAAATAAATCAAATATGCTAAAATGATTAATAATACATAATTATCAAATGAAGAATACTAGAGTCAATTTTATATAATTACAATTAAATCTTAAAAGAGGCTAATGTTATAATTATGTGCAATTTAGTTTTAAAAATATTAAATAAATTTGTAAAAATATGAAAAAATCATGTTAGACATATTTTGGTGTAAATATGAGAATGAAAATAAGTTATCCACTAAAAGTGATAGTTTTGGGAATAATTGCTGAATTTTATGGTATAAAAATAGGCAATAAATTGGCTTAAAAATAATTAAAAATGTCAAATTTCCTTTGGTGTGCTTATATACACATATACGCTAATTTGGAAGTATTTTGGGTACAAAATTACATAGGAAAAAAATTTGGTATCAACAATGCAACCACCACAAGACACACTATAACTCTCCTAGTTATAGAGGATTTAACTTATGACTATCCCTAGTCACAACAGAAATTCTAAAGTTTACGAATTTGGTTTGTTCCCACGACAACACTTCTGAGAAAGCAAACTAGGAATTACAATGTAGAATAATTAACAAGATTACAACTCAACTATGGATGTACGTAAAACTCGTTTAGAAACTAATCCTTAGTGGAGTTGTCTTTTTGCTCTAGACACCCAGTGACTTCAATGCCGGATGAATCCATTTGCTTCTTGAGAGAATATCACTGAATGCACAAAGAATGGCGTGTGTTGCACCAGGTTGTTTTGTCACAAAAGATAGCACAATGGGTAGTGATGGCAACTCTTGGTGTACGCTTCTTCCCAATGACAAGTGACTTTTGTACTGTCTGCACAACCAGTTCTGGGTAGTTGCGTTCCAGCTGGATAGTGGACTATGTACTTCTGTCATGACACACCAACAGATCAAGTCCTAGTTATGTTCCTCTTTTGTAACAGTCGCCAAATGGTCACTTTCTTCTGCTACGTTCCAGTTGTGTACTTGACTTGTACTTCTGTCAGAGAACCCTAAGGAAGCAGGTCCTTGTTGTGTTCCTCTTTATATTGATTGTGTACAATCACTGACTTGTTGTGTCAGAGAAGACTAAGGGACCAGGTCACCAAGTCCCCGTTGTGGTCCTCCATGTGGTCGTACATCCGTTTGCTGATAAGTTCACATGAAATGTATCTTATGGGACAGGTTCTCTATTTGGTTCTTCATGACAAGTTTGTTAGATCATCAAAATATAAGAAGCATAAGGCTAAGTTATTGAAAACCCATCAATAATGTTCTCTTTGAGTAAGGAGTCCTTCTCCTTATCAATTGTGCAACCTTTTCAATCAGGCAATACTAAATACACTAATTTAAGCTTATCTCCTTCACGTGCATCACACATGCTCGAATCTACCTGTTTCTATGCACTACAAGGGATAGACCTGGTCCATGCCTGATGTTACGCCCCAAATCTGGGGAGGCATGGCTGGCACTTGATGTCGCACTGGCCCGAGCGAACCACTCTGTAACTTTTTATTTCTTCTGCAACTATCATAGGCCAACATGGCCACAACTTGTAAGGTATAACTATAAGTGGGCAAATAGTATATCAATGAACTATCGTTCTTAAAACATAAATACTTATAGGTCGTCAAGGCCTCTGACATACTATACAAAATGAACCTCCGTCTACAAAGTATCTAAGATTACTTGACATCAAATGTAACCGGGTACCGGCCTACACATGTCTGTAGAAAACTCTGACACGATGACTCAAAGACTCGGATGCACTCCAAATGAGGTGGAGTATTATTTCGCTGAATACCAATCTCGTCTAGTACAAGGGCTCGTCAAACTGATTATCTATACCTGCAGACATAAATACAACATTCCCAACAAAAGTACATCAGTACGAATAATGTACTGAGTATGTAAGGCAGAACTGAAACAAAACAATAAGTCAACTTTAATTAAAGACAGATAAGAATCAACCTAAATCACTGAAGTACTACCATATATGCATACTTATTATACTTATTTATATAATGCTTCTCTTTGAGACTATTTCTATTATCCATATCATACGATGAATAAATGACCAACTAATCGGCGGCAACTGCCCGACCAGCCATCGCACGGTGGTAAATTTATGACTTCTCGATCGGCTGTAACTCGATGGTAAATAAATATGCATGACTACTCAACCGGTGGTTAATAATGATACATACCGGTGGTTACTGCCCGACCGACTTTAGCCAGGTGGTAATGCATGTCTGCCCAACCGACCGTAGCACGGTAGTAAATGTATAACTACCCAACCTGCTGTAGCTTGGTGTAAATATATATGCGTGAAGATGTATATATTACTATATTATAAACGTTAGCATATTTGTCATATACCTCAATATAGACTTAGGAACATATTTAGACATGCTTGAATATCACTTTAGAGGAATGAATAACATAGTCATCCTTAATTGCTAAGACTAGAAACTTTTATGAAATAGCATTACGTTTACATATAGTTACTTGGATCATACCAAAAGAAAGAAGGGATAGTGTTTGGTTTTTACTTAACCTTATGCTTCTTATGTTTTGATGATCTAACAAACTCGTCGTGAAGAACCGGATAGAGAACCATCTCCAAAGTATACACATCTCATATGAACTGGTCAAAGCCTAAACATCAGCAAATGGATAAACGACCACATAGAGGAACACAATAGGGATCTGATGACCTGGTTTCTTAGGATTCTCGGTCAAAAGCACAAGTTAGTGACTGTACGCAATCAATATAAAGAGGAACATAATAGGGATATGCCCCCTTAGGGTTCTCTGACCAAAGTATAAGTCAAGTGCACAGCCTTAATGCAGCAGAACAAAGTGACCATCTAGCAACTGTTACAGAAAGAGGAACACAACTAGGACCTGGTCCGTTTGTATATCCTGACAGAGGTATTAGGACCTGATTTGTATGTCCTGACATATGTATTAGGACTTGGTCCGTTGGTATATCCTGACAGAAGCACAAAGTCCAGCTGGAACGCAACTGCCTAAAAGGGACTGTGCAGAAAGTGCAGCAGTCACTTCTCACTGAGAAGAAGTACTCTAAGAGTTGACATCACTATCCATTGTGATATATTTTGTGATAAAACAACCATGTGCAAGACACACCATTACTTGTGCATTCAGTGATATTCTCTACAGAAGAAAAAAGCATTCATCTGGCATTAAAGTCAGTTTCTAAACGAATCTTATGTATATCCATTGAGTTGTAATCTTCTTAATTGTTCTACATTGTAATTCCTAGTTTGCTTTCTTAGAAGCGATGCCATAAGAACAAACCAAATTCGTAAACTTTAGAGTTTATGTTGTGACTAGAAATAGTCATAAGTTAAATCCTCTGTAACTAGGACAGTTAGAGAGTGGCTTGTGGTGGTTGCATCACAAGTTGGTTTGAAGTCTTTGCAGTCGGAAGTATTGCAAAGTGGCGTGTAATGGGTAGATTATAAGTTAGTTGAGTTAAAAGCCTACAAGAGTATTTGATCCCCTTGTGTGATATTTTTCCACGTAGAAAATCTCTTGCCTTCTTTACATTCTGTATTTACTGGATTCTACGTATCAATCTCATACGAAACCAGGTATTCTATAGTTTGGTAAATTCATATAAGCTAACATATAGCCTTAACATACCTGAGCTGATTCTCTTGATAATTTCTCTAACACACGTCAGTTGCGTCAAATAATATGACGTCAAGATCGGAGTAAGTAAAAAAAACCGTATAATATTCCTGAGAGATTAGGGAATATACAGGGTGGGAAGCAGCAACTTTACTATTTACTAGAAATGGATGATGGAATGATAGGCAATAACACTTCAGCTAGCCAAATATGACGTGTTTGACTATCTCTTCGAGTAAAATTATATAATCAAAAGGCTTCCATTTCTCAATTTTCAGTGTTGTTCATCTTCTCATTTCGATTTTTGTTACAAGTTGCCACTGAATACACCAAAAAAGCAACGTTTCAAACAGTTGAGCAAAGGTGATGTGCAATAGATAAATGCAAATGAGTTTCTAACATGTATTAGCACATTCTAAAATTTCTTCCTTCGTTATCTCTAAACATATTTCACGTGTAATCAAGGAACCATATGTGTTATGACTCATCATGCATATCGGTGCCACCTTGGCCTAGCTTAGTGCCATGTGACACCTTATAGAAAAAATCTTTATCCACTTAATTATATCTAATATCATAATTATTCCACAATTAATTAATTATTTATATAATTAAAAATTATCTCAAATTACTTAAAATACTACTCACTTTTAACACACTTTATATATCTTATTATTATGGTCACGTGGTACCATATAAAATTAATATATACACTATTATTTTATTTAAAAAAATCCATATAAAAATATATATTTTTCAACCTTTAATTTTTCTAATCTCATATAAAGAGTACAAATTTTCATACGCTTAATTCTTAAAATGGTAAAAATATAACCTTCTTTTCTTGTGAGAAAATGATTTCTATCTTTACAATAAAAAAAATCTCATAGACTTTTTCATATTATGTGTATAATTTAAAGTATATTCGAAAATAATAATATTAATAACTATTTAAAATCATATTTTCCAATTTTCTTTTTTACAAAAAATGTTCCACTCAAAATAAATACCATATCAAATGTATATACTGGTATCAATGTTATTAAACTTACGGGGTCTTACAATAACATAGTCGCAAATCCTCCATAACCTCATGAAATGTCTTAGTCTCTTCAAGTTCATATGGATTACTACGAGACATCCTAATATTAAAGTACGGGATGTAACATCTTTCCCATTTAAAAATATTCGTCCTCGAATGTTAACACTTATAGATTTACAAAATTTTCACTAGGGTCTACTCCGTAAATTAAACTGAAACCTAAACTATATCTGAAGTCTCGACTATTCATAACCTTTTGTGCTTGAGTATCTCGTATCTTTTTCACCTTTACCTTACTTACTTTTCAATCTCGCATTATCTTCTAATTCTTTCATAATCTCCCTTCCACATTATGCCTTAAAGCTCTATCGTGATACTTGCACCTCTGGTGCATACAAAATCTAGTGCATGCTTGATACTAACTTCTTACGACTCAGCTCTATGGCACGATCTACAAACAAAAGAAAGGTAATATTTTCTAAATGCTCTATAGCCTCTCAGTTATAAATGTGTGCACAACACACCCATAAGTGATATTCTACTAGGCAAGGCTTTGTAAACTCCCTAGGATACGACCTGCTCTGATACCACTTTGTCACGCTCCAAACCTAGAGAGGCATGGCTGGAACCCGATGCCGCACTGGCCTGAGCGAACCACTCTGTAACTCTATTTTTCTTCTACAACTATCATGGACTAACATGGCCACAACTGGTAATGAATAACTATAAGTGGGAAAATACTATACCAATGAACTATCGTTCTTAAAACACGGATACATATGGGTCGTCAATGCCTCTGACATACTGTAAAAAATGAACCTCCGTCTACAAAGCCTCTAAGATTATTTGACATCAAATGAGACAGGGTATCGGACTACCCATAAGTCTGCAAAAAACTCTAACACAATGATTCAGAGACTCGGCTGCACTCCGAATGAGGTGGAGTCTTAGCGATCTTTCACTGAATGTTCTACTATAAGGGCTCATCAAACTGATTATCTACACCTGTAGTCATGAATGCAGCATCCCAAACAAAAGGACGTTAGTACGAAAAACATACTGCGTATGTAGGCAGAACTGAAACATAACAGTAAGTCAACTTTAGTTAAAGACATATAAGAATCAACCTGAATCTTTGAAGTGACAACACATATTCATACTTATTATACTTACATATATATAATACTTCTCTATGAGACTATTTCTATTATCCATATCATATGATGCATGACTGCCTAACTGATCAGTGGTAATTGCCCGATCGGCCGTCACACAGTGGTAAATGTATGACTGTCCAATCGGCCATAGCTCGATGGTAAATGAATATGCATAACTGCTCAAGTGATGGTAAATAATGATACATAACTGCCCAACCAGTGGTAACTGCCTTACCGGCCTTAGCCCGATAGTAAATGCATGTCATCGACCGTAGCACGGTGGTAAATATGTGACTGTCCAACCAGCCGTAGCTCGGTGGTAAATGCATATACATGAAGATGCATATATTACTATATTATAAATGTTAACATCTTTGTCATATACATCAATAAAGACTTAGGAACATATTTACATGCTTGAATATCATTGTATCCCACAACAGGTATACCTAGAATTTCACCCAACTCCATCATATCAAAAGAGATTTGCACCCCTTTAACAAAGATGGTAACCATTCCATCTTGTACTGTAGCAATTTCCAAAAACTCAACTAATTCATCCCTAGCCAACCTGCCATCCATCTGAAGGACTATGTCCTTCCAGCCTTGCATTTCAAATTTTTCCAACAGAAGCACCATCTCTTCCTCCTCCAAATCATTGAGGAGTCTATCCTTCAGAATAGTTCTTTTGCCAAACTTGGCCATCTTATCCTTTTTATTATCTGATTCATCTTCCTCTTCTCCACTCCATTCCTTTTATTATTTTTACTTGTTTGGCTTTCACTGCAGACCTGGTCCTTCTTGCCCGGGTGGATGGTTCAGAAAACTTTGACATAGGAGTAAACTTCTTAGTGGAAGTCTTGGCTTTCTTGGGCTAAATAGTCTGAACCTCCACTATAGCATTTTTTTCATCTTGAAGGACCAGATCCATCTCATCCACATCAACAGCCTCAATAGGCTCTCCCACTTTTTTCTTCCCTTTGTTTATCCATTTATTTTTGCTTTCTTATGATGCTGTTTGCATCACTTCCTCCTTCGACTTCAGTTTAATTCTTGTGGATATTCCTCTTGCGGAGGAATCTCAATAGTGTCAAACGGAACCTTTTTTTTGGTTAGCCCTAGCAGTGCCAAGGGTCTTAGCCATGGAAGTTCTCTTCTTCTTGGGGTTGTAGCTATCACCTACTTTCTTCAATAGGTCTGCGAGGGTTTCTTAAACTAATGAATCATGTTCATCTACCTTTTGCCCAAGGTTAACTAGGCCTTCAGCGGCTTCGCCAGACCCACTTTCCCCCTATTTTCTTGAGATTTTCCTCTACTTTATCTGATTCTGCTCCACAAATAATCATTTTACCTTTATCAGAAATGAGTGAAGAATCAATCACTCTTTTCCCCATTCCCCTTTCTTCACTTCAAGCACCCTCACTTTCTTTTTCTTTTTCCTCTTTATTTTTACCACCTCTCTTTCTGGACTTTGGAGTTTTTACATCCACCATAGATCCAACCAAAGTAAACCCGTTTTCCAAATTTTCAACTACCGCTAAAATAACCTCATTAGTAGTATTTATTCTAGGATTTACCTGTTCATCATCAGAAGACCCAATTTCATCCCCCTTAGTAGCAGACTTGAAGGAGTCGTTAGAGTTCTGGGGTTCTTGGACCTGTCTAGCTTTTAATTGTGTGTTCAATTTATTTGATAATTCCTTCCCAACAACTTTCTCACAAACAAGCATCCTAACTCTTCTTTTTTTAGGAATAGTAGTGGTTGAAGATGAGGAGTTTGGTCGGGGATTACCGGGGTCATCAAAGGGGTTAGTCATTTTGTGCTTGGTTCTTGGAAGAAAGAAGAAAGGTAGATTGAATTTTGGATGATCAGAGAAGATGGAGAGAAATTTTGACGGTTTTGAGAATAACAAAGAGAAAGCAGAGATGATGATAAATTTAAAAGGAGTGGATAATTAATGGGTAACAACGGGCTTCATCAGTCATTTAGAAGTCTAATCAAACTCAAATTTTAGTTTGAATGGTCGGTGGAGTCTTCCCTTGGATCTAGGTGATTTAATTTAGTTAGGACTCTTTTGAACGGAACTGGTTCAAATTTATTGGATAGGTTTAAGAGAGATTTGGACTTAGGTAGGACTCTGCTTAGGATTCAAATATCGTTATTTCAAATTATGTAGAGTGTAGAAAAAACACCTTGTTGTCCTGATGAACCAAGTTCTTCACTGATAAATCTCTTGTGTAAGTCTAAATTTGCCAAAAAAGAGAAAATAAAATTAGATATTAATGAATCATTTTAACTCATGGCAGAAGAGTATACTACTAAAAGTATTAAACTGAGCAAAATTAGTCTAATTATATATACATTTTACATAACCAATTTTTTCCAATTTTTTTCGTTTAGCATTGAACTGGCCCTTTTAGGTGATTTTAATCATCCCTAATTCCAACATGTTCCTCTTGAAATGATCTCTATTTAAAGCTTTTGTGAAGATGTCAATAATTTGCTTATTAGTAGCACAAAACTCCATAGTGATCAAGCCTTTCTCATAGTTGTCCCTCAAAACATGGTGCATCCTCTATGTGCTTAGTTCTCTTATAATGAACCAGGTTATTTGTCATACTAATGGCACTAGTGTTATCACAAAATATAGGGATGCAACCAACATCAATTCCAAATTCAAATAATTATTGTTTGATCCACAATAATTGAGCACAACATGAAGTAGCAACAACATAGTCAGCTTCAGCAGTAGATAAGGCCATTGAATTTTGCTTTTTGGCAGCCTATGACACAAGACATGAACCAAGGAAGTGAGCCATACCTTAAGTGCTCTTCTTATCCACAAGAAAACCTGCATAATCAGCTTTAGCATATCCCACTCGGCTAAAATTACTAACTTTTGGATACCAAAGATAAAGGTCAGTGGTGCCTTTCAAGTATCTCAATATTCTCTTGACATCAGTCAAGTGGAACTCCTTTGGATTTGCCTGAAATTGAGTACAAAGACCTACACTGAAAATAATATCAGGTCTGCTAGTTGCCTAACAGTAAGATACAAAGGAGAACCAATCATTCCTCTATACAACTTCTCATCAACAGATGGACAAGGTTCATCTATATTCAATTTTGTGGTTGTTGCTATAGGAGTATCTTTCTTTTAATTCTTTTAATTTAATCCTTTTAAGCAACTCTTTCTGTCACGACCCCAAACCCAGACCCTAATGGTGTCTCACGTGAAGGCAAGGTCAGCCGACACTTCCCATTTCAGTTTTAAGCAATTTAACGATAAGATTCAAGTCTAAAACATAGTAAATAATCCAAAGGTGAATAGTGACAATACAGAACAATATGAAGAATACAACCCAACACAGCCCGATACCGGGGTGGCACTAGTCATGAGCATCTAAAAATACAGAATCAGACAAGAAAGTCTACAGAGCTCAATACAAATCTAAACAAAGAGAAATAAGATAAGGGAAGAAGCTCTGGATGCGAATGTCAGTAACTACCTAGAGAATCTTCGAATCCACTTGAGATGGAAAGATCAACACTCGGGAGCGGGACCAGATGCACCTGAATGTGCAGACAAGGTACATGTAATGAAGTGAGTACTCCAACTCAGTGATTAATAATCATAAATAAACGACTGAGAGATATGAAAACACGTAAGGCACATTACAGGCTATAATGAAGCAGTAAAACCTGTAGATATATGAAAAATCATTTAAGTTCAGTTTAAACTTCAGGAAATAACTTTTCAATAATTAAATAGGTAATGGCAGAAAAATAAGAAGGATAGACACATAAAGGTTCGCCCCTCGGACACAATGTCAACAAATCCGCCCCTCGCAATATATCAGAGCAATACCAGCCCCTCGGTCTATATCTCACATCACAATGAGCAACCGCGCTTACTGAGGGTGTGGAGACTCCTGGAGGGGTCCCTTACGGCCCAAGCGCAATATTAAGCCATCTCGTGGCATTATCCCTAGGCTCTCAACATCATATCAACAAGCCACATCGTGGCATACATGTCTCAAGCCCTCGGCCTCATAATAATAATCTGGTGTTTCCTCAAAACATAGGCCCTCGGCATTATCCAGTAGAAAATCCTCGCAAGCCACTCGGGAAATAGTAAAACATGATTCTCATCCCAAATATCATTCAAAAGATCATTTAAGTTTTAAGATAGAGTAAACATGGCTGAGTATGAAAATAGTGGAATATAACGTGACTAAATTCAAGTGTAAAGTCAAAACAGTGAGGAAACATCAATAAAAATCCCCTAAGGGTTCAAATTGTTGGCACTACGCCCAAATATGGCATTCAGCCCAAAACATGATGATAACAAATAGCTTTTAGTTAAATATATGGTAAAATAGTCATTCGGGACGGACAAAGTCACAATCCCCTACAGTGCACGACCCCACGCTTGTCATCAAACGTGTGTGTCACCAAAATATAACACAATGATATGCAATCCGAGGTTTCAAACCCTCAGGGCATCGATTACAATCATTACTCAATTCGATCCGGTAAAATCTCTAGCCCACGACGTCTTTGCCTCTCGAATCGGCCTCCGTGCGTCGAATATATCGAAAATTAGAATCGCGGTGTCAAAATATGCTAAGGGAACGAAGCCCAAGCGAAAATAATCAATTTACAACACAAATCCCGAAATTATCAAAACCCGACCCTTGGGAGCACGTCTCGAATTCCGACAAAATTAACATCAATGGATTCCATATCACTCCCTGAGTTCATTCGTACCAAAAGCATCAAAATCCATCCACAAATGACCCCTCAAATCCCAAATTCTAGTTCTCTAATTTAAAGCCCCAGTTCTTTAATTTAAGGCCTTAAATTCCATTAATTATAGCTCTAATCCATGAAATTATACCATAGGGACGAGTATTAGGTCCAAAATCCTTACCTTAATGAAGTTCCCTTGAAATCCCTCTTCCAAATCGTCCAAAAAGCTCCAAAGTCGACTTAGAAATGGTGAAATGTCTCAAAAATCACGAAGGAAATAAGTTATACCTTCTGGCCCAGGGATTTCTCATCTTCGGCCATATTCTCTCTTCTGCGGTACCGCTTCTGCTATCAATATCACCGCATCTCCGGTCCTCACTTAATTCACCAAAACCGCATATGCGATACATTTCCCGCACCTGCGGCATTGCAAGTGCGGCTCCTGAACCGCTTCTGCGACACCAGCCTTTCCAGCCTAAATCCGCTTCTGCGACCAATCTTCCGCATCAGCGACATAGCACCTGTAGTCCCCAATCCGCAGGTGCAGAAATACCTGAAGCAACAAAATCTGTAGCTAACCAAAATTACAAACTTCTCTGGCAACCATCCGAAATCACCCGAGGCCCTCGGGACCTCAATTAAAAGCACCAACATATCCCAAAACCTTATTCAAACTTATACCAATCTTCAAAACACCTCAAACAACATCGGATCAACCAAAACACATTGGATTCAAGCCTAAGTTTCCAAAATTCTCTAAATTATGCTTTTGATCAAAAACCCAATCAAACCACGTACGAATGACCTGAAACTTTGCAGACTTATCCCAAATAACACCACGGAACTACTGAAACTCTTGGAATTCCCTTCTGACCTCTATATCAAAATCTCGCCTACCGACTGGTAATCGCCAAATTACCAACTTTGCCAATTCGAGTCTAAATCTACTCCAAACCTCCAAAACTCATTCCAATCACGCTCCTAAATTCCAAATCACCTCCCAAAGCTAACCGAACCATCAGAATGCACATCTGAGCCTTTTAACACACAAGTCAACATCCGTTGACTTTTTCAACTTAAGTTCACGCAAAAAAGACTAAGTGTCTCAAACCTTACCAAATCATTTCCAAGCCCGAGACAACCAACTCGATCACATATAGAATGGATAAACAAAGCAATAAGAAGCAAAAAATAGGGAAATGGAGCGGTAACTCATGAGATGACTGGTCGGATCGTCACATCCTCCCCAACTTAAACAAACGTTCGTCATCGAACGAGTCAAGAAACATACCTTAAGCCTCAAACAGGTGAGGATATCTCCTTTGCGTCTCCTACTTGGTCTCCCAGGTAGCCTCCTCCACGGACCGACCTCTCCACTGCACTTTCACTGAAGCTATATCCTTAGATCCCAACTTTCGAACATAATGTTCCAAAATAGCTGTTGGCTCCACATCATAAGTCAAACCACCATCTAACTGAACCGTGCTGAAATCCAAAACATGAGATGGATCCCCAATATACTTCCGAAGCAGAAACATGAAATACAAAATGCACACACGACAACCTGGGTGGCAAAGAAAGCCGATAAGCCACCTCCCCAATCCTCTGAAGAACCTCAAAAGGCCCAATGAACAGAGGACTCAATTTCCCCTTCTTCCCAAATCTCATAACACCTTTCACGGGTGAAACCTTCAACAGAACCTTCTCACCAATAATGTAGGACACATCCAAAATGTTCCCGTCTGCATAACTCTTTTGTCTCGACTGTTCTGTACGAAGCCTCTCATGAATCACCTTCACCTTATCTAAAGCATCCTGCACCAAGTCTGTCCCAATAGCCTAGCCTCACCTGGCTCGAACCAACCAACTGAAGATCTACACCGCCTACCAAAGCCTCATATGGAGCCATCTGAATACTTGACTGGTAATTGTTGTTATAAGCAAACTCTGAAATCAGTAGAAATTCATCCCATGACCCTCTGAAATCAATGACACAAGCACGCAACATGTTCTCCAATATCTGAATAGTGCCCTCGGACTGCCCGTCCGTCTAAGGGTGAAAATATTTGCTCAACTCAACCTGAGTGCCCAACTCTCTCTACACGGATCTCCAAAACTGCGAAGTAAATTGAGTACCTCTATATGATGGAAATCGGAACACCATGCAAACAAATAATCTCTCGGATATAGATCCCTGCCAACCACTCTGAAGAATAGATAGTACACACAGGAATGAAGTGCGCGGACTTGGTCAGCCGATCCACAGTCACCCAAATAGCATCGAACTTCTTCAAAGTCCGTGGAAGTCCAACTACAAAATCCATAGTGACCTTCTCCCACTTCCACTCTGGAATATCTATCTGTTGAAGCAAGCCACCCAGTCTTTGATGCTCATATTTCACCTGCTGACAACTGAGACATCGAGCTACAAATCCCACAATATCTTTCTTTATTATCCGCCACCAATAGTGTTATCTCGGATCTTGATACATCTTCACGGCACCTGAATGAATGGAATACCGCGAGCTATGGGCCTCCTCCATAATCAACTCCTAAAGCCCATCCACATTGGGCACACATATCCGGCCCTGCATCCTCAACACCCCATCATCATCAATGGTCACATCTCTAGTATCATCATGCTGGACTCTATCTTTCAGGACAAAAAAATGCGGATCATCAAACTGGAGCTCTCTTATGCGATCATATAAGGAAGACCGAGGAACCACACAAGCCAATACCCAAGTGGGCTCCGAAATATCTAACCTCACGAACTGATTGGCTAAGGCCTGAACATAAACAGTAAGAGGTCTCTCCCCAACAGGAATATATGCCAAACTCCCCATACTCACTGCCTTTCAGCTAAAAGCATCGTCCACCACATTGGCGTTTCCCAGATGGTACAAGATATTAATATTATAATCCTTTAGCAACTTTAACCATCTCTGCTACCTCAAATTGAGATCCTTCTATTTGAACAAGTACTGGAGGCTACGATGATCAATAAACACCTTACAAGATAGACCATACAAATAATGCCTCCAAATCTTCAACGAGTGAACAATGGCAGCCAACTCCAATCATGAATGGGGTAGTTCTTCTCAAGGGGATTCAATTGACGAGAAGCATAAGTAATAACTCTACCCTCTTACATCAAAACACAACCAATATCAACTCTCGAAGCATCATAATACACGGTATACAAACATAAAGCTGATGGTAAAATTAACACTGGAGCCGTAGTCAAGGTTGTCTTGAGCTTCTGGAATCTCTCCTCATACTCATCAAACCATACAAATGAAGCACCCTTCTGAGTCAACTTGGTCAATGGCAATGCAATAGATGAAAATACCTGAAAAAACCAGCAATAATAACTTGCCAAACCAAGAAAACTGCGAATCTCTGTAGCTGAGGGCGGTCTGGGCTAACTCTAAACTGACTTTATCTTCTTCGGATCAACCTGAATACCCTCATTAGACACCACGTGCCCTAAGAAAGCCACTGAACTAAGCCAGAACTCACATTTGCAGAACTTTGCATAAAGCTTCTCCTCCCTCAACCTCTGCAACACAACTCTCAAATGCTCTGCGTGCTCCTCCTAACTACGCGAGTACACCAAAATATCATCAATGAAGACAATCACGAAAGAATCAAGATAAGGCCAAAGCACGTTGTTCATCAGATGCATGAATGCTGCTGGGGTATTGGTCAGCCTGAAAGACATAACAAGGAACTCAAAATGACCATATCTGGCCCTGAAGACTGTCTTGAGGATATCTGAGTCTCTGATCTTCAACTGGTGATAACCTGACAGAGATCAATCTTGGAGAACACTCTCTCTCCTTGAAGCTGGTCGAATAAATCATCAACGCGAGGCAAATGATACTTGTTCTTAACTATTACCTTGTTCAATTGCCTATAATCAATGCACATCCTCATAGTGCCATCCTTCTTCTTCACAAATAAAATCGGTGCACCCCAAGGTGCAGACTAGGACAAATGAACCTCTTATCAAGGAGTTCCTGAAGCTGCTCCTTTAACTCCTTTAACTCCGTTTGTGCCATACGATATGGAAAAATAGAAATAGGCTGCGTGCCCGTCACCAGGTCAGTACCAAAATCAATATCCCAGTCTGGGGGCATACCCGGTAGGTTTGCAAGAAGCACATCGGGAAAATCCCTCACAACTGGAACAAAATCAATATTGGGAGTCTCAGCACCGATATCCCCCACAAAGGCTAGATACGAAAGACAACTCTTCCCAACCATACATTGGGCCTTCAAGAATGAGGTCACTCTACTAGGAACATAATCAGTCACACATCGCCACTTGATCTGTGGCACACCCGGTATAGCCAATGTGACTGTCTTGGAATGACATTCCATAATAGCACAACACGAACATAAACAATCCATGCCCAAAATGATATCGAAATCCACCATACACAATAATAAAATATTCACACGAGTCTCCATACCCCCAATAGTCACCACACATGATCGGTACACATGATCTACAATAACAGTATCAACCACCAGGGTTGATACACGAACATGTGAAGAAAAAAACTCACAGGGTGTACCCACATAACGAGCAAAGTATGATGACACATAAGAAAATGTGTAACCGAGATCAAATAATACGGAGGTTCTCTGTGATAGACTAAAACAATACATGTAACAACATCATCTAAAGTAATAATATCGGGTCAAGTTGGAAGTGCATAGAAACGGGCCTGACCGCTACATGATCGACCACCCCTCTAGGGCGATCCCTAGCTGACTGACCTCCACCCCTAGCTGGTTGGGCGGGTGGTAATGAAGTAACTAGCGTTAAAGCCGATGACTAACCCCTCTACTGAGATGAACTCGCAAGATGATGAGGGCACTGCCTCCACATATTACCCATCTCTCCACACTTATAACAACTCCCAGGCGCTGGAGAAGGGGACTAAAGGGAATCCCTCGCACTGGAGTGACTAGTAGATGCACCTGGCATAGAAGAGCCCTGAACTGATAGAGCACGAGACAGACTCTGAGCTGGAATGGAACTAGTGCCCTGATGAGAATTATGAGAACCATGACCCAATGACGCCCCATGATAACCTGGGTGAGCTGGCTGAGCATGCGTGAATGGACGGACTCTGCCATGCTGAAATTGACCTCTTTGTGGAGCATCACTAAAACTACCAGATCTTTGAGGCCTCTTGGCCTCCCTCTCCTCTCGCTCCAGGCGACGAACAGACTCAATCTCACGAGCAATTTCTACAACCTTCTCAAAGATAGGACCAATCACCCTCTTTCTAGTCAAGAGAATACGAAGCTGATAAGTGAGTCCATCAACAAACCTCCTAATCCTATCGCTATCTGTTAGAACCAACTAAATAGCATGACGATCTAACTCAAAGAACCTCAACCCATACTCTGACACGATCATCTCCCCCTGATGCAGCCACTCGAACTGCCTGCGTAGCTCTTCTTTACGAGACTGCGACACATACTTCTCCAAAAAAGAACGAAGAACTACTGCCAGGTAAGGACCAATAGGCCTACGCCTCTCAAAATCCTCCCACCAAGTGAAGGCAGCTCTAGAAAACTAATAAGTAGTGAAAGCGACCCCGCTGGTCTCCAGAATACCTGCTGTACGAAATATCCTCTGACACTTATCTACGAAACCCTAGGCATCCTCGCCCTCTGCACCACTAAAGGTCGGAGGTTGAAGTTTGCCAAACCTCTCCAACCTATGTTGCTCGTCCTCTGGCATAGAAGGAACTACATAGAGTCCATTTGGATTGGCTTAAAAAAGCATCTTTTTAGCAGAAATAGCTTTTAAGCCAAAAAGCAGCAAGTTGGGGTTGCCCAACTTATTGCTTTTGGCTTGTTTTAAGCAGTTTTTAACTTATTTTAAGCATTTTTTGCCTTTTCCAAATACTTATAAAAAGCTAAAAAGAACTTAAAAGTTGATCTGACCAGCTTAAAAGTCAATCCAAATACCCTCATAGTCTTGAGCAATTGCAACTAGTGGGCTAGATGTTCCCCTGTTGTCTGAAGTCCATGCACGACTTGCTCAGGTGTACGAGCAGTGGGAGTCTGATTGCCTCACCCGACCTGAGAAATAGTTGCAGCTATAGTAGCTGGGACCGCTTGAGCTAGGCCAGTGCAAACTGATAGAATCTGAGCCAAGGCCTCCTGAAGCCCCAAAATCACAATAGGTACATCTGGTGCCTGAGCTGGTGAAGGCAGGTCTAGAAAACTAATAAGTAGTGAAAGCGACCCCGCTGGTCTCCAGAATACTTGCTGTATGAAATGTCCGCTGGCACTTATCTAAGAAACCCTAGGCATCCTCGCCCTCTGCACCATTGAAGGTCAGAGGCTGAAGTCTGCCAAACCTCTCCAACCTATGCTGCTCGTCCTCTGGCATGGCAGGAACTACATAGAGCCCATTTGGATTGGCTTTAAAAAGCATCTTTTTAGCATAAATAGCTTTTAAGCGGAAAAGCAGTAAGTTGGGATTGCCCAACTTATTGCTTTTGGCTTGTTTTAAGTAGTTTTTAACTTATTTTAAGCATTTTTTGCCTTTGCCAAATACTTAAAAAAAGCTAAAAAGAACATAAAAGCTGATTTGACCAGCTTAAAAGCCAATCCAAATATCCTCATTGTCTTGAGCAACTGCAACTGGTTGGGCTGGATGTTCCCCCGGTGTCTGAAGTCCCTACACGACTTGCTCAGGTGTACGAGCGATGGGAGTCTGATTGCCTCCCCCGACATGAGAAGTAGTTGCGGCTATAGTAGCTGGGACCGCTTGAGCTAGGCCAGTGCAAACTGATTGAATCTGAACCAAGGCCTCCTAAAGCCCCGAAATCACAATAGGTACATCTGGTGCCTGAGCTGGTGAAGGCCGCTCTAGAAAACTAATAAGTAGTGAAAGCGACCCCGCTGGTCTCCAGAATACCTGATGTATGAAATATCCTCTGGCACTTCTCTAAGAAACCCTAGGCATCCTCGCCCTCTGGACCACTGAAGGTCAGAGGCTGAAGTCTGCCAAACCTCTCCAACCTATGCTGCTCGTCCTCTGGCATGGCAGGAACTACATAGAGACCATTTGGATTGGCTTAAAAAAGCATCTTTTTAGCAGAAATAGCTTTTAAGCCAAAAAGCAGTAAGTTGGGGTTGCCCAACTTATTGCTTTTGGCTTGTTTTTAAGTAGTTTTTAACATATTTTAAGCATTTTTTGCCTTTTCCAAATACTTAAAAAAAGCTAAAAAGAACTTAAAAGCTGATTTGACCAGCTTAAAAGCCAATCCATATACCCTTATAGTCTTGAGCAACTGCAACTCGCTGGGCTGGATGTTCCCCCGGTGTCTGAAGTCCCTACAGACTTGCTCAGGTGTGCGAGCAGTGGGAGTCTGATTGCCTCCCCCGGCCTGAGAAGTAGTTGCGGATGTAGTAGTTGGGACCGCTTGAGCTAGGCCAGTGCAAACTGATATAATCCAAGCCAAGGCTTCGTGAAGCCCCGAAATCACAATAGGTACAGCTGGTGCCTGAGCAGGTGCTGCTGGAGCGTCCATAACTGGAACTTGATCCTGAACTAGGGCGACGAGTAAATCTGCAGGTGCTGCCCTAGCTATTGTGTGGGACACACCCCTGCCTCTATTGCGCCCTCGGCCTCTAGCGGGCACAACTGGTGGCACTGGTGATCGTCCATCCTGATCGGTAGCGCATGTCCTCACCATCTGTGAGAGAATAGAATAACAAAAGTTTAGTACTTAGATTAACAAATTCACATGACAAGAATTTCAAGGATATGAAGTTTTTCCTAAAGGTTCGACAACCTCTCGAGGATAAATACAGACGCCTCTGTACTGATCCATGAAATTCTACTAAACCTGCTCATGACTCGTGAGACCTATGTAACCTAGGCTTTGATACCAACTTGTCACGACCCCCAACTCGGACTCGATCGTGAAGGTGACTCTCGTAAAGACAAAGCCAGCGGACACATCCCATTTTAGTTTTAAGCAATTTAACGATAAGATTCAAGCCTAAAACATAGTAAATAATCCAAAGGTGAACATTGACAATACAAAACAATATGCGGAATACAACCCAACACAGCTCGATACTAGGTGTCACTAGTCATGAGCATCTAAAAATCCGGAATAATACAAGAAAGTCTACAGAGTTCAATACAAATCTAAACAAAGAGAAATAAGATAAGGGAAGAAGCTCTGGGTTGCGAACGTCGGAAGCTACCTAGAGAATCTTTGGATCCGCATAAGCGGGGAAGATCAACACTCGGGAGCATGACTAGATGCGCCCGAATCTGCACACAAGTTGCAGGGAGTAAAGTGAATACTCCAACTCAGTCAATAATAATCATAGACAACGACTGAGATATGAAAATACGTAAGGGCACATTACAGGCTATAATGAGTAGTAAAACCAGTAAGATATGAAAAATCATTTAAGTTTAGTTTAAACTTCAAGAAATACCTTTTTAACAATTAAACGTGTAAATGACAGACAGATAAGAAGGATAAATATAAAAAGGTTTGCCCCTCAGGCACAATGTCAATAAATTCGCCCACCGGGAAATATCTCAGAACAATACCAGCCCCTCGGTCTATATCTCACATCACAATGCACTCGGGCTCACTAGGGCTGTGCAAATTCTTTGAGGGGTCCCTTATGTCCCAAACTCACTATTAAGCCATACCCGTGCTTACTGAGGGTGTGCAGACTCCTGGAGGGGCACGTTATGGCCCAAGCGCAATATTAAGCCATCTCGTGTCATCATCACTGGGCTCTTAACATCATATCAACAAGCCACATCGTGGCATACATGTCTCAAGCCCTCGGTCTCATAATCATAATCCGGTGTTTCTTCACAACATAGGCCCTCGGACTTACCCAGTCAAAAATCCTCGCAAGCTACTCGAGCAATAGTAAAGCATGATTCTCAGCCCAAATATCATTTAAGAGATCATTTAAGTGTTAAAACAGAGAAAACATGGCTGAGTATGAAAATAGTGGAATATAACGTGACTGAGTTCAAGTATAAAGTAAAAAGAGTGCGAAAATATCAATAAAAATCCATGAAGGGTTCAAATAATTGTCACTAGGCCCAAATATGATATTCACCCCAAAACATGATGATAACAAATAGATTTCAATTAAATATGCGGTAAAGTAGTCATTCAGGACGAGCTAAGTCATAATACCCGACAGTGCACGACCCCTCACTCGTCATCAAGCATGTGCGTCACCTCAATATATCACAACGATGTGAAATTCGGGGTTTTAAATCCTTAAGACATCATTTACTATCATTACTCACCTCAATCTGATCAAATCTCTAGCCTGCGACACCTATGCCCCTTGAATCAACCTTCACACGCGTCGAATCTATCCAAAATAAGAATCGCGATGTCAAAATATGCAAAGGGAGCGAACCCCAAGCGAAAATAATCAATTTACAACACAAATCTCAAAATTATCAAAACCCGATCCCCTGTCCCACATCTCGGATTCCAAGAAAATTCATATAAATGGACTCCTTATCACTCTCTGAGTTCATTTATACCAAAAGCATCAAAATCTATCCTCATATGGCCCCTCAAATCCCAAATTCTAGGTATCCAATTTCAAGCCCTAGTTCTTCAATTTTAAACCTTAAATTCCATTAATTATAGATCTAATCCGTGAAATAATACCATAGGGACGAGTTTTAGGTCCAAAATCCTTACCTAAATGAAGTTCCCTTGAAATTCCTCTTCAAAATCGTCCAAAAAGCTCCAAAGCCGACTTAGAAATGGTGAAATAGCTCAAAAATCGCGAAGGAAACAATTTATACCTTATGGCCTAGGGTGCATCTTCGGCCATATTCTCTCTTCTGCGGTACCACTTCTGCAGTCTAGATCACTGCATCTGTGGTCCTCACTTATGTAACCAAAACCGCATCTGCGATACATTTCCCGCACATGCACCATCGCAGGTGCGGCTCCTGAACAGCTTCTGCGGCTCCAGCTTTCCAGCCTAAATCTGGTTCTACAACCTATCTTCCACATCTGCAGCATCGCACATACAGTCCCCAATTCGTATGTGCAGAAATACCAGAAGCAGCAAAATCTGCAGCCCACCAAAATTCCAAACTTCTCCTACAACCATTCAAAATCACCCTGAGGCCCCCGGGACCTGACTAAAAGTACCAACGTATCACAAAACCTTATTCAAACTTATTCCAATCTTCAAAGCACCTCAAACAACATCAAATCAACCAAAACACATCAGATTCAAGCCTAAGTTTCCAAAATCCTCTAAATTATGCTTTTGATAAAAAAAACCCAACCAAACCATGTCCGAATGACCTAAAAATTTGCGCACACATCCCAAGTGACACCGCATAACTATTGCAACTCTCAGAATTCCATTATGATCCCTATATCAAAATCTCACCTACCAACCGAAAATTGGCAAAATACCAAATTCGCGAGCCTAAATCTACTTCAAATCTCCAAAACTCATTCTGATCATGCTCCTAAGTTCCAAACACCTCTCGAAGCTAACCGAACCATCGGAACTCACATCCAAGCCCTCTAATAGACAAGTCAACATCCGGTTGACTTTTCCATCTTAAGTTTTCTCAAAGGAGACTAAGTGTCTCAAACTTTACCAAATCCTTTTCGAACCCAAGCCAACCAACCTGATCACATATAGAACCGATAGACAAAGCAATAAGAAGCAGAAATGGGAAAATGGAGCAGTAACTCACGAGACAGCTGGCTGGGTCGTCACACTTTCACATATTTCTGTTGATGGATCATAGTTCCATTTGAGTTTTGTTTAATTTATAAGCTTAAAAAGAAAGTAAGCTCATCTATCATACTCATTTCAAATTTACTCCTCAATAATTTTGCAAATTCCTTACTTAATTTATCAGTATTTACTCCAAATATTATATCATCAACATATATCTATAATAATATAAGGTATTTACCTTTTTCCTTCAAGAATAAAGTTTTATCGATTTTACCTCTTTTGTATCCATGCTCAATCGTGAATTTTTATAATTTTCATACCATGCTCTAGGATCCTGCTTGAGCCCATATAGTGTTTTATCAACTTTGTACATATAATTTAGAAACTCCTTGCTTTCAAACCCTTGAGGTTGCTTGACAAACACTACTTCCTTTAAATAGCCGTTGAGGAAGGCACTATTGACATCCATCTAGTTAAGAGTAAATTTCATGTAAGCAGCAAAGGCTATGAGGAGTCGTATTGATTCCAACCTTGCAACTAGTACAAAGGTCTCATCATAGTCTACACCATCCTCTTGATGATAACCTTGAATCACTAATTTTGCCGTGTTCCTTGTAATAGTTCCATCTTTATCAAATTTGTTTCTGAAGACCCATTTTGTGCCAATTACTGATCTGTCCTTGGGTCTTGGAACTAGATGCCAAACTTGACTCTTTTCAAACTGGTTGAGTTCATCTTCCATTCCATTTACCCAGTCTGCATCCTGCAAAGCCTCAACAACATTTTTAGGTTCAATAAGATATAAGAAAGCATCAAAAGCACAAGATTCTTTAGTGAAGATCTAGTTTTAAGTATAGAGGTGGGATCAATAATTATGTTCTCAATGGGATGAAAACTTTGGTACTTGTAAGGTTTCATAACCAACTGGTTTCCTCTTGATGTTTCTCCAATGTTTTGTTATTGTGCAATAGGCTCTTGGACAAGTTCCATCAAGGTATCAGATTTAGTTCCTCTTTGTTCAGTTCCCCCTGTCAGGTTGCCCTAAATAGAAGAACCTATTCCAACACATGCTTCTTCTTCTGGTGCAGCTTCATCCTAGGTTGTGATTTCATTTAAACTTCTTACCATCCCCAATTACTTCATTTTCATGTTCATGTGTCTCAAAAAAGAATGTTAGTTTCATAAAAAAAATCACATGTACACTTTCTTCTACACACATAGTTCTTTTGTTATATACTTTATAAGCTTTACTATGTGAAGAATATCCCAAGAATACTCTCTCGTCACTAATGGGATCAAATTTACCTAGGGAGTCTTTAGTATTATTATGCATAAAGCACTTGCATCCAAATGCCCTAAGATGAGATATATTTTCTCTTTTTATGTAACTCATAAGGAGTCTTCTCTACAAGAGGTCTAGTCATGCACCTATTGATGATGTAGCATGAAGTATTTACAGCTTCTGCCCAGAAATGATTAGGCATTTTATTAGAAAGAAACATAGTCCTAGCATATCTTCAAGTGTCCTATTCTTTCTTTCAACTACTCTATTTTGTTGTGGAGTCCTAGGAGTAAAAAAAATTATGATCTATTCCATGCACATCACAAAATTCAGCAAACTTAGCATTTTCAAATTCAGTTCCATGATCAGACTTAATTGATGCAAGTTGATTACCTAGTTGTTTCTGAGTTTTTCTACCAAAAGAAGTAAACATGTCAAATCCTTCATCTTTATATGTTAAAAACAACGTCCAAGTAAACCTAGAGTGATCATCAACAAGCATCATCACATATCTTTTACCACATCTGCTTAATGTTCTCATTGGACCACCGAAATCCCCTTTGCACAAGCTTCAAAAACTTTATCTTCCTTAAACTTGATGTTAGGCAGTCCTATCATCAGGTCCTCAGAGACTAATTTGTTGAGTTGACTTAGACTTGTATGTACGAGTCTCTTGTGCCACATGAGGGGATCATTGTCCAACAAACTTAAGCAGGTGAGTTCATTTTCTGAGAGTATGGACCGATCTACAATGTAAATATTGTTTACTCTTTTTCCCTCCAAAACAATCTTGTCAGTGGTAAGATTTATCACAAAACATTTGGTAGAGGTGAATGCTACCAAGTTACTTCTGTCACAGAAATGTGATATATTGATTAGACTGTATTTCAAGCCATCTATAAAGTAGACATTCTCAATAGAGTGAGAGTCTGTCTTACCTACCTTCCTAACCCCAATGATCTCACCTTTCTTTCCATTTTCAATGGAGACATTTCCTCATTCGAGGTCCTCAAGTGAAAGGAACTGGTTCTTGTTTCCTATCATGTGCTTTGAGCAACCACTATCCATGTATCATATTTGGCTACTCCCTTTCACTTGGACATGCAAAAGGATTAGTCTTAGGAACCCAAACTTTCTATAGGCAAAAGGGTGAATTAGATTCCTTTTGGCCTATCCTGGCAACCTATATTTCGCTGGAATAAATAATTTATTCCTTTGACTAGCCTTTTTTTTGCAGTACATTAACTTTTGTAGTGACTAGTCTTACCACACTGTGTGCAGATTTTGTTCTCATAAAGTGTAATGTACTTACTTTTGGGATCCCACTTGGGTGCAGGGGTCCCGTAGCCAAGTCCCCTCTTATTTCTACTATGGTGCTCTTGTAGCCATGAAAGTGCATTTGAGGACCTGTTCCATTTACAGATTCTATGTATCTCATGCTTGATCTTGCTTAGATCCTCCTTTAGGACTCTTATCTGCTCATCTCTTTTGTACAACTCATCTTTTATTTTTACTAGGTTTTCTTCTAAAGTGAGTTATGTGTGATCAACTTTCCTTTTACCTGTTCTTAATTTAAGTTTTAGATTTTCAAATCCATGCTCTATGTGATGACCCGCCATGTCATCATGCCACATAGGCGCCATTTAGCATTTATTAATTCCATGTGGAAGCTTACATAAGAAGAATGCTAGTATTTCTAAGAAGATTCTAGAGAAGTATAAATATTTTCTTAGGAAGAACCTAGATCCATATGGATTTGCTAGGAAAGTCCTTGGAATCTTCTAGGATTTTAGAAAATTCTAAAGAAAGCCCTTATCCTATAAATATCAAGGACTTGTATAATAATAAATATTTATACACTAGCCCCTAGGAGACTAGTATATAAAGAGGGCCATTCATTTGTAACTCATCAAGCAAACATTTCAAGTTATCTCTAATACAAAGCTTCATTTAGCAATTCTCTTGTATTCTTTCTTCCATTCTCTTAGCAATCTTGAGTGTAGCAGGGCTGACTTGGCATAGAAAGATCGTGAGCAAGTTGTCAAGTGTCGCACGTGTACTTAGTTAAGAACTAAGGACGTGACATCTAGGTCAGTGGGGTCAAGTTCAAGAACCTGGTTCTTTAACTCAACATTTTTACTATCACTTTCACTAGCCTTGAATTCCAGATTATTGCACATAACTTTCAAAATCACACATTCCTTAAAAGATGTTCCTTTTTATTATTTATAACCACATATTCATCAATAAAATCTAGAAGTAACTCATGTAGCCTTTCTTTAGACAAAAATTTAATCTTGTCTTTGAGATGATTATACTTACCTCAGATTCCTCATTGGATTCTCCAATTGTTGTAAGTGCTTGTTCATCTCCATCTTCATCCTTTGATTCCTCATATTATCTTTCTCCCCAGACAACAACCATATCCTTTGATATTTTGTTCTTCTTTGGATGAACCTGTTCCTTCTTCCTATTTCTTCATTCAGCTCTTTCTTTCTTCCATTCAATTTTTCACTAAGGATAGTTTTTGATGTGGTGATCAGTATTCCCACATTGTAGTAGCCCTCGTTGGTCTATTTTTTGAGAACCCTTTGTTTGATGTAGCTTGCACCTCTTGAGGAACCATTTCCTCTCATTAGGAACTTCTTGAAGTCCTTTGTGATCATAGCCATTCCTTCTCGGTGATTCTGAGTGCCAAGCTCCTTTCCTTCTTGGGTGCATCCATCTTCATGGTTTGCCTTCTAAGTTCATACGCAGTGAGATTTCCAATTAGCTCGTCCAACTTAAGAGTGGCAATGTTCTTCGATTACTGAATAGCAGTGATTTTGCTTTCCTAAGAAACTAGTTGAACCATTTTCAAAATCTTCTCAACTTTGTCTTCTTCAAGAATAACCCTTCCAAAACAGTTAAGTTCATTTGTTAGTATGGCGAACCTAGTATACATCTCCTGGATAGTTTTACCTTATTTCATGGTGAAATTCTCATATTAAGAATACAGCAGTGTTCCTCCGGACCTCTTCACTTGAGGTGTTCCTTCATGAGCTACTTGCATAGTGTCCCAGATTTTCTTAGCAGTGGTACAACTTTGAATTCAACCGTACTCGTCTGGACGAAGTCCACACACAAGCTATTTCTTAGTGTTAGCGTTCTTTTTCCTCAATTCCTCATGATTGCAGCCAGCTCTCGTTTTTGTCACATCTACTATTTCAACATTTTTCTTCATGGTAGCTAATAGACCATAAGTGACAATGTCCCATAGCTCATAGTCTTCTCCAATGATATGATATCTCATCCTGTTTTTCCATCAAGAATAGTAATGCCGTTAAAGAGTGGAGGCCTAGTAGTTGATTGACCTTCCCAGTTTCCAGGTGGTGCGCTCATCTTGATCTGTTCCTAAGGTGTTAGCCTCTTCAAGGATAACCCGCTCTGATACCAATTGATATTTTTACTTCAATACCACACAAGAGAGGGGCAGAGAGTGATTTGTGTAGTGTCCATTTTTTTACTTAAATTGATTATGGAAGGACCTGGTTCTTCTAGGTGTTTCTTAACCTACTATTGCAGAAATAGTAATTGCGGAAAGTAAATAACACAAGTATTTTACGTGAAAAACACCTGGCTCAAAAGGTGAAGAATCACCACCTACTTCCGTGTAGGATTTTTTCAATCTCTTCACTATATCACTGAGCCAAAAACTGCATTTACAAAATACTATTGTAAACCTAGGATTAACTCTAATCTAGTTGTAGCAAACAACCTCTAACTGTTGCGACAACTTAAAGTTAACTCTAACTTAAATATTCCGAGTACCTATTTTAATTGCCTCTAGATAAAGCTGAAATGTATAATATGAAAGTACTTACTACAATATAACTAGAATAAAAGATAGACACTTGGAACTGTTCTTCTATCTTTTTCATGTAGCTTCATGTTTGCACACTTGAATCACACACGAACTGCTTGCAAGTCTTGTTATTTTGCTCTCAATTCACATTTAAATTATACGTTTGTGCATTACTTGTAAAGTGAGAACATCCTGCAATTATAAAGTTAGTAGATTAAGAAATAACTAGAGTTCTAATGGTACTCTTCCTTGGTGGAAGAGTTCTAGTTGATCTCAACTTCTAACTCCTCCCCTCTCTTGGATTAGGGTTGTTTATTCGGATCGGATATCCAAAATCCTAACCGATTCATTCAATTCGGATTTTGAATTTTGGATTGGATCGGATTTCAGATTGTGTTTATTAAAATTTTAGATTTCTGATCGGATTCAGATTGGTATATTTTAATCCGATCCGATCTAAAATTCGAAATTATTAGGCAATGTATAAATACTACACTTTAATTTCTGATAGTGAGTGCTTCCTTTACATCTTCCTCCAAGTTATTACCTTTACAATTGCTAGATTTAGCTATATTGGCACCATAATACTCTCATAATTGCATAAACATGATTTTTTCTTAATATATTACCCTTTTTACAAAGAAAATATACATATTAGTTTGTAACTTTGAGGCATAATAATATAATTCGAAATCTGATCCGATCCAAACCTTAAAATCTGATATGATCCGATATAATTTGGATCGGATTCAGATTGTATTTTCTTGAATCCGAAATCCGAAATCCAAATATGAAATATGCTAAATCCTATCTGTACACATCCCATCTTGGATAATATTCTCTTTGAGTAAAGAGTCCTTCTACTTATCAATTTATGCAACATTTTCGATCATGAGATACTAAATATGCCAATTTAAGCATATCTCCTTTACGTGTATCCCACGTGCTCGAATCTGCCCGTTTCAATGCACCACAAAAAATGGACATAATTTATGCCTAAATTTTCTTTGTCAATCTTCAAAACTAACCCTCGCTTGAACCAACACAAAAAATAATATAAGCCCCTAGAAAGAAGTGCTTTCCTTCTTGCGAGAAAGAAACATATATTTAGCCTTTTTGTTTGTCCCCTCTACCTAATTATTTACGATAATATTTGCTAAATTTGATTTTCAATTTTTTCCTGTTCTCGGCATGTTAAAACAACGGTATGTCGGTATCAATAAAAATACATTCAATTAGAAGAAAATCTAATCTTGAATATTTAAATATGTTAGTGTTGAGAATTTTTTCGAAAAATGTGCAATTTTTTTGGCTCAACAATATTAGTGGGGAGTTGTTTTTAAGGAAATATTAAAAATATGCAAAAGCCGTTTGTTGAACGTGATTCCAGGATAAACCGCAATGAAAAGAATAAATGGAAGTCGGGAAAATATCGCATTACGGCAATTAATGTATAAGTCGCATTTAACTATTGCATTAAGGCCCATTCTGTAAAATAAGAAAAAGAAAAATTCAGAAGCAGTAAAAAGGGGAAACGAAAGCGCCCACTCGAAAAGCTTTTCAAAAACCCTCCCCCCTACCTCTCTTCTTCTCCTCCGTCACCGGCAACGACAGCTGAAACTCTGAAAGTTACGCTTCAAAAATCTCATCTCACGCTCACACTACAACCATAAAGTTTTCTCTCTCACCACTTGCTCAAATTTTAACTAATGGAGAGAAGAAGATTCGACGAATCTTCTGTACTTCCTCACTCTGTTACCGTCGGTTCCGGTCTCCAGTCTTCTCCTCCACCTCGTCCTCCCAATTATACTTGTCGCCGAGTCCAGGTAACGTTAAACACCTCATTTTCACTTACAAGTACCTTCTTACAACTTCCAATTAATTTCAATAGTTGAGTTGAAATGTATGTTTTGCGCACCTCGTTGTTTTCCTAGTTTATCTATTTTGCTAATAACAGCTTAATTTGCGTTATTTTTAATCCTTTTTGTGCTAAAAAGGTGCTGTAGTAATAAATGCAAGAGATTTGTATGTCCGTGTAGGGATCAGTGTTTTGGAGAGCGCCTCGCTTCAAAAGCGAAGCAATGCTTTTTTGTACATCTTTTCCACCGCCCATCGTGCAAAAGCTCTAACTGCACGCTCCCTCAAAATGTCTCTAGCAACTTGTTCTACATCTTTTCCACAGCCCTTTGCTCCCTGCTTCTTTGAGAAGTAGCAATCAATTGGACTTCTAGTCGATGATCCATGGCTTGATCCATCTCTTCCTCGTTTTGTTGGAAGTGACAATTCTTCATTATCGTCGTCGTCATCATCATCATCAAGATTGGTCACCATTGGTTGATGAACCATTTGATTTTTTAGCTCCTTCTTCTTCTCAACAAAATTCTTTATTTCTTCCCTCATCTCCAATGGACATTTCGGACACCTCATCACGTTTCTATCGCCACCAATTAGATGGTATTTAAAGCAATAAAATTCCACCCGTTGTAATCTTGTTGCAAAAGATTCATAGAACATTTGTATTCTTTTCATTAACTTTCTGACCATATCGCCAAGCCGGGTCTTTCTCTTTCGAACTTTGAGACATTTTAATATCCCTATTAAGATACAAGCGAAAACATAATCAATAAACTGAAATATAATATTAATTTAATTTTATATGCTGAAATAAAATAATAAATAAAATACAATAATTAAACTCTTATATATGCTGAAAATATAATAATAATTTAATTTTATATGCTGAAATAAAATAATAAATGAAATATAATAATTAAAAGGAAAAATGCTGAAATATACAAACACAAAGGAAAAAGAAAATAATAAATGCTGAAAATATATAAACACAAAGGAAAAAGAATTTTTTTTTTGTTCCTTCCCCGATCTGACAGAGAGAAAAAGAAATAAGAAGAAGAAGAAGAGTGACTGGTCGACTGGTCTGAAGAAGAAAGAACAAGAAAGAAAAATAAAAAAATGAGAAGAAAAGAGAAGAAATTACCTGGATTGGTTCTTGGTTGACTGATCGTGCACTGAAGAAGAAGAAGAAGATAACCCTAGCTTTTCTTTTTTTGAAAACTGAAGAAGATCGAGCCTCTAGCTTCTGAAGAAAGAGGGTTTTGTCAATTTAGGGTATGTTTTTTCAGACCCCAAAGTTCTTTTTTTTTTAAAAGACCCCTGCCTGCGCTTTCTTCAATTAAGCGATCGCTTTTGCGTTTCGATCGCTTGTCGCTTCCTCGAGTTTTCCCGTGAAGCGTGCGCTTCTGCAATTCGCATCGCCTCAAGGAGTTTAAATCGACAGACCTTCGCATCGCCTCGCTTCGCGCTTTAAGCGACGAAGCGAGCGTTTTTTCAAACACTGGTAGGGATATTGTTTGATATAAAGAATTCCTAGTTTTAGAGGACTCTAACTATATTTGATTAGTGACAATTATTGAGTATTGGAATGACATGGTTCCAATAATAGTTGAATGGGCCTCATGGTTTAGTTCAAGTGGCAAAGGTTGAGGAACTTGTGAATTAGGACACACGTTCGAACTATGAGAAAACACGGGAGAAAATATATTATTGATTGATTAAACAATATTACAATGAGCCATATATATACTATACATGTCCTAATCCTAATACATACGGGATTAGGGTTATTTACTCCTAATGAAACTAACACTCGCCCTCAAGCTGGTGCATATAAATCATATATACCGAGCTTGTTACATATATAACTAATACGAGGACCAGTGAGGGACTTAGTGAAAATATCAACAAGCTGATCATTCGACTTCATAAATTTTATAGATATATCTCTCGAGATCTTTTCTCTAACAAAGTGACAGTCAATCTCGATGTGTTCAGTTGTCTCATAGAGCACTGGTTTGACACAATATGAATAGCAATTTGAGTATCACACACAAGTCTCATCTGACTAATCTCACCAAATTTTAACTCCTTGAGCAACTGTTTAATCCAAATTAGCTCACATGTGGCTATAGCCATTGCTCGATATTCTGCTTCTGCACTAGACTGAGCAACCACATTTTGTTTCTTGCTCTTCCAAGACACCAAATTTCCTCCTACTAAGACACAATATCCAGACGTAGAACGTCTATCAGAAGGTGACCCTGCCCAATCAGCATCTGAGTACCAAATGATCTGCTTATGGCCTCGATTTTCAAACAATAAGTCATTGCCTGGAGCTGATTTTATATACCGAAGAAGAATGCGGACAACTGCATCCGAATGACTATCACAGGGAGAATCCATAAAATGACTCACAACACTCACATGAAAGGAAATATCAAGTCTAGTTACTGCGAGGTAATTTAATTTACCAACCAACCGTCTATATCATGCAGGATGGCTAACAGGCAGAAGTTTAGAATTCGGATCCATCGGAATGTCAATTTGTCTACAACCTGTCATCTCTGTCTCCTCAAGAATATCTAAGGCATACTTCCGTTGTGAAATCACAATACCTCAGCTAGACTGAGCGACCTCACTACCTAGAAAATACTTTAATCTGCCCAGATCCTTAGTCTGAAAGTGCTGAAAGAGATGTTGCTTCAACATACTAATACCATCCTGATCATTGCCGATAATAACAATATCGTCAACATAAACGACCAGATAAATACAGAGATTTGAAGCAGAATGTCGATAAAATACAGAGTGATCAGCTTCACTACGAGTCATGATAAACTCCTGAATAACTGTGCTGAACTTACCAAACCGGGCTCGAGGAGACTGCTTTAGACCATAGAGGGACCGGTACAACCGACATACAAGGCCACAAGACTCCCCCTGAGTAACAAAACTAGGTGGTTGCTCCATATAAACCTCATTCTCAAGGTCACCGTGAAGAAAAACATTCTTAATGTCCAACTGATAGAGAGGCCAATGGCGAACAACAGCCATAGATAGAAAAAGGTGGGCTGATGCAATTTTAGCCACAGGAGAGGAAGTATCATTACAATCGAGTTCAAATATCTGAGTATATCCTTTGGCAACAAGACGATTCTTAAGTTGATCAAGTTATCCATCTGGACCAACTTTGACTGCATACACCCAACGACAACCAACAATCGATTTACTCGAAGGAAGAGGAACAAGCTCCCAAGCACCACTCGTATGTAAAGCAGACATCTCGTCAATCATAGCCTGTCGCCATCCGGGATGAGACAATGCTTCACCTGTAGACTTGGGGATGGAAATAGAGGACAAAGATGACACAAATGCACAATGGGATGATGAGAGACGATGGTAACTTAAACTGATATAATGAGGATTAGGATTAAGTGTGGATCGTATACCTTTTCGTAGTGCAATCGATTGATTAAGAGGAGACAAGTCAACAGTATTAGCAGGGTCAGGTGCAGGGCGTGAATCAGCTGGGCCTGATGCTGGGGGCGGACGACGGTGATAAGTTAGGAGTGGTGGAGCTGTAAAAGGTTGAACTGGACTAGGTGGTGGCACTGGAGTTATAGTTGGTGGAACTAGACTAGGTGGTGGCGCTGGACTCGGTGGTGACACTGGAGCTATAGGTGGTTGAGCGATAACTGGATCTGTAGGCGATGGAGCTATGGAGTAAGATGAATAGGAGATAGAGACTGAATCTCCAAAAGAAGGAACATGTAGCACCTTAGAAATATCTAAGTGATTAATTGGACCCGTGAAGTATGATTGGGTTGCAAAGAATAACATCAGCAGACATAAGAAATCGCTGAAGTTCAAGAGAATAACATCGATACCCCTTTTGCGTTCTCGAGTAATCCAGAAATATGCTCTTAAGAGCAGCTAACTTAGTTTTTCCTGGAGTAAGGTCATGAACAAAACACGTACTCCCAAAGACACGGGGTGGAAGAGAGAACAGAGGTAAGTGGGTAAACATGACAGAGAATGGGACTTGATTTTGGATAGCTGAAGATGGCATGCGATTAATAAGATAACAAGATGTAAGAACTGCATTCCCCAAAAACGCAGCGGAACATGAGATTGTATGGGTAGGGTACGAGCAGTTTCAATAAGATGTCTATTCTTTCTTTCAATTACCCCATTTTGCTGGGATGTGTACGGACAAGATGTTTGATGAATAATCCCATGGGAGTTCATAAACTGCTGAAATAGGGAAGACAAATACTCTAGGACATTATCACTACGAAATGTGCGGATAGAAACCCCAAATTGATTTTGAATTTCAGCGTGGAAGGTCTGGAAGATAAAAAATAAACTCAGATCGATTTTTCATCAAATATATCCAAGTGCACCTGGAATAATCATCAATGAAATTGACAAAGTTGCGGAATCCTAAGGTAGAACTAACCCGACTAGGACCCCTAACGTCTGAATGGACTAAAGTAAAATGTAACTCTGCTCGATTATCAAGACGCTGCGGGAAATGGGAGCGGGTATGCTTACCGAGCTGACACGACTCACACTCTAGAGTGGACAAGTGAGATAAGCCAGGTACCATTTTCTGAAGTTTTGACAAACTGGGATGTCCTAACCGTTTATGTAATAAATCTGGTGAATCAGTTACGGGAGAAGTTATTGGAGGAAACAAGATGCGAGTCCATGTGATTTTGCAAGGATAAGGTAATAAAGTTCATTTGATTCACGTGCGGTACCAATGATCCGTCCTGTACTGCGTTCCTGTATAAAAACAAAGGTCATCAAGAAATAAAACAACAGATTAAGTGATTTCGCTAAGCGACTAACAACTATGAGATTAAAAGGACAACCAGGAACATAAAGAACTAAGTCTAAAGGTAAGGCAGGAAGTGGACTTGCTTGACCTATTGCAGTAGCCATGGCTTGAAACCCATTGGCCATTGTGACTGTTGGAAGAGATTGAGAATATGAGATACTAGTGAAAAGAGATTTGTTACCAAAAATATGATCAGATGCACCTGAATCAATGACTCAAGACTCAGAAGGTGAAAATTGGGAGACACCAGTCATGCTACTATTTGTTGGAACAACAGAGGCTAATCCTGGAGATGTCTGTTTACGTGCTTTGTACTGAAGGAACTCAATATAATTCGGTAAAGAAACCATCTGGATTGGATTTATTGCATTCAATCTGACGGATTGTGAGTTAAAGGCTTCAGGTACGAATTCCATTATAATATCGTGCCGGAAAAGCAGAAAATTGCTGGAATCACTGTTCACGCCGGAAAAATCACTGTAGCTTGCCGGAAAATTTCAAAGTTGTCGGAAATGAAAAATAAAATTATGTGTAGGCTCGGAATTTGAGGGCGATCCAACTGCCCTGAAGGAACTTCGTTAAAATTTGACCGGACAAAATCTGACCGGAACAGTGCTCACGCGCCGGTGTGTGGGCCACGTGGATCGGATCTGCTGTGAAGTTTCTGGAGCGTGAGGGTGCGTGAAGAGCAGTTCTCCGGTGGGGTTTGCCGGGGTTTGGTCGGATCTCTCTTGGGAACCTTGTGGTGGTGTTGGATTTTGCACAACACTGGTAATTAGTGACTTTGACGCAATTAGTCACTTAGGTCACCGGAAAATTGCACGGTGACTGAGTTATTACTTCCCGGATGTCGTTGGAATGACGCACAACGATAGCTCTGATACCATGTGAGAAGCACGGGAGAAAATATATTATTGGTTGATTAAACAATGATACAATGAGCCCTATACATACAATACATATCCTACTCCTAATACATACAGGATTAGGGTTATTTACTCCGAATGAAACTAACACGAACCCTGTGCCATCCGCGCTAAGCCTGGTATTTAAGTTCAGAAGGGTTAGAGTGGCCCATTATCCCCGAGTTTCGAAGATTGATGTTGATCCTAAGTTGGCCCCAGACAGGCTTCTTGGTCTTTAAAAAATGTTTTAATGGACATAGATGATTCCTGTAGCGGATCCGAACTTGTTTGACATTGAAGTGTTGTTATTGTTTTTGTTGTTGCATGTTCAATTTGGAATAGTGTTCATAATATTCGTTATTTTGTGATGTTACTCCACAGTGTGAGCATGTATTTTTAGCGGCATTGCTGTTTGCATATGCTTTGCTTACTAAGCAACTCCAAGGGAATATATCCGGTGTTTCGACATGCGGAATAGAATCTCTGTTTTTGACATACGAGCTTTGTCAAGGTTAAACTCTGTGGTGAGTTAGGTCTGTTGTGATGCAGTTGGCTGTTCTAGTGGAATTGGGAGGGTTTCTCGTTAAGAGTGCTCTCATCAAAACCTTAACGATGGATATTGTGTATGCTGACTGAGGACACCACAGGGATACAGCTTTTTGCAAAATAAAATTGGAGATCTATTATGAATACACTTTTTTCCATTAAGATTTCATATTGACATAGGTTTATCTGGTAAAGAGCCAATTGCGATACTGACAGTATCTTATAGCCATGGGGTTCTTTTCTCTCTTTACATATTGATCTCTCTATAGCCGTGCAGGCTAGTCTTTTTTTGGCCGACCGTTTGATGAACAAACGTCCTTGGTTAAGCCTCTTTCTGGTTTTCTGCATGTTAAGATATTTGTGTTGATGTGGGGAAATCTGTAGCAATTCCAAAAGTTTAAATTTGTTATCTTTGAGAATGATGGTAACTTCTCATAGTATGGGTAATTTTGGATCTATTTATATGTCAGTTGTGGGCAGCTCCTGGTTGTACTAAAAAGAATACGATGATTCTTTTTCGAGAAGATATATTGGTACTTGGAACTTATTATTTGTTACAAATAGCTACTCTATCTAATTTCAATTTTCTTTCCTGAATTGCATCATCACAACAACAAGATATCCCGTGTGATCCCATAGGTGGGGTATAGGGAGGCTAGAGTGTATGTAGACCTTACCCTTACTTTGTGTGAGGTTGAGAGACTATTTCTGATAGGTCTTTGGCTAAAAAAAAAACTTTTTCAAAATAGGTTTATAAAATACAAGAGTAAAGACGCTATGATGAAAATACCAAGAAAGAAAAGTATTGGTAGCAAAAATAGTAAGATAACCAAAACAAAGGCAACAATAGTAGTAATAAAATTGAAAAATAATATAATAATAGTAATACTCTTAAGGAGAAGAGAGGACAAATAAGGTGCTCTAAACTAGAACCATGTCCTCCCATAGAAAAGAGAGAAATCGCTTGATTACTTATTAATCTTTTATTCTAATCCTCTGCCTCCATGTTCACCTATCTAGGGTCATGTCCTCAGTAAGCAGCTGAGATGTGCCATGTCCTGTCTAATCGACCTCTCCCCAATTATTCTTAGGTCTACCTCTACCTCCTTAGACCTATCAGTGTTAACCTCTTGCACTTCCTCACTGGAGCATCTATGAACCTCTTCATATACCCGAAGCACCTCAGCCTCGCTTCCCTCATCTTGTTCACCACGAAGGCCACTCCCACCTTGCCCCATATATCTCCGATCCCAATGTTATCTCTCCTAGTATGCTCACACATCCATTTAAGCATCTTCATTTCCTCTACTTTTATCTTTTGAGCGTGTCAGTTCTTGAGTGGCCGATACTCTGCCCCATACAACATAGTTGGTCTAATAATTACTCTATAGAACTTACCTTTTAATCTTGGTGGCATTTTCTTATCAGATAGGACACCGGATACGAGCCTCCATTTCATCCACTCCACTCTAATACGATGCTGACATCATCATCAATCTCCCCATTTCCTTAGATTATTGATCCAAGATACTTGGAGCTTTCTCTCTTGGGATGACTTGTGTATCAATCTTCACTTTCATATCCGCCTCATGTGTTGCGTCACTGAATTTGCACTCCAAGTTTTAGTCCCGCTCAATATGAAATCTTTAGACTCTAGGGTCTGTCTCCAAACCTCCAATCTAGCATTAACTCTGCCGCATATCTCATCAATCAATACTATGTCATCTGCAAATGTATATTGCATCAATCTGCATGCAAAATTGAATCATTGAATCACCATCATTTTTTGAATCAAGGGTTTAAATTAGGAAAATAAACTAGGCACCCTGAAGGATCTTACTTGGTTAGTTGGTTATTTAATTTAGTCTCCGAGTTGGTGACTTTTATTAGAAGGAGACCCAGGAGTAAGGTTTTGCTGTTATTCTTTCCGACTTTCCCTTTGTGTGTTGTGTGTGAGGAAAATTGTTTTCTTGAAAAATAAGTAGGTTTCACACTTCTTTTCTGCGTTTAGTTGGTTAGTGGAAAATTATTTCTGAAAACTATTTATTAAATATTGATAATGATGTCAGTAAATTATGGATTGCTAATAATGTCTAAGTGTTGGTAGGAGCAAGGGTGGATGGCCTTCCAGTTTTTATAGAATTATTTCATCACTGGATCTCACTGCAGGGAGCATTGAAGCACTTGGCATCAATTGATCCATTGGAATTATGTGATGAAGCCAAAGTAGAGCACTGCCGAGCAACTAGAGATCTAAGAAGTTGTGGACGACATGTACAGAGTGTGTTGAATTCATGCGGTCATGCCTCTTTATGTGAGGAATGCAGCCAGAGATGTGATGTTTGCCCTATATGTAGGATCCCTTTACCAAAAGATGCCGATAGACTTCGACTGCGCCTATATTACGAGTTCATTGAAGCAGGTCTCATCTCGAAGAGGTGTGATGATAGATTACAAGAGAAAGAGGACAGTGATAAACAACTGGTTGCTGATATCCAGCGGCTTTATACTTTGTTTGATGTGGCACTGGAAAACAATATGGTTTCTCTAATATGCCACTGTATCCTTTCATACTATTAGTACCAGTGGTGGACTAACATCGTTTGAGTTTCAAATAGTTTTCTTGCAAGGAAATTAGTTAAAAAGCTGTTAATCTTTTTCTTTATTGTTCTGTTAATTCTTTGTGAAAGGAGATAACCGTAAAATGAATAAATTGGTTGTTGATTGTATGGTTCTTTTTCTTACTTAGGAGAGTAGAACCTCTTAACTTCTTAGTAGTTGGTTATATATTTTATTATGTTGTCTTAACGGCTGCAAACAGATGTGACAGATGTTTGTATGGATGAAAGCGCTGTTTCCAGTGATCCCATCACTGCTTTCTTGCTTGATGAGGTGGTGGTCAAAGATTGGTGCAAGAGGACGTTCAACAATATTATGACCGAGACTCAAGTGATGTGTATCCTAATAATTAAAGCTTGTAGTGTACTTCTAATTCCTTGTGAAAGGGGAAATACCGTTCCTTGATTTTGTTATAGATAATCTATCCATGAATGCACTGAAAGAGAACTTGAGTTTATTTCTCAAGTTCTCTGTCAAGTTAGGTGGTATCTCTAACGTCATTGATGTCTTGGAATCATCATTCAAAGGTTCTCTTTCTGCAAAGCTTCATGATCTACACCACCTTCAAGAGAGCATCTTAAAGACAAAACAGGTAAGCTTTCCAGAGATCCTTGCAAGTGGACCCAAGCCTCCTCTTCCTCATTTCGTATTTTTGTCTGTTGCATTTATTGGTTTTTTTTTGAAGAAACACGTGTATGAGCACAAAAATAAATTGCAGATTCACTATTTTTTTTTATGCTACTTGCATTAACTAGAGATTCTGGATGGTGTGATGAGCTAGTGATTATCACTATTCAGCTTTTGTCTGCACTGCTGCTTTCTTTATCTATTATGTTACACAATTTGAATTTTGTATCTTGTCGGTCTGACAACTTCTGATAACACTCAATGAGATTATTACTGCTGTGCAAATCTGCAGCACTTGGATATTATGATTTGGTGTATAAGGTGTGAGTTCTTGGAGAATGTGAGGTCTAGGCATAGAGATTTTGCATCGTGGCGAGCTCTGGTCAGTGGAAGGAGATCAGCTGCAATTAAACGTGCATGGCCCGATTCAATAAATCATTCTGAGGAATCCAATGGACAATATCGTTCCACTCTCTTTATTGAAGATGCTCTTTCGAATATTGAAGCAGCAGAGCAGGGAGACGTAGATGATCATGAAGAAGAGTTAGCACTTGCCTATTTGCAGAAGGATGGGGGTTCTTTATATTCGCGGTCAAAAATAGAGGGAATGGCTGGATGCTACCCATTTGAGAATTTGCGAGCTGCTGTTGACATTCTCTTTTTACGAGGAAGTTCAGACTTGGTGGTTGCAAAACAAGCAACTGTATCCTTTTGTGATTGAATATTTTTTGTGTTTTTCTTTTCTTTTTATTTTTTGGAAAGTAGTTCATTCGTAGTGTTTTTTTAATGAGAACTGTTCCCTTTCTCTTTTCCTTGATCCTTCAAAGTTCTTGTATTATATGTTTGACCGGCAATGGACAGTACCTGATGAGGAGTGGAGACCTATCATTGATGATTTTGCTGCCACTTTTGGTGTGACCAGACACTCGCTATTGGAATCCTTCACGTTTTTCCTTTTAGATGATGAAGATATTCTGGCTCTGAAGGTAAGGATGGAAGTTCTGTTCAGTAATAGCTGCTGAGAGTTATTTTATAGGCTTCGTTATCTTATAATAATCTCATATCAATTTTTCTTAATGTTGTCATCAAAAATAATTTTTTTTAATTGTCAACTGTGCTCCTAATGAGTTGTAACTTGTGCATTTGCATTTTCTTCTCTACCTGATTTTAGGATGTAATCAAATACTATTGAACGGAAATGAAATTAGTGAGTGGAAAAGGACGAGGATACTCAATGTTAAATTGTATCTTTTCCTTCCAGGAGAGTAGACTAAATATTTGGATTTAGTTTTATTCTTTCCGGGGTTTTGTGGGCAGGAGCGGGACATCTATTTGGGGGAAGACCATCAGAGATGATGTTCTTCTTACAGATGGTACTTCCCTCCGATTGCCTTTCTAAAGTTGAGAGATATTCACGTTGTGATTAAGGTGCACATTGCAACGTTCCATTATCAGACTTGGATAGCAGCTAGAGTGGATGTAAACGTTTTGACTTGTAGGGTTTTGATACATTTTGTTCCTCTGCGGCCAGAGTTTATGTGATGAACGCAATTCCGCTTTATGTTTTTATCTTGGGCATCTTATGAACTGTTTTACCTTTTGTCATTTCCACAACCTGAGTAGATTTGATTATTGTCTCTTCAATTTGTCCTTTTTTAAATAAAGAAATTATCATTGTGAGCCTTCTTAAGCATATGGTCTTTGGACTGGTGCGGATGCTGAATATCAGTTACTTGTATCCCAGGAAGCCTGTCAACTTCTCCCAGAAATATCAAGTCCAACAATACACCCGAAGGTTGCTCAGGTTCTCTTGGAGCGGGGAAACCCTGATGCAGCTCTCATGGTTCTGAGGTGGTCTGGGCAAGACGGGACACAGCTAGTTTCACTTCGGGAGGCTGTGACTGCTGTTCGTGTGCGGGTAGAGTGTGGACTTTTGACTGAAGCATTCACGTATCAGAGGATGGTCTGTGCTAAGATCAAGGAAAAGAAGTTGAGGGGCGAACAATTTCAGAGTGCTTCTGTTGAAGTAGAGGATCAATCCTGGTCGTGGGATCTCTGGGTGGAGACTCTTGTCACTGAAATTTGTTGTCTGTGCATTAGGAGAAACTTGGTTGACCGTATGATAGAACTGCCATGGAATGTTGATGAGGAGAAACATCTTCATAAATGCCTGCTGGATTTTGCTGCGGAGGATCCTTCCACGGCCATAGGAAGTCTTCTTGTAGTTTTCTATTTACAGGTACTTCTTTTTATATCCAGGAATTTTCTATTCTGCAGTTTTCTCAGCTTGCTGTTGCACTCATTTCTTTTATTTTGGCAGCACATTTACCCACATACGTGTTTTTCTCTTCCGCTCGAATTCATTTACTAGTTACTACCTGTAAGAAAATTAAACAAGTATTATGCAATTATCCCGAGGGTCGATTGGAAACAGCCTCTCTGCCCTTTCGGATAGGGGTAAGGCTCGTCTACATATTACCCTCCCCAGACCCCACCTGGTGGGAATACACTGAATAGTTGTTGTTGTTGTTGTTGTTGTTGTTATTATGCAATTATCCTTTTGGTGTTGGAAACTGGTGACTAGACTTTTGTCAGATTGCACTTGATTTTTCACGGCAACGTACTGGCAGTAACTGGAGGATTGACTTTGAATGTTGTTCCCTTCTGAAAGTTTTTTTAAAGCCGGGTAAGATCCATTGAAGCAGGCAGTCTTAACTATTTCATCCAGATGAGTGTCAGTTAGAAATATTGCGTAATGTTGATCATTTTGGATTGGCTGACTTTTCACCCAAATCTGCTTGCACTTAACTTTTTTATTTATTTATTAAAGCCACCTTGTAGTGGCGGGGGGTTTGGCATCGACCCCTACTATGTAGATTAATAACCAAAATAAGAAAACATGGAGGAGGGGGACATTAACCCTAGATGTGATTCTTTAAACTATTTTGGATGCCATACCAGACAAGTATTGGATCGTTTCCTTCCCTACTTGCACTTTCTTAATTATACTAATTTAGCACTATCAGTGATGGACCTCTGGATGGCGTATAGAGTATTAGATCTCATCTGGTCTGGTCGCTTTACCCCTGCCCATCTTCCGCATCGCCCCCTCAACCTCATCAACCTTAATGTCATTTTTAGGACGAAGAATATTCTCGACGTATGGAGGTGGAGTTTGATGGTGTCTTTGTACAAGAATAAAAGTGATGTCCAGAATTGCAACAACTATAGGGGTATCAAGCTGCCGAGTCACACTATGAAAGTTTGAGAGAGGGTGGCGGAGAGGAGGGTCATGAGAACCGTGTGTATTTCTGAGAACCAGTTTGGATTTATGCCGGGCCGGTCGGCTATAGAAGCCATCCATCTTGTGAGGAGATTGGTGGAGCAATATAGGGAGAGGAGGGACTTGCATATGGTGTTTATTGATCTAGAAAAATCCTACGACAAAGTCTCGAGAGAGGTTTTGTGGAGATGTTTGGAGGTTAGCGGTATTCCAGTAGCGTACATCAAGGTGATTAGGGATATGTGCGATGGTGCTAAAATTCGGATGAGGACTGTCGGAGGAGACTCAGAACATTTTTCGGCGATGATGGGGTTACATCAGAGTTTAGCTCTTAGCCGTTTTTGTTTGCTTTGGTGATGGATGTGCTGACGCGACACATCCAAGGGGAGGTGCCATGGTGTATGTTAATTGCAGATGACATAGTGGTGATGGATGAGACGCGTAGCGGGGTCAACGCTGGGCTAGAAGTTTGGAAACTGACCCTGGAGTCTAAAGGTTTAAAGTTGAGTAGAACGAAAACTGAGTATTTGAAGTTCAAGTTCAATGATGGGACGCATGAAGCAGAATTGGACGTGAAGCTTGATACACAAGTCATCCCAAGAGTGATAATTTCAAATATCTTGGGTCTGTTATCCAAGACAATGGGGAGATTGACGAGGATGCTACACATCGTATTGGAGCAAGGTTGATGAAATAGAGGCTCGCATTTGGTATTTTGTGTGATAAGAAGGTGCCACCAAGACTTAAGGTGGTAGTTAGACCAACTATGTTGTATGGTGCAAAGTGCTGACCAGTCAAAAATCCCATGTCAGAAGATAAAAATAACAAAATTGAGGATGTTGAAACGGATGTGTGGGCATACCAGGAAAGATAAGATTAAGATTGAAGTTATTAGGACAAGGTGGGAGTGGTCCCTTTGAAAGACATGCTACGAGAATTGGGGCTGAGATGTTTCAGACATGTGATGAGGAGAGACATAGACGCCGGTTAGGAGGCGTGAGAGGTTGACAATGACGGGTTTGAGGAAGGGTAGAGGTAGGCCTAAGAAGTAGTGGGGAGAGGTGATTAGGCGGTACATGACGTTGCTTCAGCTTACCGAGGACATGGCCCTAGATAGGAGGTGTGGAGGTCGAGGATTAGGGTCAAAGGTTGATAGGTAGTCGAGGGTGTCCCCTAGTAGTACCGGTAGTATCAGTAATATTCTTATTTTCTGTTCCTAGACCTTTTATTATATGTTGTGTCTTTCTTACTGATAGTATTAGTACTATTCTTGTATTTCTTATCTCTAGATATTTGTTAGTATACACGACTCTTTGTTTTTTTCTTTTCTTTTTCGTGTTTTTCTGGTTGGTTGCTTCCTTGTCATTGTTTGTTGAGCCGAGGGTCTATTGGAAACAACCTCTCTATCTTCACAAGGTAGGGATAAGGTCTGCGTACACATACCCTTCCCAGACTCTACTTGTGGGATTATACTGGTTTTGTTCCTGAGCCGAGGGTCGATTGGAAACAGCCTCTCTGCCCTTTCGGGTAGGGGTAAAGGCCTGTGTACGTATTACCCTCCCCAGACCCCACTTTGTGGGATTATACTGGGTAGTTGTTGTTGTTATTGTTGTTGGTATATCGAAAAAAGAATAAGTGTATGTCAAAGGGACATCCTGACAACTACAACAAAAACTTTGGTACAAGATATGATAGCCATTTTGCAATAAACGTGTTTATTATACTATTATAGAGATTAGTCTTTGACCTTAAGCGTTATGATTGTACTATTTTGCTCTATTCACCCTGATTATTTTTCATCATCTAGTATTTCAAACACGTAACTTAGCGCCTGTTTGGTCAAAGCTTCTAGGAGGCCAAAAGTACTCTTTTTTTATGTTCATTTTTTTTTTTGAAATTTGAAGTGTTTGGCCAAGACACAGAAGTGCATCTGAGCAGTAACAGAAGCCGTTTTTCTGTTTTTTGGGGAAGAAGCGGCAAGTTCTAGCTTCTTCCAAGAAGCAAAAGCAAGTAGAAAATCAACTTTGCAGGATAGAAATACCCTTACCATAAATTTCCATTCCCCAAATTAACCCTCATTAATTTAACCTTTTTAATTTTTGTTTCTGCCATCGAATTCTTCATTGTTTTTTATTCTCCTTCTCTGATTCTTCTTTGGAATAGTCTCTTTACTATAAAAAGATCTCTTCTTTTATAATAAGATTTATGGAACTGATTTTTAATTTATACTGAACGATGTATATTCATATTTTGAATCAATCATGTAAACAATCAGTAATATCATATACCCAATATTATTTTTTTGGATAACTATATTTTATGTATTAAAATATTTAATGTATATATTTTTACTTTATGGTTTATAAATTCAATTCTCTTTTAAATAATTATAGTTGTAAATTGTACCTTGACCTTTTTTCATTTTTTTAATTTTTATTTTTATAATTTGATACTAAAAAGTACTTTTTGGAAAGATGATTTTGCGTACATCCCACCCTCCCTAGATCCCACTTGTGGGATCACTCTGGGTATGTTGATGATGGCCAAACACGATTTGCTTGTCAAATATTGCAAAAAACACTTCTCAAATGAATCGATCAAGCACAAACTACTTTTTTAAAAACACTTTTCAAGAAAATAAGGCTGCTTCGCCAAACATGCTCTTAATACAACATATTTGCTAAAAATGCTACTACTTCATTGTGTACAGCAGCATTCTCTTTCACAACTGCATTCTCTCTCCCTGTGTGTGTATTTCAAGCAATGGAGGAATAACGAGCTTGATGTTGGATGGACCTATGTTTTTCGTGTCTAATTTGTGACTCACATCCCTTAATTAAAAAAAAAATTGTCTCACTTCAAGTGTTAAATTTATGGAATGAAGCTCCACCTATTATCCTGGTCACTTTGGCCAGACATTTCTCTTTGGAGTTTTGAGTTAGTATCAACACAAATAGAATAGGATTATTATGAAGACCTGAACAATTAAGAAAAATGGAATATGATTATCTTGTTGGTAATCAAAATTGAGTTATTGAATTATATTAATGATGATAAAGCAGGTGAAAACATTAATGATGAAAATCATATAGTTTACCATACCAAAGATAACTTCTACTTGAGCCTGTGACGCATATCTATGTGTATATGTATTAACTGGTATCTCTGATGTTGGGAGATAGCTGGTGCCAAGTGGAATAGTCGAGCAGCACACTAGCTGATTCGGACACAATCTTTATTTTAAAAAAAAAACTAGGAACGTTTGTGTTATATGTATATATTCACTGGCAGGGTTTGATTTCAGGATTAGTTTTGGTACTCTTTTGCCTGTAATCTGTCCATCTGGATGGGGATTTCATAAGGTTCCTAACGATTGTAGTACTGTCTTTTCGTACAGCGTCAAAGATATGTTGAAGCCTACCAAGTCGATCAGAAGCTTCAGAGCATGGAGGAAAACTACATTTCTCAAAATTCCGCCACAGAAGAAGTCTTAGACAGGATAAAATCAACAAATCATTGGAGAACTTGTTTGGTTGTAAGTGAATTTGATCTTTTTGATTTGTTGTTCTCTATATATCTGTTTGAATATTTACTAGTGTCAAGTTTTGGTGTTTGAATTGGAAATTGTTAGAGTGAATAGTACTTGTTTGCTCTGTGAATCATGAACCTTTTTTCAAATTTTTTTTACCCAGATCCTACTCTGGTTAGAAGCAGACGTGTGCCTAAACACACTGATCTTGTTGTCATTCAAAAAGATTATCTGGATTGTTATACAAAAAATCATTTGTTTCCTCGTCCTAAATCTTAATTTTTCCTTATTGTATCTCGCTGGCAGCCAGGACCAGTTTATATGGTTACCAGAAGATACAAGCAGTATCCCCTTTTTATTTTATGTTACCTAGTTTGACTGAGCATGAGATCATATCAAGGTTGCAATAGTTGTTTTGATATGGTACTTCCCATCTTCCCTATCTGGCTTTCTTGACAAACCATTAAGAGGTAATCTACGAAAAGCATGGCAAGAGAAGTTGAAGTTATGGTAAGAAAGGGAAACTGCAAAAAAGATAGGGATTAACTAGTTGAATTGTGATGCATAGCAATGTAGGTCAGTGATCCCCGAGTCCATTACTACTTAAGGTCATTGTATTGCTTCGATATAATAACGAGCTTTCTCATCTTCCTTTCCTGTTTTTCAGATCACTTTTCAGCTTTAATGATGACAGTGACTTAAAACAATTGTCATAGTCTTATTTTAATGTGTAGAAATGTATCGGTTTGTAATATTTTGAAATTTTTTTGTATGTTTTAGGACAAGGGAGTAGAGTTGTTACCAAATATCTTACAACAAGAAGTGAGGACAGGGAAGTTGCCTGAAGTTGTTACTTGTAAGGACACAGCTGACATTTCTTTGAAGCCCAATGCTGAAGCTCAAGAACCCATCTTGACCAGTTTATTGGCTAATCCTCCCACTGATTCTACCCTCGTTCAGCGAGTTGATAATGTTAAACATTCTGTTCTTGATGCTCCACCTGCACTTGGGGGATCATTAAATCTATCTAGCTTTAAAGTTGGGCATTATGGTTCCCCAGCTCATTTCTTTAATGATGCTGAAAGAGTATTAAAACCTGAAAGTATCCTTGGCAAAAAATTGAGATTTAATGAGATTGCGACCCCTGCAAGTTATCGTATTGATCCTCCCTCTCCCGAGATGAAGATCTCGAGGAATTCATTAAGGGACTCTTCTATTAGTCGCCTTCGCAATTCTCAAACATATAGAGTTTCACCAGAGAAGTCTCAGAATGGGTTTCTGAAGGAATCTTATATTTTTCACCAGATTTCTGGCAACCATGTAAATTCTCTTACCAGCAACAGAGGTATATTAAAAGATTCAGTTGAAAATTCATACATGAATTGTCCTGGCAAACTTCTACTGTCAGATGCTGCTGATAGACCTCGGATGTTACCATTAAATGATTCAATGGATATAACCCGGAGGTAAACCTTAATTTTTGTAAAGCCCTTCTATTTCTATCAGCAGATTTTGTTGTCTTAGGTTTGATCACCAATCTTAGCTTTAATCTAATTTTGTTATTTCGCTGATTGTCAACTTAAAAGTCATGAAGAAGAAGGTTCTCCCACAGTGCGTCTAGAAACTAATGGTGGACCAAGGTGGAGGTCCGATGACACCAGTGAAGACGAGGATTATTTATCACCAGATGGACTCGCTGGAGTTGCCTCTCCTGCACGCATCTCAAGGGGAGTCAGAAGAAGCAGGATTGTGAGGAGATGATAACCTTGGTATTGTAGAGTCTGAGAATGTGACAACATATGCATCCCTTTAGCTGGATGTGGCTTTTCGTTGGAGACCAGAGTTGAGAGGCATTGAAGTTTTTGTTAACAGGTTGCTGCTCGAATTTCTCCTCTTGGCAATGGTAAACTTGGGTCGGAACTGATTTTTGAAGCTCGGCCCTTCGATGATTCTTCTTTCAACCCTTGCTCTGGTTTTCACTTGGATGCAGCACATACTTTCAAAGAACAGCCAATGCCTGGTTTAACAATTTTTGTATGTGAGATTAGCGATTTGAGGCTTGGTTGTAAAATATTTATTATTTCCTTTTGAAATCATGCCCATATTACAAAAATTCTTTGAGAAGCATGTAGATAGATGCGTAAACTGACCATGATATTCTGTATGAGGCTCACCTTCGGCTTTTTGTTTCCATTTTCGTTGTCGAGCAGGTAGGTCTTTTATCACTCCTATGCATTTGGTATCTGACCTTTGGGCACAAATTCAACTCTTAAGTCCATTTTGAATCTCGAGAATTGTAGTCTAAGATCGTGTGATTTTCTTACTTCTGGGGAAGTAGACCATTTTTTTTTGTTTCACTTATGTTTACCAGTGTAAAGTGGGTTAATGGACTTGGAACTGAAAAACGTTTCCATATCGAAGCGATTAAAGTGTATTTGTGAATTGATCAACTATTTATACTAAATTAGTTATTAATTGAAGAAAATTTCATCGTAACTTATTATTTCTATGCTTGCTTTCAATCTAGTACAGCCTATTTCCTTTTTTAAATTCGGTTTTAGAACCTGATATGCAAAGCGCACATCGGTGGAGCTTTAGTAGCATAAATAATACTGTTGTTGATATGCAACTATTTATTCTAAGTTAGTTATATACTTGCAGTTGTTGAATGGTCGATCTCTGTATTCTTTTTTAGTCTTTCTATTTTAATTATAAAGACTAATCGTCCCGTCTCATACAAATAGTGACAGTTACTAAAAATAATTGTCTCAAATTATTTGTCATTTTGGAATTTCAAAACAAAATTAATAGTTTTTTTTTCCTTTTTTACCCTTCTTAATAATTGTTCTTGAAGATAGAGGTAACACATAAATAGAATAAATATTCAATAAAGAGATTATATCTTAAGACAAAAATAAGGATAGAATAGTCTAATCCTTTTCCTAATTAATATATTTTTTAAGAGTCATATAAAAAATACAAGACATAATATGAGACGGAGAGAGTACTGTTTATTGGTTCGAAAGCACACGTTAGAAACTTAAATAATTCATTATGCTATCCAGCTGAAGCACTGCTTTGATAATTAGACCACGTGAATTATGCCCACTTTTTTTTATTGAAGTACTGTTAATTAGGTGTATCAAGTTACCGATTGGTTGGTACTTGGTAGTCACTGTAAATTATACTTCATGTGTTTCAGTTTAAATGACATATTCTTTTTATTAGTTCGTTCTAAAAAGAATGACACAATTATATATTTGGAAACAATTCAATTTTAAATTTTTCATTTTACTCATTTTACCCTTAATGAGAAGTTTCTGTAGCTACACAAAAACCGTGAAACTTTTTCTCCTTGAGCTTTTAGCACCATATATTTCAAAAATCTTTTTTCTTCTTCTTAAACTTTGTATTAAGTCAAACTAAATCATCTAAATTGATAGGGAGAGAGTCGTGGCATTATGGCCAATGCTTCAGGTTTTGCACGTAGTTGTTCTTTTTTAATTATAAGAACTACTGTTAATCGGTTCAAAGTCAAGAACTCTAGAGCAACCACGTCACTACTAGAAAATGACTGCTTTGCGACTGCCAAAACGGCCGTAATGTGGTCAGAAAATGCTAATTTCTGACTACATTCCGACCGAAATATCATAATCGCAAAATAGTTGGTCTGAAAATGTTAGCGACCGAATCGGTCCGTAATTTGCGACTACAGTAGTCGCAAAGTCAAAAAAGAAAACGACCAATAAATATTGCAACTATGCGACTGAAGCCGTCACAAATAATTTAAATTAAATTTAAAATTTATATTAACTTTCCCACTGTAGTGGTTGCAAATAATATAAAGTATTTATATTTTATGAGTTTTCTCCCAGTCGCAAAACCAATTTAATATTATTTGTTTATTTATTTTCTCCACTGCTGCGATCACAAATTCAATTTAATACTTTTTATATATAATTTTCCCACTACAGCAGTCGCAAAAGTGGAAACTTTTTGATAAATTCCTGCTGTTTTAAAGCAATACCACATGCCAATTTTGAATATTGAGGAACTAAACAATTAATCCAGTATGCCACCAACCAACCAAATCCACCATTCCAACCAATCAAATCCATAGAATGCAAATAATTATACAAAAACATAAATATTTATAACTAAAACATCCAAATACAAGTTAAATATTGAAGCGCCATTGAACCTAATCTAAAACATTACAATCATAGTCAAGTTTAAATATTACTAAGTCTAAACATCCAACCACAACAAAAAATGATATCTCAAATACCAAAACCACAACAAACTAAAACTCATCATCTCTTTCATGCTTGCCATCGGATCATATGGGCGTTTTCTCATAACTTTCTCCACTAGACTCAGTAATTTGTTAAAATTTGCGCGATCTTCTTTCCGTCCTCCTTCAATTCTTCAACTACTTTTCGTAATGCTTCCACCTCTTCGTGATTTTGCGAATAACTCGCATCACCAACCAACAATATCGTAGAACGACCTACGGAATGTTGTGATCCAAGACCGTAAATTCTACCTTTCTTTGCGCCACCAACCAACTGCACCCATATTGAAGCTACGTCATTGCGTGATGTTTGAATTGAGCTACTATCCTTGATATTGGGTTGAATTTGGCGCCATTCCTCAAAACGTTTTTTAAAGGCTTCCAGGAAATAAAATGCTAAGCATCAAATTATGTTATACTAATAGTATGAAGCATCAGAAAAGCTGAATATGTCTGATTAAATATAAACAGGATCTAGAGTAGCACATATTATTATGTTTCAGAATAATAACAGAATTGAAGATATCTTCTTTCCAATACCAAACCACTAGCTATAAGGTCTACTAATTATGCTGAACTTTACATGGCTTAAGCAGTAAATATGAAATCGTTCTCTATCACGAAAGAAGGAAGCATTATTCTAGGTTAAAAAGGTTCTCCTATACGCATGATTCAGCTACTCAATGAAACAAATCTTTGGTCAACATAATATATAGTACACTTTAGCAGTAGGGATATTAATCTGTGATATAATGTTTTGAGACAAAAAGTTGATGGTTTTAGCTTCATAACTATCTTTGAGGCAAATCTTTAACTTCTATTTCTGTATTCAACCTTGTGCGACAAAATTTAAGAGCACAGCTGGAGTTGATAGTCAGCTACATCCGATGTATAATAAAACAGATTCTTTATATGTCACAAGATGGCAGGATTGCATTTTAAGGATTCCCTTTTTTTTAAAACAGGTACATGCATAAGGAATATCACAAACAGTTCATACAAAAGCCACTATCAGACAGTTGCCATGTATAAGGAATATATCACAAAGGCATAGTAGATTAACAGAACACATAGTAGAAAATGTTTTAGCAGACATAATAGAGTTGCACATGTAACCAACGAGAAAAGTTCATTAGTTAAACAACTAAAGGAGGTAAAGAAAATATAAAATAATGTAGTTTGTTTTACTGGTAACATTTCCTGTCAGTCTTTATACTGGTATCACGGTGGAAAAAATGAGGTGTTGAAGATAGGGAAGTGATTCAAACTACTCTCAAGCTACTAAGATCGGGAACTGGTCACTCAAGGAGAACAGAGAAGATGTTGTCCTAGTTTAAGGCGGGAATATTGGTGAAAAATAATCTTTAGGCCAGCTTATTCTTCATTCATAAGAAACAAATTGCTGACACCTAAATATGAGGTGTAAGTTTCTAAAAATGATGATTGTTGATCATATTTAGTTAACTCAATAAAGTAAGAGACTCCACTTATAAGTCCTTAATCATTTCATGTAAAACAACTGATAAAATACAACTTTTTTTCTCACGACCAAAAAGCAATTGTTTTATTTCCTTAACCAATAAGAAATACAATAATACTTATTTTCAATAGATTAAAAAAAGCTATTGCGAATATATTGGATTCAATTCCTATATTTTAATTAATCTACTCTTCTTTCGTTTTGTAAGTGGCTTTCTTTCTCTGTCCTAGTACACAACTGTACATTTAAAAATTTCCTTTTATGGAAGTAAGAGCCGAAGATTGTCTCGGAATTTATTAATATTAATAGATTTTGAAAGAATATATTAATTATGAGCAAAACATGGAGTTTATGTTAAGAAAATTTTAATTTTGGCACATATTATTAGTTATACGCCTACTCGTTCGTAGTCTTAGTTACTCGCCTGAACTTTATTATTTGCTAGTTTATATCCCATGGTCGTTGACATGACAAAGAGCATTGACACTCTCATTTAGGTGTATGAGAGTGGAAAAAAGAAATTCAAATAGGGTATTTTTCGTCAATTATCATAATCATATACACTACTTATTGGTATAAATTGTATATTTGTTCTTGCTTCTTCTTAGTATACAATTTATATCTTATCTTCATTTTACATTTTAAAGTTTTTTTATTTGGATACTATGGCTATGATTCAACTATGTATTTCTTTTTTTGAGGTCATATTTGTAATAAATCTTAATTGAAACTACGTCATTTTAGCCAAATAAAAAAGTTTTATCCAAATAATAGACTATCGACAATGTATTTCTGTTATTTTTCCGTACACAAATGACTATTTATTTTAATTATATATTCTTATTTTCGAGTTAAATTAGTAAAAAAAAGTTGGTTAGAGCTCCATTATCTTTTTACCTAAGAAAATATGTACACCAAAGTTGCAATTATATATTATATTTTATTTTTATTTTATATTCAATAACTATTTATTTTAACTGTGTATTTTTTTGAAAAAAAATATTTAAATATAATTTCTTAAAGTACGATTATTTTTTGTCAAAGAAAAAGTTTGAAGAAAAGTATTGTAATACAAACTACATAATATTTCTTTTCATATATCTTTTGTATGTACCGACTATTATTTTAATTGTAAATTTCTTCGTTTTCAGATAAATTTATCAATGTTTTGACTCAAATTTTATCATTTAAACCATATAAAATAGATATATTTAGTTGTTAAATGAAAACTTACCCATTAAATTTTAAGAATATAAATTACTTTCGTTTGAAAGGAAAATAGAGAGGAAAAATTGTTAAGAAGACAAAAATTACACTTCATCGTCGTTGTTCTTACAAGAAAAGAAACTTGCTTTCTATACTTTTGTAATTTTTAAATTTTTTTATTGTTATTTGAAAAGATACTTAACATAAAATTTAATACCAAATAAATAAAATAAATGAACGAAAGCAATATTCTCAATTACGGTAAAGTAAAGCTCATTAATTTAAAAGATAAATAATTTATAGAAAGTGTCCTAATTATTAGGCTTCTAACGTGACAAATCAAAAAAGGAAAAATTCTAATGAACAACGTTTTTGGTTGAATTCAAAGTGTTAAATATTAGAAAATAATTATGTGACTATGTTCTCTAGTATAATTCTATTTTAGAGGGATAAAAAAGGCGAATGATATTTCGCTAAGGGCCTTCGTGCTTTTAATATAGTACAAATAACTTGTTTTATATGTTTTTAGTTTTTATTTTTTGTGGTAATACACGCAATATTATTTTATTGGAATGCAGGTGAGACAAAAGAAAGCATCTATTTTGGAGCACCTGAAGACATATCAACCCTATGGTTATCTAAATCAGTGGCCTTCCGAAGGTATATCCATATATTTTCCTGTTCCCTTGTTTAATGACAAAATTTTAATGTTTTTTTTTTCCCTAGATTTTCTAAATTTTGAAAAAATTCCAGTTTGTTGATTTAAGAAGCATATGTACTGATTCACTTAATATATATGTCACATTTATGTTTGGTGCTTCTAGAAGTTCTGCCATGTTGGAGATCTACAATGGAAGAATACTACAGCAAAATTTGGTAAGTTATCAACTCTCTGAGGTTACTTGCATATTGTAACCTGTTGTAAAGTATTTTTGCACTATCGTTGGATTTTAACCTGTTGTAACAGGCAACTCTCATCTCACTTTTATGGACGGATGACTGTAATTATCTTTTGAATGACCTGATATTGTAGTGCTATCAATGTATAGAAGTTAAACTCGAACAGAAATAGATTAAGCACAAGATAGACTTTTCTTTTAAAGCACAACATAGACTTGTCACATACTTTACTAGTCAGGTATAATTTTTTATTTATTTAATTAGACTATTTTGGTTTTGATCGATGCTCAGGCGTGTTGGTAAAAGAGTAGTTTCATTCATGGCTCTAGCGCTAAATGTGGATGAAGATTTCTTTGAGAAAGTTGGTGCATTCGATCCACCCACGGCTCTTCTTCGCCCCCTGCGTTATCCAGGTATGTTTTTTAATTTGTTATTCAATGGGAAGTTTAAATTGGAGTGTTTACTTATTATTGGCTTCACTTCCTGTAAAACAAATTCGAGATAGATGAGTAGTGTTGAATTTGGCAAAATTGTTAGTTCCACACTGGTGGGCTAACTTTTGTTTTGGGAATTTCCCCCCTATAAAAGGAGACCTAATGTTTAGGATTTAAGCACATCTCTTATTTGCCTTCTTATTTGTTTAAGATATTTATATCTTCTCTCTTTAGTATTATTTTATTTGTATTTTTGAAGTGGAATAAAATATTGGTTGTGTTCGAGGAGTAGGCAAAGTTGGCCGAACCTCGTTAAATTCTGGTGTTCCTTTTATTGTTGCTTTATTTTCTTATTTATTATTTAGTGGTTGCCATAATTTTTGGTATAGTAGTTGTGACTCATTCACATCATATACATTTGATTTCCGCAACAATTGGTATCAGAGCCAAGGTACTGTCTAAGTATGCTCTGTGTATTGCAGCCTGGTCTGATCTTCCACATCTAAAAAGATTTATCTTGGCAACTGAGTCAAGATTCTGTTTGAGTATGCTCTGAGGTTGCAGCCTGGTCTGATCTTCTAAATCAGAAAGGAAATAATCATGATTTGTGTCTTCAGCTATTAAATAATATTTGTGTCAAAATGGGAGACAATAAACAAGAAGAATCTACACCAAGTGTCAGCAATGCGTCATCATTGGCATCTTCGCTTATGACAAGAAATGTGTCAAATGCAAAATTTGCGGTAGAAAATTTTGACGGGTCCGGACATTTTGGGATGTGGCAAGGCGAGGTTCTAGATGTCCTTTTTCAACAAGAGCTAAATCTGGCCATTGAAGAAAAGAAACCAGATATTATTGGAGAAGAAGATTGGAAGATTCTCAACCGTGTTGCTTGCGGTGCCATTCGATCCTACCTTGCTAGAGAGCAGAAATATCCATACACAGGAAAATTCTGCACGTAGATTATGGAAAGCACTAGAGGATAAATTTTTGAAGAAAAAAAGTCAAAATAAATTGTACATGAAGAAGAGACTGTTTCACTTCACCTATGTTCCTGGTACCACAATGAATGAACATATCACCAGTTTTAATAAGTTGGTCACGGATTTGAAAAATATGGATACAACTTATGATGATGGTGACTTGGCCTTGATGTTGTTGGCGTCACTTCCTGATGAGTACGAGCACCTTGAAACTACTCTATTCCATGGAAATGACGAAGTTTCTCTCAGAGAAGTTTGTTCTGCTTTGTATAGCTATGAACAAAGGAAGCGAGAAAAACAGAAGGGCGGAGAAGGAGAAGCACTGTTTCTGAGGGGTCGTCCTCAAATCAAACGAGGACAAAGAAAGGAAGATCTAAGTCAAGATCTAAACCCAGCAAAGATGAATGTGCCTTTTGTCGAGAAAAGAGGCACTGGAAGAAAGACTGTCTGAGGTTGAAGAATAAGGCCAAACATAACAATGGAAAGGCTGTTATGGATTCAAATGTAGCTGATTGTGATAATTGAGACTTCTCATTAGTTACAACAGAGCCATCAACATCATTAGACATATGGTTGATGGACTCAGCTTGTAGCTATCATATGTGTCCCAACAGGGACTGGTTCGTGGAATTTCAAGAAGAAGAATATGGAGTTATCCACACAGCAAACAATAGCCTTCTTACCTCATATGTCATTGGTTCAATATGATTAAGGAACCATGACGGAATGATCAGAACATTAACAGATATTTGATATACCAGATTTGAAGAAGAATCTCATCTTTGTGGGAGCCCTAGAATCAAAAGGGTTCAAAATCGTTGCAAAAAATGGAGTGATGAGAGTATTGCTCTGGTGCATTAGTGGCAATGAAGGCAAATCGGAAGAATAATAATATGTACCTCTGTCGTGGTAGTACAGTTATTGGGACAGCGACAGTAACGTCCAGTGACGACAAGGAGGCAAAAGCAACCAGGCTATAGCAAATGCGCTTGGGACATGCTGGAGGAAAATTCTTGAAGACTCAATCAGATCAAGGATTGTTGAAAGGAGTAAAGACTTGCAACTTGGAGTTTTGCAAGCACTGTGTCAAAGGGAAACAGACAAGGGTTAAATTTGGTACAACGATCCATAATACTAAAGGCATTTTGGATTATGTACACTCTGATATTTGGGGTCCTTCCAAGACATCTTCATTGGGTGGGAAACACTATTTCTAACCATTGTTGATGATTTTTACCGAAGAGTATGGGTGTATATAATGAAGAGCAAAGATGAAGTGCTGAGATTTTTTCTCAAATGGAAGACGATGGTGGAGAATCAAACAGGCAGGAGGATCAAGTGTATTCGCACAAACAATGAAAGTGAATACAAAAATGATCATTTCAACAAGGACTGTGAAAATGATGGCATCGTCCGACACTTCACTGTCAGACATACACCACAACAGAATGGAGTGGAAGAACGCATGAACCGGACCTTGCTAGAGAAGGTACGGTGTATGTTGTCCAATGCTGGTTTGGGCAAATAATTTTGGGCTGAGGCAATTACATATGTATGCCACATCATTAATCGTCTATCATCTGCTGCTAGTGATGGCAAGACACCATTTGAAAAATGGTATGGACAGCCTGCTGTAGATTATGATTCTTTGCACGTGTTTGGCTCAACTGCATATTATCATGTGACAGAGTCAAAAATAGATCCAAGGGCTAAGAAGGCTATTTTTATGGGGATTACATCTGGAGTCAAAGGATATCGCTTATGGTGTCCTATGACAAAGAAAGCAATATTCAGCAGGGATGTTATCTTTGATGAATCTGCTATGGTAAAAAAGGTAACTAGAGAAGATACCAAACAAGATGATGGTGTTTCTAAGCAGGTGGAGTTTAAGGGAAAATTTATTTTTCCTACACAAGAAACAGATGAGGAAACAAATGAAGATTATCCTCTAGAAGGAGAGCTGGTAGAGAAGATTTCAACTCAGGAACCTCAACAACAACTTGAATCAATAGCAACCAGTAGGCCAAAAAGTACTATAACAAAACTTGTTCGTCTCATAGAGACAGTTGCTTGTGCAACTGCAATTGTAGCTGATGATGTTCCTACCACTTATAAAAACGCAGTCCAATGTTCAGATGAAGATAAGTGGAGGATTACCATGAATGATGAAATACCGTCCCTTCATCAGAATCATACATGAAGATTGGCCGATCTCCTGAAGGGAAAAAAGCAATAGGGTGCAAATGGGCATTTGCAAAGAAGGAAGGATTTCCTAACCAAGTAGATGTTCGCTACAAAGCAAGATTGGTGGCCAAAGGATATGCTCAAAAGGAGGGAATTGATTACAATGAAGTGTTTTCTCGAGTTGTAAAACATTCCTCCCTTCGAATTATGTTGGCTTTAGTAGCACAATTGGATTTGGAACTAGTTCAAATGGATGTAAAAACTGCATTTTTACTTGGAAACTTGGAGGAGGAAATCTATATGACTCAGCCAGAAGGATTCAAAGTTGCTGGAAAGGAAAATATGGTGTGCAAACTTCAAAAATCATTGTACGGATTGAAACAATCTTCTGAACAATGGTACAAATGATTTGACAAGTTTATATTGCAGCAAGGGTATAAGAGAAGCAAATACGATCATTGTGTATATTTGTGCAGGCTTAAAGATGATTCCTTTTATATTTCTTCTCTTATATGTTGATGATATGTTGATAGCTTCCAAGAATTCGGAAGAAATTGATAGTTTGAAGATTCAACTGAAGAATGAGTTCGAGATGAAGGATCTAGGTGAAGCAAAGAAAATTCTTGGCATGGAGATAATAAGAGATAGGCGTTCAAAGAAACTCTGTTTATCTCAAAAGGAATATTTGGAGAGAGTACTACAACGTTTTGACATAGATGACAAGACTAAGCCAGTTAGTACTTCACTTGCTCCCCATTTTAAGCTGAGTACTACTATGTCGCCAAAGGATGAAGCTGAACGAGAATATATGTCAAAGGTACCATACGCAAATACTGTTGGTAGCTTGATGTATGTAATGGTCTGTACGAGACCTGACATTTCACGAGCTATTGGAGTTATTAGCAGATATATGCATAATCCAGGAAATGAGTATTGGCAAGCTGTGAAGTGGATTCTACGGTATATTCATAATACTGTAAATGTTTGGTTATTTTTGAGCAGGAAAGCAATCAGTCTGTAGTTGGATATTGTGGCTCAGATTTTGCGGGTGATCTGGACAAACGGAGATCAACTACTCGTTATGTGTTTACTTTTGCAAAGGCACCAATTAGTTGGAAGTCACTTTGCAGTCAACAGTTGCTTTGTCTACAACAGAGGCAGAGTACATGGCTATTACAGAGGCTGTGAAAGAGGCAATTTGGCTTCAAGGATTGCTAAAGGAGCTTGGTATTGAACAAAAGGGTATCACAATTTTTTGTGATAGTCAAAGTGCTATTCAATTAGTGAAGAACCAAGTTTATCATGCAAGGACAAAGCACATTGATGTTCGGTATCATTTTGTACGAGAAATCATAGAAGAAGGTGGAGTCTCGGTGAAGAAAATTCATACTACAGAGAATCATATTGATATGCTGACAAAGGTGGTGACTGCGATCAAGTTTCAACATTGTTTGAATTTGATCAACATTGTTGAACACTGAAGATTGAAGATGAAGACACAATCAAAATTTATTACCGAGAGAAAATTGAAGATGTGAAATTTTGCCAAGGTGGAGATTTGTTGAATTTGGCAAAATTGTTAGTCCCACACCGGTGGGCTAACTTTTGTTTTGGGAATTTTCCCCCTATAAAAGGAGGCCTAATGTTTAGGATTTAAAAACACATCTCATTTGCCTTCTCATTTGTTTAAGGCATTTGTATCTTCTCTCTTTAATATTATTTCAATTGTATTTTTGGAGTGGAATAAAATATTGGTTGTGTCCGAGGAGTAGACTCGTTAAATTTTGGTGTTCTTTTTATTGTTGCTTTATTGTCTTATTTATTATTTAGTGGTTGCCATAATTTTTGGTATTGTAGTTGTGACTCATTCACACTATATACATTTGGTTTCCGCAACAAGTAGAAGAGAAAGTTTTACGTGTTGTATGGAATTTACATGAACATATATATGATTCAGGCATATTGTTTCCCTCTTAGAAGTTGCAGGTGAGATAGACTCTTGTGATAAACATATGCATGGCGCTGGGGCTCATACAGATTGTGGAATGATTACTATCCTAGTAACTGATGGTGTTCCTGGACTTAAGGTATATGTATGTTAGATAGAAAGGCTCATGAATAGAATTTTGTACAGAATTGATAGTTTCATTTTGAATTGGCTTCGATCTGTTTATCAGGTTTGCAGGGATAAGTTACAGAAACCATAGATTTAGGAGGACGTGCATCATCTGAAAGGGTACTTAAATTATTTGCACTTTAGGATTGTCGTGTGGTGTGAAACAGCATAACTTGCATGATCAATTTTTTGCGTCATGTTTCCATAACACATTCACAAGAAGATTCTAGTGTTATGGGAAAAACAATAACAATAACAACAAAAATCCAGTGTAATCCTACAAATGGGATCTGGGGCGAGTACTGTGTACGCAGACCTTACTCCTACCTTGTGAATGTGTTATGGAAAAAGGGGTTTAGAACATGATTTAGGTTACCGCCTGGTTTCGCCGCAAGGTATAGTATGTGGTTTAATTTTGCATGACCATTAATTGCTACAGCAGAGGCGGAGCCAGAATTTCAAGCTTATGGGTTTGTAATTCTAATCGCTTTAAGTTACTGGGTTCTAAATTAATAATTTATACATAATCAATGGATTTATTAAGACAAATATAGGCTTCGAACTAAAGCAGTGGGTTCGTCCGAACCCACTAGCTACACTCTAGCTCCGCCCCCAGACTAAATGAAACATTTGAGGTTATTTTTAAAGATTTTGTTGAGGTTTTCTTATTAATATGTCAGTTTATTAAGAATGAGTGATCTACCAAAACTTACACAATCCTTCTTTCAAAAAACCAGGTGGCTATGTTTTTTGATCCAAGTCCAGATTGTGTTGTGGAATGCTTACAGAATTGTTGTAATGAGTCTTCTCCTCCTAGGTACTTACCACATTTTTCAACTTGCTAATGTGTAGGTTTCTAACTACAATAGTTAAGTGTTCCTCTTTTGAGATTCCAAAAGCTTTAGCTTCTTTTCTTCAGTTTCCTTTATTTCGGAAGTATTATTATAGCAATGTGGACAAGAGGGATTGCTCTGATGGTAAGCAATCCCTACTTCCAACCGAGATGTTGTGAGTTCGAGTCTCCCCAAGAGCAAGGTGGGAAGTTCTTGGAGGGAAGGATGCAGGGGTCTATTTGGAAACGGCCTCTCTACTCAAGGGTATGCATAAGGTCTGAGTACACACTACCCTCCCCAGACCCCACTAAGTGGGATTATACTGAGTTGTTGTTGTAGTTGTATTATTGTAATGTGCCAGTAGGTTTCCTCCAGTTCTTGGGGCAGACTACCTGAAGGAGCCATGCTCAAATGAATTAAACCTTTGCAAATATCACCAAAATCAATATTCACAATCTACACAATAAGTACTTACAACTCAAAGAGGTTATTCACAGCTAGAATCAAACAATCACACACACAGTCAAAGAATCACAACCAAAGAATAGGAACGAGGTTACCGTCCTTCTTCGCAACCGGAGAAGATCGGCCTTTAACAACAGATAAAACCCTAGGTATGAACCCTAGGAGTAACCGTCAAAACTTTACCGCAAATACCGTCAATGATGTCGTAACAGCACCGACAATAACCAAAACCTCAGCAAAATGAGTATCAAACCACCGATGGCGATCAAACAACCGATTTGACCACCAGAAAACCCTAGAGGTTGAAAAACTCACCGGAAAATCTCCGAAAATTTCACAATAAATGATTGAACCGTTCAATAGAGAAGGAACAGTCATAAATCGTGAAGGTAAAGACTCGGAAGAACCCTAATAGGGTCAAAAACATCATCGATCTTTCGATCTCAGAAAAACCTCGAATTTCTGATCAGAAAATAGTTCAAATGAACCATTGATTCACACAAGAGCATCATCGGATCATTATACAGGCTCTGATACCATGAAAACATGCTCAATATCGGAGAAATTTTAGAGAGAGAAAGTAGAGAGAAGGGAGAGCACCCGGAAGAGTCTCGAAGAGACTCAGATTTTTATCAAAGAAAAATGACCCCCTTAGGTCTGTCCAAATGACCCCAAAGGCTATATATAGCCTAATCAATTACAGAAATAGTCTATTTATACATATAGCCTAACTACAGAAAATAAGCTAATTACAAGAATAGCCTAATTACATAAGTAGCCTATTAGGCTCAGATATGACTCCCTTATTGACCCTTACCGATCTAAAGTGGGTTTATCGTCATCGCCTATATACATCTCAACACCCCCCCCCCTCAAGTTGAAGGGGGGAAACCACCATCAACTTGGACAAAAGAGGAGAGAGAGCAGTCCTAGATAAAGCCTTGGTCAATAGATCAGCCAGCTGCCGAGAAGTAGAAACATGGGAAAGCTTGAGGAAACCATTGTGTAACAGAGTGCGAACATAATGACAATCCACCTCAATATGCTTAGTACGCTCATGGAAAACAGGGTTATTAGCAATGTGAACAGCAGCCTGACTATCACAAAAAACAGAAATAGGAGAAGGAACAGATACCCCAAGATCAGCAAGTAAGCGAGAGAGCCAAGATAATTCAGCTGTAACCTTGCTTAAAGCCCTGTACTCAGCTTCAGCAGATGAAAGAGAGACAACGGGTTGTTTTTTTTGATTTCCAACTGATCAGACTACCACCCAACAACACACAAAAACCAGTAACAGACCGTCTAGTGTCAGGACAAGCTGCCCAGTCACTATCAGAGTACCCAGTCACAGAATAATCAGCAACATCAGAGTAAAAGAGACCCAAAGAAGGAGTGCCTTTAAGATACCTCAAAACATGCATAGCAGCAGACATATGGGGAACCCTTGGGCATTTAAGATATACACTCAGATGTTGCACGGCAAAGCATATATCGGTCGAGTATGGGTTAAGAACAATAATTTGCCAACAAGACTCCTGAACTGGTCAGGAGCGGGCAAAATATCACCAGAATCAGCATGTAGTTTGAGAGAAATGTCCAGAGGGGAGACAACAGGGGAAACAGAGACACAGTCAAAAGCATGCAACAAATCAGTAACATACTTATGCTGACCACCAGGGACATGCTTAACCTCAAGACCCAAAAAATAATGCAATGACCCCAAATCCTTGATTTTGAAAGTATCATCCAAGAAGGCTTTTAAGGCAGCAATCTCATCACAGTCATGCCCAGTTACAATAATGTCATCAACATACACAGCAACCACAACAAGGGAATCAGGAGTACCTTTTAAAAATAAAGAATAATCATTCAAAGAGTGCCTGTAACCTCTGGAATGAAGAGCATATGACAATTTAGCATACCACTTCCTGGAGGCCTGCCTGAGCCCATACAAAGATTTCTTTAGTTTGCAAACCGAAGGAAGAGAAGAAGAAGAAGTAGAAGAAGAAGAGGGAGAAACAGAATCAGATACCACCAAACCTGGAGGAAGTTTCATGTACACTTCCTCATCCAAATCACCATGAAGGAAAGCATTGTTAACATCAAGCTGATACAGTGGCCAGTGGTTCTTAACAGCTACTGCAATAATGCATTTCACTGAAGTCATCTTGACAATAGGAGAAAATGTGTCTGTAAAGTCCACACCCTCAACCTGTGTATCACCTCGAATAACCAACCTTGCCTTATATCTCTCAATAGAACCATCAGATTTATATTTGATTTTGTAAACCCACTTACAACCAATAGGTTTCTTGCCTGGAGGAAGATGCACAATGTCCCAAGTGTGGTTAGCATCCAATGCATCAAATTCCTTTCTCATGGCATCCTGCCAAGCTGGTACAGATGCAGCTTGAGAGTAATACATGGGTTCAGATTCCAAATTGGAGGAAGAAGATCCAGAGAAGGCTGGAAGCTGGCAAACATAATCTTTGAGGTAAGAAGAGGGATTGTGGTGTCTAGTGGATTTTCTGGGCATGGGAAGAGACTGAGAGACAGGTAAATCAGGAGGAGAAACAGTAGGATTAAAAAAAGGGGAAGGAATGAATACAGGAGAGGCAGGAGAAGAACTAGAGGGAGAAGAAGGGGTAGAATCACTGGAAGATGGTAATATAAAAGATTGTTCAAGGATGTCATCAGAAAGGGGAATAGGTGGAGGAGGAGAGGAAGATGGAGGTGCAGATTTAAAGGGAAAATGGGTTTCATGAAAGACAACATCTCGAGAGACAAAGCATTTCTTAGAATTCAAATCATACAGTTTGTTACCTTTCTTACCAAAAGGGTAACCAATAAAAACACAAGAGTGAGCTCTAGACTTCAGTTTGTCCCTTTGAGGGATAGGGACAGCAGGATAAGCTAGACAACCAAAAACCCTTAGGTGAGAATAGGAAGGAGGAGAACCATGTAACAATTCATGAGGTGATTTATAGTGAAGAACTCTAGATGGTAATCTATTAATGATGTAAGTGGCAGTTAACAAACAATCTCCCCAAAAAGATATAGGCAAACCAGACTGGAAAAGAAGAGCTCTGCAAGTTTCAAGTAGAGATCTGTGCTTTCTTTCAACAACCCCATTCTGTTGGGGGGAATGAGGACAGGTTGTTTGATGCACAATCCCAAGTTCACTAAAAAAGGAAATCCCTTCTGCACTGGAACCCAGTTCCAGGGCATTATCACTCCTGACAACCTGGACCATGGAATGGAACTGGGTCTGAACATAGGAAATAAAGGATTTAAGCAGAGGGAAGGCATTACTTTTAGAGCCCATTAGGTGTGTCCAGGTGGCCCTAGAGAAATCATCAACTATGGTGAGAAAGTACTTACTGCCAAGAGAAGTGGAAGTATGATAAGGGCCCCAAGTATCTACATGGATAAGTTGGAAGGGTTTAGTAGTGCTAATGCTACTGTCAGGGAAAGGCAGTCTGGTTTGTTTTGCCATAGGACAAATAGAACAAGGAAAAGGTTGTTTAGCAGCAAAAGAAAAAGGTAAACCAGAAACATGTTTCATATTAGCAAAGGAAGTGTGAGCTAATCTCAAATGCCAAATATAGTTCATATCAGCATTAGCAGCATTATTACAACTGGAAGATTGCACAATTGAGCTAAAATGTTTGCTATCAGAAACAACTTCATCATTACAAACATTTGAAACACTATACTCAAAAGTAAAAGAGGGCTTGGAAGAGGCAGAAGGGGAAGGAGGTGACCAAGAGTACTTGTACAGACCAGCCTCCTCTGTACCAAGATCCAGAAGTCTCTTCAGAGAAAGGTCCTGTAACAGGTAAAGGAGAGATGAGGTTGGTGTGAACAGAACCAAGCAATTCAATTGTTTCATCAACTTATGAACAGAAATCAAATTATGTTTGAAGGAAGGGACCAAGAGCACATTGTGAAGAGTAAGAGAAGAGGTCAATGCAAATGATCCTGTACAAGTTACCTTTACTTTATAACCATTGGGAAGGGAAACCAAGTAAGGGATAGCTAAGGGTATAATATCAAAAAGTAGATTTTTATCATAAGTCATATGATTGGAAGCTCCTGAATCAATGATCCAGGTAGTAGAATTTATGTTTGTAAGCATGCACAATTTGGAATCAGAAACAAGACTCTCAGACATCATAGTACCAGCAAAATTAGCAGAACACACGGGAGAAGGAGCTTGATTACTAGAATCCTTTGAAAGAGTCTGTTGAATCAAATTCACAATCTGATCACATTGCTGTCTGCTCAACCCTGGTATCACAGGTTGACTGGCAGTAGGATCCCCTAGAGGAACAGACAGACTTGAGTTTCCTGTATCATCAGACACATAATCAGGACTAGTAGAAAGATGAGCAGCTGCAGATTTCCTTCCCTTGGTGTAAGAGTTGTTTTGAGGAAAACCATGGAGTTTGAAACACTTATCAATTAAGTGTCCAGACTTCTTGCAATATCTGCAAAATAAGTTTCCTTTGTTTTGCTCAAAGTTGACTCTAGGTCTGAAATTAGAACCAGTCAATTTACCCTGGTTGAACCCAGCAGGAGGCCTGTCAGCATGAACATTAAAAGACATAGAGTCTGGGCTGATATGAGAGACAGACTTGACTTGTCTCTGTTTTTCATCATTGAGCACAATATTATAAACACTGTCAAGGGAAGGAAATTGCTGCATCATTAACAAATTACTCCTTACTCCCAAATATGTCTCATTCAATCCCATAAGGAACTGATAAATCTTGTTTTCATCATCTTCCTCAATATACCATTCTTGGCAGCACAAGTGCACCTCTGTCCATGGTTTGGGCACATTGTCCCCAATTCATCCCACAAACTTTTGAGTTTGTTGAAGTATGAGGCTATATCAAGGGAGCCTTGGGATGTCTGAGAAAGTTCCCTTTTAAGCTCAAAGATTTTGGTTTTATTAGGGGTACCATATCTTTTCTCAAGTTGAGACCACATGCTTTGAGCAGTGTCAGAATATTGAACGCTATCAGCTATTTGAGGTGACACAGAAGAAGTTAACCATGACATAACTAGCATGTTACATCTATCCCACAATCTCTGTTGGCTCACATTATTGCTAGGTCGGGAAAAGGAACCATCAATGAAACAAATTTTATTTTTAGCAGATAAAGCCATAGTCATCTTACGTTTCCATCCTCCATAACCACTACCTGAGAAAGGAGTGGAAACAAGGCATGCACCAGGTACATCAGAAGAATACACAAACAAAGGACTGGAAGGATCGATAGAACCAGAGTTACCACCAGAACCACCAGCATTCATGTTAGCAGCCATGCTCAAATGAATTAAACCTTTGCAAATATCACCAAAATCAATATTCACAATCTACACAATAAGTACTTACAACTCAAAGAGGTTATTCACAGCTAGAATCAAACAATCACACACACAGTCAAAGAATCACAACCAAAGAATAGGAACGAGGTTACCGTCCTTCTTCGCAACCGGAGAAGATCGGCCTTTAACAACAGATAAAACCCTAGGTATGAACCCTAGGAGTAACCGTCAAAACTTTACCGCCAATACCGTCAATGATGTCGTAACAGCACCGACAATAACCAAAACCTCAGCAAAATGAGTATCAAACCACCGATGGCGATCAAACAACCGATTTGACCACCAGAAAACCCTAGAGGTTGAAAAACTCACCGGAAAATCTCCGAAAATTTCACAATAAATGATTGAACCGTTCAATAGAGAAGGAACAGTCATAAATCGTGAAGGTAAAGACTCGGAAGAACCCTAATAGGGTCAAAAACATCATCGATCTTTCGATCTCAGAAAAACCTCGAATTTCTGATCAGAAAATAGTTCAAATGAACCATTGATTCACACAAGAGCATCATCGGATCATTATACAGGCTCTGATACCATGAAAACATGCTCAATATCGGAGAAATTTTAGAGAGAGAAAGTAGAGAGAAGGGAGAGCACCCGGAAGAGTCTCGAAGAGACTCAGATTTTTATCAAAGAAAAATGACCCCCTTAGGTCTGTCCAAATGACCCCAAAGGCTATATATAGCCTAATCAATTACAGAAATAGTCTATTTATACATATAGCCTAACTACAGAAAATAAGCTAATTACAAGAATAGCCTAATTACATAAGTAGCCTATTAGGCTCAGATATGACTCCCTTATTGACCCTTACCGGTCTAAAGTGGGTTTATCGTCATCGCCTATATACATCTCAACAAGAATTACAAAGTTACTTCTGGCGACCAGTGTAAGTTTATGCTTGCTCTAGGTTGTTGATGTGATAAATGTTCAATTTTTTGAAAGGTTCTCCGTTCCAGGACTAGAACCCGAAATCCCTGATTATAACGGGTGAAAGAATTACAATCATCCCATTACACACCTCAATAGTACTGACAAACGTTCAATTTAATTACCTTATTATTGCGTAACCTTTGAGGATTGCTATGTAGCAACATATAACGTCAGTAAGTGAAAAAACTTTTTATTTTTCAAAACAAGAAAAATGCCTCTGATCTACAGACTACAATTAAAGACGACAAGAATAAGACTTCTTGACTGACAACAGAAGTTTGATAGGAACATATCAGATATATGATGCAGTTGATCATTTTGTCATTCAACTTATAAATATAATTGTTTTCCTAGTATCAATGTTGGAACACATAGAGGATTGGCGATGATTTGACATTTATTTGTTTTGCTGCAGAAATATGTTGAATTGGCAACAAAAATAGCACCAAAAGAAGAGATAAGGACTGGTTTATTCATCAGTTTTCTCAATATTCAGGAGCTTTAGCCTTTATGTGTAAAACATGTCGTAGTTGTATTATCTGTAATATTGTGAGAATAATAAGGAGACATCAAGAATTGAAAGTGTGATTGTAAAAGTATCTTTCCATCCATCCTGAACATTACAACTTCAGTCGAAATAAAATCTATACATTCACTATATGAACTACTAATAACTGGGGCGGCCTTTTAGCTTTTCTTAGATACAAAATAATTAATAACTCCTAATAAATATTTCTCAATTAATAATATAGCTAATCCATTTAACCTTTCTTGTGACATTGTTGTTCTTAGGTAAAATTTGAGAATTTCTTTTCGCTGAAGCAACGATAACATGAATTATGAACATTATTCCATAAGCAATTTAGGCATTTGGAAAAGAATTAAATTTTTTATTTGATTAAGTATATTAATTAAACTGTTATGTTCTAATTGTACTATTTTTCTTAATACTTAATTCAGAAAATTAATCTAAACCATCAATATCTAATTGATTATTATGCTTTAAAGAACATTCAAGATTAAAGCAATATTTTTTTAAAAATTTAAAATCTAGTGATTTTTACTACCAAATAGAAAACCAAAATATTTTCATATGCTTCAAAATTTACAAATCTATTTTGAAGTGAAAAAATATCCATGTCTATTATGTATAAAAGTAATTAACTCTAAAGGACTTTTCGAAAGATTTTGAGATTTCATTATCAACATTCTTATCAAATTGTCACTTCCTATATATCACATGTTTCTTACGAAATTCGGGTCCGATATTTATTTCAAGTGCAATTTCTTTGGTAGAAATAATAATAGCTGCAAATCCTTATGTTCTATATTTGTTAAAGAAAAAAATCAAACTTTTTACTTTAAAGAATTCTTTTTAAAACTTATAATAGTTTATTAGGTGTAACAAAATGTGGCCCCCATAAATATGGGGCCTAAAATAGTTTTTTTACTTGCTTTATGGAAAGGCCGCCCTGCTAATAACATGCTTGTTATATCCTCAAAGAACATTAATAGCTGACAAAAACCGGGAGATTAAATCACTCGTTTTATAAAGTAATAATATCACGCTTCGATCCTTATATTTTCATATATTATCATTAGGAATTTGTTAGTTGCCATTAGAACTAGGAGTGTACAAATCGAACCGGAAAACCGTACTAAATCGAAAAGTCAAATCAAACAGATTAAAAAACCCGACTAGGTTTGGTTTGATTTGGTTTGGTATTGAGTAAAAAAATACGAAAGAAATCGACAGATAAATATATAATTATTATATATACTTGTAAGATTTTATATAGAATTTTCTTTAAAAAATGTCTAGAAATATTTTGGATTCTCTTATGGAATATAATATTTAATAAAACATGAAGTGCTCCATATTTATTAATCATAGAAAATGGGTTGTATGATCACTTTCTTAGCAAGTGTTACTGAAATGTGTCAATCTCTTTGTTCTTCCATATTCATATGCCAAGATCTACTAAATCCTTCTATCTTTTTTGAATTTGAAGTGGTTATTATTATTTTGGTATCATATTGATTTTATGTTCAACTACTAAATTCGGTTAACCTTGAAAGTGTACATAAACAAAAACTTATTGTCAGACGACTAAAAAAATAACTATCATGTGTTACTAAGTAGATTCTCTCATAAGAATATTGAATAGATAATATGTTTGTCAATTTTTTAAATTTTTACTAAACATATGTTTACTTAAAAAAACTTAACAAAATAAGATTGAAACAATTAAAGGAAATTTAGGAGGAAATTGAGGAAAAGAAAAAGAGTATGTGATCAGCTTCATCAGAACATGTCAAGAGGAGCAGGCACATGTACGGACGGTGTATCTGACCTTAATTTTGATTCATTTTATTACTTTTGGAATTAGTCCACCAAAAAATAAGAGGGGCTGCTCTTATGGTAAGCAACCCCCACTTTCAACCGAAAGGTTGTGAGTTCGAGTCTCCCCAAGAGCAAGGTGAGAATTTCTTGGAGGGAAGGATGGCGGGGGTCTATTTGGAAACAGCCTCTCTATCCAAGGGTAGGGGTAAAGTCTGCGTACACACTATTATACTGGATCGTTGTTGTTGTTGTTGAATTAGTCCACCAAACGGGGAGGAGGTGCCTTAAGTCAGCGAAACTCCCTCCTTTTGGATATATGGAAAAAAAATTGGTTTTTGTTATGAAATAATATAAAAGACAAGAACAATATAGAGAAAATAGGGAGAGGAGTATTCTTATTGATACTTTGGGATGATTTACAATGGGGTAAGACCCCTCTATTTATAGGAAGATAAATGACTTAGCTTCAAACTAAAACTCTTAGACATTCACTCTAAATAGAGTTCTATTTATAACACTCTCCCTTGAATGTCTATTCAACAATGTGCCTCGTTAAAACCTTAAAACTAAAACCCAATGGGAAAAATTCAAGAGAAGGAAAAAGAGTACACATGTTGGAATATGCGCCTATTGGTTGCCTCGTTAAAAACCTCGCAAGGAAAACCCGGTGGGACAAAACCTTGTAAGGGAAAAAGAGTGCAACGCGCATTAACTCCCCCTGATAAGAACATCAATTTATATCCTTAAGTCTTCGCATTCCGATCTTGTGAACTAGCTTCTTGAAGGTTGACGTTGGTAGAGACTTTGTGAACAAATCAGCCATATTATCGCTTGAACGAATCTGTTGCACATTGATATCACCATACTTTTGAAGATCATGTGTGAAAAATAACTTTGGTGAAATATGCTTTGTTCTATCTCCTTTTATAAATCCTCCCTTCAATTGAGCTATACATGCTGCATTGTCTACATACAAAGTCGTGGGTAGTTTATTACACTTCAAACCACATTTGTCTTGTATATGATGTATGATAGACCTCAACCACACACACTCTCGACTTGCTTCATGAATAGCAATTATCTCGGCATGATTAGATGAAGTAGCCACAATTGATTGCTTAGTCGATCGCCAAGATATGGCGGTGCCTCCACAGGTAAACACATAACCCGTTTGAGATCGAGCCTTGTGTGGGTCGGATAAATATCCAGCATCAGCATAACCAACAAGATCGGGACTGCAATTATTGCCATAAAATAAGCCCATATCAGTGGTCCCTTTTAGGTACCGCAATATATGTTTGATCCCATTCCAATGTCTCCTTGTAGGAGCCGAGCTAAATCTTGCTACGACATTAACTGAAAAGGATATGTCAGGCCTTGTAGTATTTGCAAGATACATTAGTGCGCCAATTGCACTAAGATATGGTACTTCAGGACCAAGTAGCTCTTCATTCCTTTCTTGCGGTCGGAATGGATCTTTATTCACATCAAGTGATCGAACAACCATCGGTGTACTTAAAGGATGTGCTCCATCCATGTAAAACTGTTTCAGTACCTTTTCTATATAGGTAGATTGATGGACAAAAATTCCGTTTGCCAAATATTCAATTTGCAAACCAAGACATAATTTTGTCTTTCTGAGATCTTTCATCTCGAATTCATCCTTTAGATAATCAATTGCCTTTTGGAGTTCTATGGGGGTTCCAATAAGGTTTATGTCATCGACATATACGGCAAGTACAACAAATTCCGATGTTGTTTTCTTTATGAAAACACACGGGCAAATGGCGTCATTTACATAGCCTTCTTTTAACAAATACTCACGAAGACGATTATACCACATTCGTCCTGATTGCTTTAGACCATACAAAGATCTTTGCAATTTAATTGAAACTATTTCCCGAAACTTTGAATTATGAGCGTTTGGCACTTTGAGTCCATCGGGAATTTTTATGTATATCTCATTATCAAGTGAGCCATAAAGATAGGCAGTAACCACATCCATTAAATGCATGTCAAACTTTTCAAGGACAGCAAAACTGATGAGATAACGAAAGGTTATAGCATCCATTACAGGCGAATATGTCTCTTCATAATCGACACCAGGCCTTTGAGAAAAACCTTGCGCAACAAGGCGTGCCTTATATCTTTGTACCTCGTTTTTCTCATTTCTCTTGCGTACAAAGACCCATTTATAGCCAACGGGCTTAACACCATTAGGTGTTTCAACTATAGGGCCAAAAACTTCACGTTTTGCCAGCGAATTCAATTCTGATTGAATTGCTTCTTGCCATTTTGGCCAATCATGTCTTTTTCGACATTCTTCAACAGATTGAGGTTCGAGATCCTTACATTCTTGCATAATGCTAGATGCGACATTATAAGCAAAGACATTATCCACCACTATATCCACTCGATCAAAATTTGCCTCAATATTGATTGGATTTATGGATAGTTCCGTATTTTCCAGAGTCTCGGGCTCAATGGATTCTTCATGAATCTCAGAATTCGTTAAATTATGAATTTCTTCATGAGATTCTTTCGTAGTGTCATTTTTATCATTTGCTTTCCTCTTTCTAGGATTTCGATCTTTAGGACCTAATGGCCTGCCACGCTTCAGGCGTGCATTCGACTCATTGGTTATGACACTAGATGATTGTCCAACAGGGACATCAATACGGATTGGAACATTTTCCGCGGGGATGTGGGATTTCGTTATCCTTTTCAAGTCCGTAAATGCGTCAGGCATTTGATTTGCTATTCTTTGCAAATGGATAATCTTTTGTACCTCTCTTTCACAAATAGAGGTATGTGGATCAAGATGAGATAATGATGCATTTTTCCACAAAATTTCCCGTTTGGTTTCACCAACTTCTCCCCCTAATTTTGGGAAAAGTGTCTCATCAAATCGACAGTCTGCAAATCGTGCAGTAAACAAGTCCCCTGTCAATGTTTCGAGGTAGCGAATGATGGAGGGCCATTCAAACCCAACATATATTCCTAACCTTCTTTGCGGACCCATTTTGGTGCGGGATGGCGGTGCTATAGGCACATATACTGCGCATCCAAAGATTCTTAAATGGGATATATTGGGTTCATGACCCAAAACCAATTGCAACGGGGAATATTTGTGATAACTCGTCGGTCTGAGACGAATTAGCATTGCTGCATGCAAAATGGCGTGACCCCATACCGAAGTGGGCAGCCTCGTTTTCATGAGTAATGGCCTTGCAATCAACTGCAGGCGTTTAATTAACGATTCTGCAAGACCGTTTTGAGTGTGAACATGAGCTACAGAATGTTCCACTTTTATCCCAATTGATAAGCAATAATCATTAAATGCTTGGGATGAAAACTCAGCAGCATTATCCAGTCTAATAAACTTGATTGGATTATCAGGAAATTGTGCTCGTAGTCGAATTATTTGTGCCATTAATTTCGCAAACGCAAGGTTGCGTGATGACAACAGGCACACATGAGACCATCTACAGGATGCGTCTATCAAGACCATAAAATACCTAAAGGACCCACTGGGTGGGTGAATAGGTCCACAAATGTCCCCTTGTATACGTTCCAAAAACGTGGGTGACTCAGTCCCAACCTTTGTTGGTGATGGTCTGAAAATCAACTTGCCTTGATAACAAGAAGTGCAAGGATATTCATTATTTGAAAGAATTTTGAAATTCTTTAACGGATGCCCATATGAGCTTTCTATAATCCGTCTCATCATGATCGATCCCGGGTGTCCCAATCGATCATGCCAAAGTACGAAAGTATTGGAATCAGTAACCTTTTGGTTTACTGTTGAATGTGCCTCAATTGCACTAATTCTTGTCCAATACAGGCCACAAGATAAAGATGGGAATTTCTCAATAACCCTCTTTTGGCCGGAGACATTCTTTGTAATGATGAGATATTCAAGATTATCTTCATCTACTGTCTCAATATGATAGCCATTCCTGCGTATATCTTTAAAACTCAACAAGTTTCTCTTAGACTTGGAGGAGAACATTGCATTCTCTATGATAAACATCGTGCCTTTGGGCAGAGTTACAGTTGCTCTTCCGGAGCCTTCAATCAATTTACTACTACCAGAGATTGTAGTAACATTTGCCTTACACATATTTAGTTGAGAGAAATATTCCTTTTCTTTGAGTATCGTATGTGTAGTACATGAATCAACTAGGCAAATATTTTTACAGCTGGACGTTGATCCAAGCTTGCTTTGTGAGATATCCATATTTGCTTTCCCATAGTTTGACATACAAAAGAAATACACGAACATAAGAATAAACAAGTTCAACTCGTTTGTGTCACATTTAAACAATATTTTCAAAATCTGCTGAGGTCAGTTGACTAACTAAATCAGATAGTCGATTATATGTTTTCCATAATCGATTACTATGGAGTTTGAAAATTTCAGTTTAAGCATTTTCTTAAAACAATCGATTGTTAAACACACACAATCGATCGTTGAACATTGACAATCGATTGTTAAATACACACAATCGATTATTTGCTATTTTGAAAAACTTCAGATCACACTGTCTTAAGACAATCGATTGTTAAATATAGACAATCGATTGTTGACTATTTTGAAAAACTTCAGATCACACTGTCTTACGACAATCGATTGTTAAACATAGACAATCGATTATTTGCTATTTTGAAAAAATTCCAGATCACACTGTCTTAAGACAATCGATTGTTAACTATAGACAATCGATTGTTGACTATTTTGAAAAATTCCAGAGCACACTGTCTTAAGACAATCGATTATTAAACATAAACAATCGATTGTTGAACATTGACAATCGATTATTTTGCAGTTTTAATGCGAAATATTAGATAATCGACTAACTGTTAGGTTAGTCAATTACCTCTACTTGAAAATAAAAATATTGTTGAAATTTGAGCATATTGAAACATTCTAACGAACTAATACTAACATTATATCATAAACTAACTAATACGAGCTGATACTAATGACTATTAGTTTATCCACTAACTATTACAAATAAGTGAAATAAAATCAAACAACTCCATCTTCCTTTATCACAGATCCATCACCGATTAGGTGGTCTATTTTCCCATCGGGTTGCTCAAAGAAGTCTGCCACATCCAGGTGGGTGATGTCAAAATTGTCGTCAGAGACAAAATTTGTTTCAGGGCCTTTATTCTTTAGAGAAGCTTGATAAAGATCAACCAAATGTCTTGGTACATGGCAAGCTTTTGACCAGTGCCCTTTTCCACCGCAACGATAACATATAGTTTCTGAGCTTTTTGCCTTAGGATCCTTATAATCCCGTTTCTGCTTTCGGCGGTTATCTCTCCTCGGGGGGTGACGGACATCATGGATATTTCTTCCTTGTCTACGTCCACGGCTATGACCCCAATTACGACCACGACCATGGTTAGATCCATGGCCCTTTACATGATTGGCATAATGAGAATACACCTTATCTGCTACAGGCAGTGGTGTAGACCGAGTGGGTCGACTTTCGTGATTTCTCATGAGCAGGTCATTATTTCGCTCAGCCACAAGTAGAAGAGAAATCAGTTCAGAGTACTTTGTGAAGCCTTTCTCTCTGTACTGTTGTTGCAGTACCATATTGGAGGCATGAAACGTTGTAAACGTTTTCTCAAGCATATCATAATCGGAGATTTTATCTCCACATAGCTTCAATTTAGAAGTAATTCTGAACATTGCAGAATTATATTCAGAAACAGACTTAAAGTCTTGGAGCCTCAGATGAGCCCAATCGTATCGTGCTTGTGGCAGAGTGACCAACTTCAGGTTGTCATACCTCTCCTTTAAGCCTTTCCACAAGATGAGTGGATCCTTGACGGTGAGATATTCAATCTTCAAACCTTCATCAAGGTGATGGCGCAAGAAAATCAAGGCCTTAGCACAATCTTGGGTGGATGTTTTATCTCTATCTTTAATAGCGTCTCCAAGACCCATAGCATCTAAGTGGATTTCAGCATCCAACACCCATGTCATATAGTTCTTACCCGAAATTTCAAGGGCAACGAACTTTCTTTTTGTAATGTCAGACATAATCGAAAATCAAATTAGGAAGAGAGAAATACCTTAGTTTTTCTCGAGAATGATTCTTGAGACGGTAGAGTCTCGTGCTGATAACGTGTTTTGAAATAATATAAAAGACAAGAATAATATAGAGAGAATAGGGAGAGGAGTATTCTTATTGATACTTTGGGATGATTTATAATGGGGTAAGACCCCTCTATTTATAAGAAGATAAATGACTTAACTTCAAATTAAAACTCCTAGACATTCACTCTAAATAGAGTTCTATTTATAACAGTTTTCATGTATTCGTTTTGAGCTCCGACCAATTCAAATTTGCATCCCAAGTTCCGCTTTAGGCGTAAAGTGCTCTCTAAACTAAAAGACTCTACGAAATTATTGCAATGATGATTCTATCTAGGCCTATGAAAACAAAAAAGTGAACACAAACTTTAATTTACATAATTCAGAATCTATTCTTTAACTCAGAATTCATGACATAAAGTCCAACATTTTTGCCATTGGTTATTGCATCCAATTTCCAGCATAAAATAAGATGTTGTTTTAACTAGATTGTTTTGTCAAAACAAAATGTGCATATTTAGAAACTATATTCCGTAAAACATAATTTCAAATAGTTAAAAAAATTCAAAATTTATTTATTTCTGGGATGAAGGATATTCAGTTTTAAACAAAATATTTGTATCCAAACATGCTGGAATTGGTCCAAAAATTCTATTGTGGGAAACTATCGAAATTCGGAGTACAAGTGTGTCTTAGTGAAAATAATTTTAATTTTTTCATTTAGAAGGATTAAGAAATCCTCGCTTCATATAATTTCATCAACCTACCATATTTCCTTCTCTTTTTTTAACTAAAAGAAAATTTTAACTCAGAAGAAACCTTTTATTTATTTCCCATCATTTTTTTTTACGGAAAACGGTTAGAACTGCCCCTAACGTATTGACGTCAGTTTAAAAATGCCCTCCGTTAACCTATTTTGAAAAAAATGCTCCTACCGTTAAAATTCTGGCATATTTGTGCCCCTAACGTATTGACTCCAGTTTAAAAATGCCCCAACCGTTAACCTATTTTGAAAAAAATGCCCTATCGTTTCAAATATAAGTACAGTCAGTTGTTAGACTTAGGGGCACAAATACGCCACATTTTTAACGGTAGCGGCATTTTCTTTAAAATAGGTTAACGGAAGGCATTTTTAATCTGGAGTCAATACGTTAGGGACAGTTCTGACCATTTTCCTTTTTCTTAAAAGAATTTTAATACAAAAGTCTCTAGCTAGCAGTCACCGACCATTACTAGAAAAATCCAGTTCTCTTACACATGGATTTCTTTTTCATATTCTGTTTTAAACAAAAGTGGATCTGTAACAGTTTCCGTACTATCTTCTTGTTAGAACATTTATTTATGTCGATTGAAGTGTCTCAAATCTCAATGAATTTGATATTGCAAGATGGACCAGATTCATTGTGTCCCCCTGACTTTAACTATACGATGATTGAATAAATTCTATTTTAGATAGTCTATACCATTTTCTTTTTGCCAGATTACTTAAATAGATTAGTGTTGAAATCAATTCTTTTTCTTCTAAGATAAAAGATTATTGATCGTAATTTAACTCAAAGTGCTTGTGAACAAAGGATTGCTCAGAACCATTTAAGAAGATATTTCCACGCAGATTTAGAACTTGATATCTAAGTATAGACAACACAAGTACACAACATGAACGCCAAACACCGATAAAGCCAAGAAAAGTAATGGATCTTCGTATAAATTCATAATATTAAATGGATTTTGAGCCTAATTCAACCTAAATCGCTCTTGAACTCGAGGATGGTCTACGACTAGACAACACCTTACTCCTCCATCAATGTAGGACATTTAATTAAAAGATAATAAAAGGACTCAACTTTTTGGATTTAAATGAAGAATATTGATGTTGTGAACTTTTGAGGCACTACACGTTTATTCTCCACGTTCATTGTACTTGTATAGCACCCACCTATCCAGTATCCAATGACAAAAAATGTAAGCCTAAATGCTTTGACTATAAAATTCCCCCCTATTATCAATTAAGATTTTTTTAGCTACTTAGCAATTGTAAAAAATATCTATGGGATAGACTGATAGTGGCAGCAAAATAGGCATAAACTAATTGGAATATCAAAAACCAAAAAAAAATTCTATTTATGTCATGTAGAAATATGAAATTTTATCCAACAAAATGCCACTAATTATAAGTACATGTTGGTCCCATTTGTGGGTACCATAAATGGTATTTTAACCAATGTGGAAAAAAGAAATACAAAGAGAAGACCTAATTGGGTATTTGTCTTTTGACCATCCGATTCATATATTGGAAATCATATCTCGGGTAACTTAAAAAAATTGTTTGGATTGAAATGGGAGAAAAAGAAAAAGTGACTATCATATTTACTCTGTTGGATTCTGTTCATCAAATTTAGCAGCCTTTTCTTTGGGGAAGCCCTCTCCATTAGCAAAACTGCAAAACTGTTATTATCTATTCTCTCCCGCCCAAAATAAGTGATTTTTTTTATGTTTTCGTACAAATTAAGAAATCAATATTTTAGTATTAATTAGCAATAAAATTGACCATATGAATTTGTATAGTGTCACATAAACACTTCTAACACATATTTCAACACTATTTACTCCAAGGACAATGTAGAAAAAAATAATTAATTTATTCTTAAAATCTAAAAAAATCACTTATTTTAGACCAAAAAAAAAAATCAAAAAATTATTTATTTTAAATGGAACGGAGTATTTAATATAGGCATATTCTAATTTAATATGAATAGAAGTACAAAGTCACATGCAAAAGGGATATAACGGTATGAGAAAAAGGCTACTCTGATCCCTACTAAGTCCAATCTTAGAGAAGTAAAACACATTATCTTCAATAGATAAAGTAATACTGGACGATTGGCCAAGCTTTTTTTTAGGGGGCTAAGTATATTTTTGGACCAAAAGTGCTTTTTTTCAAAGTTAAAATATTTGATCAAGCTTTTAAAATAAAAAAGAATTAAGTAGAGTAGAAATAATATTTGAGAAATATGAAAAAATAATTTTTCTGCAATCTTAGAGAAGTAAAAATTTTTTAAAAGTTTGATCAAACATTAATATCATTTAAAAATACTTTTCAAATTAAGTAGTCAAGTATAAATTTTTTCTTATAGAATTATATTTTTTAAAAATAAACTGATTTTAAAAGTTTTGCTAGTACTAAAAAAACTCACAACTAACCAATGACTGAAAAATGTGATCATATAACAAGTGGCAATACATCGAAAATAAAAAAGGAATTAAAGAAAGTTCTTAAGAGACAAGAAGGAAGTCAAGGGCGACATGTGGAACACATTTGATAATCTCGAAATAATTCTGGGGGCCCCTTTTGAATACGAGCATTCCATGATCATCACGTGACCATTTCCTTGTTGTCGTTGTTTTTCTTTTTAGCTGTATTGTATTTGATACGAAGAAAAATATTCAAATGTGATTTCGTTAACGAATGAGAAAATCAGAAAATGTATTGTGAAACATATTTCTTAGAATGGAACAGTGTTTTACATTAAAAATAAATGTTAAAGATTGATAACAATATAGAAATTTTATTATTAAGTATTAGTATATAGCAAGTGTTGAGACATTTATAAAGAAGAACTTTGAGAAAGTCAGTTTTCCATCTTTTGATAGAAAATATATCCCTTCAAAATTATTTTTTGCAACCAAATTTCAAAAAATAAATTTTTTTAACTCAAAGTTGTCATACATTTTACAAGCAAAAAACAATCGAAATAAATCAAGGGTCAATCATAGCAGATCGTAATAAATCAAGGGACCAAGTGAAAGAATGAAAAGCTAGAGTTTAGCGTTAAAGAGAAATGTGTAAAGAGCTTTTATTGATAATATTGATTTTGTGTGCCTCTCTATGGAGAAGTTCATATCCTTGCAATGGTGTTCCCCTTTTCTTGGGAACGGTGATGATGATGATGAAGAAGAAGAAGAAGAAGAAGCCCTCTTTTCTTGTGTTCCTTCTCTTACTTATTTATAGCTGTAAGCTTTATGAGCAGGCGATAAGTGGTCGTGACCACGTTGAGGTTCCGTCCATATGATGGCGGATGGGCCGTAGCCTTGTTGATCGAGCCGGGTGACTATCGTGTATCATGATTAATAAGTGGTCATACCACTTATTAATCAAGAATTAGATTAAGATGGAATAAATTTCATTAATTATCATGGGGTCGTATTCTGACGCATACAGTTAGTCCCTCCGCTTATTGAGGTCGCGACTGGGCCGAGCTCGATGAGCGGACTTCGTCAAATGCAGTTTGAGAAGTTAGGAAAGGGAGGTCGAATGCTATTTCGGTCGAAGCCTAAGTGGTCGTAGCCATCTATACGTTGGAGATTGCGCTGTTTAAATCGATGGTCTTAGCCATTCATGTTGACGGCCTTAGCCATATGGGTGACTCCGATTGCCGTCGAATCTCTTGCTTACCATGGTCAAATCAGGTCGACGATTGACGGTGACAATTATCGTAGCTGCCTGCTTATTAGAGATGGCCTTGGCTGTTTATACATTGGAGATGGTCGTAGCCATTTGTACATAGGTTGAATGATGTTTTGGCCGAGGTCATGATCTTTTTTGACGACGACCTTTAGCCTTGTGGGGTGTTAGTGTTATCTTGGCATTATTGCGCCATCATTCGGGGGAGGTCGAATCCTCTCCCTTGGCGAAGTCACTTAGCCTTTAAACTTATTTTGGGCGGGGTCGAGCTCTTATGTAGTTCGAATCTTTGTTTGTTTGAAGTCGTAATCGTCGCCCTCGACGAACGAGTCGTATACTGCACGGTCGAAGGGAGTATGGCACGCTCGGTATGTGTATGGCGATGTCTGAAGTTTCGAAGGTCCACAGGACGTTCCCTTAGCGTTCACAGGTCGTTTCAACCGTTTCGAAGGTGAAACGCCGATTGGTGACTGAAATTATGCTTCATAGGGCCTATCATAATGACGCACGTTTCTGTGGAACTGAACCATTTTGTGGTTGGTCATGTAGTTAGTTATGGCTATTGGAATTCGTGAAAGTCACTTTTGTTGCCTATAAATAAAGGATTGAGGTATTTATTTCTCACCTTTTCGTTATTTGTCTGAGTAAGATTTCTGAATGATCTCTCTCTCTTGCTAGTTCATTTTCATATTTGTTCTTCATTCATTACAATCCTCATCTTTACCGTCGAATCTTGCTCTTTTCTCGTTTTCTTATCAATAATGGCAAGTAGTTCTTCCAAAAATATTTCTACGACGAATCTCCTGGTTAACTTTCCCGCGGATAAAGGGCCATCTCCGGCGGTAAGAGTGCAGAACTGGTGGATACCGAAGGGATTCCGTCGGTTGACGAGATTTTATTTCTGCCCCAGGGCCCGGCGACTGACTTCACCACCGATGGTGGAGAAGATCCAGTGGATAAAGCGCCACCAATTGGGGAAGTTGGAATAGCCCAACTTCGGGAACAATGGGGCATCCACGGCTATGCTGACATCATTATTGCTAGAATCGAGGAGAGGGTCCACACCGACCGCAGAGAGGATTTAGGCTCCCGCTTCCGATGCTAGTAGTAGACTTTTGCCGATACTATGGGGTGCGCCCTGGTCAGCTTACTCCTTCTCTCTATAGGTTGCTTGCCATGTTTATCAAGTACGCGGAGTTGGCCGGTAGGGAGGTCACGCTGCAACACGTACTTAGCCTTTGCGTTTCCAGAGGACCCACGACACGATGATTCGGGCGAGCCCTCGTAGTTCGAGGGGCCTGACCGAAGTATTAGACGACGTGGTCGACCCTCGCCCTTTCGAGCACTTCTTCTATATCAGAACTAATCATTTAGTGGCGTCCTACCTAGATTCCCAGAGTCTTGGAATCATGCGATTGAGTTTTTTAATCATTGAATTCATTTTTTTTCCTTATGTCTTGTGCTCATAAGCGTTAACTTGTGTTAATTTTGAAGTCGATAGGTCACCGACGGCTACGCTGCTTGGGATACGTGAGTGGGTCGAGGTCGTGCTTCCGCATACAGCGGGAATACGTAAGTGGACGTCTTTCTGGGAGAGGCATGGTTGTAGGCCTACAACTGGTGAGGATTTGACTTCCCCTTCTATTTCCTTCTTGTTTCCAACTCTGTTTACCGACTTTGTTTTTCTATGATCAGGGAGGTCACGCCGCGTCAGGGATCCTCACCTAGCTTTCCCTCAGTCTGGTGCGACTGCTTGTCTTGCAGCACCGGTGTCGCTCCTAGTACCGAGGGAGGCGTCAGTTGAATCTTCAGCATCACCTTCTCCAATATGGATTGTACTTCGGACCGAAGGGCAATCGGGGGTAGTGTGTCCTGGGGTGGAGTCACCATTAGATGGGGAGGAGGAAGAGGAAAGGCATTGGTTAGGCGGAGGGTTGGATACACGTCGTCTCCTCCCGTGGTGATAAATTTGGACTCTCCCCCATTGGATGCAAAGAGGAGTGCAGCTACGGCGCCCGCACCTAAGGGCGGACAAACACTAAGAGTTGCCCTGGTTTGCTCAGGCCATGAAGATACTGTCGCACCCGGCGACCCAACTAATTGTTTCAGTCGCTGAGATGGGAGGTAGCTCCTCAGCGGCTGTTCTTGTTACAGAATCGAGCGCTCCTTCAGCGACCGCGGCAGATGGCTCTGCTCCACTGGCGATAGAAAGAGGAATGTGCACTGTATGAGGTGAATACGAGTCTGACTTAGACCCAGAGGATGTCCGTTTGTGTCATGAAGGCTTCACCAACTCGACGATGCGTGTGGAGGGGCGATCTCGCTATATTGAGATTCCCACGGAGCAGAACTTGTTGCTTCAAAGGAACAACTTGGTGCCATTGTTCGAGGGGTTATGCTCGGAGGCGGAAAACACATCGTTGAGGGACGTTACAGACATCGGATTGCTGAACGAGGTGTCTGTGATGGGCCTGAGGGTACGTATGCTGACCTTCTTCTGCTTTTTTCTTGCCTTAATTTATTTTTACCTTAATCGTTGTCCTTGATTTGCAGTCTTATCTTTTGAAGGTGGAGGGCTTTCGTCGAGCCAACGCCCACACCGGGATCTTTTTGTGAGTGTTGGATAATTACCGTTTCTATCGAAATTGTTGCCGCGAGATGCGCGAGTGCCTGAGGAAAAATCCCTGTAGCCGGGCCTTTGTCGAGGAGCTGGCAAGGTGAGAGCTTCAGATGCAGCAGACACTTGACAAGATACGCGCCCTCGAGGAACAACTTTATTAGAAAGACGAGGAGATCGAGGCCGAAAGGAGGACTGCAGCTGAGAGAGCGCGCTAGAGTCAAGCTATGGAGGCGGAGGCCTTTGAGACCTTGAACGAGAAGGTGGTTGCAATGGAGAACGAGGTCGCCGATTTGTGGCTACAAGCAAGGGATGCCTCATCGAGGGTTGGGGTGCTGGAGGCATCGATCTGCTTTATGAGATGCAGCGGGAGTTGGAGAGAGCTGACACGGTCTTTAGAAAGGCGGGGCTAGAGGACCGCATTGGTGTCTATGAGTATGATTCCCAAGCCATGGCGGATAGAATCACGGACTTGGAGGGAGAGAATCAGTGCCTGAGTGACCAGGTCGCCTCTTCCAACCAGGCTCGCGAGCTCTAGACGTTTGGTGAGGCGCAACGTGATGTATACAAGAATTTGTGGGAGGTCGACATCGTGCCTAAACTGCTTATGTGGCATCCCGTCAGAGGGATCGTGAAGCCCGTACTGTCTGTGGTTTTGACCTAGAGACGCCGGGGGTTGATGATGGTGCTGATGGTGGTGTGGACAACGCCGAGTGAAAAGATTTGATGTATTTTTATTTCGTTCGCCATTTGGCGTTTGGGTATCTTTAGGTTTTTCTTTTTTCTTTTCTTCGTACTGATTGTCCCTGGCCGAGTGTAAGTGGGCGTTGCTCACACATGACTTTGTAAATATATATAAGCTTACTTTTTCCATTGTTGGTCTTGTGTTTATTTTGTGTCTTCCCTTCTTTTCCTTTAGATTTTTCTATTGCATGTGCTCAAGGGGGATTTGCCTCAGAGTACGACTCTGGTAGGCGTGTTGATTTTCGGTCATTAACGTCTTGCCTCTTTGACTCGGTGTGGGAAAGTTATAGCTGTTATTTGGCAATAGCGACATTTAGTCTTAGTCCCAGTTCGGGGGCGATCAAGCTACCGACTGTGATGGTAAAATACGCAGCCTTGTAGTTTGATCGGGGTCGAACTTTATATGGTCTCAATCGTAGTTCGAGTTAGAAGTACTTACTTGAATGGCAAGGGTGTTTTACCTGCGACCCTATTTGCTATAGGCCGATTTTTGCTGAGTTCGATGAGGAAGGTGTTTGACCTTAGTCGTTAGATTTGAGGGCGAAGGTGTCTAGCCTCATGGATCGAATGAGGTCAAACTTATTGAATTTGTTAGTGAAGATGCGTGGACTGACTCCTGGTTCAAATTTAGTTGAACTTGTAATATTTGTTGGCAAAGGCACATAGCCTGAGTTCTAGTTCAACTTGTAGTTGAACTTGTAATTTTTAATGGCGAAGGCACATAGCCTAGGTCCTGGTTCAACTTGTAGTTGAACTTATTGGCGGAGGCACATAGCTCGAGTCCTGGTTCAACCGTAGTTGAACTTATTGGCGGAGGCACATAACCTGAGTCCCGATTCAACCGTAGTTGAACTTATTAGCAGAGGCACATAGCCTGAGTCCTGGTTCAACCGTAGTTGAACTTGTAATTTTTGTTGGCGAAGGCACATAGCCTGAGTCTCAGTTCAACTTGCAGTTGAACTTGTAATTTTTGATGGCGAAGGCATGTAGCCTGAGTTCCAGTTCAACTTGTAGTGGAACTTGTGATTTTTTATGGCGAAGGCATGTAGCCTGAGTCCCATTTCAACTTGTAGTTGAATTTGTAATTTTTTATGGCGAAGGCACGTAGCTTGAGTCCTAGTTCAACTTGTAATTGAACTTGTAATTTTTGATGGCGAAGGCACGTAGCCTGAGTCCCAGTTCAACTTGTGGTTGAACTTGTAATTTTTTATGGCGAAGGTACATAGCCTGAGTCCTGGTTCAACTTGTAGTAGAACTTGTGGGTTTTGATAGTGAAGGCAAGTAGCCTGAGTCCCAGTTCAACTTGTAGTTGAACTTGTAATTTTTAATGGTGAAGGCACATAGTCTAAGTCCAAAATCAACTTGTAGTTGAATTTGTAATTTTTGATGGCGAAGGCACATAGCCTGTGTCCCAGTTCAACTTGTAGTTGAACTTGTAATTTTTGATGGCGAATGCACATAGCCTGAGTCCTAGTTCAACCGTTGTTGAACTTATCGGCGGAGGCACATAGCCTAAGTCTTGTTATGTCGGTGTTTGGGAGCTGAAGATTGGTTTTGATTCGAGATCTTGAGAAGCTCACGCGCTATCTTCCTAATCGGGATATGTAGGTTGGATTGAGGTGACTCTCGGTTCGAGATGCCTTCATGTCGATTTCTGGCTGGATCCCGTATCAGGGATGTGGGAGATGCCTTACAGAGATCCTCCCTCAGGAGGGGGAGGGGGGCTGCTTCTTCTTCTTGCTTGCACTATAGAGGAGTGACAGAGGAGTTGGATCTCGGTTCGAGATCTTCGAGTTCTCTTTGTCCGATATACTACTTTAGCTTATTTGAGCAGGACCGTTCTTTGGCGTATCTTTCCTTTTGTCAAAGACACCTAAGTAATTTTTTTGAAAAGATTAAGAGTTAATTACTAACACACCAATCCCTCGATTTTCTATTCTTCGAATACTAAAGTTTGTTAAGTATCTTACTTCTTTATTTGTGGATATAAAAAATCTAATATGTACTTTGTAGGAATTCGTATTTGTTCCTCGTTTAAAAAATAAAATAAAACTGTACATGGTCAGAAATTATGTAACTTGCTGTAAATAAACATTTTTTTTGTAATAAAAAGATAGCAAACATTTTTTCAATCAAAAGAGGTTAAAAGATAGAAGCGAAAAAATTATTTGGTTCCTAATTAAATAGATTTCTAAATAAAATAGTAACGTATATATTATTCTTTTCTTTTTTATTCTTTATTTTTAATTGCTTTTTATAGAGGTTGTCCCATGATTAGCTGGGGAGGAAAAAGTAAAAGTGAAAATATTGTGGTGCAATTAGAGTTATCCAAACAATAAAGTCTAGAGTTGTAATCATCATTAAGCTAAAACCCTTATCTGCATAGTACTATTATACGATTGGAATAAATTCTTTGATTTTCTTATGGACACGTCATCGTGATTAATCCGAGCCGTTTATTGATTATGTGGAGGTTAAGTATTCCACATATTTTGACCAAAAGTGGGGCTCAAGAAAATTAAAAAGAAAAAAAAAAAGTGGCTGAAGATAAAAGGCTGCCAAATGTGGATAAGTTAGTGATAAGGTTTTTAATAAGCTTTTGTAAGATAATATTAAAAATTGGGAATAGGGAAAAAGAATATACTCTCAAATCTACGCAATGGACGGCCGACCACATAAGAGGTGTGATGCGCTTTACATGCCTTCCCTTTCTTTATTTATTATTTATTACAAAACAGGGGTCTGAAAATCACATAATTTATAATTTGCAGTTTTTGTGTTTATAATTATAATTTAAGAGTCATACTACTATAGCTATTAAATTTATATATATTTATAAATATATATAAATTTCTTGATATATATAAATATTTGACAAAAGTTATTGTGATTTATGCGAACTGTAATTAATCTTTCAAATCCGTGCTGCGTCTAGCCTATTTTTTGTATTTTAAATTTTTACTCTTCTTTTAAAATTGTATTTACTAATACTACATTATAAAAGTATTCTCCTACATATTTCTATCTTTATTTTTAATACTTCACTTAAGTTAGTACTTATTTAGTTAAACAATAAATAATACTTAATAGTATTATTTATCTAAAACACCACAAATTTAAAAGAATTCAATTATCACAAAATGACTTAGCATCTAAAAGCGAAAGAAATATTATATGATTCAGTATATTATCTTTTTACTATAAATAAGTTACTCCTCATGTTTTGTCTCCATCCTGTCACGTGAGGAGCATTCTCATCTATAAATATGTTTACCCAAAATTGGAGTAACCATTAAACTTGTTTTGTAATCTTAAAAATATATGATTTAATCTAATATTAATTTATAATTAAAAAATTAAACGTATAAATTAAAAAAGTAAGTTAAATTAAATTAGTGTGCAAGCAAATTTTGACCTCGAGTTATGATGGCCTCGAGGTAGGTCAATAAGAACAGTAAAGTAAGACCACTAAAGTTAAAAGACAATCCTGATGAGTAATGAGCAAGAAAGTAAGAGTGTATATTCTTTTGCCAATAATTAATGTGTTATAAATTATTGGGGTCCCATTTATATAGTAGGGGAATCATAAATAAGGTACATTTCTAATTGTAGTAAGGAATCTTATTATACAACTGTCTAACCATCTAGTACAAATCTCTTTCAGAATTTACGCCGTGATCTTAGGGCCTCCGCAAGAATCTTGCTTATTCTGTTATAAAATCATAATGGTATTTTCTCGAGGTTGGTTATACTCGGCCAAAATATTCACCGAGCACTTTGATCTTCGAGTTTCATATTATGCCTTCGGGCTCGAGTTCAGTCTATATTGAAATTGTTCTCGATGCGACCCTCGAGCTCACAAAATCGGGTATACCTAATTTCGACCGTATACAAAATACTTAAATGCAAAACGTATTTACATTATTTGTCAAATAAAAATCTGATTTTTCCTTCATGTCTCTCAAAATATTAAGCTTACGTATGCTATTGATAAGTTAGAAGAGAAGATATTTTATGTTTCATTATTTCTAGAACTTCAAATTCATTCTTTATGGACATTAGTACTTCATTATCTAATTAAGTTAACATGACAAATGTAAAATTTAGATAATAATATCAGCTTTTTATATTTGTCATATAGGCGGTTGAGCGTCTTTGCTTTCTTTTCGATAGTAGTAGTGCTATTCTAGTTTTTTCATATTTGTGGAATTCTATTATTATCTGATATTGCTTGTGTTTTGGTTTTTCTACTATATAGTTTTTGTTATTGCTTCTCTGATTTTTACACTACTGTACTTCTTTTTTATACTGTTGTAACTATACATATTTGTTTTGAGACGAAGGTCTAACGAAAATAATCCCTTTAACTGCACAAAAAAAGGAAAAAAATCTATATTTACTATCTTTTTCAGACACCATTTATAAAATTATACTGAATTTATTATTGTTATTGTCAATTTCTTCACACATGCACAAATATGTGATGCAGGAATTTTTGTCGATATAAAACTTGCTACAGCTTTGTAGGAGGATAATTTTATGTGTTTGGTCTTGATTCTATCATTAGATGCTAGCACTTTTTTTTAGGGGGGGGGGGGGGGGGAGGGTGTCTAAGAATAACAACTTGCACTTTTAACATAATTTAGAATCTCACAAGCAACATGCTGATTTGTGAATGTGCATGTGAAGTGTAAGTTCACATCTCGCCCACACATTTTCATTTTCCCCCAAGATTAAGATTAAAAAGTGGCTGATTATACTTAACAATGAGCACCTAAAATTGTACGGAAAGCACTTGGTGATGGGTTAAATCACTTAATTTGTTGTCTAATTAATAATCTACAATGTACTCTAACACGATTTTAGTTTCTTGCTTAAAGAATGTTAAATATGCTGGATGAATGAAGGATATTCCTATCTAGTCTTATAAAATGGTTCCTATTTATTAATTTCTTGTGGAACTATATCATTAGTAACATTACCCACCAAAGAATAGTATCATTGTGGGTATATTCATTGGTGAATTTAGGATTTTAAAGTTATGGGTGTTCGTCGATAAAAATTTAAGAAAAAAAAGAAAAAATAATTTTACTTGTGGTGTTCACTCAATATTTATATAAATATTTTTATAATTACCTATGTAAATTTATTAAATATGGTCAAAGTTAATGGATGCTTTAGCACCCATAAATGCCCATCTAGATCTGCCACGGGGTATACCAAGTAGTCTAGTGGGATGGATGAGATCTCTCTATCCTTAAGGTAAGGTATTGAATCTCAAATGACATACCCATATACTACACAGCAAAATGAGATTGCAGACTGAAAAAAAAATATTTATTTAAGGTTATTATGATACTTCCCTTTGAGATGAATCCTCAAAATTATGGTCCAAAGTAGAATACCTTTGGAATCTAAGACGAAGATCTCATTGATCTTATATATAATTGATTAATTGAGATTGGAGTTTCTTTTAGGAAGTTCAATAGTTGTGATGCTTAACAAATAAAGAAAATGGTGGATACTTTTCTCGGTAGAAGGTGACAATCCTTAGCTCAAATCCTCGGAGATACCCAAGGCAGTTGCTTGTGTCTTTTATATCTATCAGACAAGAGTATACAAATCCGCCAGAGGTGAATAAGAGCTCCTCAAACTATCATTCTTTACTATTGGGGTCAGTTAATCGATAAATCGCCAAGTTTCTTCTCGAAAGCATGTTTATAATGATAAGAAATAGCTTATACCACTTGTATTATCCTGGATTGACATAAGAAGCTTGGATCGGAGATCCTTGTATGTAAGAGATTTTTGTTTCGCGCCCTCAAAATGAAAAAATCTACGATACAAAGCACAAACAACAACAACAACAACAACAACAACAACAACAATAACGAACCCAGTGTATTCCCATAAATGGGGTTCGGGGAGGGTAGTTTGTGCGCAGACCTTACCGCTACCTTAAATTGTTAAGTATTTGTCCAAATTTTCTTACTATAATTGGTTTTCCTAACTCATGAAGGAAATGACAACATATTTACCATAATTATATTTTCCTTTTTGTAAAAGAAAATTATAATTCTTCCATGTTTGGCTAGTCCCTTTTCTTATAGGAAAAGATTTGAAATTTTATAAATTGATAATATATCCTTCTCATTCAGTAATATCCACAATATAGCCATAGGGGCCTTGAGAGTCTTGTTTAGGGGGAGAACTTTACGGGACAAGTTCTAGTGTGTTACTTGTGTTTGCCTCTCCGCGAGGTGGTTCTCTCGATAGTTTATACTCCCATGTATATAGTGGATTGCTCATCTCCGCTGTGAACATAGGCCAATTGATCGAACCACGTTAAATGTTTGTGTTTCTTTTGGGAGAATTCTCTTTGTTATCTGATTTATCGTCACTCGAAGTTTGCTTGGTAGCTTCCGCATGACACATGATTTTTTTCGTTCCTAACAAGTGGTATCAGAGCGAAGCTCAAGACAGGTTCATCTTGGTGGGATCAGTTCTAGCAGCAACATTGTTGATGATAATCGTGATTTTTGTTTGAGAAATTTGACCGGAGTGCTGCGCACATTGAAACAAACTTTGTTGTGGAGATTTGAAGATGCAACCTGTTGAAGGCTATGTGAAGAAGGTAGATCAAGTTTATTTTATTAGAAAATTCAGGCCAATGGGGAGAATTATTAGGTGTTTGTCCATATTTTCTTATGATAATTGGTTTTCCTACTTTATGAAGGAAAGGACAACATATTTACCATAATTGGATTTTTTTTTGTAAAAGAAAATTAAAATTCTTCCATGTTTGGCTAGTCCCTTTCCTTGTAGAAAAAGGTTTAGAGTTCTATAAATTGAAGATCCGCCCTTCTCATTCAGTAGCATCCACAATATAGCCATAGGGGCCTTGAGAGTCTTGTTTAAGGGGAGAATTTTACGGGACAAGTATTAGTATGTCACTTGTGTTTGCCTCTTCTCGAGGTTGTTCTATTGATATTTTATACTCTCTTTTATAAAGTGAATTGTTCATCTCCGTTGTGCATGTAAGTCAATTGACCAAACCACGTTAAATATGTGTCTATTTTGATAGAATTCTCTTTGTTATCTGATTTATCGTCGCTCGAGGTTTGCTTGCTAGCTTCTGCATAACACCTGATTTTTTCGGTCCTAACAGTCTGTATGCAGATCTTACCCTTACCTTATAAAGATAGAGATGTTGTTTCTGATAGACTCACGGCCCAAAGAACATTGAAGATAAGGCAACACGTAGCAAATAATAGTAAAATCAATATATTAAGGTAACGGGCGCTAATGACATAGCATGTAATGATAAGAAATCATGAATAAGTTAACATAAAAATAGTCCTAGAACTACAGGTAAGCCTAGGCGGAAAGCACTACTATCTGTCAACCTATAACCCTAATCCTCGACCTCCTTGTCTTTCTATCGTGGGTCATATCCTCGGTAAGCTGGATCAATAATATGTCCTGCCTAACTAGCTCTCCCCAATTCTTCTTAGGCCTACCCCTTCCCTTTCTCAGACCTTGTCACAACCCCTACCTCGGTCGTGATGGCGCCCAACACACTGCTAGGAAAGCCTAACCAGTTAACAACCTTAACCCATTTCTATACAGTTCATTATTAATTAACATAGATACTTTACCAAGTCATAACATTAGAAGTCTGAAATAAGAGTTAAACATGCGGAATTTAAATAAATAATCCAACTACGTAGCCCAATAAATCTAGTGTCACAAGTCTAAGCCTCTAATACATGAGTATCAACCTATTACATATCGTTCTAAAGAAGTACGGAAAGAAAGCAATAAGATTAAGGGAGTGATCAGGGATGTGAACATCATGCAACTACCTTGATGCTCCTGGATATGTGTTGCCTAGCTGGAAGTCCTCAAAAGTTTCATATGCACCTAGATCTGCACGCAAGGTGCAGGGAATAATGTGAGTACTCTGACTCAGTGAGTAATAAATATAAACAAAGGTTGAGAATAAGAAATTAGGATAAACACATTGGAATATATAATGCGGAATTTTAAAACAAGTAGAACGAAAACAATAAACCAATAAATTTGAAATGTAGAAGATGCTATAGCAAATTAGAAATTGAATGACAGATATAGAAAGGAAATCTACACGTAGTCTGGTACTTTCTAGTATCCGCTGCGGTGTGCAGCTCGATCCATTTATTTATTATCAACGATGCTCACCGGGGTGTGCAGGCTATGGGAGGGGCCCTTATAGCCCAAGCGCAATATCAAGCCATCTCGTGGCATCAACTAGGCTCTCGTCCTCATATCAATATCAGTATAATACTGCTGTGGCGCGCAACTCGATCCCATACTCAGTCAAAAATCACATAAGCCCCTTGGGCATTTGCAAAATAGTAGTTCCCAGCCCAAAACATTATTAGAATATCATTTAAGTCAAAAAAATCCGATTAATGATAGTTGAGTTGTAAAATAACAGAAAATGGTATGACTGTGTTCAAGTAGCAAATCCATACAATGAGGATATAGTAATGAAACCTCCCCGAATGGTTCAAATAGTTGGCACAAAGCCCAAATATGACAATTAGTTCACGTAATGATGATATCAATTAAGCTTCAATCAATTACGCAGCAAAAACATCACTCGGGACGGACCAAGTAAAAATACCCAATAGTAAGCGACCTCGCGCTCATCATCGAGTGCGTGTCTCACCTCAATATATCACTATGATGTACAAATTAGGGGTTTCAAACCCTCAAGACATCATTTACATTCATTACTTACATCAAACCGGCCAAACCTTTAGCTCACTATGCCCTTGCTTCTCAAATCGGCCTCCTCGCACGTCGAATCTGACCAAAACCATAGCAAATACGTTAAAATAGGCTAAGGGAACAAAACCCAAGTTAAAACAATCTAAAAACATCAAAAATCCCAAAACTGGCAAAACACGAGCCCCTGGCCCACTTCTCGAAACTCAGAGATTTTCACATCAACGGGTTCTTTATCTCACCACGAGTTCATACATATTAAAATCACAAGAATCGGGGTTCAATTGACCCCTCAAATTCTTAATCTTAACTCTCTTAAGTTCAAGCCTTAACCTCCATTTTTAGTCTATGATTTCTTAAATTTTCAGTCTTAATTCATGAAATAACACCATAAGATTGTGTTTTAGGTCCAAAAATCCTTACCGTATCGAATCTCCTTGAAATCCCTCTTCAAAGTTTCCCAAAAATCACCAAGTCTGAAGTAAAAATGAATTAACCCTTCGAAATTCGCGAAGAAGAACCTTAAATACCTTCTGCCCAGTCATAACCGCATCTGCGGTCAAATCCCCGCTTCAACAGTCGAAGCTCCGCATATGCGGAAATCAATTAACTCCCACGAGTCGCTTCTGCGACAAAAGTTCTGCATTTGCGGCTTCGTAGATGTGGCTCCTCGTCCGCTTCTGCGAAAACAGCTCCCAGACCAAAACTCGCACCTGCAGCCTCTCCTACGCACCTGCGACTCCGCACCTGCGGTCCCCATTCCGCAGGTGCAAAAATACCAGCAACAACAGAAATTTCTGCAACAATACAAGTCCAAACTCTTCCCGCTTAGCCTTCCTAAATCACCCCGAGGCCCCCGGGACCTCAACTAAAAATACCAAGGCATCCTAAAACATCATTCAAACTTATTCCAATCATCAAAACACCTCGAACAACACCAAAACCATCAATTCACATCGAATTCAAGCCTAAGTTCTTCTAAAACTTTCAAAATACGCATTTGATAAAAAATCCAACCAAATTACCTCTAAATAACCTGATAATTTTGCACACACATCCCAAATACATAACGAAACTACAACAATTTTCATAATTCCATTCCAACTCTCGGATCAAAATATCACCTACCAACCGGAAATCGCCAAAATACTAACTTCGCCAAAACAAGCTAATTTCTACACTGAACCTTCAAAGTCGCTTCCGATCATACTCCTAAGTCACAAATCATCCCCCGAATATAACCGAATCATCGGAAATCACATCCGAACCCTCTAACACATTAGTTAACATTCGGTTGACTTTTCCAACTCAAGCCTTCTTAAAAGATAATAAGTGTCTCAAACTCCAAAACACCTCGATCATAACAGACACTGATAATGAAGGATAAAGAAGCAGAAAATGGGGGAAACGGAGCGGTAACTCATGAGACGACGGGTCAGGTCATCACATCCTCCCCAACTTAAACAAAAGATTATCCTTGAGCAAGTCAAGAAACATACTTGAAGCCTCAAATAGGTGAGGATCTCTGCTTTGTATCTCCCGCTCGATCTCGTAGGGAGCCTCCTCCATGGGCCGACCTCTCCACTGCACCTTCACTAAAGCTATATCCTTCGACCTCAACTTTCCTGATGACCTAAAATAGCCTTTAGCTCAACATCAAAGGTCAAATCATCATCCAACTGAACCGTGCTGAAATCAAAAACATGAGACGTTTCCCCAACATACTTCCGGAGCATAGAAACATGGAATATTGGATGCACACTCGACAAGCTGGGTGGCAAAGAAAGCATATAAGCCACCTCCCAATCCTCTTAAGTACCTCAGAAGGTCCAATAAACCGCAGACTCAGCTTCTCTTTCTTTCCAAATCTCATTGCACCTTTCATGGGCGAAACCTTCAGCAAGACCTTCTCGCCAACCATATAGGACATATATTGAACCTTCCGGTCCGCATAACTCTTCTGACATGACTGAGATGTATGAAGTCTCTCCTGAATCACCTTCACCTTATCTAAGGTATCCTGAACCAAATCTATCCCCAACAGCGTAGCATTGCCGTGCTCGAACCAACCAACTGGAGATCTACACCGTCTCCCATACAAGGCCTCATATGATGCCATCTGCATGTTGGACTGATAGATGTTGTTGTAGGCAAACTTTAAAAGTAGCAAAAACTCATCCCATGAACCTCCAAAATCAATAACAGACGCACGCAACATGTTCTCTAATATTTGAATAGTACGCTCGGACTACCCGTCCGTCTGAGGATGAAATGTTGTGTTCAACTCCACCTGAGTACCCAACTCTCTCTACACGGCTCTCCAAAACTGCAAAGTAAACTAAGTACCTTTATATGAGATGATAGAAATCGGAACACCATGTAACCGAACAATCTCCCGGATATAAATCCCTGCCAGTCGCTCTAAAGAAAAAGTAGTACACACAGGAATGAAGTGCGTGGACTTGGTTACCCGATCAACAATCACCCAAATAGCATCAAATTTCTTCAAAGTTCGAGGAAGTCCAACAACAAAGTCCATAGTGATCCTATCCCACTTCCACTCAGGAATATCCATCTGCTGAAGCAAGCCACCCGGTCTTTGATGCTCATATTTCACATGCTGATAATTGAGACACCGAGCCACAAATCCCACAATATATTTCTTCATTCTTCTCCACCAATAGTGCTGCCTCAAACCTTAATACATGTTCGTTGCACCCGGATGGATAGAATGCTGCAAGCTATGGGCCTCTTCCAGAATCAGCTCTCTAACCCCATCTAAATTTGGCACACATATCCGACCCTGCATCCACAACACACCATCATCACCAATGGTCACATCTTTGGCATCATCATGCTGAACTTTGTCCTTAAGAACAAGCAAATGCGGATCATCATACTGGCGCTCTCTGATTCGATCATATAAGGAAGACCGAGAAACCACGCAAGCCAACGCCAGACTAGGATCCAAAATATCTAATCTCATTTGGCGGTTAAGCAAGTCCTGAACATCAACTACAAAGGGTCTCTCTTCAACTAGAATGTATGCCAAACTCCCCATACTCACTTCCTTTCGGCTCAAAGTATCGACCACCACATTGCCTTTCTCAGATGATACAGAATAGTAATATCACAATCCTTAAGCAACTCTAGCCATATCCGTTGCCTCAAATTAAGATCCTTTTGCTTGAACAAATGTTGAATATTGTGATGATCGGTGAATACCTCACAAGATAAAGTGCCTCCAAATCTTCAATGCTCGAACTATGATAGCCAACTCTAAATCATGAACATGGTAGTTCTTCTCATAGGGCTTCAACTTCCAAGAAGTATAAGCAATAACTCTACCCTCATGTATCAATACACAGCCAATCCCAACTCTTGAAGCATCATAATATATAGTATATGAACTTGAAGCTGATGGCAAACCCAATACTGGACTGTCTTGAGCTTCTGAAAGCTCTCCTCACACTCGTCTGACCAAAAAAATGGAGCACTCTTCTAAGTCAACTTGGTCAAGGGCAATGCAATGGATGAAAATCCATGAACAAATCGGCGGTAATAGCCTTCCAACCCAAGAAAACTACGAATTCAATGGCTGAGGACGTTCTAGGCCAACTCTGCACCGCATTTATCTTCTTTGGATCAACTTGAATACCCTCGCTGGACACCATGTGTCCCAAGAAGGCCACTAAACCGAGCCAAAACGCACACTTGTAAAACTTTGTATAAAGCCTTTCCTCCCTCAATCTCTTCAATACAACTCGCAAATTCTCCGCATACTCCTCCTGACTATCCGAGTACACCAGAATATCATCAATAAATACGATAACAAACTAATCCAGATAAGGCCGAAATACAATGTTCATCAGATGCATGAACGCTGGTGGGGCATTGGTCAGCCCAAAAGACATGACAAGAAACTCATAATGACTATATCTAGTCTTGAAAGCAGTCTTAGTAATATTTGAATCTCTGATCTTCAACTGGTGATAGCCCGAACGGATATCATTCTTAGAGAGCACCCTCACTCCCTGAAGCTGGTCGAATAAATCATCAATACGAGGCAGAGGATACTTGTTCTTACCTTTTACCTTGTTCAATTGCTTGTAATCAATACATATTCTTATTGTGCCATCCTTCTTCTTCACAAACAGGACCAGCGCATCCCACAGTTACACACTAGGCCGAATAAACCCCTTATCTAGGAGTTCCTAAAGTTTCTCCTTCAATTCTTTCTCCTTCGCTGGTGCCATACGATACGGCGGAATGGAAATGGGCTGAGTGCCTGGCACTATGTCAATACCAAAATCAATATCCTTGTCCGATAGCATTCCCGGCAGGAAATACATTGGGAAAATCCCACACAACTGGAACAGAATCAATACTAGGAGTCTCAGCTCCAACATCCCTCACGAAAGCTAGATATGACAAATAACACTTCCCAACCATACATTGGGACTTCAAGAAAGAAATCACTCTGCTTGGACCATAATCTGTCACACCAAGGCACTCGATCCGCGGTACACCCAGCATCGCCAAAGTGACTATCTTAGCATGACAATCTAGAAGAGCATGACACAAAGATAACCAATACATGACCAAAATAACATCAAAGTCGACCATGCTCAATAGCAATAGATCAAATCGGGTCTCCAAATCCCCAGTAATCACAACACATGACCGGTACACACGGTCCACAATTACAGTATCGCCCACCGAGGTAGACACGTGAACATGTAAAGCAAAAGACTTTCGGGGCGTACCAAAATAATGAGCAAAATATGAAGACACGTATGAATAAGTGGAACTGGGATCAAATAATATAGAGGCGTCTCTATGGCATACTGAAACAATACCTATGATGACACTATCTGAAGCAATGTCATCTGTCCTACCTAGAATAGCATAAAAATGAGCCTGGCCACCGCCTGATCGACTTCACCTTTGGGGCGACCCCTGGCTGCCTGACCTCCATCCCTAGCTAGCTGGGCGGGTGGTGAAGTAACTAGAGCAGAATTCAAGGGATTACCTTGTTAGATAATACGCTTAACGCTAGAGGGGGGGTGAATAGCGTTATAATAAAAATTAGCGTAAACTTGCGGAATTTTAAAATTGCAGGAAATAAATAAGTGCGGTAAGTAAATAAATTAGAACAAACGCACCGATATATCCTGGTTCACCACAACCCGTGGCTAGTCCAGTCCCCGAGAGACTCTCTCGAGATTTCCACTAACTTGTTAAGCTTACAGGTGCTCAACAAACCGTTACAACTTGAGGACACAAGCCTCAACAACCTTTGCTCGGAGATACAACACTCCAAGACTTCAACCAAGGAAACACAAGTTCCTTCTTACAACACAAGGGACTAACACTTCCCTTCAAGTGTACAAAAACACTTAGCACTCAAACAAGACACTCCTTTAAGAGTAGATATGAGTAAAAAGAATACGCTCAAGATCGCAACAACTTTCGACAAGAATTTGGCTCTCAAAAGCTTATGTAATGAATATAAAATGATAAGCAATAAAGTATGCAAGCTTTTGCAATTGTATGATCAGTTGTTGTGTGTTGTTGTACTTAAAAGACTGAATTGAAGCTGTATTTATAGTTGAAAAATTTGGTATTACCGTTGCCTAATTGCCAATTAAGAATTGCTGATTTTACTTAGTGACAATCGATTGTCAACTTACCACAATCGATTGTTTGCCAGTTCTTCCAAAAATCAATCCCAGATTTTACGCTTAACAATCGATTATCTAAGATCAATAATCGATTACTGGCAACATTCAAAAAATCATTTCCAGATTTTACGTAAAACAATCGATTATAAGAAATCAATAATCGATTACTCAGCAACGTTCAAAAAATCCTTTCCAGATTTTAATTAAAACAATCGATTATAAGAAATCAATAATCGATTACTCAGCAACGTTCAAAAAATCCTTTCCAGATTTTAATTAAAATAATCGATTATAAGAAATCAATAATCGATTACCTGACGGTATTTGAAAACATATTGGCACGTTCAGTTATACAATCGATTATACTAAGTTAACAATCGATTATATATCAGTCTTGAAAAATCAATTTAGACACTGCCTCTTGACAATCGATTGTTATAGATTCACAATCGATTATTTAATAACTTGAAAAATCTGGAAGACACTGCCTCAACACAATCGATTGTCATAAGTTCACAATCGATTATTTTGTGACTTTGAAAAATCTGATGGACACTGTCTCTTCACAATCGATTGTCATTAGCTTCACAATCGATTATTTTGAGCTTTGAAAAACTTTGATAGACACTGCCTCATCACAATAGATTGTCATAAGGTTCACAATCGATTGTCATGCAGATTTGAAGAATCTGATGCTCACTGCCTTAACACAATCGATTGTCATAAGTTCATAATCGATTGTCAAGTAGTTGACTTAAACATAATCGATTATCATAAGTACATAATCGATTATCTTAGTCCAGATTTTAGAGGCATGTTTAAAAATCATTTTGACTAAAGTAAATATGCATTATTTAAAATCATTTTGCTCTAAATTAAATATGCATGATTTGTTAAAAATATTTTTACGAGAGAAGCCAAGTCTTGAGTTCAATTTGTCGGATCAAGATCACAATTAAATACCGACTCATATAAAACTTAATCTCGATCTTTGTCTTGTGCTTGAATCTCGTTATATATCAATTTTGCGCTTGTGCTTGGACCTCGTCATATGTCAATTTGCGCATAGTTTGTCATTCATCAAAACCTAGAAATATGAACACACGTTTAGAATAATGCCTTGAGAACGTGTTTCCAACAATTTCTCCCTTTTTGATAATGGCAAACTTTAAGCGGGATATGCATATTAGGCAATTCAGAATGACGATTCAAGACAAGTAAAGATATGCAACAAGTATATAGATATGCAATTTGTTCCCCCTCAATATATGAATTCCCCCTCAATTTATGCCGATAAGTATTGAGAGTGCATACCCGTTATCTTCCCCCTTTTGCCATTAGAAAAAAAATATCGAATAATTAAAAAAATGTTTATTTATTAAATCTGCAATTTCAGACATAATGACGCAAATAATGTCAAGACAATCGATTATTGATACTGGATAATCGATTATATAAAAGAGAAATCGATTGTTCTGTGCGTCAAGCTTTATACTTCCCCCTGCCTTTGGGGCGATACCTGCAAAACTACGTTAGACGTCTCCGACGCTCAAGTTAGAAAACATGTGAAAAGGAAAATGCTATGCATGACTTAGATCAACGTGGAGTCAAGGATCCCAAGTTCACTACGAATTCGAAAGAAGGACTCTTTCTCTAAGGACTTTGTAAAGATGTCGGCCAATTGATCTTTGGTTTCAACAAATTCAATTTCGGCATCGCCCTTGAGAACGTGATCTCTTATAAAATGATGTCTAATTTCAATTTGTTTTGTTCGCGAATGAAGAACGGGGTTCTTCGTCAAGCATATGGCACTAGTATTATCACATCTAAGAGGGATATGATCAAGACTTAGGCCATAGTCTAAGAGTTGTTGTTTCATCCAAAGGATTTGAGCGCAACAACTCCCCGCGGCTACATATTCAGCCTCGGTTGTGGACAACGCAACACTTACTTGTTTCTTTCTAAACCAAGAAACGAGAGAGCTACCGAGCAAATGGCAAGTGCCACTAGTGCTCTTGTGGTCCAATTTGCATCCAGCAAAATCGGAATCGGAACAGCCAACAAGTTGGCATGAAGAACCTTTGGGGTACCATAGACCCACATTTACAGTACCAACAAGATACTTCAATATCCGTTTCACCGCAGTTAGGTGAGACTCCTTCGGACACGATTGATAACGAGCGCATAAGCACACACTAAACATGATGTCCGGACGACTAGCAGAAAGATAAAGGAGAGAGCCAATCATACCTCGATACTTTTTGATGTCGACTTCCTTACCTTTTTCATCTTTGTCTAGATGATCGGATGTGCTCATGGGGGTTGCCATTAACTTTCTCTTTAGGCTCGTTTCTAAAACCTATGCCATGCTTGGTCGACTTCAAATTAACAAGCACTTCATTCAAATTTTTATGAGAGGAGTTAAACTTATCTAAGGTACCCGTAAGCCTTTCTACTTCATTTTTGAGATGCATGCAAGAAGTACAATTTCTAGAACTCTCGGGCTTGTCGGCGCTTCTCTTGCCAAAAAAATTGTTTTCCTCTTTCAACTTCTCATTTTCTAAAATCAGTTTTTCCAATTCCTTTTCTTTAAAAGAGAGTTGTTTTTGAAAATATTTTTCTTTTAAAGAAGCATTTTCTTTTATACTCTTAATAGTTTTTGAAGCTTTAATAAATTCGCTATACAACTCATCAAAAGCATTTTGCATTTCTTCAAGGGAAAAGAAATTTTTGGAAGAAATTTGACATACCTCTTCTTTGTTGTCTTCTTGTGCCATAAGACAAAGATTTGCGACTTCGTCTTCTTCTTCCTCACTTGACTCGTCACCGGAGTCGCCTCCCCAAGATATGTATTCTCGTTGCTTCTTGAAGGGTTTCTTCTCCTTTTTAGCATTTGGGCAATTTGATTTAATGTGCCCGGTTTCTCCGCACTCATAGCACTTTATTTGATCTCCTTGCTTTTTGCCCTTTCGTTCATACTCTTTTCGCATGAACTATTGAAATCTTTTGATAACGAGTCCGAACTCGTTGTCTCCGTCCTCATCATTTTGAGGTTGGCTTGTGCTTGCCTTGAGAGCAATTCTTTGCTTCCTTTGATCATCAACAAGAGGGTTAAGTATAGTAGATTCATAAGTTTTAAGATTACCTCTTAATGCGTCGATGGTGACATTTGAAATGCCAATGGATTCTTGAATCGCGTCGGCCTTGGATCGCCATTCCGGAGTGAGACTTCGGAGAATTTTTCGGACAAGTTCCTTATCCGTGAAGGTCTTCTTAAGAGCATGTAAATCATTTACGATTTTTGAAAATCGTTCAAACATCTCATCGACCTTTTCGCCTTCCTTCATGTGAAACAATTCATATGCATGGGTTAGGAAATCAATTTTGGCTTCCCTTACCTGGTCCATACCTTCGTACGTAATTTCCAGCTTGTCCCACATTTGCTTCGCCGTTGTGCAACAAGATATCTTCCTGTAATCATCAGCATTTACAGCATAATATAATAAATTAATAGCTTTAGCATTATTTTGCACCTTTCGAATATCATCCGCATCGTATTCATCTTCGGACTTTGGGACCCATTCATTTTCAACCTTCTTGGTTGGAATTTGTTCTCCATTCATTATGACCTTCCAAAGATGAAAACTATTTGATTGTACAAATATTCTCATCCTCTCCTTCCAGTATGTATAATTTGTACCATCGAATAGCGGTGGTCGGGTGGAGCATTGTCCTTCACCTATTCCTGCAAAAGAATCACGAGTAGAAGCCATGGATGTTTCTCTCAAACGGTTAAGTCTTCAGAGAGTTGGGCTCTGATACCAATTGTTAGATAATACGCTTAACGCTAGAGGGGGGTGAATAGCGTTATAATAAAAATTAGCGTAAACTTGCAGAATTTAAAAATTGCAGGAAATAAATAAGTGCAGTAAGTAAATAAATTAGAACAAACGCACCAATATATCCTGGTTCACCACAACCCGTGGCTAGTCCAGTACCCGAGAGACTCTCTCGAGATTTCCACTAACTTGTTAAGCTTACAGGTGCTCAACAAACCGTTACAACTTGAAGACACAAGCCTCAACAACCTTTGCTCGGAGATACAACACTCCAAGACTTCAACCAAGGAAACACAAGTTCCTTCTTACAACACAAGGGACTAACACTTCCCTTCAAGTGTACAAAAACACTTAGCACTCAAACAAGACACTCCTTTAAGAGTAGATATGAGTAAAAAGAATACGCTCAAGATCGCAACAACTTTCGACAAGAATTTGGCTCTCAAAAGCTTATGTAATGAATATAAAATGATAAGCAATAAAGTATGCAAGCTTTAACAATTGTATGATCAGTTGTTGTGTGTTGTTGTACTTAAAAGACTGAATTGAAGCTGTATTTATAGTTGAAAAACTTGGTATTACCGTTGCCTAATTGCCAATTAAGAATTGCTGATTTTACTCAGTGACAATCGATTGTCAACTTACCACAATTTATTGTTTGCCAGTTCTTCCAAAAATCAATCCCAGATTTTACGCTTAACAATCGATTATCTAAGATCAATAATCGATTACTGGTAACATTCAAAAAATCATTTCCAGATTTTACGTAAAACAATCGATTATAAGAAATCAATAATCGATTACTCAGCAACGTTCAAAAAATCCTTTCCAGATTTTAATTAAAACAATCGATTATAAGAAATCAATAATCGATTTCCTGACGGTATTTGAAAACATATTGGCAACGGTCAGTTATACAATCGATTATGCTAAGTTAACAATCGATTATATATCAGTCTTGAAAAATCAATTTAGACACTGCCTCTTGACAATCGATTGTTATAGATTCACAATCGATTATTTAATAACTTGAAAAAGTCTGGAAGACACTGCCTCAAGACAATCGATTGTCATAAGTTCACAATCGATTATTTTGTGACTTTGAAAAATCTAATGGACACTGTCTCTTCACAATCGATTGTCATTAGCTTCACAATCGATTATTTTGAGCTTTGAAAAACTTTGATAGACACTGCCTCATCACAATAGATTTTCATAAGGTTCACAATCGATTGTCATGCAGATTTGAAGAATCTGATGCTCACTGCCTTAACACAATCGATTGTCATAAGTTCATAATCGATTGTCAAGTAGCTGACTTAAACATAATCGATTATCATAAGTACATAATCGATTATCTTAGTCCAGATTTTAGAGGCATGTTTAAAAATCATTTTGACTAAATTAAATATGCATTATTTAAAATCATTTTGCTCTAAATTAAATATGCATGATTTGTTAAAAATATTTTTACGAGAGAAGCCAAGTCTTGAGTTCAAGTTGTCGGATCAAGATCACAATTAAATACCGACTCATATAAAACTTAATCTTGATCTTTGTCTTGTACTTGAATCTCGTTATATATCAATTTTGCGCTTGTGCTTGGACCTCGTCATATGTCAATTGCGCATAGTTTGTCATTCATCAAAACCTACAAATATGAACACACGTTTAGTATAATACCTTGAGAACGTGTTTCCAACATCCCCCTCTGCTGAAGCTGACTATCATGAAGTCAAGGGCAATGCCTTCACATATGACCAAACTCTCCGCACTCGAAGCAACTACCAGGTGCTGGAGATGGGGACTGAAGGGAACGCCTGGCACCAGAATGACCAGTAGAAGAACCTGACACGGAGGATCCCTCGACTGATAGGGAACGAGATGAACTCTAAGCTGGGAGGGCGCTAAGTGAAGACTGGCCTTGCTAAAACCCTTGACGACCACGGCCTGAAGATTCCCCACTACTCTAGACGGGCTGACTGAGCAGGCATGTAAGAACAACATCTACCATACTGGAACTGGCCCTTAAATGGAGCACCACTGAAACTGCCAGAACCTCAAGGCCTCTTAGTCTCCCTCTCATCTCGCTCTCTATGGCAAACCGTCTCAATCTCGCGAGCGACATCAACCACCTCCTCTAACGTAGCACCCAATACCCTCTCTCTAGTTATCAAATATGGAGGTGATAGTTAAGGCCATCCATGATGGGATCATCCAAATAGCATGACGGTCCAACTGTGAAAACCTCATATCATACTGGGTCATGGCCATATTCCTCTACGTCAATCACTCAAACTTTTTACACAGCTCCTCTCTGCGGTACTACGGTAAATACATCTCCAGGAAGAGAGTGGAGAACTGCTGCCAAGAAAGGGACGCTGCACCAATAGGCCTACGCCTCTCAAAGTACTTCTACCAAGTAAAAGCAGCCTCCGAGAACTGAAAGGTAGGAAATGCCACACCGCTCGACTCTAGAATCAATGTTGTATGAAGTATACACTGACACTTGTCTAGAAAACCGTGGGCATCCTCGCCCTCAGCACCACCAAGTGACAGAGGATGGAGCCTACCAAACCTCTCAAGATGACGATGCTCATTGTATGGCATAGCTGGAACCATGAAGTCCTGAACTGCTACAACCTACTAAGTTGGAGGTGCCTCCGATGTCTGTAATCCCTGCACTACCTACTCAGGTGTGAGAGCAGTGGGGGTCTATTGCCTCCTCCAGCCTGTGAAGTAGCTGTTGTGGTAGTGGCTGAAATTACCTGAGCCATGCTAGTGCAAACCGATAAGATCTGAGCCAAGGCCTCCTGAAGGCCCAGAATCACAATGGGCAAGGCTGGTGCCCGAATAGGTGCTGCTGGAGTATCCACAGTTAGAACCTGATCTTGAGCTGGGGCAGTTGGTGGATCAACACGTGCTGCCTTCGCTTCACTGCCTCTGCCACGACACACGACCGCGTCCACGACCTCTAGCGGCCTCAGTGGGTGGTACTGGTGGTCTTCCGCCTCGTCGGGTAGCTCGAGTCCTCGCCATCTGCGAGAGAATAGAATACAGAAGTTTAGTTCTTGGATCAACAAAGGCGCACGACAAGAATTTTAAGAATATGACGTTTTTCCTAAAGGTTCTATAGCCTCTCAAGGATAAAATACAGATGTCTCTGTACCGATCCACGAGACTCTACTAAGACGGCTCATGACTTGCGAGACCAAGTAACTTAGGCTCTGATACCAACTTATCACCACCCAAACCTCGATTGTGATGGCGCCAAACATACTGCTAGGCAAGCCTGACCAATTGACAACCTTAACCCATTTCTATGCAGTTCATTATTAATTAAGACAGACACTTTACCAAGTCATAACACTAGAAGTCTGAAATAAGAGTTAAACATGCGAAATTCGAACAAATAATCCAACTACGTAGCCCGATAAATCCGGTGTCAGAAGTCTGAACCTCTAATACATGAGTATCAACCTATTACATATCGTTCTAAAGAAGTATGAAACGAAAGCAATAAGATAAAGGGAGTGATCAGGGCTGTGGACGTCATGCAGCTACCTTGATGCTCCCGGATATGTGCTGCCAGCTGGAAGTCCTCAACAGTCTCAGATGCACCTGGATCTGCACACAAGGTGCAAGAAGTAATGTGAGTACTCCGACCCAGTGAGAAATAAATATAAATAAAGGCTGAGAATAAGAAATCAGAGATAAACATATTGTAATATATAATGTTGGCAGTTTAAAACAAGTAGAATGAAAATAATAAACCAATAAATTCGAAACGTAGAAGATGCTATAGCAAATAAGCAATTGAATAACATATATAGAAAGGAAATCAACACGTAGTCGGGTACCCATTAATACCCACTGCGGCGTGCATCCCGATCTATTTATTTATCGTCAACGGCGCTTACTGGGGTGTGCAGACCCCGGGAGGGGCCCCTTATGGAACAAGTGCAATATTAAGCCATATTGTGGCATCAACAAGGCCCTCTGCGTCATATCAATATCAATATTAATATAATACTGTTGTGGCACGCAGCCCGATCCCATACCCAGTCGAAATCACATATGCCACTTGGTCATTTGTAAAATAGTAGTTCTCAGTCCAAAACATCATTATAATATCATTTAAGTCCAAAAATCGAGTAAAAATAGCAGAGTTGTAAAATAATAGAAAACGGTATGACTCACTTCAAGTAGCAAATCAATACTGTGAAAATATAGTGATGAAACCTCCCCAAAGAGTTCAAATAGTTGGCACGAAGCCGAAATATGACAATTAGTCCAAGTAATGATAATGTCAAATAAGCTTCAATCAATTACGCGGTAAAAACATCACTCGGGACGAACCAAGTCATAATCCCTAATAGTAAACGACCATGCGATCACCATCGAGTGCGTGTCTCACATCAATATAGCACTACGATGTGCAAATCCGAGGTTTCAAACCCTCAAGACATCATTTATATTCATTACTCATATCAAACCAGCTAAAACTCTAGCTCGCTATGCCCTTGCCTCTCAGATTCCTCCCCGCGCATCGAATCTGACCAAAACCAGAGCAAATATGTTAAAATAGGCAAATGGGAACAAAACCCAAGCAAAAACTATCGAAAAACATCAAAAATCCCAAAATTGGCAAAACCCGAGCCCTGGGCCCACTTCTCGAAACTCAGAAATTTTTACATCAACGAGTTCCTTATCTCGCCACGAGTTCATACATATTAAAATCACAAGAATCTGGGCTCAATTGACCCCTCAAATTCTTAGTCTTTGCTCTCTTAAGTTCAAGCCATAACCTCCATTTTTAGTCCATTATTTCTTAAATTTTCAGTCTTAATTCATGAAATAACACCATAAGTTTGTGCTTTAGGTCCAAAAGTTCTTACCTTATCGAATCTCTTTGAAATCTCTCTTCAAAGTCGCCCAAAAACCACCAAGTATGAAGTAAAAATGAATAAACCCTTCAAAATTTGCAAAGAAGAACCTTATATACCTTCTGCCCAGTTATAACCGCATATGCGGTCAAAGCTCCGCATCTGCGGAAATCAATTAACTCCTAAGAGTCGCTTCTCGACAAAAATTCCACATTTGCAGATTCGCAGATGCGGCACCTCGTCTGCTTCTGCAAAAAAAAATAGCTGCCCATACCAAGACTCACACCTACGGCCTCTCCTTCGCACATGCGGTCCCCGTTCCGCATGTGTGGAAACACCAGCAACAACAGAAATTTCTGCAACAATACAAGTCCAAATTCTTCCCGCTTAGCCATCCGAAATCACTCTGAGGCCCCCGAGACCTTAACCAAAAATACCAAGGCATCGAAAAACATCATTCAAACTTTTTCCAATCATCAAAACACCTCGAACAATACCAAAACCATCAATTCACATCGAATTCAAGCCTAAGTTCTTCTAAAACTTTCGAAACACGCATTTGATAAAAAACCCAACCAAATTACCTCCGAATAACCTGAATACTTTGCACACACATGCCAAATCACATAATGAAGCTACAATAATTTTCAAAATTCCATTCCGACCCTCGGATCAAAATCTCTCCTACCAACCAGAAATTGCAAAAATACTAACTTTACCAAAACAAGCTAATTTCTACACCGGGCCTCCAAAACCACTTTCGATCACACTCCTAAGTCACAAATCTTCCCCCGAAGCTAATCGAATCATCGGAAATCACATCCGAGCCCTCAAACACATAAGTCAACATTTGGTTGACTTTTCCAACTCAAGCCTTCTTAAAATATACTAAGTGTCTCATTTCCTAATAAAACCCACTCCGAACAACCTCGATCATACCAGACACTGATAACGCAGCATAAAGAAGCAGAAAATGGATGAAATGGAGCGGTAACTCATGAGACGATGGGTGGGTCGTCATAGACCTGCAATAGACAACCTCTCACACCTCCTGACCGGAGCATTTATGTCTATCCTCTACATATGTCCGAACCATCTAAACCTCGACTCCCGTAACTTGTCCTCCACAGATGTTACTCCTACCTTGTCCCTAATAACTTTATTCCTGATCATGTCCTTCCTAGTATGACAACACATTTTTCTCAACATCCTCATTTAAATATGATATGATACAAAGCACAAATATGAAATTATGAACTCATTGAATCAGTAAATTTTGAGTATCAAATAATTGTAACCTCTTTTTTAACCACACTATAGTGTACCCCGGAATAGTAGTTACATGGCTAATCATCTATATATAATTAAAGGAGAGGAAAATGCATATTATTAAGACAAGTATCATAATCACAAAAAAATAAGTGGCATTATTAAGATAAAATAAACTACCTTTTTAGCTAAAAAACTTTTTAAAATTTTGAATTAATAGTTACTCTTTTTGAATTAATAAATATAAATATATTATAATTTTCTATATTAAAAAAAGAAAATATAAAAAATAATAACTACCCATTCAAATTGGGGAGTAGTTTATAGTTGGTGTTTTAAAGGTATTTTAAAATAAAAGAATTTAAAAAAAAATTAAAATAGTTAAAATAAAAGAATTAAATTAGAATTTAAAAAAAATTAAATTAGTTAAAATAAAAAAACTAAAAACTAATTTAAAATTTTAAATTAATTAGTTACTTTTTTTGAATTAATTAATATAAATATATTATAATTAGATATATTAAAAATGAATATATATATATATATATATATATATATATATATATATATATAAATAAGTACCCATTTAAATTGGGGAATAGTTTATAGTTAGTGTTTCAAAGTTATTTTAAAATAAAAATTAAAAATAATAAAAAATTAAATTTGCTACAATAAAAAAATGAAAATATTAATTAAAAAAACCTACCTATTCAAGTTGGAGAATAGTTTTAATTTGGATTTTTAAAATAATCTATCTATATCTATCTATATATAATAATAGGAGTGGCAAAAACACATTATTAATAAATGGCATAATCACAAAAAGTCAAGTGGCATTGTTAAAATAAAATAAACTACATATTTAACTAAAAAAACCTTTTTAAATTTTGAATTAATTATTTACTCTATTTGAATTAATAAATCTATATGCATTATAATTAGCTATATTATAAAACGAAAATATAAAAAAATAACTATCCATTCAAATTGGGGAGTAGTTTCAAGTTGGATTTTTAAAGTTATTTAAAATTTAAAAAATGAAAAATAAGTAAAATTAAATTAGCTACAATTAAAAAAATGAAAATATTAATTAAAAAACTACCTATTCAAGTTGGGAAATAGTTTCAGTTTGGAGTTTTAAAATTATTTTAAAATAAAAAATGGCAAGTAAAATTGGGGTGTGATTTCAACTTGGAGTTTTAAAATTATTTTAAAATAAAAAATAAAAATAAAGAAATAAAAGTTGCCAAATTAAATTGAGGAGAAATTTCTTTCTAATATAATAGTCTTTTTATACATACATACGTACGTACATACATACATACATACATACATACATACATACATACATACATACATACATACATACATATATACATACATACACACACACACATACATACATACATACATATATACATACATACATACATACATACATATATACATACATACATACATACATACATACACACACAAAAAGAGAAGTAAATAATTATATGATGTCAAGTGGCATAACCATAAGATGCCAAGAATAGATTTTCAGGACAAATCTCCAACAAAATTGGTGTTTTAAATTATATTTAATAAAAATAAAACTAAAAAAACAAAACGTTTCCCAATTTAAATTTGGGAGTAGTTTCAAGTTGGAATTTTAAGATAAATAAACTGCCTTTCTAAGCAAAAAAAAAACCTTTTGAATTTTTTATTTTGAACTAATTGGTTACTCTATTTATATTAATAAATATAAATATCTTATAATTAGCTATAATGAAATAAAAAAGATATGACCCATTCAAACTGGGGAATAGTTTCAAAATGAAGCTTTAAAAGTATTTTAAAATAAAAAATAAATGAAAAAAATTAAAATTAGCTATAATAAAACACGGAATATTTATATAAAGAAATACCTATTCTGTGACGACCCAAAGGGTCATCACCATAATTCTCTCTTTATCCTTGCTTCCGAAACCTTGAAAGCCTTGCTTTTAGTTGTCTCGATTTGCGTGTACAGCCCGGGCGCGAAGACAAAAATTTTTTATGTTAAAATATGTGAATTCTGTAAAACTTTTGGAGAATTTTGATATTTATATTAATATAGTTGACTTTGATCAATTTTTGGGTTAATGGACCCGGACCCATGATGTGACGGTCCCGGAAGGTCCGTAGAAAAATATGGGACTCTAGCGTATTTCCGGAATCAAAATTTGAGATTCCGAGCCCGAGTATAGAGTTTTTGAAATAAATTATTTTTTTAAAAATGATATGAAAAAAATTGAAATGAAAATGAGTTAGAAAATATAGATATCAGGCTTGTATTTTGGTTCCGGCGCACGGTACATGTCTTAAATATGCGTTAAGTGCTTTTTGTGAAATTCGGTCGGAATCGAACGCCATTTGATATGCTTCGGACCTAAATAGTTAAAGTTAGAGATTGATGAACTTTGAAATGAAGAATGATGATTTTGGGGTTTGATTTATTGAATTTGATGTTATATTAGCGATTTAACCGCTCAATAAGTTCGTAGGATGTTATTGTGCCTAGATATCATTGTTTCGGAATTGGATTCTAGAGAAAACGCGATGTTAGAGACTTGATTGCTATTTTCGGACCGAGGTAAGTGTTTATTCTAACTTTGACTTGAGGTATTAGGATTAGGACATTATTTGCTATGTGCTAATTGTGGAGTACAGTGTATAGGCATGGTGACGGTTATCTATGCACCAGAGTCTAGCATGACCGTGATTCTTATATGTGTTGGATTCAGATTTAACGATACATCTTTTTTGCTTGGTTGATAAGTATAATATAAGGTGAATAGTTGTGGAAGATTCATGATTGGTTTGTCATTTGGAGCATTGGCTCGGACTAGAAATTGTTACTCGAAAAATGGGTAATTAAAAGCAGAACGTGTAGTGATTATTCCCTTGCCGGGACGTAAGTATTTATTATATTCTCCCTTGCCGGGATATTTGAATTGTTATTGTACTCTCCCTTGCTGGGATATTTGAACTGTTAGTAGTATTCCCTTGCCGGGATTTCTTGTAATTGTTGTTACTCCCCTCGCACTTGAGTTGCGATCGTTGTTCGGGTGAATTATTGGTATTAAATGTTGAGGATCGGGTTGCACGACACAATGGTGTTGATGAATATTAAGGATCGGGTTTCACGCCACAATGGTATTCATTGTCGAGGATCGGGTTGCACGTCGCAACGGTATTAATTGTTGAGGATCGGGTTGCACGCCGCAACGGTGATATCTGTTGAGGATCGGGTTATGTACCGCAACGGAGTATTGACTGAGTGTATTATTTTCATATACAGGGACTTCCTGTGTTTTCCTTATCAATTGTTATTGTTCAGCTTTATTTCTTTATCGATGATTTCTATATTTAGATTGTCGTCCCTACAGCATGCTCCCCTTCCTTTAACTGTTTAAATTAGTGTATTTCCTGTTATTGCACATATATCTGTACAGGTTATTTGTCGTAGATCCTGTCTAGCCTCGTTACTACCTCGCCGTGGTTAGGCCGGAGCCCTTAATAGCACATGGGGTCGGTTGTGCTGAGGCTACACTCTGTGTATTTTTTTGCACAAATTAGGACGCAGCTTACGGACCGCAACAGTGGTAGATAGGGAGCAGACCTTCAGTCTAGGGACTCTTGAGGTAGCCTTACTGATGTCCGCAAGGCCTGGAGTCTCTCCTATCTTTATTCAGTTTGTTAGCTCTTGTTTTGAAAAGGACTATTAAGATTTCTTTCAGATGATTGTATTTAGTAATTCTAGAAGTTTGTGAGTATAGTGACACCAGATACTGGGTAGAGGTGCATTATGAACTTTCTGTATTTCTATTTTCAGTTATTGAGTATTTAAAAGTCTTCTGCTTAAATTATTATTTTAGTTTAATATAAATGTTTAAATAAAATCAGTGGAAATATTGTAATGCTTGGCTTGCCTAGCTCCGATAGTAGGTGTCATCGCGACTCGATGGTGGAAAATTCGGGTCGTGACAAGTTGGTATCAGAGCACTAGGTTACACAGGTCTCAAAACTCACAAAAGAACTCGGTAGAGTCTGAGGGATCAGTATGGAGACGTCTGTATTTATCCCTAGAGGCTACAAAGTTCGGAAAAATCTCACTTTGTTCATTCTTGTCGTGTGATTCTGTTTCTCAAATGGTGATTGTCATTCTACTCTATTCTTTCGCAGATGGCAAGAACGCGTGCTTCTTCTTCTACCGCGCAGCATTCCGAGCCCCCAGCAGCAGCTCCTATTAGGGCGAGGGCGAGTCCGTGACAGAGCCGAGTCTGTGACAGAGCCGAGGCCGGGGCAGAGCTCAGCCCCGAGCAGCAGTCCCAGATGTAGAGCCTCATGTTGACTACGAAGAGGAGGTTCCAGCACCAGCAGCTCTAGTGGGCCCAGCTTAGGTCCCAGAGGGTTTCATATCCACTCCAGTACTCCAGGACGCCTTAGTCCGACTGGTAGGCTTTATGGAGAGCGTCGCTAGAGCGGGTTTGCTTCCCGTAGTACCAGCCACATCTCAAGCCGGGGGAGGAGTTCAAACTTCCGCTATGCGTACTCCGGAGCAGGTAGCTCCTCATGCTCAGGCTCCAGCAATTCAGCCAGTAGTGGCAGCCTAGCCGGGTATTCCAGCTCAAACCAGCGATGGCGCGATGATGTCCGCGGATGCTTTGTAGAAGCTTGATAGGTTCATCAAGCTCTTCACCACCACTTTCAGTGGTGCTTCTACAGAGGACCCTCAGGACTTCTTATTCAGCTTCCATGAGGTTCTAGGGACTACAGGTATTGTGGAGACCAATGGGGTCGACTTCATCACTTTTCGGCTTGCAAGATCTGCCAAGACTTGGTGGAGGGACTATTGTTTATCTAGGCCAGTAGGGTCGCCATTATTGACTTGGGATCAGTTTGCAGAGTTGTTCTTGGAGAAGTTTCTCCCAGTGACTAAGCGAGATGCGCTACGCAGGCAGTTTGAGCATCTTTATCAGGGTACTATGATAGTTACGCAGTATGAGACTAGTTTTATTGATTTGGCACGCCATGCTATTGTTATACTCCCCACTAAGAGGGAGAGGGTGTGGAGAATTATTAATGGGTTGATTCAGCCGATCCGGCTTCAGATGCCCATGAGGGCTGGTAGTGATATGTCTTTTCAGGAGGCGACCAATACAACCCGCAGGATAGAGATGGCACTTGCACGAGAAGGTGGTCAGGGGTCAAATATGAGGCCTCATCAATCTGGTAGGTTCAGTGATACCTCATCTGGAGGTAGGGATTCATATGGTAGAGGCTACCCTTAGAGGCCCTTTCAGTCAACACTTCAGGTTTCATATGGTACTGTAGGCGATAGCGGTTCTTAGCAGCACTATTCTAATCAGTAGCCCATCAGTGCACCACCGCTTCAGAGCCTTCGAAGAGGTCATTTAGGGTGGCAGGGCTAGTCCCAATTATCTCAGTTACCGCATTCAGGTGGGTGTTATGAGTGTGGAGACCTTGGCACATCAGGAGATATTGCCCGATGATGAGAGGTGCTCGGTCGCAGCAGCAGGGAACCCGTCCCATGATTCAGGCAATAGGTATTCACAGGCCGCCCAGCCAACTATACGCGGGGGTAGAGGCCATAGAGGTGGAGGTAGGGAGCATAGAGGTGGAGCTCAGACCGCTAGAGGTAGGGGTCGACCAGTAGCCGATCGTCCTAGAGACATAGTTTAGGGAGGTGGCGCCCAGCCCCGTTGTTATGCCTTGCCAGCAAGGCCAGAGGCTGAGTCATCAGATATTGTGATTACATGTACTACTTTGGTCTGTGATAAGGATGCTTCTGTACTATTTGATCCCGGATCTACGCATTCATATATGCCGTCCTATTTTGCACCCTATTTGGTTATGCCTAGTGAGGCCTTGGGTATTCCTGTATATGTGTCTACATTGGTGGGTGATTATATAGTGTCAACCAAGTGCATCGTTCATGTGTGGTAGTATTTGAGGGTCTTGAGACCCGTGTCAACTTATTTCTCTTAGATATGGTGGACTTCGACGTTATATTGGGGATGGATTGGTTGTCCCTGTATCATGCTCTTTTGGATTGTCACGCCAAGACAGTAACCTTGGATTCCAGATTTGCCCCGACTTGAGTGGAGAGGGACCCCAGGTCATGCCACCCGCAGTGTTATTTCATATGTCAAGGCTCGACGCATGGTCGAGAAGGGGTGTCTAGCATATCTAGCATATGTTCGTGAAAGGTGGTGTTAGAGACTTGATTGCTATTTTCGGACCGAGGTAAGTGTTTGTTCTAACTTTGGCTTGAGGGATTAGGATTAAGATATTATTTTCTATGTGTTAATTGTGGAGTACGGTGTATAGGCATGATGACAGTTATCTATGCACCAGAGTCTAGCATGACCGTGAGTCTTATATGTGTTTGATTCGGATTTAACAATACATCTTTCTTGCTTTGTTGATAAGTATAATATAAGGTGAATAGTTGAGGAAGGTTCGTGATTGGTTTATCATTTGGATCATTGGCTCGGACTAGAAATTGTTACTCGAGAAATGAGTAATTAAAAGCGGAACGTGTAGTGATTATTCCCTTGCCGGGATGTAAGTATTTATTGTATTCTCCCTTGCCGGGATATTTGAATTGTTATAGTATTCTCCCTTGATAGGATATTTGAATTGTTAGTAGTATTCCCTTGCCGGGATTTCTTGTAATTGTTGTTACTCCCCTCGCACTTGAGTTGCGGTCGTTGTTTGGGTGAGTTCTTGGTATTAAATGTTGAGGATCGGGTTGCACGCCGCAATTGTGTTGATGAATATTGAGGATCGGGTTGCACGCCACAACGGTATTGATTATTGAGGATCGGGTTGCACGCCGCAACGGTGATATCTGTTGAAGATCGGATTGCGGGCCGCAACGGAGTATGGACTGAGTGTATTGTTTTCGTATGTACAGACTTCCTGTGTTTTCCTTATCAATTGTTATTTTTCAGCTTCATTTCTTTATCGATGATTTCTATATTTGGACTGACGTACCCCACAACATACTCCCCTCCCTTTAACGGTTTAAATTAGTGTATTTCCTGTTATTGCACATGCATCTGTACAAGTTATTTGTGGTAGATCCTGTCTAGCCTTGTCACTACCTCGCCGGGGTTAGGCCATGCACTTACCAGCACATGGGGTCGGTTGTACTGAGGCTACACTATGTGCATTTTTTTGCACGGATCAAGACGTAGCTTACGGACCGCAGCAGTAGTAAATCGGGAGCAGACCTTCAGTCAAGGGACTCTTGAGGTAGCCTTGCTGACGTCCGCAGGCCCAGAGTCTCCTCTATCTTTATTCAGTTTGTTAGCTCTTGTTTTGAAACAGACTGTTATGATTTTTTTCAGACGATTGTATTTAGTAATCCTATAAGTTCGTGATTATAGTGACTCCAGATAATGGATAGAGGTGCATTGTGAACTTGCCGTATTTCTGTTTTCAGTTATTGAGTATTTAAAAGTCTTCCGATTAGTTATTATTTCAGTTTATTATAATTGTTTAAATGAAATAAGTGAAAATATTATAATTCTTGACTTGCCTAGCTCCGATAGTAGGTGCCATCACGACTCTCGATGGTGAAAAATCCGGGTCGTGATATATTCAAATTGGAGAGTAGTTTCAAGTTGCAGTTTTAAAATTATTTTAAAATAAAAAACAAAAATAAAGAAATAAAAAAACTTTCAATTCAAATTAAAAATACAAAAAGTCAAGTGGCATTGTTAAGACAAAATATTTTTCAAGTGGTATTCAAAATGGGAAATAGTTTCAAGTTGGAGTTTTAAAATTATTTTAAAATTAAAAAGAAAAAAAATAAGAAAAATTAAATTAGCTAAAGTGAATATGAAAATATTACAAAATAAAAACAAAAAAAAACCTATTCAAGTTGGGGTGTAATTTTGGTTACTCCCTTTCTAACTAAAAAAAATTAACTTTGTAAATTTTTAATTAATTGGGTACTCTATTTGAATTTATCAACAAAGATATTTGATAATTAGCTATAATAATAAATAGATAAATAATTATCCATTCAAATTGGGGAGTAGTTGCAAGTTCGAATTTTATAATTATTTTAAAATAAAACAAAACAAAAAATGGCTATAATAAAAAAAGTAAAATATATAGTAAAAAATATCCATTTAAATTGGGGAATAGTTTTAAATTTTAGTTTTAAAATTATTTTAAAATAAAAAATAAAAGGAATGTAATACTACATTATTTAATCTTTTACAGTATTATATTTATGCATACTATATTAAATAATAAAATATAATTAGTATTTATTAAATTAATATAATATATTATATCATAATCTATAAAATTAATATTCTGTCAAATTTTCGCACATTGATGGGTTCTTATACTAGTCTGACTGAACACAAAGGGTAAAACATATTCCTCTTTTAGGCTAAAAATGGTCTCCCATGAACTCATTCCATTTTATCTGGAGTCTTTTAGAGTTATGGATTCGGTATGGATAAGTCAAAACTATTCGTCTTCTATTTTTCTTTTGAATTCTGACCGAGAATTTTTTGTAGCAATAGGTCAAATTTACTTCTAGAGATTCTAAAATTTCATTTTCACTAATTTTCAGTTTAATGCTTTTAAACTATTGCAATGTCCGTTTCGCTAAATAACAACAAGCGAAATAACTCTTTCGTAATATTTTAAAAGTGCCAACAGAAAATTGAAGATATACCTGCTTAATTTCATGATCTTAGTTTTTTTAAATTTTTTTGTTCTTGTTGTTTGGAACTGTTTTGAGAACCTTAAGAGAGGAGATGTATCGGACTTTTCAAAAAAAAGAAAAATGAAAATACAATAGAACTTAAAAATAACAAGAAAAAGTTTGTTATCAGAAAAATCTTTTAATAGAGAATGCTTTACCATTAAAATTATTCGATATGAATCTCTCTTGAGCCGAGGGTCTATCGAAAATAACTTCTTTATTTTCATAGGGTAAAAGTAAGGTCTGAGTATACACTATCCTCTTAGATTCCATTTGTGAATTTCACTGATTTTTTTGTTAGTCACAAATATATATTAATAGGATTAATAAATACAAAAAAATTCTGGAAAACCCCATGAACAATCACGTGATGCACCATTGTTGGTGTACCAACAATATAAGGGATCTAAGGTTTTCTGGGGCTCAATATCTCAAACAAATCAGATTGTCTCTCTATTATTGAGGGACATCCTTGTTCTTGATCATTATTGTGTAGAGATACATGTACAATTAAAATCCAGTCTCATTAATTAATTAAAGTGACGTAGATATAGATATCAGATTTGTTTTTATTTGTTGGTTTTGTCTTTTAGCTCTAGTAGTAAAAGCAAACAAATTTCCCTTTGGACTAAAGTCTCGTAATTCCCACAAACTTTGGCTGTCATTATTGATCAATTCCCAGCTACTTCTTTTTAGACGTGTTTGACTAGTAGTATTTTAATCGAGAGGTTGTGAGTTCGACTCTTCTCAAGAGCAAGGTGAGAAGTATAAGATATATGGATTTATATTTACATACATATGAACAATATATGGATAAATTATATGTTATGTGCTATTTTTTGGTTTGGCCTAAATAAGTGGTCTTATGGACATTAAGTTAAGGGAGCCAATGTGTTGTCATATAAAGTATAGGACCAATGTGTAGATACCCAAAATGGTAACCTTAGTTAATGATGGGCTAACTAAGGTTACATATAAGTAACTATGATTACATGCTTGTGACTCTTGAGTTTTATAACTCATGTGTTATAAAGTGGGGTTATGGTTCCCACATTATAGCAAGACAATTATCTTCTTCCTCCCATTGAATTAAGATAATCATTTTTCTTGTCTTGCATATTTTTGTGGAAAACTATACTCCAATTTGGTTATTGTTGTTTGGAAGAAATTCTTGTGAAACACTCTTGTGAAACTCTTGGATAACTTCAAGACAATCTTGAAGTTAGGATTAAGGAACAAGGAGCCAAACACTTTCAAACCATCATCAACGGAGGCTTAAGGATTTCCACAAATGGATTCAGGTACGCTTCCGCTCATGTTGTTGTTGTTCTAAATTATTCGATATGAAGGCTATTGTGTTTTAGTCGGAATCATTATTCTCACAAGAAGTTCTTGGAGGGAAGAATGACGAGGGTCTATTTGGAAACAGCCTCTCTATCCCAGGGTAGAGGTAAGATCTACATACATACTATCCTTCGCAGATCCCACTATGTGGGATTATACCGGATTGTTGTTGTTGTTGACTACTAGTATTTTAACCGAGAGGTTGTGAGTTCAAGTCTTCCCAAGATCAAGGTGAGAAGTTCTTGGAGGGAAGAATGACGAGGGTCTATTTGGAAACAACCTCTCTATCCCAGGGTAGAGGTAAGATCTGCATACATACTATCCTTCGGATATTCCACTATGTGGGATTATACCGGATTGTTGTTGTTGACTACTAGTATTCTCATTCTTTGCCTTGACAACAGAGTTAAAGAAAATTACTTAAACTTTATTTTCCCCGCGTTTTTGCATTATTATTATTGTTTTGGGTCTTGTGAATTTCTAATAGGGGTAGGGAATTTTGGTATTCAATTTGTCTTCTTTTTCTCTTACTTGGACATGTTGCGAACGAAAGAATATTTACTTCAAATACGGCACTTATAATTGTCAACCACAATTATTCTAATGATATCAAATTCATAATGATATCTTGAATTTCTCTAAAATGAATATTTTTTTGTTTGTCGAAAAAATAATATTGTATAGCCTCTATAAAAATAATAGTAAAAAATATATAAAATTTGAATTATATATATACTATATATAAAAATTATACAAATTTCATATACTGTTTCGACGACCAAATATAAATAATTCTACTGTCGGCCTAACTTTAGAAAACTTGAAGGTACTGTTTAGGAGGAGGTAGAGTATAGATGCTAAAATTAAGATTGTAAACTCTTAATTGGGCGCATTTGATGTAATTAATTCATGAAAAATATTGTCTTATAAAATTATTTGCTAGCCAAATCATTTTTTGAAGGATATTGTAGCATTGTACAGGTTGAAACAAGTGATATGACGTACTTATGAATTAAAACATATTTTTAAAAAGTTACTTGCACCTAATATTCAATCAAGTCGTTTCTCCTATTTTGCGTAATATTTTGGCAATACCAAAAATACTTTTTAAAATTCAAAACAATCAAACACCATGGGATAATTTCAACAAGGAAAATAGTTAGGGGTGTTCATAGTTCGGTTTGGATCGATTTTTTCTAAAAAGAAATTAAATTAAGTAAGTTAGTTTTTTTAAATATTAGAACCAAACCAATTAAGTTTGTTTTTTCTCTCGATTCGATTATTATCGGGTTTTGTCGGTTTTTATTTTTTTCGGTTATTTGTCAGTTTTTTCTTAAATATAAGATATATACTACCAAATACATATTCTAGCAACTACATATCAAATAAATTGCTCTTTCAGAGATCTTTCGTTTACCAATATATATATATATATATATATATATATTGATTATAATTGAATGATAAATAATTTAAGGACTCAATTAAATATATATTACTTTTACATGAAATGGATTCTTACACTTAACAAAAGAATGCTACAAATCAAACTAGACTGTAAAGGCAAAGAACTATACCAAAAGTGCAAACTATTAACACTTACCATAAAATTTTAGAAACTTTATACAAAAACACACACACACATATATATAATAATAATAATAAATTTGAAATAGCTAGGTTTAGTTCCGTTTTTCGATTATTTTTTTAGTTAAAACCAAAATCAAACCAAATCAAATTTGATCCGTTTTTAAAATTCCAAATCAAAATCAAACCAACCAAGAAGAATTGATTTTTTTGATCGATTTGATTTGGTTTTCGTTTTGGTTCGATTTTCTCAGTTTTTATGAATGCGTATGCACGTTCCTTTGGTTTGTTTTAGTTTTAGTACCTCAAGTATTTTTTTTGGAATAAATAAATTTTGTAATCACAGTAATTTTTTGACCATGGTGTGAAAGTACCTGCTAAAACTAATCCACACATTCCCCAAAAAAATATAAATATTACAGAATTAATATTTAGTAATCTTACTCAAACAACCTGATTACATTACATAATCCAAATCTAACATCTAAAGATTTGGTTAATAAACACATCATTGAAAAAGCTTCATAGGTCTCTTCGGAGATGGCTCAATTGGTTTGAAGGGCGTTCATCCATATAGATGATCATGATTTGGGATCGATTCCCCCTCAATATTTTTTGAACTGTGTGTGATTCGCAGGCTATTACATAGTAAAAGGTTTTACCCAATACGCATTGAGTGCTCACCAAAAAATAGAGGTTGTGGCAGAAACTATAACGACCGCGAATTTTCTTGGGGTTTAAAAAAAGCCCCATAGGACAACTCAATGTGCAAGAGATCACAAATTGAAATCAGGATCATATTTTAGAATCAGACATATAATTATGGGGAGAAATTTAATATCAGAGGACTTTATTTAGAACAATAATAATATATTCAATATATTTCTAATATATTCCTGTCTGAAAATTTATTTAAAAAATGTTTTAAAATAAATCAAAATATCTAATTGAATCCAAAAATGGCAATACTAAATTTTCCAACATGCGTCTCCATTAGATGGAATAAATATTAAAGTACATTATCTAAACCTACAAAAACTTTTATATTACCCAAAAATGAAGCCACCTACCTCACATAATTACCACATTGCCACCTCAGGCTCAACTATACCAAGTTGTTTCCTTTCTTATCTCTACCTTAAACCTAAATTTTTTTTATATTGTCGTGTCCATCATCCTTTCTCTCTCTATAAACATTTTCTTCCTCAAAACACACACAACTTTCTCTCACTATATATATATCTGTATCCACATAACTTCGATTCTTGCAAAAAACAAAAATTAAAACACTTCAATCATATACTATTACCCAAAAATTATCTCTTTTTCTTGTTGTTCTTTTCTTGGATCATGTAAAAAAAAGACCCATTCGGATTTGGAGCTTGTTTTAGGATTTGATTGGATCGGGTTATATCTGGGATTTGATTGGAATTCGGGTTTTTTCAGCCATGACCCGTCGGTGTTCACATTGCAGTACTAATGGACATAACTCAAGGACTTGTCCAAATAGAGGTGTGAAGTTATTTGGGGTCCGATTGACTGATGGGTTGATCCGAAAAAGTGCTAGTATGGGTAACTTGACCCATTTTGCCAGTAGCAGTGGTCCATTAAACGGTGCCGTTCACGACTCACCTGGTGATACACCTGATCACCCTGCTGTTGGTGGTTCTGCTGATGGTTATGCTTCTGAGGATTTTGTTGCTGGTTCTTCCTCTAGCCGTGAGAGGAAAAAAGGTTTGATTTTTTTTTTTCATTTTTGATAATTTTTCTCTTTTTGGGTCTTAGGATTGTGTTTTTTCTTTTGATAAGGTAACGGTTTTGGAATTGTGTTTGCTTTTTTTTGGTTCTTGGTTGTGTTAAATTTGTACAAATCCGAGATTTATGAAATGTGATTAAGATATCCATTTTTATAGAATAAGGTGAGATATTTGGTATTTTATCTAAACCTGCTGCAAGTTTTGTTACTATTTGTTGTAAATGAATGTGCAGAAAAGAGATATTACTATGAATGTGTTTCAAGTTTGATAGTTTTGATGTGTAAGAGAAAAAACAAAAGATATTGGGAGCTTTCAGTTTGGCAAAGGTTAATGGTTTTCTCTACCCAATTTGCTGTCATAATTTTTTTTTTCAATAGAAATGTGTAGGCAAAGATGTATGTTTATTCTGCTTCTTTTTTCCGGATCACTTCATTGGCACGGAAATTTATTGCAATTCTTTGCCAGCTTTATGATTTGGGATTTTCTTACTTCCTTTTTTGTGAATCAAGTTATTTGTGTATTATATTCCTCTTTGCTCCGTGACCAGACATAGCATAAGCATGACTGATCGAATTGTTTCTTAATGCTAACGTCAACTTTTGTATCAGTTGCTTAAAACTCTGATTTACTGTCTGATCGAATTGCCATTTAATGCTAATCGTCAGCTGTTGTATGAGTTGCTTGAAATTCTAATTTACTGTCAGCTGCTGTTGTTTCAATGATATCTTGAAACTCTTCATCCTTTACAGATGCACTTTTCATTGTGGCAATAGTTGATTTTCAAATTTTTGGAATTTCTCTCTTCTTTATGGCGACTATGTTTTTCCAGAAGTGACGGAGTTGAGAAAACTGCTCATATTGCTACTGACGGATTTATATTGCAATAGGTTTTCTTGCTTTGTTGGTTCTTGAAAAATAACTTAAAACTTAATTGCAGGGGTTCCCTGGACTGAGGAGGAGCATAGGATGTTCCTACTTGGTTTGCAAAAACTTGGTAAAGGTGATTGGCGTGGAATTGCTCGTAACTATGTAATTTCTAGAACGCCAACGCAGGTAGCAAGCCATGCCCAGAAATATTTCATTAGGCAAAGTAATATGTCAAGGAGAAAAAGACGCTCCAGCCTGTTTGATATTGTTGCTGATGAGGTAAGTGAAATTTCACTTATAGATGATTTTAATGTGCCCCTCATTAAGTTATATGAACCTTATTATCGCCATGAAATTATAAACTTCTTGTCTTTGAAAAAAGATGCTGTCGTACGTTCTACTCTTATTCTTGTTGATCTGGGATAGAATAATGATTCTCTATTATCATTGTTATCTTGCACCTTCATCAACTACATGTCTAGTACTGTTCCGTATTGCTATCATCTGTTATGTCAAAGATGCACATGCCTATAGGCTATACATCATACCTTTTGATTGAACTTGTAATGTTTTTTTTGGCACTTGGACACTTTCTTACCTCATCTTGGATTTTGAATGTAATCTACAATCTTTTCTCCATGCTTGGCTTCAATTTCTTTAATTTTAATGTTTGTTCTCTTTTCTTTTTCTTTTCTGTTAATTACCATAGTTGGGCGACACTCCAATGGTATCAAGGGATTTCCTCGCAGATGATCCTCCACAAGGCGAAATGCAAAGCAACAATCCATTGCCTCCTACTCCTTCTGTGGATGAAGAATGTGAATCAATGGGTTCAGCAGCTTCTGCCAACTCAAACGATGGGGAACTTTCGTTTCCTAAAACAGAAAGTTCACTATATCCTCATCCACTAGTATATCCTGCTTACGTCGCCCCATTTTTCCCGATGCCTTATCCATGCTGGCCAGGTTACACTGCAGAGCCCGCAAAAGCAGAGACCCATGAAGTTCTTAAGCCAACAGCTGTTCATTCAAAAAGTCCAATTAATGTTGATGAGCTGGTTGGTATGTCAAAGCTAAGTTTAGGTGAATCCATTGGTGATGCCAAGCCATCTTCTCTCTCACTAAAACTGGTCGAGGGCTCCTCCAGGCAGTCAGCTTTCCATGCTAATCCTTCATCTGGTAGCTCAGGCATGAACTCTAGCCACAGTCCAATCCATGCAGTTTAGTGGGGTGCATTCTCATGATATGTTTCCTGTTAATATATGATAATCATAATGTTATGTAGTTTGGTTGGGTTAGTTATAGTTCTATTTGTTGGATCGATCTTAATAAGATTCATTTAGGGGTTGACAGCATAGTTGTCAGTACTCTCGTAGCTTGTAGGCACTCTTGTTTTGAAGTATTCAAGTTGTTGACATTTTGACTTTGAGTCAAAAAATTTCGTTCTCCTGCTTTGTTTTCTTTTAATTTTTGTTTAGAGTGTTGCGACTGTGAATATTGATGTAGTGAAGTACATTTTTTTCTCTCTTTTATTGGAGGTGCTATTATACTAAAGAATGCTTTACCTCTTCAGCCCAGATATAAAGAAGCAGGGGTTCTTGTTCTCTGCATGATATCCTAAACCTGGCAGCACATATAGAAGTTTGTGAAGATGTGAAACTATAGTTCTGTGAATGACTCAACAACAACAACAACCCAGTATAATCCCACTTAGTGGGGTCTGGGGAGGGTAGTATGTACGCAGACCTTACCCCAAGGTCTACCCTTGGGTAGATAGGCTGTTTCCAAATAGACCCCCGGCATCCTTCCCTCCAAGAACTTCCGACCTTGCTCTTGGGGAGACTCGAACTCACAACCTCTCGGTTGGAAGTGGGGATTGCTTACCATCAGAGTCAGTTCTGTGAATGACTCAACTGTTGAATAAAGTTGTGTGCAAGTACCTTTAGCTGAATAATAGTATCAACTTGACAAGAGTATGACTATTAAATAATGAAGACAGCTTACAAGAATGGCAGGACCTGAAAGAGGATGTTCTTCACTGAGCTTTTATATCTTGAAAAGGTGCTTTGGAGTCTTGTTGGATCTGAATGTTGGAACCATATCTTAATTATGTTCCGCTATAGAAGTTCTGTTCTGGGTTGTTGATAAGTTCGTGTGGAGAAAACAATAGATGAGTTAAAGATATTGGTTTTCTGTCTTTTCCTTGTAGGTCTGACTCCGGAAGTAACTGAGCAACGATAAACCGATGCAGCCAATACCATATTATGCATGCAATTCGAGCCATGCACCAGCTACTGTGCGGATACCAGATTGAGTGATAGATATTTCAACTGACATTGGGCTAAGTATTGGCATTCTGCTATGCAGAAAGTTGGCCTGGTTGGAGATGTGATATTGATCCAAAGACAAGTACTAATATATGAAGAATCTTGGAATAGTCGGGGAGTCCCTGACTCGGAGACATGCTTGTTGGTTAGCTGAAAAGATGTTATACGAGTCAGTAGAAGGTGAGTATAGTCTAAAGTTTAGACAACACACAAACGCATCCGTAAGTAAACCTGTGTTTTGAAGGTTGTTGAGGTGCAGAGCTATCTAGTATATGTGTTGGTGAGGATATCAGCTACTCGATGAAATAGTTAAGTTGCGTGCAAGATGGTATCCGATGAAATAGTCAAGTTGCGCGCAAACTGGTTTGGATACTATCGTTATCAAACAAAAAAGGCAAAAAATAGTTTTTCCTAATGTTTTGGATCATTTGTGTGAAGGAAATGTTTAGTTGTGAAAGTGTCCTGTAATAAGAATATCAAAAGCTACTGCCTGTTCTACTTACGTTTGGCTCGAATACATGATCTATAAGTTGAGGATGGAGGGGCTGACTACTAAATCATTATCATATGTTTTCTTAATGTCTTAAATATATTGTTTGCTTTTAGAGAAGTTAGGTCGGTTGGAAACAGCCTCTCTGCTCTTCGGGTAGAGGTAAGGTTCGTCTACATATTACCTTCCTCAGATCCTACTTTGTGGGATTATACTGGGTAGTTGTTGTGGCAGTTGTTGTTGCTTTTAGAGAAGTTAGCTTTTAATAGTCTTGAACAATTCCTCCACTAAAATGTGAACTTATATATAATTGATTCCCACCTTCTTGTTCTATCGTCTACATCTAATGCTTCCCCATCAATCGAGGTACTACCCAAATATCGGCAATAAAAACTAAGGTTAGCCACTTTCAAAGATTAGTTCATCTCAAATACATACAAAAAGATGTCCCTATTAATTTACCATCTAAGATTCTATTTCTTTTTTCTTTTGGTATACATGAATTATGATTAAATTTCATTTATCTATTCAGTTTGATTTCCTTGATAATGATGTGATTTGTCATTTCCTTAATAACAATCAACCCTACCCTGTTCTGAATGCCTTTTCAGTCTCCTTCATCATTCTTGGTAAAAAAAAGAAAAAGAAAATCGAAATGTTGATCATGCATAAATACCTAGAGCGGAAAATTTTATTTTGTCTCATACAACTGACACTAGTTGTATGAGGCAACTCTTTTGTCTCACAATTTGGTGAACCTAATTAAGATTGGGGTCCACAAACTTGTGAGACAAAAAAGGAGCCTCATACTACTAGAGTAAGCTGTATGAGACACAATAAAACTTCTCAGGACAATTCACATTATACAATTGTTATTTAACTTCTGGGAACACGAAAACAGCTTTTGGCTAACTGACCAACTAGAAAAACTTCTTTTTAATAAACACTCAATTCAAAAGGTTGATTTTACTCTTAAAATTAACAACCATATATATAGGCCTATTAAACAAAAAGCCTATAGATTACACAAAAACAGAAGTGCAATCTAAAACGGATAGAGCATCCGTGGGTGCTAGCGATCCTTCCACCGAAAGAACTCTCCAAGGAGGACACTGGCTTTCTATCTTTGAAGGATCGATGTGGAAGTTGGAAAAAAAAAAAATCAAACACTCAAAACTAACATCAAATTATTGAATACTACTTCTTAACGTTGTCTTAAAATGTAGGATTGAGATTCGTCCAGGGTTTGCCCCGAGGCAGAGCACTCGTAAAATATCTCTGGATTTATGTGCGGGGTTTAGTTCCGTGAGACTTACGCCCAGCTATCGGGGTTTATACCGCGGACACGCCAAACGCTCAGCATACCGGACTCGCCTAATAAAACTTTATGCAATTGTATGTAACTAACCTTGTAAATCCTTAAATTTTCTTAATAAATTGTTGAATACTCAAAATTACTTTTTTCTTAATTATAAATTATTAAATTGAGAGTATTTTATATCATAATTAAAATAAAAATTACTGTACGTTATCCACTAAGGTTGCTATGATAGTTAATTTTAAATAAATTTTTATTTAAAAAGCATTTATTTATTAACTTTTATTATGTCTTTACTATATAATATTCCATAATTTTTTATAATTATTTTTTTAAATATTATTTTTTTCACGTTTACGTGATGCAACACTTATTAATTTAATAGCTCAGTATTAGCTAGTAACTATTTACAAATAATTAGTTATCATGGTATTGTATGATAAAATATGTATCACTTTATTAACTTGTTGAAAGTTAAAAATGAATGATGCTAGAATCATATTTAAATTGTGAATTATGTTTTTGTATAAATTCTCTTTCAAATAGAAAGCATACTAAATAAAAGGAGCATTTTAAGAAAGAACATCGAAATTCTTTCAAGATTCATTAGTCCTTAAGAGATACATATAAGATTTCTTATCGAATATATTACTTTTGATGTTTGAGTTGTAACGATATTGCAGCTAATTTGCATATTATGGTATATGTCATACTATTTGTATTAATCATAGTTGAATTATAATTTATAAATATTTAAATAGATTATTTGTTATAATTTTATGATTTTTTAATTGTATATTACCTCAAAAGTCTTGAAAATAATAAAATTCAGGAATTTTTACACCTTATAGAAAACTTTAGTACCCTATTTATCAATAATAAATACAACTTAAAAATATTACATCCTATAAATACCCTTTATCCTTTATAGCAAAATATCTATTTATAGTTATATCCTAAATTTAAGGCACCATATATGCCAAATAATATATTTCTCTCTCATATTTTAAATTTTCTCTCCTATAATCACCGTATAACTCCCCTAAACATAATCTCTCTCTTTCTCTCTCTCTCTCTCTCTCTCTCTCGCTCCCCCCCCCCCCCCCCCTCTCTCTCTCTCTCTCTCTCTCTCTCTCTCTTTTACATACACTTTACCCTCTTCTCCCACGTACCCACGTTTCTTAACTATTCTCCCACTCAAATACAACATTTCTCCACCATTATCAATCCTACTGCCACCGCCATCAATCTTAACGCCTGAACCTATATTGAAGCACTTGTGTTTGCCTAAAAAAATACGTTTGTTAAGTTTTCTTCTACCATTTTTATACCTTTTTTTGGTTTCTTTAATTTTTATACTGATTTTTCTTAAATTTCTTAACCATTAGTATTGTTATAGGATCAAGGAAGCTTTGGTATACACATCAATGGCGGATTCAACTTCACACAACAAGTTAATCAGAAGTATACCCATTTTGATGGGGCCTTTTTCTCCTTGCAATTAACTCAAGTGGAGAGAAGAACTAAATTACACAATGACAAGTAAAAAGAAGTCCAACACGAGAAAAATAAAAAATTAGCAATTAATCCAGATAATTCAAAGAGGAAAAAATATATGAATCATTTTTTCATTCGTCAATAAAGGAAGTTGTTGCCAAAAAGACATCGGACACACGCCACCAAAAGGTATTTGCTATTTCTATCAATTTGGAGTAAAAGAAATTTATATCTATTCATAATTATTCCATTTTTTTTACATGTATCATGTTGTTTATGTATTTTCTTGTATTTTTATACTATTTGGTATAATATATTCTGTTTTTTTTGAAAGTATCTATATGTATTCTTATGTATTTTGATAGTTGAGAGCTTGTTCAAATTTTCAGTAAGTTTTAGTGCTATTCAAAATATTTAATTAATTTTGTTTTTAATTGTTAAAAATTAGTTTTCAAATATATTCAAATGTATCCATATGTATTTATATGTATTCAATTTACTTATTTTTTAGGCCATATGTATGGTATCTAGTTTTTTTTATGTATGTAGTCTTCTATTAGTGTTTGTAGTTATATTGAGATGTATTTGAATCTGATTTACAATGTTGAATGTAATGTATTCAACTCCATTAATGTGTATTTAACATTATTAAATGCAGGGAATTAATTTATTTGTGAAACAACAGCCAAAAGTTGCATCCCATATCAGTGTTTATACTAACACTAATATAGTCTCCCAGCTAAAAGAGAACCTTACTCATGTTCAGTACCAAATGAGTTCGTGGTGGTCTCCTATGGTAATCATCCAGGAATATGACAAATGAGCTCGTGATGGTCTTCTAGTTATACATGATCAGAAGTGAGTTTTTTTCCGATCATTGTATTAATATTTTATAATTTTAAAAATATATATGATGATATTTATACCAAACTTGTAGAAGTAAATTGGAAGACCATTACAAGAAGAACAAGTCAATACTTTACATACCATTAGATTCTGGAGTTGATCAAGTTAATTTTAAAAATTGACTTTTTCTTCTATCATTTGAGGGCAGTTATGGGATGATAACATAGGTTTGTTTCCCAACCTGACTAAATTTTTTTGAATAACAACATGCTGTTTCATTTAGCTGTTTTCAATTCTTATACTGCCATGTATTCAGTTGTATTCAGTTGTATTTGTTGTATTCAGCTGTATGAATTAATTGGACTGACACCATATACTTACCACTTTTGTGTATAACATATTGACGTGATATACTACTACTTGAGAAAGAAGGGGAAGTACAATTAAATAAGAAAGTTCAAATACATAACTGTTGATTGTATTTCAAGACAAGAATCACTGAAATATACGATATGTATGCTTATATAGATAGTAATGCTGACGTGGCCAAACAAGAGGATGTTATATGTGAGTACATGAGGGGCTACAGATTGCATGCTAATGTACCTTGGCATACTGTTGATAATGTCTTGATACCAGTCAACTTGAAGGACAAACTACACTGGGTACTAGCTGTTGTCACATTTAAAGAGAGATGTATCAAGGTCTATGACTCGTACAGATCGGCAGGTCATGATGCCAATGAAGTTGCTGAGATTGATAAACTAGCTAAGCTTTTACCCATGTATCTATTAATCAATAGCTTTTACAGAAATTATCAAGGCATAAATTGGTCTGCTTATTCAGCTTACACTGACAAGTCACATAACGATCCCTTTGAAGTTTTTTTATTTCAGATTTTCCTCAACAAAAAGAAGGGAGCATGTAAGTGTCCAACCATCATTCTTGTATGTTACAAACAAATCTAATTGAATCAGTTATTTTTAATTGATTCAATAATTTATTTAGGGATTGTGGTGTGGATGTTGCAGCATACGCAGAGTTTCTGAGCACTCTGGGAGAGATTCCGAATATAACATTTGATTCCACTCTACTTCGTCAAAGATATGGAGCTCTCCTATGGGAATATGCTATGAGCAAGATAGCCGCTGATTCCATAAGCGAGAATGAAGCACCTTCAAAGATTGCTAGGCAAATCACTGAGTCGGACGCTAAGATATAGATAGTCTTAGAATAACTTTCAGTTATTATAGTTTTTGGAGTGTAGAATAGTGTTTAATACTGCTTTGAGTAGTTTTGGTTGTAGATACTACTTAGTTTTGATCACTAATAGCAATAGTGTTCGTGCATGAGAAATTCTACTTTTCAATGACTGTTTCACTTTGGTTTTTAATAAGTATTTATTGTTATTCTACGGTTTAATACATATCTTACAGGAGTTATGTATGTATTACTACAGGTTCATTAACTAAAACTTGTTCAAAAAAAGTTAATTGGTAAAACCTGTAAGATATGTATTAATCTGTAGAATAACAATGAATACTTATCAAAAACCAAAGTGAAACAGTCATTGAAAAGTAGAATTTGTCATACACGAACACTGTTGCTATTAGTGATCAAAACTAAGTAGTATCTACAACCAAAACTACTCATAGCAGTATTCAACACTATTCTACACTCCAAAAACTATAATAACTGAAGGCTGTTCTAAGACTATCTGCATCTTAGCGTCCGACTCAGTGATTTGCCTAGCAATCTTTGAAGGTGCTTCATTCTCGCTTATAGAATCAGCGGCTATCTTGCTCATGGCATATTCCCATAGGGAGCTCCATATCTTTGACGGAGTAGAGTGGAATCAAATATTATATTCGGAATCTCTCCCATAGTGCTCAGAAACTCTACGTATGCTGCAACATGAACTCCACAATCCCTAAAAAAAATTTATTGAATCAATTAAAAATAACTCATACAATTGGATTTGAATGTAACATACAAGAATAATGATTGGATACTTACATGCTCCCTTCTTTTTGTTGATGCAAATCTGAAATAAAAAAACTTAAAAGGGATTGTTATGTGACTTGTCAATGTAAGCTGAATAAGCAGACCAATTTATGCCTTGACAATTTCTGTAAAGCTAATGATTGATAGATACATAGGTAAAAGCTTTGCTAGTTTATCAATCTCAGCAACTACATAAGCATCATGACCTGCCGATTTGTACGAGTCATAGACCTTGATACATCTCTCTTTAAATGTGACAACAGCCAGTACCCAGTGTAGTTTGTCCTTCAAGTTGACTGGTATCAAGACATTATCAACAGTATGCCAAGGTACATTAGTATGCAATCTGTAGCCCCTCCTGTACTCACATACAACATCCTCTTGTTTGGCCCCCAAGTATCCACATGTATTAATTGGAATGGTCTAGTAGTACTGATACTGCTGTCATGAAAAGGGAGTCTAGTCTATTTGGCCATAGGGCAGACAGAACAAGGAAAAGGTTGTTTAGAAGCAAGTGGAAAAGACAAACCAGAAATATGTCTCATATTTGCAAAAGGAGTATGTGCTGGTCTTAAATGCCAAATGTAATTCATATCAGTGATAACAACATTATTACAAATGGAATTATTTACAATTGGAGACATATCAACAATTTTGCTGTCAGACACATTGTCATCATTACAAAAATCAGACAAAGCACACACAGAAGTAAAAGAAGAACCCGGAGAGGAAGAAGGGGAAGAAGGCACCCAAGACAGTTTGTATAGGCCAGCTTCCTCTTTACCAAGATCCAGAGGCCTCTTCAGAGAAGGGTCCTGTATCATGTGAAGTAAATAGGAAGTTGGAGTGAACAAAACTATACAGTGCAATTGTTTTATCAACTTGTGAACAGAAATCAAGTTGTGTTTAAAGGAAGGAACTAGAAGCACATTGTGAAGAGTAAGGGAAGATGTTAATGCAAAAGAACCTGTACAAGTTACTTTCACTTTGTAACCATTAGGCAGAGTTACAAGATAAGGAACAGTCAAAGGTATGATGTTAAAGAGGAGGTTTTTATCATGTGTCATGTGATTAGATGCCCCTGAATCTATGGTCCAGGTGACAGAATTAATATGTGTAAGCATGCATAATTTGGAATCAGAAACAAGACTCTCAGTCAACATAGTACCACAAAATTAGCAGCACACATGGGAGGAGGAGCTTGATCACTGGAATCCCCTAACTTGGTCTGTTGCAACAAGCTCATCAATTGATCATACTGGTGTCTGCTCAACCCTGGTATCACAGAGCTGTGACCATCTATGTGTGTAACATGTTGATGGCTGGCAGGAGGATCCCCAAGAGGAGCAGACAAATTAGGATTCCCATGACTAACAGACACATATTCCTTACCAGTGGAGACATGAGCAGCTGCAGATTTCCTTCCCTTGTTGTAATTTATGTTTTGAGGAAACCCATGGATCTTGTAGCACTTATCAATTAAGTGCCCAGATTTCTTGCAGTATCTGCAAAATAAGGGCCCTCTGCTTTGCTCAAAATTAATTCTGGGTCTGAAAACAGGGGGTCTAGGCACTGTGGCCTGATTAAATCCAACTAAGTGCTTGTTTGCATGAGTATTAAAAGACATAGAGTCTGGACTGATTTGAGAAATAGATTGAACTTGTCTCCATTTCTCATCATTAAGCTCTATATTGTAAACACTGTCAAGGGAATGAAATGGCTGCATCATCAACAAATTACTCTTAACCCCCATGTATGCTTCATTAAACCCCATAAGAAACTAGAATACCTTGTTTTCATCATCTTCCTCAATTATTCCAGTTTTAGCAGCACACACACATCTCTGCCCATGATTTGTGCACATTGTGCCCAATTCATCCCACAAGCCTTTGAGCTTGTTGAACTATGAGGCTACATCTAAGCAGCCTTGAGATGTGTGAGAAAGTTCCCTTTTTAATTCAAAGATTTTGGTCTTGTTAGGGGTACCATATCTTTTATCAATTTGGGACCATATACTCTGTGCAGTATCAGAATACTGCACACTATCAGCAATCTGAGGAGACAGGGAAGAGGTCAACCAAGAAATGACCATGTTATTACATCTATCCCACAGTCTCCGTTGAGCCACATTAGTGGTAGGTCGAGGACATGAGCCGTCAACAAATCCGATTTATATTTTAGCAGATAATGCAACAATCATCTTGCGCCTCCAACCCCCATAACCACTACCCGAGAAGGGAGTGGGGACAAGAGAGACCCCAGGGACATCGGAGAAATATACAAAAAGGGGGCTGGTAGAGTCTACCGAGGAGGAGGTACCAACAGTGGTATTAGAAGCCATGATTAATGAATCAGCTTAAAAACAGTGTCGGCAATCAAAATATAACAGAACCAGATACTCATATACAGAACCAGATAATCACATACAAAGCATACAATAGGCAGAATAAGGACAGAGTTACCCTCCTTCTTCGCGATCGGAGAAGATCGGCCTTCAATAAATCAAAGAAAACCCTAGGTCCAACACCGGAAAACCCTAGGTTCTGAAACTCACCGGAGTAAGGTCATTGACGTTGGAAAATCACCCAAAACGTCCACCAAGCGAAGAAAAAGTCATCGTATAACACCAAAACTCTAGGTCCGAAAGTCGGAAAACCCTAGAATTTGAAGAACTCGTCGGAACGAAGTCAGAGATGTCGGAAAATCACCCAAACATCTACTTATACAGGATCGGAGCCTCAAACAGACATAAAAGTTCCGATTAACCGATTAACATTCATCGAAAAGGAATATTTTTCTCAAATAATCGAAGAAAAACTTCAGCGAAAGTTTCATCAAGCATCGATAACACATAACAGGGAAGGATCGGAAGATTTTCCCGCTCTGATACTATGAAAACATGGAGATTCGAAGGAGAAAACCAGAGAGATGAAGATGAACAGTGAGAAGCAAGAGAGAGATGAGAAGCTTCTGGAGGAAACCCGAGAAGCAAAATGAAATCCTCAACCAAAAATATCTGTACAGATGACCATTATACAATTATTATTGGGTCGGATCAGACGACCCAATAACAAAATAAGAATGAGCTCAGATATATACAACCCAAACACTTATCATCACAGCCCAATACATTGTATACCAACAAATATAATAAATATACAATGTATATATAATGTGTACAATCATTTACAGTCTTTCATCTCAACACAATCATCATCATCAGTTGCCATTAACATGTGCTTCATCAAACAAATAGTTTTTAATCAACACAACTTAAGATTTTCTTTGATACTTTATTGATAATACATAAAATAATCTTTTTAATTATGTATTTATTAGTTTTAGAATAAAAAATAAATTTTATGCATTTGGATGATGAGAAGCAAACGATGTTAATTATTTAATGTTTAGATTTAGAGAGAACCTCTTCATAATTAATAATTATATAAACAGTTAAATTAGATATTCAATTTTAATAAAAAGGATGTGGTCCAGACTAGCTTAAAATTGAGTAACCATTATCTTTTGAAAGATACGGCTTGAATTTATATTGGTCAAAGTGAGAGGTTGAGACTTGATATACTTGAGATGTGATGTGAAAACTTCCCCCCAATAAACCATTTGTAATTTACCTTGAAAAATTATATTGTATAATTAGGCTAAAGATATATATATATATATATATATATATATATATATATATAAACAGTATCATTTATTTTGTTTTTTATTAGCTTAACTTAGTTATAGAGGTTTATATATCGAGCTTTTCTGTATTTATTACTAGTGGTACAGAAAATTGAAGCTAATTTGATCGAAATTATGTATATAGTAAAATTCAAGCCAGAACAATTTATGGATTTAAAATTTTATAATTTGGAAAATATTATAAAAATAGTTGTATTGCTAGTGTTATATCAAACATTTTGAGATGTTGAAAATAGTGAGAGTACAATGAGATGATGAGTTTGAAAGCTTGCGCTGGAAGTGGACACAATGTGATTTGTAGCTTGTTTGGTTAAGTATCTTTTTAGTCAAATTTTTTTTTAAGTTAAAGGTGTTTAGTTAAGCTTTTAGAAGAAAAAAAATACTTTGAAATAGAAGAAGTAAAAATAAGTAACTTTTTTCCTAAAGTATTTTGGAGAAAAATACACTTGCAAACACTTTTGTCAAAACACTAATTATTGCTTAAAAGTACTTTTTAAATTAATTAGTCAAACATAAACTATTTCTCACCAAAAATTTAAAAGTACTTTTCAAAATAAGATCATTTTAGAAGTTTGGTCAAACGGGCTATAAAGCTCATTTTTTCTTAGTAGATTTAAAATAGTTGATAAGCATTAAGTACAAACATTAATTTAATAAATAAGTAGTTATGTATTTGTATAAAAGTACTGAAGCTAACACTCAAAAGGATATGATTATTATAATTCAATTTTAAATCTTGATCAATTTAAATACGAAATAATTTAATGTCTCAATTTATTTTAAATTTAAAATTAATTAGATAAAATTATTTTATGATAAACGGAAGCAAAATCATGAACTAGCTAAAATGACACTAATTTAATAGGGTTTTCTGCCCAAGGAAATCCATATTTTCTTTCTTCACGTTACAAAGGAAAATTCTGTCGGTATTTCCTCTTGCCGCGATAGTGAAATCATCATAAATATAAAAAAAAAAGTTGCCTATGACAAAAAACTATGCACATTTCTTGGTTTTAACCATCAGATTTTGGTAGTTAATGACATTTAAAGAACATTCACAAGAGGAGAAGAATACGTAATTCTCCTTTAACGATCCATATAACAAATGATGCAAAGAAAATTGGAGCGATGCATTGAGTAAGGAATTTCACTCACGGTTCGAACCAATGATGCGGTCCTTTTTACGCGGTTCGCATGGGGACTTTCAGAGGCTTATAAATATACGTGTATTTAAGTTATTTTATACTTTTCAAAAATCCAAAACCTAAGAAGCGATTTTCTAAAGATTTTTCTTCTCCAAAACGATTGGTAAGCGATTTCTAACTTAATTCCTTTATTTCTTAACATGATTTCAACTTCAATTAAAGATTTCACATGGGAAATTGGAGTTTTTGTTAAAATCAGGTTTTCTAAAATTTGCGGAGTTCGACTCCAATTTTAGGTCTGATTTCAAAACTAATATTATATTTGGATTCGTAGGGGAATGAGTAACTGAGTTTTGGTCTGAACCTCGTGTTTCGACCACGTGGACCCGAGGGTATTTTTGAAGTTTTTGGGTAAAACTTTGTAAAACCTATTTTCATGCATTGGGGTTGGTTCCAACAATATTTATTAATGTAATTAAGTAATTTGTGACTAGATTTGAGCGGTTTGTGGTGAATTCGAGGGGTAAAGCTATACTAGAGGCTTGAGTTGAGTTCAAGGCATTAAGGTAAGTGTTCGATCTAACTTTGGCTTGAGGGAATATGATTAGAGTATTGTTTGCTAATTGCTAAATGTCGAGTATGATGTATAGGCATGGTGATGTGTATCTATACACTAGTATCTAGCATGACCGTGAATCCTTATTTGTACTTGTTCGAATTCTGACTCTTCCTTGTTTAGTTGATGGTTTCTATATAATTTGAAGAGTATGAGAAAGGATTATGATATGTAAACCCCTTGGAGCGTTGGCCCGAATGATGACATGATTATTGAGCAAGAAATGAATAAAAGAGAAAGAGATATAATTAGTCCCTTGTCGGGCTGTTCTCGTGTGTTGATTATCTCCCTTGCCGGGACGTATAAGCTATTATTGTTGCTGCCTTGCCGAGATTTTAGTGTTTACTTGTGTTGTTCCCTTGCCGGGAAACCATTATATTATTTTGTACCCTTGTCGGATAAACCGTTATCTTATAAAGCTCCCTTATCGGGATCCTCTCTAGAAAGACTTAGATATTATGAAATGGGATCGTGTGGCACGCCGACCACTTAGGTATTATGAAATGGGATCGTGTGGCACGCCTACCATTTAGATATTATGAAATGGTATCGTGTGGCACGCCGACCACTTAGATATTCTGAAATTGTATCGTGTGGCACGCCGACCACGAGATATTATGTAATGGGAGCATGCGGTACGCCTACCACGTATATAAGACAATTGGATCGTGTTGCATGCCTGTAACGTGAGGAAATTGAAATAAGTGAAAGTGACTTGTTGTTCCCTTATTCCGTGTTGGAAGAAATCATTTTGTAGTTTCCTTATTATTCCTGGCATTCATTTTCTATCTGTTATCCCCATAATCATGTTCCTTTCCTAGCTTTAATTGTTTACTTTTCACGGTTATTTCATTGTACTTGTACATATGTCTGCACAGGTTTGTTTGGTAGTCCAGTCTAGCCTCGTCACTAATTCGTCGGGACTAGGCGAGGAACTTATCAGCACATGGGATCAGTTGTGCTGATGGTACACTTTGTGCGTACTTTTGCATAGATCGCGGTGCCGGAGCATCTTTTGGACAGTAATAGCATATCGGGAGCTGACCTTCAGTCCAAAGCGAGATACCGAAGTAGTCTTGCAGGCGTCCGCGGGCCCGGCGTCTCCCTATATTGATTTATGTTGTTATCCCATTGTATTTTGGGAAAAATATTTTTACCTTCTTTAAAAAAAACTGTAAGCAGAATACTCTTAGACGTTCGTGAGATATGTGACATCAGGTTTTGGGTTGTGTTAAACTTCCGCAATTATTCGGTTTTTCATTATTGTTAAATCTTCCGCATTTTGTTCTAAATGGTAAAGGCTTTATGTAATTATTATTGTGCTGTGAAAAAGTAGTTAAGTTGACTTGCCTAGCTCCTGTTAGTATGCGCCATCATGACTCCCGAGGGTGGAAAATTCGGATTGTGACACGTGTTAACACACCACATTCAAGGAGATTTGCCGTGACGCATTCTATTCGCCGATAACATATTTCTATTGATGAGTCGCGATCTGTTGTTAACGAAAGGCCGGAGGTCTGGAGATAGACGTTTGAATCTAAAGGTTTCAAGCTTAGCAAGACGAAGACGGAATACCGAAGTGTAAGTTCAGCGCTGAGCAGGGGAAGTAGGCATTGATGTGAGGCTTGAATTACAGTTCATCCCTAGGAAAGACAGCTTTGAGTACCTTGGGTCGGTTATCCATGGGGTGGGGAGATCGACGAGGATGTCAGATATCGTATTGGGGAAGGTTGGATGAACTGGAGATTAGCTTCTGGAGTATTGTGTGACGAGAGAGTGCCACTAATACTCAACGGTAAGTTCTATAAAGCGGTGGTTAGATCGGCCATGATATATGGGACTGGGTGTTGGCTTGTTAAGAAGTCACATATCCAGAAGATGAAGGTAGCAAAAATAAGGATGTTGAGGTGGATTTGCGGGCATACTAGGATGGATAAGATTAGGAATGATGATATTCGGGAGATGGTGTGTGTGGCCCCCATTGATGACAAGATGCGGGAAACGCGACTCAGATGGTTCTGACATGTTAATAGGAGAAGCCCAGATGCTTCGGTAAGGAGGTACGAACGGCTCGTTGTGGAGGGCACGAGAAGAGGTAGAGGGCGGCCTACGAAGTATTAGGGGAGGTGATCAGGTAGGGCATGTCACTTGATAGGAACATGTAGAGGTCGAGTATTAAGGTTGTAGGTTAGAAGGTAGTTGGGTCTTGCCTTATATCATAACTTTGTGAGATTAGTTTGGTAGGGATACTATTTCGCCTTTACTGTGTATCTTTCTTCTGGATTTCATGTTGTTCTTATTTTTCGTATTGTTTCCGTGGTGTTACTGATTTTGTATCCTTTTGTCTTTTTGTCCTCTTGAGCCGAGGTTCTTTTGGAAACAACCTCTCTACTCCTTCGGGGTAGGGGTAAGGTCTGCGTATACACTACCCTCCCCAGACTCTACTAGCGGGATTTCACTGGGTCGTTGTTGTTATTAATAGTAAAAGCATTGGTCAAACCTATAGTGCTTATAAGTTAAAATTTAATAAGTTAGGGATTGACTAGTTTATGACTTTAAAAACTTAACCTATAAGAGCATTTAAGTTTACCAAATACGTAAATAAATCAAAAATTAATTTATAAAAGCCAAACATCTTCGTACTATTGCAATGCACTTGTCTTTATTCTTTTTTCTTTTTTGGGAAGGGGGCCTATATCCATTTAGACGGGATAAATAGGAGGGGACGAGCCACGAGGGGATCGAGGATTGGATTTTAGTATATCTGCCACGTACTTAATCAACAAGAAACTGTATTGATATGACACTTTATATGCATAAGATGGATATTTAGTGAAAATTGTATTAGTTAAGTAAAATGGAGATCTTCAAAATCCTGGTGTGTCCCTGCTCCTCCCACCAATAAAAAAGTGATATCTTTTCAAGTGCATGCACATATGACATTTGTATAGGTCAGAATATGACCCCGAAATAATTGACAAGATTAATTATATTCTAAGTTAATTCATAATAAATAAATGGTATGACCACTTATTACTTAAGAATTCGATTATCAGCTGACTCGAATATTAAGGTTACGGCCTATCCGCCGTCGTAAGGACGGAACCTTAGCATAGTCACGACCGTCATTTCCAGCTCATACATCTTACATCTATAAATACTAAGAGAAGGAACCCTAGAAAGGGGATTGTTTCTTCTTCTCCACTACTCCTAAATGAAGAAAGGGGACATCGTTGTAAGGTTCTCAACCTATCCAAAGAGAGGCAGAGAAAATCAATACCATCACTAATAAGCTCTCCATATATCACTTATTAATACAAAATGCTTGCTTCTTGTTCTTCTTACTTGGTCTTTTGATTTATTACGATCTGCTATGATTGGCCCTAAATTTATTTTGATTGTTTTATGCTTGCAAAGTTTATGATAACTTTGAGCCAAACAATATGGCGCCGTCTGTGGGGATTTCATAGCATAATCGCATAGTTCTTCCCTGGACCAAACGGAAAGAAACGTCAAAGAACAACCCAGCTCAAACACGCTAAAGCGGTATATCGGACAAAGGGAGCTCGAAGATCTCGAATCGAAATCCAACTCCTCTACCACTCCTCTCTCGGACAGTGCAAGCAAGAAGAAGAAGTAGCCCCCCCCCCAGAGGGAGGATCTCTGTAAGGCACCTCTCGCATCCCTGATGTGAGATCCAGCTGGAAATTGGCATGAAGATATCTCTAACCGAGAGTCACTTCAAGCTAGCCTGCACACCACGATGGGGAAGAAGATGCGTGAGCTGGTCAAGATCTCGAATCAAAACCGTACTTCAGCTCTCAAACACAGACATAACAAGACTAAGGTTACGTGCCTTAACCGGAAAGTTGAACTACAAGTTGAACTGGGACTAAGGCCATGCGCCTTCGCCATAAAAACATTACAAGATTCAACTATGGTTGAACGGAGATTCAGGCTACGTGCCTTCATCGAAACGTTCAGCTACAAGTTGAACTGGGACACAAGTCATGCGCCTTCGTCATCAAAAACTACAAGATTCAACTATGGTTGAACATCGATTCAGGCTATATGCCTTCACCAAAAAGTTCAACTACAAGTTGAACTGGGACTCAGGCCATGCACCTTCGGCATCCAAAAATCACAAGATTCAACTACAATTGAATAGAGATTCAAGCTACGTGCCTTCACCGAAATGTTCAACTACGAGTTGAACTGGGACTCAAGCCATGCGGCTTCGCCATAAAAAAAATTACAAGATTCAACTACGGTTGAACAGAGATTCAGGCTACGTGCCTTCACCAAAAAGTTCAACTACAAGTTGAACTGGGACTCAGGCCCTGCGCCTTCGCTATAAAAAAATTACAAGATTCAACTACGGTTGAACAGAGATATAGGCTACGCCCTTCACCGAAAAGTTCAACTACAAGTTGAACTGGGACTCAGGCCATGCACATTCGCCATAAAAAAATTACAAGATTCAACTACAGTTGAACCGCGATTCAGGCTATGTGGATTCATCGAAGAGTTCAACCACAAGTTGAACAGGGACTCAGGCCATGCGCCTTCACCATAAAAAAATTCCAAGATTCAACTACGGTTGAACAGAGATTCAAGCTACGTGCCTTCACCAAAAAGTTCCAACTACAAGTTGACATGGGACTCAGGCCATGCACCTTCGTCATAAAAAAATCACAAGATTCAACTACAGTTGAACAGAGATTCAGGCTACGTGCCTTCACCAAAAATTTCAACTACAAGTTGAACTGGGACTCAGGCCATGCGCCTTCGTCATAAAAAGTTACAAGATTCAACTACGGTTGAATAGCGAGTCAGGCTACGTGCCTTAAGCGAAAATTTCAAATATCAGTCGGACCGAGACTCAGGCCATGTGCCTTCGCCATTAAAAAAAACTTCACAAGATTCAACTACGGTTGAACAACGATTCGGGCTACGTGCCTACACCGAAAAGTTCAAATACAAGTCAGATCGAGGCTCAGACCATGTACCTTCGCCATCAAAAAGATCTACAGAATTCAACTACGGTTGAACAACGATTCGGGCTACGTGCCTTCGTCGAAACGTTCAACTACAGGTCGAACTGAGACTCAGGCCATATGCATTCGCCATCAAAAACCCAATATCGCTCAAACAACAAAGCCGAACGCCTTCATCCTCAAAACTAAAGAGCAACGGTTAGAGAAACAAGCTAATCTCCCTTGCCATTTAAGTAAGTACGCCCAACTCGAGCTAAAATTCAGGCCACGTAAAGTTCGGCCCCGGTTGAAGTACAAGGACGCATTTCTTACAATCATGGCCATTAGTCCAACCACGCCCTAACTAGAACTGAGGCTAAGTGCCACTATCTCCAGATAATAGCCACAACTTTCTTACACCAAGTAAAAGAAAGTGATAAACAAAAAGCGCTTAATCATGGCCAAGGCCATCACCGCTAAACAACCAACCTCGTTTCCGACGACAGTCGAAGTCACCTACCTAGCCAAGGCCACCATCATTATCATGGTCAAGGCCATCAGCATCATTACGACCAAAAGATACAAGGGACTTAACACGCCTACCAGACTCTCACTCTAAGGCAAATCACCGTTTGAACACAATGCATAGAAAAATCTAAAGAACAAGGGAAAACTCGGAATAAACACAACACCAGTAGTAGAAAAGGTAAGCCTATATCTATACAAATATTTACAGTCTTGTGTGGGCAATACCGGCTTACATTCGGCCAAAGCAAGTCAGTACGAAAGAAAGAAAAAAAAAGGAAGAATCTAAAAATATCCAAACGCCCAATAGCGAACAAAATAATATATATATATATATATATATATATATATATATATATATATATATATATATATATATATACACACACACACACACACATCAAAGACTTTCACTCGGCGCCACCATCAGTGCCACCATCAGCGCCATCATCGATCCCTGGCGAAGCGGATCAAAGCCGCAGTCAGCACGGGCCTCACGGGCCTTGTGACGGGCCTCTTCATAAGACACTTCGGGAACAATGGCGACCTCCCACAGCCTCTTGTACACATCAAATTGAGCCTCGACAAACGTCCAAAGATCACGAGCCGGCTGAAAGAGGCAACCTGATCCCTCAAGCACTGGTTCTCGGCATTTAAGGCCGTAATTCGATCAGACGTAGTCTGGGTGTTCCGTTCGTAGATGCCGATGTTTTCCTCCAGCGCTACTTCCCGAAAGGCTGCCGCAACCCTTTCCAACTCCCGCTCCTGTTCGCAAACGCGATTCTCTGTCTCCAATGTCCCAACCCTCGACACGACGTCTCTCGCTTGCAGGCTCAAGGCAGCGGCCTCGGCTCCAGAGCGACAACCTGTATGGTCAAAATCTCAGAGGCCTTTGCCGCCCTTGCCCGATCCTAGTGTTCCCTCTGAGCAACAGCCCTCCTCTTAGCCTCTATCTCCTCGTCTTTATGACAAAGCAGCTCCTCAAGAGTATTAACCATGCCAAGGTCTGCTGCGTTTGAAGTTCTCGCCTCGCCAACTCTTCAACGATGTCCCGATTCCAGGGGTCGTTCCTCATGCACTAACGCAGCTCGCGGCCCCGGCCCCGGTAGTGATGGTATTTCTCCAACGCCCGCGAGCAAATCCCCGAACGAACGTTAGCTCGGCGGATGCTCTCCATCTCCAACAAAAATAGCTACAAGAAAGAAGCAATAATAAAAACAGAAAAATCAACCAGGAGAAAGATAAACTAGAAGCCACTACATGTACCTTCAGCCTGTGCGGCCCCTCTCCCATCAGCCCGACGTCTGAGATGTTCCTCAGTGACGTACTTTTCGCCTCCGAACACAACACCTCGAACAACGACACCAGATTCTCCTATTGAAGCAACAAGTTCTGATCCGTAGGGATCTCAACATAATAGAACTACCCTTCTGCATGCATCATTGTGCGGGTGTGGCCATCCCAAAGCATGCGGACGTCCTTAGGGTCCAGGTCGGACTCGAAGTCAGACCCTTCGCCTATGGAGCCCTCTCTCCATCTGCCGATCGGTAAGTCAAGGCTCTTGTCCCCGCCAACACGATGACGCCTTATTCTCCAACCAAAGCAATTGCTGAGGAACTACCTCTCCTCTCAGCAACTAGAACTGATAATCGCCAAAGCGACAGTGTCATCTTGCCCTGAGCCAACCTAGGCAATCCCCACTGAGTGCCCGCCCTCAAGGGCGGGTGTGGCCGCTGTATTCTCCTACACGTCCAATGATAGAGAATCCAAGTTTATCAGCATCGGAGCTGGCGTAAATACGACCCTATGCTTGACCAGCGGCCTCTCCTCCTCCTCCTCATCTTCGCTCGAAGGAAACTCCGCACTATGGCATACGGTCCCCGAAGGCTCTTCGGCCCGAGGTGCAAACTGTGTTTGGGAATGGGCCGCTGAGGATTCAACCAAAGTCATCCTCAGAACTGGACGTGGAGCCGGCATTGTCATGAGTCGTGCAGTCGCTCCCGGTATGCGAAAGGCCAGTTGAGAAGCCCTCACGCGGCGTGCCCTCCCCGATCAAAGAAAGAACCATATTAAGAAGAGGCAAAAAGGAATAAAATAAAGACAAAAGAAAACTAAAATTCTCACAAGAAGTAGGTCTACGACTATGCCTTTCCCGGAAAGATGGCCACGTACGAATCCCGACTGCGTGAGGGAGCACGGCCTCGACCCATTCGTGAATGCCGGGCAGTGGGGCCAACAGTGGTCGTTCAGCTACAAACAGGAGATAAAGTTAAACAGTTATCAGAACAAGATAAAAAAAAAGAGACGGAATGGAGAATCTGACGAATAAAAGAACTTATGTGCGTTGTTCCAACTCTCTGGGAACTCAATAGCACATGCCACCAAATGTTCAATTCTGATGTAGAAACAATTCCCATAAGTTTGAGGCTCGACCGCATCATCCAATTCCACAGTCAAGCCCCTCACCCCATGAGGAACGACCCGAATACTTGTACCACGGACCCTCTGAGGGGCGTAGAGGGTCAGCACGTGCCGCAACGTGATCTCCCTTTGGGCCAGCTCCACACATTTAAGAAGCATAGAAAAAAACTTGTAGAGAGAGGGAACGAGCTGGTCAAGACACACTCTGTAATGACGACAGAAGTCCACTACTAGCATCGGATGAGGGATCTTGAATCCTAATCTAAAAGGATAAGCGTAGAAAACTCAATACCCCCTAGGTTGATGTGGACCCTCTCCTCACGTCTAGCGAGGGAAATATCAGCAAAACGGGGAATACCCCACTGCTCCCGTAACTGGCCAATCCCCATTTCCCCTATCAGTGGGGCTTCATTCACCCGATTTTCACCCTCATCGGTGGTGAAGTTAATCATCAGACCTCTGGGCAGGGATAGGATATCAGTAATCGATGAAACCCCATCGGCCCCCACCAGTTCTGCACCTCTTACTACCGGAGATGGCTCGTCTGCCACCGTGGGGTTCACCGGAAAACTCGTCTGAGCAGCATTTCTGGAGGAACTACTTGCCATTTGTTTTTAGTCAAGGAGATCGGAAAGAGTAAGAATTGACGAAGAAAGATGAAGATTACCACAATTGAAGAGCAAGAACAACGATGAACTTACTAAGGAAACTTATTCAGAGATCTCTCTTAAGAAAATTACGAAAAGTGAGAGACAAACGCCTAAGCCCCTTATTTATAAGCGACACAAGTGGTTCTCACGAATTCCAATGGTCAGCATTAATTGCTTGACCAATCGCGAAACGGTTCAGTTCTACATAAATGTGCATCATAATGACAAAACTCCATGAAGCGACTTTTCAGTCGCCAACCGGTGCTTCACCTTCAAAACTGTTATAATGATCTGAGAATGTTTTAGGAACGTCCTGCGTACCTTAAAAACTTTGGATGTCACCAAAAAACATGATAAGTATGTCCGTACTCCCCCTGGCCACGACGTTTAAATAACATCAACACCGTACAAAGGTAAAGGTCCTCGATAAAACAATCACAGCTATCTCCAAAGAATAAAAGGCTACAGCCACCCCCACGGTATAAACGAGTACGACCATCCCCCCATATGCACCAGCGGCTACGGCCATTCCTAACACGTACGCAGCTACGGCCCTCTTCCAAGAATGAATGTTTAAGACCAACAATATGCGACCAAAATCACCAATTCGACTCCATTGCGACTACGACCATCCACAATTGTAAGGCTATGGCCCTCTCCAGTGTATAAACGGATATGGGCCTCTCTAGTGTATAAACGGCTACGACCATCCACAGCATTAAGGCTACGGCCATCTTCAATGAATAGATAGCTACGACCATCCCCAATATGTATGCAAAGTGACTCGACTACGGTCGAAGATGCCTGCATGAACAAGGCCATCAACATAAAATGGCTAAGTCCATCAATTTCAACAGCATAACCTCCCACATGAAAACGGTTACAACCATTATTAACCTCAACTGAAATCGCATCCGGAGAAGTCCGCTCATCGAGCTCGGTCAAGGCACGACCTCAATAAGCGGAGGGACTAACTGTATGTGATAGAATATGACCTCGAGATAATTGACAAGATTAATTATATCGTAAGATAATTCGTAGTTAATAAATGATATGACCAATTATTTTTCACGATATCTGATCGTCAGCTGACTTGATTATTAAGGATACGACCTATCTGCCATCGTAAGGACGGAACCTCAGCATAGTCACGGCTGTTATTGCCAGCTCATACATTTTACATCTATAAATACTAAGAGAAGGAACCTTAGAAGGGGATTGTTTCTTCTTCTCCACTACTCCTAAATGAAGAAAGGGAACATCGTTGTAAGGTTCTGAACCTCTTGAAGGAGAGATATACCAAATCAATACCATCAATAAAAAGCTCTCCATATATCACTTCTTAATACAAAAAGCTTGCTTTTTGTTCTTCTTACTTAGTCTTTTAATTTATTGCGATCAGCTATGATTGACCCTCAATTTATTTTGATTATTTTATGCTTGCAAAGTATATCATAACTTTGATAAACAACCTCCTATAAAAATGAAAAAGTCCGGTCTCCAAGTCTTTAAATATATGATACATTTATAAATAATATAGAAAACTGTTCGTCTTCTAAGTTCCATGTCGTGCAAAATTTAATAAATTCGCACTCCAAGTCTATAAGGATACAAAACTTATAATATAAAAATGCTTGCTTTGTCGCAAGAGAAAACACCAAGGGACACGTGTGTTTAGATTAATTCCTACAGTTTGTCGCAATTATCTAAATGGACAAATCTCAAATGGGGAAAGTTCAATCGCATCTTTCTCTAGTTCTTTCCCAAAATAAAACTACTGTTATCACTGATCCACTGACATATGCCTACCCAAATAGTAAGTAGAAATGTAAATTTAAACAAAAATGAACTTAAAAATTACAAAAAAAAGCTCATTAAAGAATACTATTGGTAAACTCTTAATAATGTTGTCAAAGAGAATAGATCAAAATGTGCGTTGAATACTACAATTAGCTGAAACAAAAAAACTGTCCTTTTTTTTCTTTTCTAATAATCAAATCCTAGCATACTACTAGGAGTGAAACGTTAATAGATAACTCTGATAGAAAGATACCCTATTCGTATTTGCAGGGGTAACCTTCTAAAAAAAAAATTAAAAGTACTTATTTTTTTGGCCTTTTTAAAAGTTATTTTCCTCAGCTTCTACTTTAAAGCTTAAATATTTTTTACCTTTCAAAAGACCAAATAGATCACTTGAGAGCATTGGGAATAAATGAGAAATATAGCACCAAAGAGGTCCTTTTTTTTTAATAATAACGGAGGGGAAAGGAGGAGGAACTTTCATATCTAAGTGACGTATACAACCGCGTTATTTGTCTTCAACAACGAAAATCTTAACGACTTATATACTCCCCCCACATATATATACCTTATGTTTGTGTAGAGCCTACACTTATATATATACTAGTAGCATGGCAAAATATTTATAAATATTAGATTTTAAAGGTATATAATATATACTGAACACTTTTTATTATGAATTGTCTTTTTAATTTTTTAAGTTTGAACACATTCAGAGGCGGATCCAGACTTTGAAATTTATGTGTTTCTATAACGATATCAAGTTGTCAATTGGGTTCACAATCAAATATTTATAAATATTTTAATAAATTATTTAATATAAATACAAGGACTGTGTAAAAGCTACTGAGTTTCGAAAAACCCGCATATTATCCTCTAAATCCGCCACTGAACACATTAATAAAAATTCCTAGCTTCGATACAGAGTAATAGTAACATATATTTCACCATGAAATCATTGACATGCATATAAAAATGCAACACATGTATTTTCCCAATACATTGACACTACGTCTCGAGTTCAGTTGGCCTAGTGAACCAAACATCCACCTCTTACTATGTTTATATATGGTAACAACAATAACAATTTAGTATAATCTCACTTAGTGAATTTTTGGAAGAATATTGTATACGTAGAATTTACCCCTATATATATATATATATATATGGTTCATAGAATATATAGCATGCACATATATTCCAGTATAGCTTATACATACCTGTACGCTCATTTTTATATAGTATAAATATATTCTATGAACCCTATGTTTTGCTCAAAAGATATATATATACTTTGTAAGCTTAAAAACAATCAAAAAGATATAAGGGTAAATCGTAATCAAGTATAATGAGTCCTAGAATGAATTATTTCACTAAGATAGTGGTAGATCCAAAAGTATAAAAATTAATAGAGAGCTTTGCTCTTAGAAAAAGATAGAGAGATGTAGAGATGTTAGCTTGATGACAATAGAGAGAGAAAGTAGAGAGACGGTATATTCAGAATAATCCATCTACCTTATTACAGGGTGAAGGTATCATTTAAATGTTAGGAGACCTTTCTTCGAAATACACGAAAAGAAAGTACAAAAGTTAGTGGCTTCTTCGTACGAAAGAAGCCAGGTATAAAACGATGTCATTCCTCTGCTTAGTCGATGCGGACGTCCTTGGTCGGGCCGTCCTTATCTGATTGACGAGGCTTTGAGGGCAGCCTCGTTACGAGGGACGTGCTTACTTAAGCAGTGGCGAGGTGAACCAAATTTTACTTCATCCAGTTAGTCCATCCATCTGTTGGAGGCATCCTCGAGGGGCGTCTTCAAAAGGCGAATATTTTCGCTTATGTGACAGAATGGAGTAGTTGACACTCGGCTCTTTTTGGGATGACGTGACCGATCACGTGCATCATCATTATTTCTACTCCCGAGGTAGTTCACACCCTGTCGTGAATTTTGGGTTTCCCGCGCCAACTTTTGAATGTTGCCGCTTCGATTACCGTGTATCTCACTCCTATAAACAATGGAGTGATTCAAAAGGGTTCATCATTTGAATCTCTGAAGGACATTTGTCTCTTTTTCTCGTTCTATTTTCCGGCGATCACTGCTTTTCTTAAGAACAGTTGTTTTTACGGGTCGTGCTTTGCACCTACTTGAAACATTCTCTTTTGGTAAGCTTTAACCATGGTGAAACGATCTCAAGGTAGCAAGAAGTCCAGAAATAATGCTCCTCCTAGGGTTTCACCTCCTTCCGACGGTGAGGCGGTGGTGGCCAAAGAGGTCCTAGTTCTTCTGTCGGTGGCGAATGTTCTTTCGAAGAACATGAGCAAAAGAAATAACTTTAGTAATAAGGGTTCATCTCCACCAAGGGAACGTAACGAATTGACGCCTTCCCACTTAGATGCTCTTAGGATGGTATTTGGGTTTCCAGACCACATGGATATAGCGCCTGCCGGAGAAAATTATGCCAACGTGTACATGTCCGGTTCTGCACATTCTATGAATATGCATTCCGGATCGACTATAGTTTCCCGCTCAACCCTCTAGAGGAGGAACTTTGCCAGTTTTTCAGGGCGTGCCCAGCTCAAATTACTCCCTATGCGCTGAAAGTGTGCATAATACTTACCACCCACGCAGAGAAAGCCGGGTGCGCGGTCACAATATACCACCTTCTACAGATGTTCAATGCGACTTACCTGCGGGACTCGATGGTGCACCTGACGCGTCGTGGAAAGAAAATCTTCGTGGTGCAGTCTGATGACAAGGCCAACCATGGCTATTGGAAGAAGTTTTTCTACGTCCGGACGGAGCATCTGGTGGATAACCCCCAAGGGTTCCCGGAGGTGTGGAACAAGGAGTGTAAGTATTCCCTTGTGTCTTATTCGGCGTTTTTTGCTGTGATGTTTTAACTCCTCACGGTTCTTTTATCCGCTATTTGCAGTGGCGGATCGTATGCCTAAGGATTCCTCGTCTATTTCCTGTGCGGACGACATTAGGTCGTGGCTGGAGAGGATGATTCCGCATGTGGAGGAGTGCCATATATGGGCTCAATTTTGTAGCATGTACGGCCCGACTGGTAACGGTCTTTTCCCAACTCTTTTTTTTCTTGTCCTGATTCGTGAGTCCTTTAGTTTGACGTACCTTTTCCTTGACAGGCTGGGGTGTCTCCAAGAGGGCCAAGACGAAGAGAATTGATGCTGGGCCGTGTAGGGCGGAGCCGGGCTCTGAGGAGGAGGACGTGCCCATGAAGGGTTCGCCTGAAAGTAGTGCACTCTCGGCCCCTCAGCAGGAAGATGCACCGGGGGTAGCATCTGATACGACGGTCGAGATAGCGGCGGAAGAGGAGGTTTTGGTGGTTCCCGAGGCCGTGCCCGCGAGGAGGGCCGAAGTTGTGCCCGGCGATGAAGCGCTTCCTTTAGATTCGTCTTCACAGCCGATGGAGGTGGCTTCCGAAGATGAGGAGTCCCTCACAAGTAGGAGGCGCCGGTTGATCATCATCAAAGGAGTGGTTGTCGAATGGGAGAGGGTGACATTTCCTTGTCTCAAGTCGGTGCGGTTGTTTGTGGCCGACGCAATCCGCTCGTGGAGGGCCGCTCCTCGGGGGAGGGCTGATTTTGAGGCCGGTTTGCCTCCTGCTAGGGAAGATGGCTCGTCGGCCACTGCAGCGGGGAAAAGTGCGCCTTTTGGGGAGGAGGGACGGAGGAAGGGACTCCCTGGCTCGTGTTAAGATGATGGCCGGTAGGTATACACGCCGCATTGTGATCCCCAGCCTCTTGGAAAACTACGAGGATGCAGCCGCGGACATGACCCTTCTTTGTGCGGGTGTCGAGGGTGAAGCACTGACGGAGTTCAGTGATAGGGGCATGTCTCGAAGGGTAGCGAGCGCGATCTTTCAGATAACTTTGGCCCTCTTTCCCTTTGATGTCGTAGGGGTGATCCGCCTATTTACTAATTCACCATTTGATATTTTTCAGGTTCTTTTTTTGGAGGTGGAGAGCGGGCGACGCCTAACGAAGAGGGCGGATGCCCACAAAAATTGTTGCAGAGGCATTAGCGGGTCCGTGATGGGCATCAGACATTGGCCGATGTGTACAAGCAGGACCCTGAGTTTAGGCTGTTCTGCGAGGGTCTCATCTAGATGGAAGAGCAACTGAAGAAGCGGTTGGCCAAGTTAGAGAGGGCGGACGAGCAGCTTGTGGCCGCGGTCACCCGGAACACTGAATTAGAGTCTCTCCTTCGAGCGAAGGATGATGAGTTGGAGTTTGGTCGTGCCGTAGCGGCGGAGGCTTCTGAGCTTTGGGCTTGGGTTGCGGCATTAATCGTTGAGCTTAAAGCTATGGAGGAGGAGATTAAGGCCCTTTCTCGGGACGCTCTAGAGGAACATGAGCGTCGGGATGCCAACGACATGTGGGTGTACCATGATGCCCGGCTAGTCATGTTTGAAGGGCTCTTGGCAGCCGGTCGAGTTTCCGAGGAGGACGTGCCTAGGCAGCAGAGTCTGACTCGGATTTCTCATGAGGCGGCCAGTTACCTTTCTGATTCGTCCGCTAGGGAAAGGTATAACTCATAGGACATTAACCGCCTAGCATCTGCTTCTTGGATTTCTAGTTACTACACTCTAGGAGGTGGCGACGACCCGAGTGCTTATTGTGTCGGCCAAGGTGACGGGGGTTCCTAGGGTTGGCTTTTGTACCCATTTGTTGTAAATATAGCCTTTTTCTGAGGCCGGTCACGTGTATACTTTTTTGGATATAATACTACATACCTTTTTCCTTTGTTATTCTTTCTTCGTTTCTTGGAACTTTTGTCGTGTTTGCAACTTGTAGTTTGAGCTTAACTCGACCTTCGTCAGGTCTTCCATCTTGTCGTAGTCGATGTTGGGTTGCCTGTTAATGGTGATGGCCTTAGCCATGTTGGACTTAATGGCCTTAGCCATGTAGAATTTTTTGGCCCTAGTCATGTGGTTGACTTCGACTGTCGTCGAGTCTTTCGTTCTGCCTTAGTCGACATTGGGTCGACTATTAGCGGCGATGGCCTTAGCCATTTTAAATCTAGGGCCTTATCCATGTAGAATTGAATGGCCTTAGCCATTTTAAATCGTTGGCCTTAGCCATGTAGAATTGAATGGACTTAGCCATGTGGTTGAATTCGACTGTCTTCGAGTCTTTCGTTCTGCCGATAGTCGACATTGGGTGATGGCCTTAGCCATTTTAAATTAATGGCCTTAGAGATGTAGAATTAAATGGCCTTAGCCATTTTAAATCGACGTCCTTAACCAGATAGAAATTAATGGCCTTTGCCATGTGGTTGACTTCGACTGTCGTTGAGTCTTTCGTTCTGCCGTAGTCGACATTGGGTCGACTATTAGCGGCAATGGGCTTAGCCATTTTAAATTTATAGCCTTATCCATGTAGAATTGAATGGACTTAGCCATGTGGTTAACTTCGACTGTCATCGAGTCTTTCTTTTACTGGAGATGGGCATAACCTTTTACACGTTGGAGATTGTCGTAGCCTTTTTACACATTGGAGATGGCCATAGCCTTTTTACATATTGGAGATGGCCATAGCCTTTTTAAACATTGGAGATGTCGTTTTTTTGCACATTGGAGATGGTCGTAGCCTTTTACACGTTGGAGATGGTCGTAGCCTTTTACACGTTGGAGATGGCCATAGCCTTTTTACACATTGGAGAGGGCCATAGCCTTTTACACATTGGAGTTGTTGCCTTTTTGCACATTGGAGATGGCCGTAGCCTTTTACACGTTGGAGATGGCCGTAGCCTTTTACTCGTTAGAGATGGCCATAGCCTTTTTACACATTGGAGATGTCGTTGTTCCAGTCCCTGTATCAAGTCGGGCTGGAGAGCGTATGGAGAGGCAGATGTGATATATTTGTTCCACAAACATCTCCAGGTTTCCCCTTCGTTTCCTCATTAAAAACCTTCCAGAGAAAACCCAATTGGGACAAAACTCGGGTGAGGGGAAAAGAGTGCGACTTGGGGGACGCCTTTTAGAAATGGAAATATTTTAGGTGGGCAACATTCTAGTTGTTCTGGAGTGTTTTTCCTTCCATTGTTTCCAGCTGAAATGCCCCTTTGTTTGTTGTTGCTGTGATTTTGTAGGATTCGTCCCAGTTTGTGCCCAATTTTTCTTCATTTGGGTCTTTGGAGGCCAATGTCTTGGCTTTGAGGATGTTATCTCCTACTTTAAGCGGCCTTATTTTTTCCGATTTGTTGTAGTACCTTTCGACTTGCTGCTTTTGGGCCACCATTCTTATGTGGGCCATTTCTCTTCTTTCCTCGGCTTCATTAAGGTCTTGGAGCCTATTGCATCGTTTTCCGTTCCGCTGGTGTGTGAATACCTCATGCTTGGTTCGCCTACTTCGATGGGTATGACCGCGTCGGTTCTGTAGACCAACGAGTATGGGGTTTCCCCTGTGCTGTACTTGGGTGTGGTCCTGTGTGCCTACAACACTTCGGGTAACAGTTCACGCCACAGCCCTTTGGCATCTTCATGATTTTTCTTCAGTATTTTTAGTATGGTTTTGTTGGATGATTCTGCTTGACCGTTGGCGTTGGGGTGGTATGGCATGGAGAGGATTCTCTTGATGGGCCATTTCTCGACGAATTCAGTCATTTTTTGACGGATGTACTATCGTCCATTATCGCAACTGATTCCTTTTGGGATGCCGAAGTGGCATATAATGTTCTTCCATATGAAGGTGATGACCTCCTATTCGCGTATCTGTGTGTACGCGCCTTCTTCCACCCATTTGGAAAAATAGTCAGTCAAAACAAGCAAAAATCGTACCTTTCCCGGTCCTGCGGGTAGGGGGCCGACTATGCCTATTCCCCATTTGATGAAGGGCCATTGAGAGGTGACTGAGTGTAGGGGTTCCACTGGCTAGTGGATCATTGGGGCATATTTTTGGCATTGTTTGCATCGGCGCATGTATTCTGCTACTTCTTTCCTCATGGTGGGCCAGTAGTAGCTGGCCCGAATGATGCACCGTACGAGGGCGCAGTTTCCTGTATGGGCGCCGCAGTGACCCTCGTGTTTCTCTTCGAGTACTGGCCTTGTTTGGTGCGAACCTAGGCACTTGGCCAAGGGTCCGCCAAATGTTCTCTTGTAGAGATCGTTGTCAATCAAGCAGTATCGTGGGACTAGCACACGGAGTTTCTTTGCCTCTTTCTTGTCGCGCAGCAGAGTTCCATCCTGCAGATAGGACATGAACTGGTTGTGCCAGTCCCAGGTTGGAGTTAATGAAAATACCTTGGTGTGGCCGATGGCTGAATGGAGGAGGGAACTTTCCTTGTTGATGTTTTTGGTGGCCGCGGCTAATTTTTCCAAGCCGTCTGCTTCGATATTCTGTGCTCTCAGAATTTGTTCGAAGCGGCACTCGTCGAACTCAGCCATTAGACTGCGAATTTATGTCTGGTATTTTTGTAGCCTCTGTTCTTTGACCTGGTAAGTCCTAGCAATTTGGTTTACCACGAGTTGCGAATTGCAGTGGAGAAGGATCTGCCGGGCTCCGTATATGATGGCTAATTTCATACCTGCAATAACGGCCTCATACTCGGCCTCATTATTAGTCATTTTAGGGCATCGTATGGACTGGCAAATTGTTTCACCCGTGGGGACCTCGAGGACGAGTCTCAGTCCCGATCTCACAACATTGGTAGTGCCATCAATGAGGAGGACCCATAGGTCGTTGGTGGGGGAGCCGTGTCGGGACTCAAGCTCTTCATTCGGCAGGATTTCCGCGCTAAAGTCGGCTATGAAGTCGGCTAGGACTTGATATTTGATGGAGTTTCTTGGAAGGTACGAGATATGGTGCTCGATGAGATCAATGACCTAATTTGCGAGTCGGCGTTATAGCTCAGGCTTATTTAAGACACTCCTCAGTGGGAAGGTCGTTACAACTCTTATAGGATGGCATTGAAAATAAGGTCGTAGCTTTCGTGAAGCTATGACTAGTGCTAATGCCATCTTTTAAAGGTGCGGGTACCGAGTTTCGGCATCCACTAGTGTTTTACTAATGTAATAGATGGGAGATTTCATACTTTTGTTCTCGCATACCAGGTCGGCACTGACGGCGACCTCATACACGGCTAGATTCACTAGAAGTGGTTCTCCTGGGCTTGCTTTGGATAGTAGGGGCGACGAAGATAGATACGCCTTCAGATATTTTAGGGCTTCAATGCATTCTTCGTTCCACTGAAGCCACTGATCCTTCTTCAACACACAAAAGAACTTATGGCACATGTCGGAGGATCGCGAGATAAATCTTCAAAGGGCGGCTATCCGACCCGCAGTTTCTGCACCTGTTTTTTGCTTCTTAGCACTTCTGAAATTGCATCTATTGCTTTGATCTGATCTGGATTGACTTTGATACCCCTCTGAGATACGAGGAATCCCAAGAACTTTCCCGAGGCCACGCTCAAGGAGCATTTTTTGGGATTCAGTATCATCCCGTATCTTCTCAATGTTTCGAAGGCCTCCTTCAGATGGTCGAGGTGATCCTCCTTTCTGGACGACTTTACCAGCATGTCGTCTATGTAGAATTCATTTGTTTTTCCAAGTTGTCCCTTGAACATCTCGGTCACCAATCTTTGGTACGTGGCTCCCGCGTTTTTGAGTCCGAAGGGCATCACTTTGTAGCAGTACGTCCCTCGGTGGGTGATGAATGTCGTCTTCTCCTGATCTTTTTTGGACGTGATGATTTGATTGTAGAAGAAATATGTATCTAGGAAGCTCAAGAGTTCGTGTCCGGCTGCGTGTCTATCAGCTGGTCGATGTGGGGGGAGTGGGAACGAATATTTCTGGATCTTTGATGACGTCCTCTGCCGGAAGAACCTTAGTCCCTTATAGAGCTGATTGCTTTGCTTCCGTACTTGCCCCTTGGAGCTATTTGGTGTGGGTATAGTCTTGAGCTATTTTCTTGCATTCTTGGGCAGTGTGGGGTTCACCCCGTATGTTGAATACCCCTCATGGGGTAGGGAATTTGATCACCTGATAGAAACTGGAGGGGACTGCTCTCATGGCATGTATCCATGGTCGTCCAATGTTGGTGTTGTATGTTATTTCTTGGTTCATCACGTGGAAGGTGGTTTCCAGCGTGACTCCTCCCGCCAAGACGGGCAGCGTTATTTCTCCGGAGGTTATTTCCATTGTATTGTTAAAACCAGTCAGCGTTATACAACGCGATATTATCTTATCCTCGAGTCCCATAAGCGCAAGGACCCTTGGGTAGATAATACAAGCGCCGCTACCGTCGTCAATCATAATTCTGCTAACGTCTGTATCCACAATGCGTAAAGTAATAACTAAAGCGTTGTAATGAGGAAAAGACAAATCGTTGATATCAGTCTTATCGAAGGTGATACTATCTTCGAAGTCGTCATACCGTTCGTGGGCGATAGTTCGCTTCAATTTGTGAATGGTGGTAAATTTGACGTAATTGATTGTCGAGTCATTACCATACCCGATGATTATATTGATCGTGCATGGTGGCGAGGGCGGCCTTGGTGGCCCGTTGGGTTGATCACGCCCTCGTGCAAAGTTGAGCTTCCCTTTATCGCTGAGCAGTTCCCTCAAGAATCCTTGGTTCAGCATTCTGACCACTTCCTGCCGTAGGCCTATGCAGTCATCGATTTTATGCCCTCGCTCCTCGTGGAACTCGCACAAGGCGTTTGATTTTCTGGTGGTAGGGTCTAGCTTCATCTTTGCTGGCCATTGTACCTTGTTGCCCAGCTTTTCTAGTGCGTACACTACCTCTAAAGGAGAAACACAAAAGTTATGTGCAGATATTAAAAGAGGCATACCTCGTTCATTTCGTAGGGGGGCGATGTGTCACTGTAGTGCGTCTGCGTGCCTCAGCGGTGGCTGATGGGACGATCTGATGTATGGTTGACGTGTCACTGTAGTGCGTTCGCGTGCTCTCGTCGCCCCTCATTGCACCGATCCCTCTTAATCTCTGGAAGTATTGTTGTTAGTCGCCGGGCAGGGCCATTAAGGTCGTCCTCATCTGCACGTACCTCGGCACAGTAGGCGTTGTGGATTTCTTCCCATGTGGTAGGGGGTACTTTATGAGGCGACTTAGCAGCTTCGTGGTTGCCCTCGAGCCGTCCGTGTTTAGCCCGTTCTGGAAGGCAGCAACTGCCATGCCCTCTGATACATTTGGTAGGCTCATTCTCACCCTGTTCAATCTGGCTAGGAAGTCCCTGAGCCCTTCTCCCATGGTTTTCCGAATGGTGAAGATGTCGTTGACCCTTGCCTCCACTTTCTTTTCTCCCGCATGTGCTATGACAAATTTGTCTACCATTTCCTCGAACGCGGAGATACCCTTAGCCGGTAGGTAGGAGTACCATATCAGCACCCCGACTATCGGCGTCTCGCCGAACTTGTTTAGAAGTACCTACGGTACTTGTTCCTTTTCCAAGTTGTTACCTTTTACGGCCGTGACATAGTGGATTATATAGTCCTCGGGATCAGTAGTCCCTTCATATACTCTCATATAGGGAGGCATTTTGAAGGTCTTTGGAATGGAGTATGGTGCGGACTCCTCTATCTAGGGTTGTTCCACGAACCTGCCTACGTCGCGCTTTGGTAGTAATTTAGGAGCGCCCATGATCTTGCCCACTCTTTCTTGATGTTCCTTCATCTGGTCGCGAAGCAACTTGTTTTATTTCTCTATTTCTTCCATCTTTCTGAGGATGGCTGTGAGCGCATCGTGTTTGTTTGCTCGCGCGACCTCGGGTTCATCTTCTGTCACGGTGAGATCCATTACTGGTGTTCGTCTTACGCCACATTGTGGTGACTTTTCAACCAAGTCGTTTAGAGTGTTTATGATCCATTCTTTTAGTTGCTCCTTGACTTCTGGGGGTGCTTCCTTAGATGTTGATGTAGAAGTTCCCCTTTCTCGTGGTTCCTTCGGGTCTCAGGGTGGAGGAGGTGGGGTTCCTCCACTCATCGTGGGGCTGGGGGTTGTGTTCAAGAGATTATCTTCACCTGCCTCGTTGGGTGAATCCATGAGGTTGACCCTAATCCCATCTATCGCTTTAATTTTCGCACAGTTGTCAGCCATACTTGTTTGTGTGATGTAGGGGGTGGTTGTTAGTAGTACTCTAGGCACAAACTATAATTTTGATTCTCGAAATCCCCACAGACAGCGCCAAATTATTTTGCTAAAAAAATATACACACTTTGTAAGCTTAAGAACAATTAGAAAGATATAATGGTAAATCGTAATCAAGTATAATGAGTCATAGAAGGGCTTATTTCACTAAGATAGTGGTGGATCCGAAAGTATAAAAACTAATAGAGAGCTTTGCTCTTAGAAAGAGATAGAGAGATGTAGAGATGTTTGCTTGATGACAATAGAGAGAGAAAGTAGAGAGATGATATATTTAGAATAATCCATCTACCTTATTATAGGGTGAATATCTTATTTATATATAAGAAAATCTTTTCTCGAAATACACGAAAAGAAAAGTGTAAAAATTGATGGCTTCTTCGTACGGGAGAAGGTATAACTCGTGTTAAACCAATATTACTCTCGCTCCCTCTCTCAATTTCTCTGTCTGTCTTTTTCTCTCTGTCTCTCTCTACGTGTACTGATTGGTGAAAGATGTCCATGTTTGGATGAGAAATAGGTCAATTCTTGCACTAATGGTCATTGAACTAGAAGCCATGGGACAAGAGCAAATAAAAGGGAGTGATGAAGTAGAACAAGAAGAAGTAGATGAGAAGAGATCTAAGAGAGCTGAAGGAAATGTATATATAAATATTTTCCTTGGCTGAGTTGGGTGTCAATATTTTTGCGATGTCAAAGTTGGGTGTCAATACTTTTTGAAATGTCACTGTCTATTTTAATGTTTGCTAGCGTTAGTCCATTCACTTTTACTTGATCGACGCCCCATAAGAATAAATATAATACGTATTTTACTATACAATTTCTAATAATATAGTAGACAGCTAAAACTGAAAATATATTTTTAGTCTAATGAACAAGTAAAATTGAGGGAATATATTAGAAAAAACTATTCTTTGAAATGTTACTATCTATTTTACATCTTTGTTAGCAGTAGTATATTGGAAAGGCTAATTGAAATGTCACTATTTTAAGGGCCAGAAGGTTCAATGGTCGAATTGACTAATATTAACAACAACAACAACAACAACTATCCAATATAGTCCCACAAAGTGGGGTCTGGGGAGGGTAATAAGTAGACGGGCCTTACCCCTACCCGAAAAGGCAGAGAGGCTGTTTCCAATCGACCATCGGCTCAGTGAAAGAAAGGAACAACAAAAACAAAAACAACAATAAAAGAGCATTAGTAACTTCAGCAGAAATAGCGTAAATAATTATCTAAACATAAAAACTATAAATAAAATAGCATGCAATAATATCAGACAGTAACTACCATAAATAACTACTACAAGGGAGATACAATCCAATACACAAATCATCTATAGATAGCCCTGCCAAGCCTCACCCAACCCCGGGTGAGGAATACGACAAACTCTAGGGGCCCCTATCCCACAACCCTGATACTAGACCTCCAGACTTTCCTATCAAGGGCCATGTCCTCAGGACTTCTCCTCCGCATATGCCCGAACCACCTCAGTTGCGCTTCTCGCATCTTCTCATCCACCGGGGCCACCCCACCTTCTCTCGAATAACTTCATTCTTAATCTTATCTAACCTGGTGAGCCCGCACATCCACCTGAGCATCCTCATCTCCGCAACCTTCATCCTCTGAACATGAGAGTTCTTCACTGGCCAGCACTCCGCCCCATACAACATGGCAGGCCTAACCACAGCTCTATAAAAATTTTCCCATGAGTTTCTGTGGAACTTTCTTGTCACACAGGACTCCTGATGCAAGACTCCACTTTGACCACCCCGCTCCTATGCGATCAGTGACGTCACCGTCAATCTCTCTGTCCCCCTGAATCACCGACACAAGATATCTGACACTGTCTCTCTTGGCGATGACCTGAGATACAATCATCACGTCCCTGCCTACTTCACGCGGCTCGGCACTAAACTTGCACTCCAGGTATTCTGTCTTAGATCTGCTTATTTTGAAACCCTTAGACTCGAGAGTCTGTCTCCATACCTCTAACCCCTCATTAACACCAACCTTCGTCTCGTCTATCAAGACTATGTCATCAGCAAATAGCATACACCAAGGCACATTCCCTTGAATATGTCGGGTAAGAGCATCCATCACCAAGGCAAACAAGAGAGGGCTAAGCGTCGATCCTTGATGGAGCCCCATCACCACTAGAAAAAAAGGTCTGAGTCGCCACACACCGTCCTACCCCTAGTTTTAGCTCCATCGTACATGTCCTTAATTACTCTGATGTAGGCTTCTGGCACGCTCTTCGCCTCCAAGCACTTCCATAGCACCTCCATTGGGACCTTGTCATACGCCTTCTCCAAGTCGATAAGCACCATGTGCAGGTCTTTCTTCTTATCCCTGAACTGCTCCACCAGCCTCCTGACAAGGTGGATAGCTTCTGTAGTGGAGCGACCTGGCATGAAACCGAACTAGTTCATAGATATAGATGTCATCTCCCTCACCCTCGCCTCGATCACCCGCTCCCAGACCTTCATGGTGTGACTTATTAATTTGATACCCTTATAGTTGTTGCAGCACTGGATGTCACCTTTGTTCTTGTACAAGGGCACCACAGTACTCCACCTCCACTCCTCCGTCATCTTTTTGGTCCTGAAGATCGCATTGAACAATCTGGAGAGCCACTCCACTCCTGACCTACCCATGCATTTCCAGAACTCTACCGGGATCTTGTCAGGCCCGGTCGCTTGACCCCTACTCATCCTACGTAAAGCCCCCATGACCTCCTCCGCCCTAATGCGTCTACAATACCCAAGGTCTCTATGTTGCTCTGAATGCCCCAACTCCAGTGTCACAGCCACGTCCAATTCTACGCGGGAAAATCCATGTATTATACAACAAAAAGTTGCAGCCAGTATTAAACACAAAAATAGAAGAAAAATTGAATTATCTATTAATCTATATCTGTTATTGAGCAATAAGAATCATAAATGAGGGCGAAATTACATATTACTAATAATGTTTGATTGTGATTGGAAAAAGAGAAGGCTTTGCGTGTGTCAGATAAAAGTTTATTTAAAATATAATATGGAATTCACAATTTTAATCATGAATTATTAGAAATTCAACTATTCTGTCATTTACTCATTTTTTTATCTAATATTATCCTTGTGGTGAGAAAAAAATGTCTCACTTTTTTGCCTTAAACCCTGTAATTACGGAGCGACAAGCCGACAATTTGAGGGTAATATAGCCATAATCAAAAGTTGATAGGTTAAGTTCATATGTTTTATGTTTGAATTCTTTTAAAATAAGATAAAATATAAGACGATTTACAAATGATAACAATAATGGACTAGAAGTTATATAAAAGACAAAATTGCTCAATTGCAAATGGTACAATGAAAATTTAGACCTTTCCCTTATTAAATGATGCAAGCACTGGTATGTTTTATTCCAACAAAATACGGTACTATTCCCATACTATTTTATAGTACATGACTTTATTTCCGTGATAAGAAAATCTTAGGATGTTAATTTTGCTTATGCTTATATACAAAATATCAAAACAATAATAGAAATATAAGTTTGTTAAGAAAAAATATCACAGATAGATTAAAATTGAATATGAATAAAGTCATAAACTCAAATTCTTAAAGATTTTATATAATATACTGTACGACTAATATTTATCGGTAGAATAACGCTACATATTTTAATAATGCGTTAAAATCGATGAATGAAAATTCTTATCATATGAATATTAACACACATAATCGATAGACATACTTTTGACGGGCTGAGGTGTTTAATAGATACAAAGGGTTAATTAAAGTATCGAAATTAAATAACAACAATAATATATAAAGTAGTACATATGTGCATTTATCTTACTCTTACCTTGTGAGAATAGAAAATTTTTTTCAATAAATCCTTGAAAGCATAAGCACTAAAGTGTCAAAACTAACGCTTGAATTTGGCCATTTTTTTCCAATAGGAACATTAACACTTGACAGTAGAACACGACTTGGCCTTGTGCACAAGGTAGCACTTCGCATTGGCAAAAACGTTGAAACAAAAGGTTTACATTTTTTGTTGTTAATTTCATGGGAAAGGAAAAGGGTGGTGAGAGGATAAAATGCTAAAGGGACCAATTGGTTCTCTTTTGTTCTGCTAACTAATGTTGCCAAGAGAAAATATACAAAGATATCACAAAAATAAAGCCACTTTTGACGAAGGACTTGGAGAGAGAAAATATGTCAAATTTGGGAACAATGAATGGTGGTATTGTCTTTTTTTTTTCCTCTTTGATTTTACTACGTTATCTTCTTAAATACAGTATCATCGTATAATCTCTCTTGGTTATGTTAGTTTAAGTATTTTCCGGTTAATGATGAAAATGTCTATTTGCATAATTAATGTATTAAACGAATTTTTTTTTAATATATCTTTGACAGTCATTCTCTACTATGTTTCGTACTCCTCTCTCCTCCCTCTTTAAATTACCATGGTTTGTAATTGATGGCAAAATATTGGCTGAACGCATAATGTAACATAATTTGGTCTATTATCATTTGTCTATCTCAAAATATATTGGTCCTAAAATATATTATTTTACGTAAGTCTATCCCTTCCTGTCATTTCACTTTTAGCAGTTAAAGCTCAATTTTATATTATAACATATTTATGTGGGACTTCTTCAGTGTAGTGGCTTAACTTTTTATTTTTTCACACGAAGTAAGTTATGGCTACAGGAGTCGGAGATCAAAGTCCTTTCATGCTCAACTTTTGTGTCTCTTGTAGACACAGTGAAAAACTAAGTGTAGACTCAATTTTGTAACCTGAAGACAACGTGCATTTCTAAACTCTAATCTAATGAAAATATATTATTTGTTAAGTACTTAATTGATTTAAAATATTAAATTTTGCATGTATATGCATGAAAAGTTTAATCTCTTTCTATCCAAATTAAGTTACGTGAAAATACGTACTTGTGGAGTAGTATATTTTCTAGGATCGCGCGAAGCGCGAATAAATATACAAGTTACAAAGTAAAAAGGGGGAACAGATATAAGATCTATATACAAGAGGTCAAAAACGTTCACCACAAGAACTTTGTTCAATTTTCAGTAATTGTTTAAGCTTTGCTATCAGTTTTAGCTTTTCTCCACCCTTCAAATGTTGGCTACGAAATATTAGTAGTTTGACATAGAGTTGGAAATATCGGTTGCCGGTTGGGTGGTTTGAGCCGAAAGAGACTCGGTTGTTGGGTACGGATTTAGTTCAGGATACCTTGGATAAGGTTAAGATCATTTAGGTAGGCTTCGTACAGCTCAGTCCATGCAGAAGAGTTATGCCGACCGCAAGGTTTGTGATGTGACATCATGGTCGGAGAGCGAGTGCTGCTTCGGGTGTCGCCCATGAAGGGCGTGATGAGATTTGGGAAGAAGCGCAAGCTAAGCCTAGATTCATTGGCCCTTTTGAGATTCTTCGAAGAGTGGGAGAGGTGGCTTACGAGCTTGCGTTGCCTCCAGGGTTATCAGCTGTCCACCTAATGTTTCATGTGTCCGTGCTTCGGAAGTATCACGGCGATCCATCTCACGTGTTAGCCTTAGCATTGTCCAGTTGGACAGGGATTTAACCTATGAGGAGGAGCCGTTGGCTATTCTGGACCGGCAGGTTTGTCAGTTGAGATCGAAGGTTTATCCATTTGTTCGTGTTCAGTGGAGAGGTCAGCCTGCCGAGGGAGCTACCTGGGAGTCCGAGTACGATATGCGGAGCCGATACCCTCATTTTTTCCCCGACTCAGGTACTTCTTTTCTTTGTCTGTTCGAGGACAAATGATTATTTTAGATGTGAAGAATGTGATTACCCAGAAGTCATTACTTGTTTTAAAAGTCAATTCTATGTTCCGAGGCCTTGACGACCTCCTCTTATCTCACCTCGATTTGCATGCACAGTCCGGGCGTATATCCAAAATGCTTTTATGTGAAAATTTGAGGAAAATTCTAATTTTGCCTTTATATTGAATTTAGGTTGACTTTGGTCAATATTTTGGATAGATGGACCAAGACCCATGATATGATGGTCCCGGAGGGTCCGTAGAAAAATATGAGACTTAGGCGTATTGCAAGAATTGAATTCCGAGGTCCCAAGCGCGAGAAATAAATTTTTGAAGAAAATTATTTAACTAAAATTATAAGAGTTTTAAAAATTTAAAGATATTTGAATTTGATGGTATCGGGATCGTATTTTGGGTCCGGAGCTCGATACAAGTCTAATATGGTATTTAAGCGTGCATGTAAAATTTGGTAAGAAATGGAATATATGACGTGAATTGAACCCTCAGTTGTGAAATTTAAAACTTAAGAGTTCTTGAGATTTTTCTTTGATTTTGATGCAAAACTCGTAGTTCAAAGTGTTATTTTTGCGATATGATCACACGAGTGAGTCCGTACGATATTTTTGAGGTAGCATATATGTTTGTTTTGGAGCCCCGAGGGCTCGGGTGAGCTTTGGATAAGCTTCAGGGTATTTTTGACTTAGAAAAATCTAGTATAGTTGCTGTATCTGGTCTCTCTGGCACTATGCTTCTCGATCGAGTATTCACTCTCGCGATCGCGATGGGGAAACTGGGATGGGGAGGATTTTACCCTACACGAACCCGAGACCAAGGTAGCGAACACGGAGCATTGGGGGGACTGCTCTATGCGAACGCGACTGGTCAGCCGCGAACGCGTAGCTTTAGGATAGGCTGGTTAGGGAACCTAGGGAAAACTACATGAACGCCACCATTTTATCGCGAACGCGAAGGGAGGGCTGGGCTAAGACTTCGCGATCGCGTAAGTCCTCAGATGGCAGCTCTTCCCAAATGCGATAGTGCTGACGCGAACTTGTTAAACACTGTCTCCCAACACTTAAAACAGAGACAGAACGGTAATAAGCCATATTTTCATATCTCCTTCCATAAAATCACCCATAGGGAATTTTTTGAAGAGCAAATTCAACCCTAAATCATAGGTATGTGTTCTCAAACCTATTTCATTCATTTTTCATTAACACTATTAGATTTCTAGGTCAAAATCTTGTTCTTTAAGAGTAGAAATTAGGGTTTTTTAAGAGAATTTGGGATTTAGACCCCGATTTGCGGTCGGATCCCGAAACTAGTTGCATATTTGGGCTAGTGGGTGAATGGGTATTCGAGGTTTGGCCCGAACCTTGAGTTTTGACCAAGCAGGCCCGGGGTCGATTTTTGGATTTTTGAAAAAATATTAGGAAAGCTATAATTAAGCATTGGGTATGAGTTCTTTAGCATGTATTGATGTTAATAAGTTAATATTGGCTAGATACAATTGAATTGGAAGTGGAATCAAAAGGAAAAACGATAGTTGAGGCTTGATTTGTGGCCGTGGAATCGAGGTAAGTGTTTCATCTAACCTTAGCTTGAGGGAATAGGTGTAGTGCCTTATTTTTTATGTGCTAGTGTAGTGTACGACGTATAGGTGTAGTCAAGAGTATCTATACGTTGGTATCAAGCATACCCGTGAGTCTTAAATTTTAATCGTTGTGATACTTGATAAGTACTATAAATGACTAAATTGTTGATTACTGTGACGACCCAAAGGGTCATCACCTGTTTTCTTGTTCCTTCCGTGCTTTCGAGGCCTTAAAAATCTCATTTATAATCACCTCAATTTGCGTGTCAGTCCGGGCTCGTAGCCGGAAAGTTTAAATATGAAGTTCTTTGAAAAATGCTATATTTTGGTATTGAAATGAATAACTTTGACTCCGATTAACATTTTAGGTAAATGGACCCGGAATTTGACGGTTTTGGAGGGTCCGTAGGAAAATATGGAACTTGGGCGTATGCCCGGATCGAATTCCGATGTCCCAAGCCCGAGAAATAAATTTTTGAGTAAAATTATTTTTCTGAAATTATTAAGAAAAATTGAAATAAAAATTAATTACAACATGTTGGTATCGAGCCCATATTTTGGTTCTGGCTCCCGGTACAAGATTTATATGTGATTTAAGATGTTTCTGTAAAGTTTGGATGAAATCGGACGTCATTTGATGTGTTTCAGACTTGAAACTGTAATTTTGAAAGTTAATGAAGTTTGAGGAAAAACTACTGATTTTGAGGTTTGTTTCATTGTTTTTGATGTTATTTTGATGATTTGATATCACAGTTAAGTTCGTAAGATGTTTTTGAGTTAGTACATGTGTTTGGTTAGGAGCCCCGAGGGCTCGGGAGTGTTTCGGAGGTGTTTCGGAGTGATTTCATACTTAGGAAATAGCAGATTATGGCTTCAGCTGTTGCATGTCCATTTCTTTTTCATGTTCGCGACACCTCTTCCGCGTTCGTGAAGCTTCAGATTTCCCCTTTACCGCGTGCGCATCCTTAGCCTCGCGTTAGTGTAGGGTTATTTGACCCTGAGGGCTTAGCCTCATTTTCCTCATCGCGATCGCGTAGTGTTGCAGACTTCCTTCATTGCGTTCGGGTAGGCCAAGTTTTGGACCCCAGCCATTTTATTCTCCGCGTTCGTACTCTTCAGCTCGCGAACGCGATGGTCTATAAGAGCTACCCGTCGCGAACGTGTCCAGCCTGTAGCGAACTCCTTTTTCTCCAAGGTCCTTAGGCGTCCATTGAAGCAATCCTTCACCAAAAACTTCTTGGGTTAGTAATCCTTGCTTGTTTCCTTTCATACTCTTTAACATCTAATGAATTCCTAAGCCTAAAACATGTAATTTAAGGGTAGAAATTGGGAAATTGAGTAGAGTTAGAGCTTTTTGATTCTTCTTGATTTAGACCTTATTTTGGGATCGAATGTGAAAGCAAATTATATATTCGGGCTCGTGGGTGAATGTGTGATATGGTTTTGGTCCGAATCTCTTGTTTTGACCAAGCGAGCCTGGGGTCGATTTTTGGGATTTTGGGAAGAATGATTGGAAAGTTGTAATTGAACATAGGAATTTGTTTGTTTAGCTCTTATTGATGGTATTGAGTCAATTATGCATAGATTCGATTGGGTTGGAGCCGGATTCGAGAGGAAAAGCGATATTTGTGGATTGATTTGGCCGTGGAAGTTTGAGGTAAGTGTTTGGTCTAACCTTATCTTGAGGGAATAGGTGTTGAGTCTTGTTTGCTACTTGCTAATTGTCGAGTGCGATGTATAGGTATGATGACGAGTATCTATAAATTGGTGTCTAGAATGACCATGAGTCTTTATATTGCGAATATTCTGATTTTGTTGTAACTTCCATGGTTAATTCATGATTTGTATATGTTGTAAAGAGCATGTTAAAGGAACTTGTGATATTCAAATTTCGAGGAGCATTGGTGTCACGACCCGAATTTCCCACCACCGGGGTCATGATGGCACCTACTATCGGAGCTAGGCCAGCCAATTATTTACACATTTCACAAATTTATATTTAAAACAACAAGATAAACTAAATTAAGTACTTAAAATATGCGGAAGACTTTTAACAAAAACGATATCAAAGTGCGGAAGTGTAAAACATATCTCTACCTAGTATCTGGTGGCGCTACTCACGGACTACTAAGAAGTACTAAAAACATCGGTCTGAAAGAAAATACACAAGAGTCTGTCTCGATACAAATAATAAAACTAAAATAACATAGATGAGACTCCGAGCCCGCGGACGTCAGATAAGCTACCTAAGAGTCTCTGGACTGAAGGTCGGCGGTCTGTAAGCTGTCTCCTGACCTGTGCACAAAAGGTACAAAAGTGTAGCATCAGCACACCAACCCCATATGCTGGTAAGTGTCTGGCCTAACCCCGGCGAACTAGTGACGAGGCTAGACAGGACCTACCACAAATAACCTGTATAGATATATGCAATAATAGGAGATTACGCTAATCTAAACAGTTAAAAGGGGGGAGCATGATGTGGGGTTCAACAGTTCAAATACAGAAATCAGCTAACAAGAGCGAAAACTGATAAAGAAATATCGGAAAGCTTAAAACACGGAATAATATTTTAAGTCCGTATTCCCGTTGCGGCTTGCAACCCGATCCTCAAATATTTAATACTGTTGCGGCGTGCAACCCGATCCTCGATAATTAATTCGTTATTTCGTGCAACCCGTTCCTCAATATCTGGTATCGTTGCGGCGTGCAACCCGATCCTCGATATTTACCAACAAAACTCACCCAAAATATTTTGCAACTCAAGTGCGATGGGAGTAGCATCAAACTACCAAGTGTCTCGACAAGGGAATGCAATTAACAGCCCAAATATCCGACAAGGGAGAATCCAAAATATATTTAAGTCCCAGCAAGGGAAAGGGTCACAGAACTTTCACTTCTAAACACGTTAACTACCAATAAGTTCTAAGTCGAGCCAGTGCTCCAAAATTATACGAAATCATTATTTATCCTCAATCGTTCATATCATGTGAACTAAATCAACTAAAACAAGAATTTATATCATATCATTAACAATAACACAATTTAAGACCCACAGTCATGCTAGACTCGGGTGCATAGATAACTGTCACCATGCCTATATACCGACTCCACATAGCACGTAACAAATAACATCCTAATCTTATTCCCTCAAGCCAAAGTTAGATCAAACACTTACCTCGATCCGAAATAGCAATCAAGCCTCTAAGACTACCTTTCCTCTAGAATCCAACTCCGAAACAACGATATCTAATCATAATTAGATTCAACATTATCAACAATAGCTCAAAGACACCATTCCATAGCTTAGAAATGAATTTACTATCATTCTTCTAAAAATACCAAAATCTAACGCCGGGCCAACATGGTCCAACTCGAGGCTTGGACCAAAACCCAATAACCCATAACCCACGAGTTCAAATATAAATTTTTTTTAAGATTCGACCCCCAATTGAGGTTGAATCACCTAAAATTCCCAAATATCTAACTATACCCAAAAGCCCTAATTACTACTTTGATTTCATGTTTTAGGCTGGGATTTTAGTGATTTGATGAAGAAATAATAAGGAAATGATGTTAAGCTTAGTTACCCAAATAGTTATGGAGAAAGGAGGGCTTGAATTTCATCAATGGAGGGTGAAGGAGAAGAGCCCGTGTGAAATTTTGTGAAAAATCCCGAAGTGAACTGTTCTGGAATTAACTTAAAATCACTGGACAGAAATGGTCATAGCGTTCGTGACATAGCTCCGCGTTCGCGAAGACTGGGCAGGTCTGGGCATCACGTTCGCGATTGGACAATGCGAACACGTAAGAGGAAAAACTGGGGGCTTCACAGTTAGCCTACACGAACGCGTGGGCCTTACGCGAACGCATAGAGGAAATAGCTGGCGTCTGGAGTCTGGGGTACGCGAGGATGGGCTGCGTTCGCGAAGAACAAAGTTGTTCTGCAACAACCTGAGAAAATCTGATGCTTTTCTAAGCCCGAAAACACTCCGAACTACCCCAAAAATCACTCCCGAGCCCTCGGGGCTCCGAACCAAATACACACACTAACTCAATAAAATTCTACGAACTTAGTCGAGTGATTAAATTGCCAAAATAACATCAAATTCAATGAATAAAACCCCAAAAGTCATAATTTTCATTTCAAAGTTCATAACTTCCAAATTTTCTATTTTTTTGTCCGAAACATGTCAAACGGCATCCGATTTCGACCAAATTTTTTAGGAAGCGCTTAAACCACATATGTGACCAGTACCGGGCGTTGAAACCAAAATACGATCCCAATGCCATTATTTTTTGATCAAATTTTATTTTTATTTTTCTTAAACATTTTCAGAAAACAATTCTTTTCACGTGCCTGGGACCTCGGATTTCGATTTCGGGAATACGACCGAGTCCCATATTTTTCTATGGACCCTTCGGGTCCGTCACATCACGAGTCCGGGCCCGGGTCCATTTACCGAAAAAATTGACCAAAGTCAACTATATCACCATTATTATTATTATTATTATCAAAATTCATAGTTTTTAACACAAAGTTCATATATTTCAAAATAAAACCTTTCCGTCTTCGCACCTGGTCTGCTCACGCAAATCGAGGCGACCAAATAAAAGGTTTTCAAGGCCTCGATAGCACGGAGAAGGGGAGAATTACGGTTTAATCCCTTTGGGTCGTCACATCCTCCACCTATAAAACAAATGTTCGTCCTCGAACGGACAAAAGAAAGAAGTACCTAAGTCGGGGAATAGATAGGGATAACGGCTCCGCATATCAGACTCGGACTCCCAGGTTGATGCCTCAGGAAACTGACCTCTCCACTGAACACGCATGGGTGGAAAACTCCTCGACCTCAACTGTCGAACTTGCCGTTCTATAATAGCCACCGGCTCCTCCTCATATGACAGATACTTGTCCAATTGGACAGTGCTGAAATCTAACACGTGGGCGGGATCGCCATGATACTTTCGAAGCATGGATATGTGAAAAATAGGATCCACGGCTGACTATCTAGGTATCAAGGCAAGTCAATAAGCCACCTTCCCCATGCGATCGAGAATCTCAAATGGGCCAATAAAGCTAGGGCTAAGCTTTATCTTCTTCTCGAATCTCATCACGTCCTTCATAGGCGATACACGGAGCAATACTTGCTCACCAACCATGAAAGCAATATCCCTGACCTTACGATCTGCATAACTCTTCTGCTTAGACTGAGCTGACCGAAGTCTGTCCTGAATGACCTTGACCTTATCCAAGGCCTCCTGTACTAGAGCTGTGCCCAATAACCGTGCCTCTCACGGATTAAACCATTTGACTAGAGACCGACACCACACACCATAAAACACCTCATATGGAGCCATCTAAATGCTGGACTGGTAGCCGTTGTTGTAGGCAAACTCTGCTAAATGCAAGAACTAGTCCCACGAGCCTCCAAAATCAATAACAGAGGCTCGGAGCATATCCTCAAGAATCTGAATAGTCTTTTCGGACTGACCGTTTATCTGGGGGTGAAATGTTGTGCTCAACTGAACCTGGGTGCCCAACTCATGTTGTATCGCTCTCCAGCAATACGAGGTAAACTGCGGACTCCGGTCCGAAATGACAGATATGGGCACCCCATGAAGGCGAACGATCTCTCTGATATAAATCTCAGCATATCTCTCGGACGAATAGGTGGTGGCAACTGGAATAAAATGTGTTGACTTGGTCAGTCTATCAATAATAACCCATATGGCATCAAACTTCTTCCGAGTTATCGGAAGGCCAATAACAAATTCCATGGTGATTCTCTCCCACTTACATTCGGGATGCTCAATCCTATGAAATAACTCACCGGGCCTCTAATGCTCGTACTTAACCTGCTGAAAATTCAGACAACGAACCACATATGAAACAATGTCTTTCTTCATCCTGCGCCACCAATAATGCTGTCACAAATCCTGATACATCTTCGCGGCGCCCGGGTGAATAGAATACCGAGAACTGTGGGCCTCCGCTAAGATCGACTCCCCAATACCATCAACATTTGGCACACAAACTCGCCCATGCAACCTCAATACGCCATCATCTCCCAAGGTCATTTTCTTGGCACCTCCCTATTGTACCCTGTCCCTCAGGACACACAAATGGGGGTCATCAAACTGCCGCTCTCGAATGCGCTCCATCAACAACGAACGAGCAACCGTGCAAGCTAACACTCTATTGGGCTCAAAAATATCCAATCTCACAAATCTATTGGCCAAGGCCTGAACATCCTAGGCAAGCGGTCTCTGGCTAACATGAATATAGGATAGACTACCCATGCTTGCGGACTTCCTACTCAATGCATCGGCCACCACATTGGCCTTCCCCGGGTGGTTTAAGATAGAAATATCATAGTCTGTCAACAACTCCAACCACCTCTGTTTCCTCAAATTCAACTCCTTCTGTTTGAACAAGTACTGAAGGCTCTTGTGATTTGTGTACACCTCACACGTCACCCCATATAAATAATGCCTCCAGATCTTCAAGGCATGAACAATGGCTGCCAACTCTATGTCATGAACTAGATAATTCTTCTCGTGGATCTTCAATTTACTCGAAGCATATGCTATGACCCCGCCATTCTGCATCAACACTGCGCCAAGCCCGATACGGGAGGCATCACAATATACAGTATAAGGCTCTGATCCCGTTGGCAAAACCAATACTGGTGCCGTAGTCAGAGCTGTCTGGAGCTTCTGAAAGCTCGCCTCGCACCCATCTGACCACCCGAACTGGACAGCCTTTTGGGTCAATCTAGTCATCCGGGCTGCAATGGATGAAAACCCCTCCACGAAACGTCTGTGGTAACCAGCTAAGCCCAAGAAGCTCCGGATCTCTGTAGCTGAAGCTGGTCGAGGCCAGTTCTTGACAGCCTCTATCTTCTTCGGGTCCACCTGAATACCCTCTTATGATACGACATGACCCAAGAATGCGACTGAACTCAACCAAAACTCGCACTTCGAGAACTTGGCGTACAACTCACTATCATTCAAATTCTGAAGAACCACTCTGAGGTGCTGCTTATGCTCCTCCTGACTGGGGAAGTATATCAAAATGTCGTCAATGAATACAATCACAAACAATTCCAAATAGGGCTTGAACACTCGGTTCATCAACTCCACAAATGATTTCGGGGCATTGGTCAATCCAAAAACTCATAATGCCCATATCGAGTGCGAAATGACGTCTTAGGGACATCAGACGCCCTAATCCTCTGCTGATGAACCAGACCTCAAATCTATTTTCGAGAACACCTTACCCCCTTGAAGCTGGTCGAATAGATCTTTAATCCTGAACAACGATACTTGTTCTTTATTGTCACCTTGTTCAACTGCCGGTAATAAATGCACATCCTCATCGACCCATCCGTTTTCTTCATGAATAACACTGGTGCACCCCAAGGCGATACACTGGTATAATGAAACCTTTATCAAGCAAGTCTTGAAGTTGCCGCCTTCAACTCTGGCGGGACCATGCGATACGACAAAATGGAGATAGGCTGTGTGCCCGGAGCCAGATCAATAAAGAAATCAATATCACTGTCGGGCGGCATATATGGCATGTCTGAAGGGAAAATATTGGGAACTCCTGAACAATAGGAATAGAGTCAATAGATGGAACCTCTGCGCTAGAGTCGCGAACATACACTAGATATGCTAGACACCCCTTCTCGACCATATGCCGAGCCTTGACATACGAAATAACACTGTGGGTGGCATGATCTAGGGTCCCTCTCCACTCAAGTCGAGGAAAATCTAGAAAAGCCAAGGTCACGGTCTTGGCGTGGCAATCCAAAATAGCATGATACGGGGACAACCAATACATCCCCAATATAACGTCAAAGTCCACTATATCTAAGAGCAATAAGTCGACTTGGGTCTCAAGACCCTCAAATACTACCATACATGGACAATGCACTCGGTCGACCACTATAGAATCACCAATTGGTGTAGACACATATACAGGAATACCCAAAGACTCACTAGGCATAACCAATAGGGTGCAAAATAGGACGACGCTAGGAATACGTAGATCCTAGATCAAATAATACAGAAGCACCCCTATCACAGACCAGTATAGTACCTGTAATCATAGCATCTAATGACTCAGCCTTCGGCCTAGCTGGCAACGCTTAGCAACGGGGCTGGCCCCCACCTCTTTGAACTGTGTCTCTGGGAAGATCTGCTACGGGCTGACCCCTGCCTCTGGAGGTCTGAGCTCCACCTCTATGCTCCCTACCTCCACCTCTATGGCCTCTACCGTCGCCTCTAGCTTGCTGGGCGGCCTGTGGATCACCTGCTGCCTGAATCATGGGAAGAGGACAATGCTGCAGCAATCGAGCACCCCTCAACCTCGGGAAATATCTCCTGAGTGGCTGAGATCTCCACACTCATAACACCCAGCAGAATGCGGTAACTGAGAAGACTGGGGCTGACCTTGACGCCCTGAATGACCTCCTCAAATGATCTGAAGCGGTAGTGCACTAATGGGCTGCTGGTCAGAGTAGTGCTGCTGAGAACCGCTACAGCCAGCAGTACCGTGTGAAACCTGAAGCGGTGAATGAAAGGGTCTTTGAAGGTGACCTCTGTCATATGAATCCCTACCACCAGATGAGGTACCACTAAACCTACCAGAATGACGAGGCCTTTCATTTGATCCCTGACCACCTCATCGAGCGAGTTCCATCTCTACCCAGCGGGCCGCATTGGCTGCTTTCTGAAAGGAAATATCACTACCAACTCCCATGGCCATCTGAAGACGGATCGGCCGAGTCAATCCATCAATGAATCTGCGGACACTCTCTCGCTCTGTAGGGAGTATCACAACTGCATGTCATGCCAAATCAATAAATCTAGTCTTATACTATGTAACTATCATGGAGCTTTAATAGAGGCGCTCAAACTGTCAATGAAGTGCCTCCCGCTGAGTGACGGGGAGAAACTTCTCCAAGAATAGCTCTGCAAACTGATCCCATGTCAAAACTGGAGACCCTACTGGTCTAGATAGGTAATAATATCTCCACCAAGTCTTGGCGGATCCTGCAAGCCTGAAGGTGCAAAAATCGACCCCATTTGTCTCCATTATACCCATAGTCCTGAGGATCTCATGACAAATGAATAGAAAATCCTGGGGATCTTCCGATGAAGCACCACTGAAAGTGTTGGTGAAAAGCAAGGAGAACCGATTAAGTCTCCACAAAGCATCTAAAGACATGGCCGTCCCATCTCCGGCATGAGCTGTAATACCTGTCTGAGCTGCCACTGCGGGATGAACCACTGGAACCTGAGTCCAGGGAGCTACCTACTCCGGGGTACACGTAGCAGGAGTCTGAACCCCTCCTCCAGCCTGAGAAGTGGCTGGTGCTATTGGCAGCAAACCCGCTCTAGTGCACTGTCCATAAAGCCATCTATACGAACGAGAGCATTCTGGAGATCCGGGGAAAGCATAACCCCTCTTGGGATTTGATCTGGGCCTACTGAAGCTGCTGGGGCTGGAACCTCCTCATCAAAGTCGATATGAGGCTCCACCTCTGGAACTGCTGCCTGGGACTGAGCCTTGCCCCTACCACGGCCTCTAGCATGGCCTCGGCCCCTGCCTCTCATGGGAGCTGTTGCTGGGTGCTCGAGCTCCTGCGTAGTAGAAGAAGATGCACGTGTTCTCGCCATCTGCGAAAGATCAGAGTAGAACGACAATCAATATTTAAGAAGCAAAATTGCACGACAAGAATGAACAAATTGAAATTTTCCTAACTCTGTAGCCTCTGAGGGATAAATATGGACGTCTCCGTACCGATCCCTCAGACTCTACCGAGCTTGTCCGTGAGTTGTGAGACCCAAGTAACCTAGGGCTCTGATACCAACTTGCACGACCCGAATTTCCCACCACCGGGATCATGATGACGCCTACTACCGGAGCTAGTCCAGCTAACTATTTAGACATTTCACAAATTTATATTTAAAATAATAAGATAAACTGAAATAAGTACTTAAAATATGCAAAAGGCTTTTAACAAAAACGATATCAAAGTGCAGAAGTGTAAAATATATATCTACCCAGTATCTGATGTCACAACTCACGGACTACTAAGGAGTACTAAAAATATCAGTCTGAAAGAAAATACACAAGAATCTGTCTCGATACAAATAAACAAACTAAATAACATAGATGAGACTCCGAGCCCGCGGACGTCAGCTACTACCTAAGAGTCTCTGGATAGAAGGTCGGCTACCAGTCTAAAATTGCTGCGGCGGTCCGTTAGCTATCTCCTTACCTATGCACAAAAGGCACATAAGTGTAGCATCAGCACAACCGACCCTATGTGCTGGTAAGTGCGTGGCCTAACCCCGGCGAGGTAGTGATAAGGCTAGACATGACCTACCACAAATAACGTGTATAGATTTATGGAATAACTGGAGAATACACTAATCAAAATAGTTAAACGGGGAGGGAAACATGTTGTGGAATTCAACAATTCAAATATAGAAATCAGCTAAAAAGAGTGAAAACTGAGCGGACAACAATTGACAAAGAAATACCGAAAAGCTTAACACATAGAACAATAGTTTCAGTCTATATTCTCGTTGCAGTGCGCAACCCGATCCTCAAATATTTAATACCATTGCGGCATGCAACCCGATCCTCGATAATTTATCCATTGGGGGCGTGCAACCCATTCTTCAATATCTGGTATCGTTGCGGCGTGCAGCCCGATCGTCGATATTTACCAACAAAACTCACCCAAAATCATTCGCAACTCAAGTGCGAGAGGTAGCATCAAAATACCAAGTGTCCCCCTAATGGAATGCAACTAACAGCCCAAATATCCTCGCAAGGGAGAATTCAAGATATATTTAAGTCCTAGCAAGGGAAAGGATCACAGAACTTCCACTTTTAAACACGTTAACTACTAACAAGTTCTAAGTCAAGCAGTGCTCCGAAATTATACGAAATCATTATTTATCTTTAACCATTCATATCATGTGAACTAAATCAATTAAAACAAGAATTTATATCATATCATTCAACATAATGCAATTTAAGAAGTACGATCATGCTAGACTCGGGTGCATATATAACCGTCATCATGCCTACATACTGACTCAACATAGCACGTAACAAATAACATCCTAATCCTATTCCCTCAAGCCAAAGTTAGTCAAACACTTACCTCGATCCAAAAATAGAAATCAAGCCTCTAAGACAGCCTTTCCTCTAGAATCCAACTCCGAAACAATGATATCTAACCATAATTAGATTCAACATTATCAACAAAAGCTCAAAACACCATTACATAGCTTAGAAATGAATTTCCTATCATTCTTCCAAAAATACCAAAATCCAACACCGGACCCACATGGTCCAAACTCGAGGCTCGACCAAAATCCAATCATTCATAACCCCACAACTTCAAATATATAATTTGTTTTAAGATTCGACCCCAAATTGAGATTGAATCACCCAAAATTCCCAAAAACCTAACTCTACCAAAAAGCCCTAATTTCTACTTTGCTTTCATGTTTTTAGGCTGGGACTTTAGTGATTAGATGATGAAATAAATGAGGAAATGATGTTAAGATTACTTACACAAAGAGTTATGGAAAGGAGGGCTTGAATTTCGTCAACGGAGGGTGAAGGAGAAGAGCCCATGTGAAATTTTGTAAAAGATCCCGAAGTGAACTGTTCTGGAATTAACTTTAAAATCACAGGACAGAAAAGGTCATCGTGTTCACGACATAGCACTGCGTTTGCAAAGAGTGGGAAGGTCTGGCATCGCGTTTGCGACTGGGCAATGCAAACGCATAAGAGGAAAAACTGGGGGCTTTGCAGTTGGCCTACGCGAACGCGTAGAGGAAATAGCTAAGGTCTGGAGTCTTGGGTACACAAACGCGAAGAGGAGGGAAAGGAAGAATTACGGTGATGACCCTTTGGGTCGTCACAATTGGCTCGAGTTATAATATGATTTGAGAGAGCATATGAGATAATTGAACCCTTTAGAGCATTGGCTCAAGTGGTAAAGTGAATTATAAAGTAAGAAATGAAAGAAAGAGAAAGAGTTATTGGTTTATTAACTTGCCGGGATATTAAAATTTATTGATATTATGCCCTTGCCGGGATTTAACTGTTTAATGGTATTCGCATGTCGGGATTTCTATTATTATTCTGTTTACTTTCTTGCCCCTTATTTGTGATTGTCGTTTAGGTGAGGAAGAGTGATAAGGCATGAAGGGTGATGACGTGCACTGTTTTCTATTGTTAGGAAAGCGCTTAAAGCACGAAGGGTGATGCCGTGTACATTATTATGATATGATTTATTGGGGAAAAAGAGAAAAATCACGAAGGGTGATGCCGTGCGTATTTTTACTATAAATATTTTTTGGGTGAGAATGAGAGTAAAGCACGAAGGGTGATGCCTTGCAACTTGCTGATTTTTTATTCTCGTTGATATTCTGGCTTTGTTGTTTATTTCCTTATTTGAGGTTTCTATTCGGAAATGTTATCTCCCCTATAACATATTTTTCCCTCCCGCATTGACTATCTACTTTCTGTATTTCTTTTCCCCTATATATATATATATATATATTCGAACTGCACATATTTATTTGGTAGTCTGGTCCTAGCCTCGTCACTACCTCGCTGAGGTTAGGCTAGGCACTTGCCAACACATGGGGTCGGTTGTGCTGATACTATACTCTATGCTCTTTTGCGGAGATCTAGGCCTTGGACAGCAGCAGCAGTAGCGCGGGCGCCAATCTTCAGTCCAGCGAGATACTGAGGTAGCCTTGCAGATGTTCGCAGGCCCGACGTCTATCCTTTATTTTAGTATGTTATCCCATTGTATTCGAGACAAATAATTATTATTTTCTTTCAGTCGGTTGTATTTAGTGCCTTTAGTAGTTCATGAGTTATGTGACACCAGTTCTTGGGTATAGGCTTATGTTGGATTTCCGCATTTTTATTAAATTTCCTTTAATTTAAGACTTCCGTTAATCTATTAAGTTTCATGGTTTTCATGTTATAGATGATATATGTTAAAAGAGGTAATGTGTTAATGAAAAAGGTAATAAATGTTGGAAACACGTTCTCAAGGCATTATACTAAAACGTGTGTTCATATGTGTAGGTTTTGATGAATGACAAACAAGCGCAAATTGACATATGACGAAGTTCAAGTACAAGTGCACAATTGATATATAACGAGATTCAAGCACAAGACCAAGTTTTATAGTTTTACATGAGTCGTTCTTAACTGTGATCTTGATCCGACAACTTGACTCATGACATGGCTTCTCTCGTAAAATTATTTTTACAAAATCATGCATATTTAATTTAATGCTAAATGACTTTAAATCATGCATATTTACTTTAGTCAAAATGATTTTTAAACATGCCTCAAAAATCTGGACTAAGATAATCGATTATGTACTTATGATAATCGATTATGTTAAGCCAAGACTGCATGACAATCGATTGTGAACTAATGACAATCGATTGTGTTAAGGCAGTGAGCATCAGGTTTTTCAAACCAGCATGACAATCGATTGTGAACCTTATGACAATCGATTGTGATGAGGCAGTGTCCATCAAAGTTTTTCAACGCTCAAAAATCGATTGTGAAGTTAATGACAATCGATTGTGAAGAGACAGTGTCCATCAGATTTTTCAAAGTCACAAAATAATCGATTGTGAACATATGACAATCGATTGTGTTGAGACAGTGTCTTCCAGACTTTTTCAAAGTTATTAAATAATCGATTGTGAGTATATAACAATCGATTGTCACGAGGCAGTGCCTAAATTGATTTTTCAAGACTGATAAATAATCGATTGTTAACATTGCACAATCGATTGTGAAGCTGACCGTTGTCGTAAAGTTTTCAAATACCGTCAGGTAATCGATTGTTGATTTTGTACAATCGATTGTTGAAATTAAAATCTGGAAAAGATTTTTTGAACGTTGCTGAATAATCGATTGTTGATTTTATACAATCGATTGTTGAAATTAAAATCTGAAATGATTTTTTGAACGTTGCCAATAATCGATTGTTGATCTTGAATAATCGATTGTTAAGCGTAAAATCTGGGATTGATTTTTGGAACGATTGGCAAACAATCGATTGTGGATTCTTGACAATCGATTGTCACTGAGTATAATCAGCAGTTCTTAATTGGCAATTGGGCAACGGTAATGCCAAGTTTTTCAACTATAAATACAGCTTAAATTCAGTCTTTTGAGTACACAATAACACATAACAACTGATCATTCAATTCTAAAGCTTGCATACTCTATTGCTTATTATTTTATATTCATTACATAAGTTTTTGAGAGCCAAAATATTGGTCAAAGTTGTTGTGATCTTGAGCGTATTCTTTTACTCATCTCTACTCATTAAGGAGTGTCTTGTTTGAGTGCTTAGTGTATTGTACACTTGAAGAGAATTGTTATTCTCTTGTTGTAAGAAGGAACTTCTGTTTCCTTGGTTGAAGTCTTGGAGTGTTGTATCTCCGAGCAAAGGTGTTGAGGCTTGTGTCCTCAAGTTGTAAAGGTTTGTTAAGCACCCGGAAGCTTGACAAGTTAGTGGAAATCTCGAGAGAGTCTCTCGGAGACTGGACTAGCCACGGGTTGTGGTGAACCAGAGTACTTCGGTGTGTTCTTTCTTATTTATCGCACTTATTTATTTCCTGCAAATTTTAAATTCCGCACGTTTACGCTAATTTTTATTATAACGCTATTCACCCCCCCCCCTCTAGCGTTAAGCGTATTATCTAACAATTGGTATCAGAGCCCAACTCTCTGAAGACTTAAAACATCCATGGCTTCTACTCGTGATTCTTTTGCAGGAATAGGTGAAGGTCACTTTAACTTGTTGCCGCCAATATTTGATGGAAGCAATTACACATATTGGAAAGATCGGATGAGAATTTTCATCACAGCCAACAACTTTTATCTATGGCAAATCATCAAGCATGGTGAACAGATGACGATAAAAGTTGGGAAAGCCAAGGTAAGTGAATACAACACTAAGGCAATAAATATGTTGTATATCGGCTTGAATCAGGAAGATTATCAGAAAATTTCCCACTACAAATCTGCCAGAGAAATGTGGGATAAGCTTGAGGAAATGTATGAAAGCACACCTCAAAAAGCGGACAGCTCATGTGGTGAATCGACTGGCCGATGTCTCATGGCAAACGAAGAAGAAGAGGTAAGTACGTCTAACTCTCACTCACTTGAAGAAATGCAAAATGCTTATAGTAAATTATATAGTGAGTTTGTTAATGCTTCCAAGACCATTAAAGATTTGCAGAAAACTCTTTCATTGCAAGAAACAGATTTTCAAAAACAACTCTCATTGAAAGAAAAGGATTTGGAAAAACTGATTTTAGAAATTGAGAAGTTGAAAGAGGAAAAAAAAAATTTCGGAAAGAGAAGCGCCGACAAGCCCGAAAGTTCTATTAAAAATTGTACTTCTTGCATACATCTCAAAATGTTTAATTCTTCTCACAAAAATTTGAATGAGGTTCTTGTTAATTTGAAGTCAACCAAGCATGGCATAGGTTTTAAGAATGAGCCTAAAGAAAAGGTTGATGCCAAACCACAACCACCTAAGGCTCAACCTAGGATTAATAAAACAAATGCTCATCCTAGAAATAACAACCCTAGAACCAATATGCATGCTAGACCAAATGTTGAACACTTTAGGAGACCTAGAAACGACTTTCCACCTAGAAATAACTACCCTAGAAATGATGCATATTCTAGGCCAAACACTAGAAGGAATTTTGAACCTTTTAGAACACCTAGAAATGACTTCCAACCTAGAAATAATTATTCTAGAAATGCTGTACATCCTAGAACAAATAGTAGGAGAAATGATTTTCATGAAATGCGCAATAGTCATAGTGTCGAAAATAGAGTAAACAATTTTCGTCCGTCCAATTACTATGAACCTAGAAGGATGCATAATCCTAACGTGACCTGTCATTATTGTAGACGAATTGGTCATATTGCTCCTGCTTGTTTTACACGACATAGACATATCACTCAATTGCATCACTATGATATGCCTAACCCCCAAGGACCAAAAATGGCATGGGTACCAAAAGATCATTAATCTCTTTTGCAGGTGTGCTTGAAGGCTACAATATTGTAGTAGATGCACCAAGCACAATACCTTATCGCATCAAAGAGGAATTTCGGTTAGTTATCCTTTTTGACAAAAACCGAATTGATAATATATGCAAGCAACCGATATTAACATATGTGTTGTTAATTTGGCCTTATATTGTTAAAAAAATTTTGATGTGCTTAATCATAATAGTTGATATGTGTTGAGACATCCTTGTTAATAATTAATATTAATTATCCTTGATGCATATGTTGAAAATTCGTTGTTAAACAACAATAGGTATATTAGCCTGCTTCTAATAAAAACATTTCATTTATGATTTGATAATTGTTATTTGTGGTTTAAATAAATGTTAGTATATACCAGAAAAATAAATTATTTCCTTTGGTGTGTATTAACTGTTAGCATATTTTTGTCAAAAAAAATTTTCACTCATGTTTTTGATAAATGCTATTTTTGGTTTGAAAAAAAAATTAATTGATATATTCCTGAAAGAAATGATTCATGCTTTTAACAGTTGATAGAAGTATTTCTGTTAAAAATCGACTCTTGATGAATGTATCTATTTGGTCTGAATAATGGTTGGTATATTCGACCTTTGATTGACTTGTTATATATTAATGTTTGATATGTTTTTTCTAAAAATAACCTTTTGTATCACTGTTAATAAAATAATATTTGATACATTTGTTATGTTTGCCAACAAATGATTTTATCACTATTTTATAACAATTGGTATACCTATGGTTTGTTGGTATGTTTTGATAAAATTCCAGCAATCTCATAGTGCATACTCCTCGATGTCTTTCCTATCTCATTTTGACTTTTTGGAAATGTCGAAAAAGAGAGATTGTTTAGGCGATATGCTTCAAGTAAGGGGGAATGTCCTCACATTCTAGTTTGCCTTATTTGAGGGGCAACTTCTCATTAAGGAGGAATAGATTGCATGAATTTTATCTTGATGACATTATTGTTGTACTTCAAAACAACCTTCCATATTGGTAATATCATTCTTCAAAATTATGTTGACAACTTTTATGCTATTAATATTTTGCATTCCAAAACATGTTGAAAATGATATTGTATTATTTTTTAGCAACTAATGAGTTTTATGCAAGGAGTCTCTAAAATTTCATTTGAGATGTCCATGATGGACAAGCGAAATTTCCTCTCGGAGCTGAAAGTTAAGCAAATGAAAGTGGGAACTTTCACTTGTCAAACTAACTATTGCAAGAAATTGCTGAATCAATATTGAAAAGAGCAACACCAAAGCAATGATCACCTCAATGAATTTATAAGACCATCGTGCTAGAAAAGTGAAAGGTAAGAAGAGCAATACCAAGAACTACAGAGGTATGATCGTTTCTTACTTTACCTTATTGCCAGTAGACTTGATATAATATTTAGCGTTTATTGATGTGCTAAATATAAATCATGTCCAAATGAAGTGTCTAATGCGGGTAAGCGTTGATCTAAATGCATACTTTTTAGGTTGCTTTTATATATTGAATAATACTGACTTGAGCGTCGGAGACGCGTATTTCCTTTTGCAGGTATCACCCTAAAGGTAGGGGGAATTATAAAGATATGGCACAGAACAATCGATTGTTACAGCAAATAATCGATTATTTTACTGTGCAGAAAATCGATTAGCAAGTATCACTAATCGATTATTTATGGTTTATGCTTATTATGCAGTTTTGTTTAATAATCGATTTTTAACTGTTTAATCGATTACCGTCTCAGCCATTCAGTACTGCTTTTCTAAGACAATCGATTGTTTCATATATATAATCGATTATTTTCCGAGTCAGAAAATCACCGTGCACACTGTGTCACAACAATCGATTACCATAATTTGACAATCGATTATTTCATGTTAGTAATTCAAAAATTTGTTACCGTTTGGTCCTGCAATTGATTTGTGTCAGTTCCGAGATTCAGTCAAATCTTCATAACAATCGATTATTTCATTCCAATAATCGATTGTCTAACGGTCAGTACAATTTATTTTTACCGTTTCTGACTGTTTTGGCTCATAAATTTCTGCAGATTTTCATCATAAATGAAATGCCATTCTTTCCATTATAAATAGGCATCATATGTCTTCATTTTTATTCACTCAAGCATAAATTTTAGCTCTCAAACTATCAAAACTCTCTTAAGTTTCTTGCAAAGCTCACTACTTCCTATTAAAAATGTCGGGCCGTCACTCTAAACGTTCCCGTTCAGCTAGGCATGGTGCATCCTCCTCTGCTGCCCCACCTCCTCCAAATTACCCTTATCAAGATGGGTCCATTTTACAATTTAATTCTGACACCGAGCTTACTCGGTTTTTAACAAAATTTGAAAAGCGCGACATTCTTCCTCCCCGCTTTCTAACAAGCAAGTATCTTGAATCATACGCCCCTGCTGCAACATGCTTAAAGAATGCCAACTTCTTGACTTCTTATTTCTTACCTACCCTTACATTAATCCTCCATTGATTCAAGCGTTTTATTCAAACCTTCATGAGGATAATGATGGTGAGCTTGTGACAAATATTAATGGTGTTCAAATTCTTTTATCCGATGAAAACCTTCATTCCATTGCCCGTCTTCCTCGAAGTGGCGAAAACATTACTCGCTACATTAGAGAGGCCGGCGCCTTATTTGATGAGAAAGATCTCTTAAACCAAATAGGTATTACATCTTATGATCCTAATCTATCCACTCAGCATCCTACTATCACGGGAATGCTCCCCGAGTATCGTTTGATTTTCTATTTCATCACCCGAGTCCTCAAACCTCGGAAGCATAATCACACCACTCTTTCCCAAGAAGACGCTAAGCTCATGCATGCAATTATAACCGGAGCTCACATCAATTGGTGTAAGTTCGTCAAGATTCACATGCGTGACGCCATCGGAGATGATAGACCTCTTCCCTATGCCCTCCTTATTATGAATCTTCTTGAAGCTTGCGGATTCAACACTTCCATCGGTCCTCTCAAAAAGAGCACCAAGAAGTGGGAAATTTCAGAATCCTCCTTTCCCATGATGGAGATCATGTAGCTCCTACTCCTCTTCTAACTCGTCGGTCGCGTCAGCCTCAAGAACCTACTCTTCAATCCATTTCCGACCAAATTGCTTCATTGACCACCTCTGTCGGTCAATTGACACATGGGATCCATGGATATTTTGACCATGTTCATTATCCATATGCCAGTCTTGTTCCCTTTGAAGCAGTGCCGGACGATGAGACGGGAAATGATGATGAATAATTTCTTTATTTTGTCTTTCCATTTTATTGTTCTATGTTTGTATTTTTCCCATTATGTACCCGTTCTATTTTCAATAAATAAACAAGTTTTTTTAATCCTTGCCATCTTATTACATTTTTTTTGTTAATGGCAAAAGGGGGAAGATAACGGATATGCACTCTCAATATTTATTAAATAAATTGAGGGGGAATTTATATATTGAGGGGGGACTAATTACATACTTGTTGCATATCTTTACTTGTCTTGAATCGTCATTATGAATTGCTTAATATGCATATCCCGCTTAAAGTTTGCCATTATCAAAAAGGGGGAAATTGTTGGAAACACGTTCTCAAGGCATTATACTAAAACGTGTGTTCATATGTGTAGGTTTTGATGAATGACAAACAAGCGCAAATTGACATATGACGAAGTTCAAGTACAAGTGCACAATTGATATATAACGAGATTCAAGCACAAGACCAAGTTTTATAGTTTTACATGAGTCGTTCTTAACTGTGATCTTGATCCGACAACTTGACTCATGACATGGCTTCTCTCGTAAAATTATTTTTACAAAATCATGCATATTTAAGTTAATGCTAAATGACTTTAAATCATGCATATTTACTTTAGTCAAAATGATTTTTAAACATGCCTCAAAAATCTGGACTAAGATAATCGATCATGTACTTATGATAATCGATTATGTTAAGCCAAGACTGCATGACAATCGATTGTGAACTAATGACAATCGATTGTGATAAGGCTGTGAGCATCAGGTTTTTCAAACCTGCATGACAATCGATTGTGAACCTTATGACAATCGATTGTGATGAGGCAGTGTCCATCAAAGTTTTTCAACGCTCAAAATAATCGATTGTAAAGTTAATGACAATCGATTGTGAAGAGACAGTGTCCATCAGATTTTTCAAACTCACAAAATAATCGATTGTGAACATATGACAATCGATTGTGTTGAGACAGTGTCTTCCTGACTTTTTCAAAGTTACTAAATAATCGGTTGTGAGTATATAACAATCGATTGTCACGAAGCAGTGTATAAATTGATTTTTCAAGACTGATAAATAATCGATTGTTAACATTGCACAATCGATTGTGAAGCTGACCGTTGTCGTAAAGTTTTCAAATACCGTCAGGTAATCGATTGTTGATTTTGTACAATCGATTGTTGAAATTAAAATCTGAAAAGATTTTTTGAACGTTGCTGAATAATCGATTGTTAATTTTGTACAATCGATTGTTGAAATTAAAATCTGAAATGATTTTTTGAACGTTGCCAATAATCGATTGTTGATCTTGAATAATCGATTGTTAAGCGTAAAATCTGGGATTGATTTTTGGAACGATTGGCAAACAATCGATTGTGGATTCTTGACAATCGATTGTCACTGAGTATAATCAGCAGTTCTTAATTGGCAATTAGGCAACGGTAATGCCAAGTTTTTCAACTATAAATACAGCTTAAATTCAGTCTTTTGAGTACACAATAACACACAACAACTGATCATTCAATTGCTAAAGCTTGCATACTCTATTGCTTATTATTTTATATTCATTACATAAGTTTTTGAGAGCCAAAATATTGTTCAAAGTTGTTGTGATCTTGAGCGTATTCTTTTACTCATTTCTACTCATTAAGGAGTGTCTTGTTTGAGTGCTTAGTGTATTGTACACTTGAAGAGAATTGTTATTATCTTGTTGTAAGAAGGAACTTGTGTTTCCTTGGTTGAAGTCTTGGAGTGTTGTATCTCCGAGCAAAGGTGTTGAGGCTTGTGTCCTCAAGTTGTAAAGGTTTGTTAAGCACCCGAAAGCTTGACAAGTTAGTGGAAATCTCGAGAGAGTCTCTCGGGGACTGGACTAGCCACGGGTTGTGGTGAACCAGAATACTTCGGTGTGTTCTTTCTTATTTATCGCACTTATTTATTTCCTGCAAATTTTAAATTCCGCACGTTTACGCTAATTTTTGTTATAACGCTATTCACCCCCCCCCCCCTCGAGCATTAAGCGTATTATCTCACAATAAAGGTTTGGCTTGCCTAGCTGTCTTTAGTAGGCACCATCACGACTCCTATGTGGGAAATCCGGGTCGTAACAATTACCCATGTTGAGTAATACTTATGATCATTTTTCGTAGTATTTGTCTATTATTAAGCATTGGCTCCGGTTGAGGTTCATTTGTGAAGTTAATTGATGGAATATGATTGGTTATAGTTGATGCCCTTGCTGGGATATATTTAATTCTTATTGTTAATTCCCTTGCTGGAATGTTGATTGTTATTATTTTTTGGGTGGGTGAGGAAAGTGTGACAAAGTACAAGTATAATTCCGTGTACATTCATACTTATGCATATGGTGAGGAAAGAGTGATAAATCATGAAGGGTAATGCCGTGCACATTCACATTGATGTTGATGCATATGGTGAGGAAGAGAGATAAAGCACAAAGGGTAATGCCATGCAAATTTCTAATATTCATTTGGTGAGGAAGAGCGATAAAGCATGAAGGGTGATGCCATGCACATTTTCTTTATTGATTGCATAGTGAGGATTGAGAGTAAAAGCACGAAGGGTGATGTCATGCATTCTTTGCCTACTTGTTGTGATTTCTTGTTGCTAATGATTTAAGCGCCTTAATTGTTTTATCCCTTTATTTCTGTGTTTCCTTATGTTGTTATCCCACAAAGCATGTTGCCCCTTCCCGTTACTTCTGATTGGCTCCTATTACTGTTAGTCTGTTAGATATTGTGTAACTACAGGTTATGTTGTTTGTTGTGTCTTAGCCTCGTCACTACTTCGCCGAGGTTAGGCTCGACACTTACTCAGTACATGGGGCTAGTTGTGCTGATACTACATGCTGCACTCTTTTGTGCAGATCCCGGTACTGGAGCATACAAACCTTAGCTAGGGGTTGTTGCCTTCAGTCCATCGAAGACCCAAGGTAGTCCTGTATACGTCCGCAGGCCTTGGCGTCTACTTCTTATGTTGTTTCTTTCTATTCTTTTCTATTTCAAATGCAGATATGTATTTTGTTTGTTCATACCCTATTCGTAGTATTCTAGATAATCCGTGAGATTGTGACACTAGTTCTGGGTGAATTATTATTATGGAGTCGTTTTGGTATTAGCTTAAATGTTAAATTTTGTTCTTCACACTTTTAATTTTCGTTGTATTCTTGCATTAATTTGCTAAATTATTAAATATAAAGGTAATAAAGGGGTGAATGATCAATAATGTTGGCTTCCCTAGCGGGTTCAATGTTAGACGTTATCACGATCCCAACAGTGGGCAATTCAGATCGTGACATTTTTGGTTCATCATACCTCGAGTTGTGCTTCGCGCCTTCTCGCAACGAGCTATGGAATTGCATAATGACCACAAAATTGGATTCTCCAATTTTGGCCGTATACATTAATAATAATACTAAAACAATGTCTCACTAGGTCAAACTATGATATCAGTAAGGGAGTGCGTCATTTATTCTCTCTTTGTCTTATTTTTTTGGATATTTTTATATATACTTACTTTTGGGGTCATCATTGAAATTATATCCGCATTGTATAAAATTTTATAAAATGTACCCGTTAGGATCTAGAGTAGTTCAATCTCTTCAATGCAGCTCCAGAAATCAAATGTGAAGTTCTTCTACCTTTCAAATGCAAATTCAGAAATTCGACACTAGTTCAATCTCTTCGATGCAGCTTTAGAAATCAAATCTCAAGTTCTATTTAAAAAAGTAACTTCAGAAATTCGAATTTTAGTAGTTCAATATATTAAATGCAACTTAAGGTTTCGAATTTAGTTCTGAAATATAAATGTGTTCTTCGAATTTTAACAATTTAATATACGATTCGATGCCTAAATCTACTTCAAATGAGCTCAAATTTAAAATATACTTTCAAATATCATAAAAAATAAATTTCCATCATCAAATTGTCAAAGCAATAATAAAATGAACAAACTTATTTTGCAACTAAGAAGATGAAGAAGAAACTCTAAGCACAAAGAAGAAGAAAACTAACAGTAAAGAAAAAGTGAAAAGTATAGCTATTATCCAAAAATTAAGTATCAGTTAACTTTTCTAAAAGTAGGTATAAATTTAATGGATGACACAAAACTGAGCGCCGGCATGAAAATTTTACTGTATTTTGAGCTTACAAAAGTATTGGACGAATTTAGTTTTAACACATTGGCTGCAACTGCATCAATGTTTCCTTCAATAATGTGCGTGGGCCAGAAAAAATAAATTACACCTATAAAAACATATATACCATCTATTCTATACCGTCCAGAAATTCTAGATTCACATGGAAAAAAATAATCTACAGTTGTGACTATCCAAACAGCATGAATGAGCAAATATGTGCTGAATTCAACAGAGAACTCGACATCAAATTCCTTTGGATAGGAAACTTTATTTTCCTTCAATAGAGATGAATAGAAAAGTGATATGAAAAAGAGTAAATACTTGTCCGCATATATTTATATCAATCTAATAAATATGTGTTTACAAATATGGTTATTGCTCTGTTAAACTATAGTTAATTAATACGTATCTCACATTTGATTATTACTTAATCATGTTTGTGATTTGGGGTAAACACATGAGTAAGTTTTTACGTGTAAAAAAGGTGACAAATAGAAGAAATTATCTGGCATAGGAATATAGGTGAACCTAGTGAACTTGGGCATGTAGTCATTTTACACGTATTAAAAGAAGGCAAGAAATTTTTTCCTGTTTTATCCACAGTACTTATTATTTATTTTAAATGATTTTTCAAATCTAATAAAATATGTATCAATTTATATGAGTATTATGATAAATTATGTATTTTATTTATTATTTTTTAATTGACTTAAAAAATCAAAACGTGCCAAGTGAAAGTGACCGAAGGGAATAATATAAGTTCTTTCTCGAGGACCCAAAAAGAAAAGCAAATAGAAATGAAAAATATAGTAACAAGAGTTGTACCTTCTCGAAAAGAGGAAACATCTTGCTGCTGGCTGATTTAAAATTAACTTATAATATTACAACAACAATTCAGTATAATCCCACTTAGTGGGATCTGGGGAGGATAGTATGTACGCATACCTTACCCCTACCCTTGGGTAGAGAGGCAATTTCCAAATAGACCCCCGGCATCATTTCCTCCAAGAACTTACCACCTTGTTCTTGGAGAAACTCGAACTCACAACCTCTCGATTAGAAGTAAGGGTTGCTTACCATCAGAACAACCCCTCTTGTCAATTAAAATCTTGAAACAAAATGAAAAATAGTTGCGATACAATTGTACAAAGTAAACACGTACAGCAAGCATATATTTCTCTGTTTAGCCAAATTACTACATAGGAAGACGGAACCTCTGTTCCATTGGATAATAAACCATGTTCATCCTCCTGCTTAGAAAATTCCAAACAGTTTCACCCTGTGTATGGGTCAAAATTTGACTTGTGATAATTAATAAGATTAATTATTTCATAAATATATTTGGGCTAACAATTGGTATAACTATTCGTTAATAATAAGCATTCGAAGATCACTCAGTATAATCAATGAGGCCACGGCCTATCCATTATTGGCAGGCGTCCCGTCAACATGCCAACGGCCGTCCAACGCCAGCTGGCAAGGTACACAGCTATAAATACTAAGAGAAAGAACCCTAAAGGGAGGGGAGGACTGCTTCTTCTTCTTCATTTCCCACTTCTCAACGAAGAGAGTATCATTGTCAGGCTCTGAACCTCTCCATGGAGAGGCAGACCAAATCAATATCATCAATAAAAGATCTTTACATTTATCTCTCTAGCAAATAACACTCGTCTCTTATATTTTTTGTTTGGTCTTTTGATTTATTACGCTCTTCTATGATTGGCCCTCCATTTATTCTAATTGATTTATGCTTATAAAGTGTATGAGAACTTTGAGCTAAATAATTTGGCGCCGTCTGTGGGGATTTCATAGCAGAATCGCGTAGTTCATCCTCACACAAAAAAAAAAGAAAGAGAACACCCAAAAGGGAAAGCAATCCATCTTGAATGAGCAAAGTAGCACAGCGGGTGAAGAGAACTCGAAAGCTCCGGCAAGAGTACGAAGCCCGACTCCCCCCCGCCATTCTCAAGAAAACGAAAGAAGAAGAAGCAGATACCCCCCCCCCCTTAAGGAGATAACACGGGCGAGAGACCCTCATCCCTTTGACATGAGATCCCGCCGTAAAGTGGCACGAAACCATGATCCATAACAAAATGGCCTCTGCAAACTAGCCAAGAAGGCTACGTACAAATCAAACAAGATCTCAAACGAAAACCTAACCCTACCCCCCCTCCCCCAAGAAAATAGGTCGGGTGAAAGGGCAAAAGTTCGACTATGAGTTGAATTGGGACTCAGGCTATGTGCCTTCAACATCAAAAAATTGCAAAGGTTCAACTACTGTTGAACAACATCTCAGACTACGTGCCCTCGCCCAAAAGTTTAACTATTAGTTGAACTGGAACTCAGGCTATGTCTATTCGACATTAAAAAATTGCAAAGGTTCAACTACGGTTTAACAACAGCTCAGGTTACGTGCCCTCGCCCAAAAGTTCAACTATGAGTTGAACTGGGACTCAGGCTATGTGCCTTCGACAACAAAATTGCAGAGGTTCAACTGCGGTTGAACAACAGCTCAGGCTACGTGCCCTCGCCAAAATTTCAACTATGAGTTGAACTGGGACTCAGGCTATGTGCCTTCGACAACAAAATTGCAGAGGTTCAACTACGGTTGTACAACAGCTCAGGCTACGTGCCCTTGCCCAAAAGTCTGACTATGAGTTAAACTGGGACTCAGGCTATGTGCCTTCCACATCAAAAAATTTCAAAGGATCAACAATAGTTGAACAACAGCTCAGGCTACGTGCCCTCGTCCAAAAGTTCAACTATGAGTTGAACTGGGACTTAGGCTATGTGCATTCTTCAACAAAATTGCAAAGGTTCAACTACGGTTGAACAACAGCTCAGGCTACGTGCCTTCGCCCCAAAAGTTCATTTAACTATGAGTTGAACTGAGACTCAGGCTATGTGTCTTCGACAACAAAATTGCAAAGGTTAAACTAGAGTTGAACAATAACGCAGGCCACGCGACCTCGCACAAAAATTCAACTACAGAATAAACCGAGGCTCACGCCAAACACCATTACCATTGGACGCTGCAAGACCTATTCTCCTACGAACGAATGGACAAGTTAAGCACCCTCGCCAAAAAAGTAAGTACGCCTAACTCGAACTAATATTCAGGCCGCGATAAGTTCGGCCCCAGTCAAATTACAAGGCCACGGCAAACAATTCGACCACGCCTGAACTGGGACTAAGGCTATGCGCCACCCTCGCCAAATAACGGCTACAACTTACTCATGCCAAGTAAAGGAAAACGATAAACGAAAAGCGGTCAATCACGGCTAAGGCCATCGACGCTAGCAGCCCACCTAGTTTTTGACTAAGGCAAGCAAATGACCCGACAATAGTCGGATTAATCCAACTGACCAAGACCATCAACGTCATCATGGCCAAGGCCACCGACATTATCACAACTAAAGTCGTAGGGAGATCAACACGTCCCCCCCCCCCAGGAAACTCTAAAGGCGAAACCCTACTTGAATGAGTGAAAAAAGAAAACAAAGAAAACAAAGAAAAGAATAACATAAAATTCTATATATATTTACAGCCTTATTTACAATAGGTCGCCTCCATTTACATGCGACCAAGGACGGCAAACAAAAAAAAAGAAAGCCAAACGACAATTAAAAAAACAACAAAACAGAATAAAAGCTAACTCTATAAAAACCCCTTCTACTCAGCGCCACCCTCACGGCCCCGCACCATCATCAGCGCCCTCAGCACCATCATCAGTCACTGGAGTGGCCGGGTCGAAGCCACAGCCAAGACAAGCTTCACGAGCCTTTTGGCGGGCCCCCCTCATAAACAGCCTCGGGCACGATGTCGGTCCGCCACAATTTCCTGTACACGTCAAGCTGGGCCTCAGCAAAAGACCAAAGGTCACGAGCGGGGCCGTAAGAAGCCACCTAATCCCTCAAGCGCTGATTCTCGGCCTCTAAGGCCGCAATATGATCCGTTGCAACTTGGGTGTCCCGTTCATAAACGTCGATGCATTCCTCCTACCCCGCCACTCTATTAGCAGCAGTAGATCTATCCATCTCCCATTCCCTCTCTCAAACGCGGACCGCTACCTCCAACGCCCCAACATTCGTTGAAGCGTCCCTGGATTGCCGCCTCGAAGAGGTGAGCTCCTCATCCAGCCTGACCACTTGCCTAATCAGGGACTCAAAGGCCTCAACCAAAGCCTCCTGACTCTGGCGCTCCTTCTCACCTGAAGCATATCTCTCGACCTCCACCTCCCCGTCCCTATGACGAAGTTTCTCCTCAAGAGCACTAACCCTGCTCTAAGCTTGTTGCACTAGAAGCTCCCGCCTCGCCAACTCCTCAAAAAATCCCGGCTGCAGGGGTCATTCCTCAGACGCTCGCGCATCATGCAACACCTGTCTCGATAGTGGCAATACTTCTCTAGCACCCGCAAGAAGAGTCCCGAGCGAACGTTGGCCCGACACATGCTCTCTACCTCCAAAAGAAAAGACTGCAGGACAAAAATAGTGTTTAAGTTAGGAAGCAAACCAAGGCATGAAAAGAAATGAAAGGAAATCGCCACACGTACCCTGAAACCCATCACGGCCACCTCGGTCATCAAACCGAAGACCGAGACGTCCCTCAGTGACCTGCTCTCCTCCTCCGAGCACAAGGGCGCAAACATCGGTACCAAATTATCCGCCCCGAGTAGTTCTGCCCGGTAGGAATCTCAGCATAATGATACGGCCCCTCTACATTTTCTGTCGCATTGGTAAAGCCTTCCTGGATCCTACGGACGTCATCGCGCTCCAGGTCGGATTCAGAGTCTAACTCCCCTCCCGCGACGTCCCTTCCTTTCAAGGCCGGCTGAGAGGTCGAAGCTTCTCCCCCCACGAAGGGGTTAACACTCTCTTCCCTAACTAAAGTAGCTGCTGAGGAACCAACCTCCTTCTTAGCAGCTGGGACTGATGATGGAGCCGCCAAAGCGACGGTCTTGTTACGGCCTAAGATGACCGGGGCAACCCTCATTGTGTTTTTGCTCTCAAGGGCAGGCACAAACGCATCCTCCCCTTCAGCATCCGATTGTGAGGAATCCAAATGTACCACCTCCGCAGTAGGCGTGAAGGCAACCATTCGCCTCACCTACGATCTCTCCTCTTCCCCCTCCTCCTCCTCATCCAACATTGGTTCCGCCCTAGGGCGAAAAACTCCCGAAGACGGCTCGACCCAAGTTGTAGACCGCGCTAGGGAGTGGCCAGTCGCCGACTCAACTGAAGTCGCCCTCAGAATTGGGCGTGGTATCGGTGCCATATCCAACTAAGCAGTCGCACCTTGACTGGGAAAAGCAAGTTGAGGAGCCCTTACACGAAGCACCACCCCTGATCAACAAAAGAAAAAGAATTAAGAGAAGAGAAATTCAGCATGACTAAATAAGAACGACGCAATAACTCAAACACTCACCCGTGGCAGGCCTATGACCATACCTTTCCCAGAAGGCCAGCCATGTGCGAATCCCTGTTGTTTGAGAAAGTATGGCCTCAACCCATTCGCCAATGCCGAACAGAGGTGCCGGGGGCGCCCACTCAGCTACAAGCACAAGATACATGTTAACACCTGTCAGAGCAAGAAATAAGAAAGAACGGAAGGTAGGACCCGACGAATAGGAAATTCGCGTATATGGTTCCAAGTATTTGTTGTTGTATTTTGCGTCATTTATCCTCTCTATTTTTCCTGACTCTTTTCGGCTCTTCCTTTTTCCCATAGACTCTCATTTTTGGAGATCGAGAGCTCCCGCCGAAAAGAGAAGCGAAAGATTGTTTTCAGGAAAATAGTTTTGAAGTATCTCAAGTATTGTGACAAGTACCATAAGATGCGTGCCTAGTTCAGTGGGGATGGCAATTTCTAGTCCTCTAGAGATGAGTTGAGATGGAAGGATGATGAGCTCATGAGGTTCATTGGCAGATGCAGCAAGCTCGAGGGGACACTTAGAGCCAAGGAGGACGAGGTCAACGTGAGCAAGGGGGTCATGACTGAGTGTGTCGACCTTCAAGCTGAAGTGGTGTCCCTGCGAGCCAAGCTTGAGCAAAGCTCGGCAAAAGCTAACGGCTTGAGTGATAAGTTGATCGAGAAAATGGCTGAGTTGGAAAGGACCGAGGAGGCCATGGTAGCGGCTTTAGCAAAGGTGGCGGCGTTAGAGGATACCATCCGCGTCCTTACATCTAAGGGGGCGAATGATGCAGAGACGGCCACGCTCAGGGAGGAGAGGTTCGATGAGCGGATTGGTGGTCTTGAGAAAGAGATGTCAGACTCAAATGAGCAGATCACCATTCTTGAGGCTGCAAAGGCGCAACTACTGGCTCAACCCTCTTCATCTCACACTTCCGCTTATCCCGTCGTTCCACGGGATTTGTACTAGAAGTAGATTCATGTTGAGGCTTAACTAGACGTATTCAGGGGTTTGATGACGTCAGGGAGGATTTTTTAGGCTGATTTTAAAGCTGTTCGAGCTAGGCGCATTCAGCTCGGGTCGCTTGTGGTTACGCTCTTGCTACACCGGGGGCAGATGATGATGACGATGATTTGGACATGCTTGAGTTAGGTGCCTGGTATGATGAAAAATACTCCAATGGAAAGGACGACGATGGTGACGGTGCTGCCGAGTAGTACTTTTGTAACTATTTTTATTTATGTGGGCGTCCGTTCGACCATTGTAAGATACCTTTTCGAATTCTACTTTTTTGTTTATTCCCAAGTATCCTATTTTTTCCCTTGAATATTTTCCTCGATTGATTGCCTTAATTAAAATAATTTTATTGATAGACATTAGCTTGATCGTGATCGGGTGTTTGATTACTTCACGTGAAATCGATTGTTGCTGTAATTAACTTGAATGAGGTTATTCTGTGTATCAAGTTCAAGTTAGGCCGAATGTAGGCTGAATTCGGGCGAGGTCGAATGTGAGTTGATTCGAGTGAGGCCGGACGTTGACTCTTAGTTAATTCAAATGAGTTCGAATATGAGTTGGTCGAGTGAGGTTGAATGAGTTAATTCGAGCGATGTCAAATGTAACTTTTAACTAATTCGAAGTAGATCAAATGTGTTGATTCGAGCAAGGTCGAATGTCACTTTAATTAATATCGAATGTGAGTAAATTCGAGCGAAGTTGAATTTCATTTTAATTAATTCGAACAAGGTCGAATTAAATCTAGCGAAGTCGAGTGTCACTTTAATTAATTCAAACTAGGTCGAATATTTTAATTCGAACGAGGTCGAATATTGTAATTCGAGCGAGGTCGAATGTCACTTTTAACTAATTCGAACTAGGCCGAATGTGTTGATTTGAGCGAGGTCGAATGTCACTTTAGTTAATTAGAACAAGGCCGAATATTAGTTAATTCGAGCTAGGTTGAATGTCACTTCAATTAATTCGAACAAGGTCGAATATTTTAATTCAAGCGAGGTCGAATTGCACTTTTAACTAATTCAATCTAGGTCGTATGTGTTGATTCGAGCATGATCGAATCTCACCTTAATTAATTTAAACAAGGTTGAATATGAGTTAATTCGAGCGCAGTCGAATATCACTTTTAACTAATTCGAACAAGGTCGAATGTGTTAATTCGAGCGAGGTCGAATGTCACTTTAATTAACTTGAACAAGGCTGAATGTGAGTTATATTAGTACGTGAGTGAACATAAGTGGATTCAATTTTATGCTTCTTTTGCTTCTACAAACTTGGAGAAATTTACATGCTTTTCATACCAGCATTCCAGTCCTAGTCTATCTAGTCCATTCATTGGGCGACCGAGAAAAGTATTGAGAGGTCAGGCAATGAATATATCGGTTTGCACCTTCAACATATTTTAACTTGAAATATTCTCCTAGTCACCTCGTTAAAAACCTTCCTGAGAAAATCCAATTGGAACAAAACTCATGTGAGGGAAAAAGAGTACGGCTCGAAGAACATTTTTCCTTAGAAGTTAAAGTACTTGAGATGGGATGTTCCAGTTATTTGGCAATAGTTTTCCTTCCATCGTTTCTAGGTGGAATGACCCTTTGTTTGACCAAAAAGTATGAAACTCTTTGTTAAAATAATTAAGTAAAAATATAAGAAATTGATCCTTGTCAAAGATAATATCTCTAGATCAAAAAATTAGATCGAATGAATATAAATAAGGAGGAAGGTTCACCCAATAATAGAAGAGGTGAATGACTTCTTCTTTTGATAATGATGAATGGTAACAATACGAGGGAATACATACACTTTTTTGGATCGGGTGGAAATGACAATGCATTGAATATATGGATCAAATCTTTATCAGAAAGTTGGTCTTTGTATTTATCTAGAGAGCAAGTTTTTCAAAAATGTTCTTATCAAATGGAATATTAGATAACTCATTTCCTTATTTCTCCTACTATTTATATAAGACATTCCCGAAAAAATCCTATAAGGTACAATAAGGAATATTCCACAAAATATTCCATTTATAAGTTCCTAAGCCATACTAGCCACTACTTCTATCCCGTGCTGCTTGACATCAGCCCTGATGAAGCACTCAATTGCTCGTTTTGTTCTCCACTAATCGACCTCGGCCGAACTATTCATACTAAATTAAAATTTTCACGAAATCACCTACTCGGTCGGATTTTAACTCATACATAAATCATATCAAAGTATTGTGTTTCTTTTAGTTTTCTTTTCTCAAGCTACTATCTGTTTTATCATCTTTCAAAATTTGTTTTATTGGATTCCACGTGATTGTCTTGTTATTTTGATCCCACCAGTGCCTGATGAGGAAATCTCCTAGCTCCTTTCCCTTTCAGCCTAATGCCCCAAGGACCAATATTTAATTATTTACAAAAAGGAACTCTGGGGATTCGAGTCATTGTCAACAACAATTCGTCCCCGACTGCTATCGTCAACTCGAATCCTTCTGTGTCGCTTTCAACAACAAATTTGAGTCCTTTGACTTTATGTCCAAAATGTGTCATTTTTTCTCAGCAAATCGAGTCATTCGATTGTTTGCCCAAAATGTGTCATTTTCAACAGCAATTGGAGTCTTTGATTCATGTCCAAAATGTGTCATTTTTATCAGCAACTCGAGTCCTTTGACTGTATGCCCAAAATGTGTCATTTTGAACAGCTCGAATTCTTGCAAGTTTCAGTTAAATGGAGCTGTAAAATCCACATCATTAAATAAGTTACTGGAAGTTGTATTTCCAGTTAAAATGACCATGGAAATTAACTAGGTAAAGTAAGATGATTTTTGCGAGACAAAAATAAATGACTTTAATGGATAATTACCACAAGTTGAGTGATCATTCATGTAATCGACTCTTTCATTCTATGGACAAGAGAGAAGGGAAAGAAAACAAAGGAACCGAGTTTATAATACGTAGTAGTATATGCATGAACTTCTCCGTTCATAAGAATCTCAGAAGTAATATGAGTATAAATTATCAAAACTCAATTGTCCCACATTTATTTTTAATGTGACATTTATTATTTTTACTTCAAGCCTATAAAAATATGGATGAATCTAGTTTTAACGACCAAAAGAAATAGAAACACTTTTAACTCATAGGAAGAAACTGCATCAAGTGTCTTCATCTCCAAACTTTAGATTTTCCTACAAAAAGATACATATAATTTTTAAGGTATGACTAGTCAAACAACATGAGTTTGTGTGCTTCCTTGAATTTTTTTTGGTAATTAAGTTTTTTCATTAATCACCAATGAAGTATCATTACAATACCATAGTCTAGCTTCAACTCAATTGACTATCTGTAAGTTAACATATAAACTGTTTCTACTATCCTAACTAACAAACATTACTATATTCGAAGGTATTGTAATTGTTGTCTAATTCGTGGGGTACCTCTAACATTACAATTGTACACTATGTCTCTCAAAAGGGCAGTGTTACATCGAAATATCTTGTTGAAAACTCTTGAATTCCTTTCCAATCATATAGTATATGCAAACTCAGCGGTTACCATTTTGAAAATGGCTGCTCGACATGTTCGACTCTTGGCTTTGCTTACTAACCACTGCATTTTCTGATTCCAATCATTAATGGGAGGATAATTCTCATTCAGCCAGTTCATTGTTCTTTCCCATAAGTCCACAGTGATCGGGCAGAACACTAGTAGATGGTCTTTTGTTTGTTTCTGGGTGATTTTGGCATAAGGTACATTGTGGATCAATAATCATTCCCCAGCTTGAATTCTACGGTAGAATTCATGATATACGAGAAATTCCTCCTGGATATAAAAATTTTGTTTCCTAAAGCAGAGATAAATAAGAAAGTGATAAAATGTTAGTTAAAAAAGCGACAAAGAGAAGAAATTAGCAAAAGAAAAAGTAAAAATTGGTTTAACAAGATACAAAACATATATTGCCAATGGCTGATATTTAATATACCCTCTATAATACAATCGTTTGTACTCCATGAAATACGATAAAACATGGAAGAGGTCACTCGATACAGGAAGGATCATTTAACTAAGCATTGAGTATACAACATTTGAGATCTAAACAACATGAAAATTAATCTTGGTACAAAGTACACACAACAAGGATATATAGTACGAATTTCTCAGCTTATGTTTGCAAAATTACAGAGGAAGACTGAACCTCTGTTCCATTGGATAATAAACCATGTTCATCCTCCTCCTTAGAAAATTCCAAACAGTATCATCCCTCCTTCTCTGAAAATACGATTCTTCTTCAAATTGTTGCATTATTTTCTTGAAAACCCAATGCAACATTTCACCACCAGAAAGCAGAAAACAGAGGAAATACACAAGAGGGGAAACAGAGTCCGGGAACAGAACAGAGGCAGTGGAAGCCAAAGACAGAGAACTAAAGAAAACCATAACATGGTTTACGAGGTCGGAGAATTTCCTGTAAAGAGGATGACAAGAAAACCTCTGCTTAACGCCATATATTAAACAGTAAAGGAGCAAAGAAGTGACTGAAACTCGCATGGTTTTGGGATGGGTTTGAAACGGATCAGTTGTGTCATTGCCTTGATATTTCAGCTGTAGAAAATTGAGGAGAATTGTGAAGAAGAACCCAAGAATGGTGAGGGAACAAGTTGTGGTACTCTGTTCCTCGTACGTATAGAAAATGTAGGAAAGTGTGGGCATGAAAGTTTCATTGAACTGATTGGTGAAAGTTGTCCAGGTATGGACGAGAAATAGGCCAATTCTTGCATTAATGGCCATTGAACTAGAAGCGATGGGACAAGAGCAAATAAAAGGTTGTGAAGAACGGAGAAGAAGCATATAAATCTTGTTCTGTTTTCTCTAAAAGTTAAATCCTTTATATAGGGCAATGAGAAAAAGGAAAACAAAAACCCTTTACTTAGGGACACATCATCTAATTGGGTTCCATGAGTCAGCAATTTTAAAATATTCCCAATGACATCTGAGTTACTGGGGAGAGAAGTACGCAGAGGAAGGTTTTGGAATTATTTCAGGTCCACAACTACATGGAAATATTTAATTTGCTAACATATATAACTTCTGTTTCGGTACTTTCGGAAGTACTACTGCTGATCGTGTTCGTGTACAAATTATTTATTAATTGGATCAGAGATTGACTTTTATTTTAACTTGTCCTGAGATAATGAAAAATATTCACCTAGACTAATTAGGATATGTAATTCATTATTTTGGATAGATTCGGAGCATTTGGAGATCGAGTCGAGGGACGAGGGTATTTCGGAGTAGAATTTTACGCTGTTAAGATAAGTAACAGTTTTAACTCTGGCTTTGAGAGTATAAACCCGGAGAATTTCAAATCGTGTGACTGTTTGGAGGTGATACCCAACCTAGATGACGGACGTGTGAGTGTATACCTCGAGAGATGGAGACTTGATTCGTCCCATGAGTCCTCATGGTCATCACATGTGTTTACATAGCTACTTGTTGTTGAACTTGTCTACCTTCATGTTAGATATCATGCTTAGGCTTTATTCATACTCACATTATTTGTACTCGGTCATAGAAATTTTTGTACATGTTTACTTCAGCCTCTATTATTTGCTATTATATTGTGATACTTGATGTAAGTTGTGTCCCCTTATATGTTGATGATGGTGAGGCTAGTAAGGTACACGATTATGTGAGGCCGAGGGCCTCGTTGTGAGTATATTACCATAGCGTGTGAGCTGTCCGCGTAGCACGTGAGTTGACCGTGCTGGTCTAGGTATTGATACCATAGCGCGTGAGTTATCCGCGTAGCATGTGAATTGACCGTGCGGATCCAGATATTGATACGATGGCACGTAAGTTATCTGTGCTTAGTGCTTAACGCTTGAGCTTTGGGAGCCCCTCCGGAGTCGGTACACACCCCAGTGAGCGCAAAATGTTGAGTGTATCGAGTGTTGAGTGTTGAATGTTGAGTGCTGTGTGCGAGTGTTGAGTGATGGAGTGACATTATTGTGAAGTTGCATTTACTTTTGTTGTTACTGCATTTATCTATTAAATTTCTTTGTGGTATTTACTGAGTTATAAATTTTACCTATTTATTCATGTTTATTTTTTTTAAAATTGTGAAAATAAATAATTGGACTGTTTTACTTAGCTCGTCACTAATCTTCAGTTCCTTAGTTATTTCTGTTACTACTGAGATAGTTGTACTCATACTACACCCTGCACTTTATGTGCAGATCTAGATGAGTTAGAGCGGGGCGATCGTTGAGTGCAGGTCGGCTATCTTTGGAGACTGCAAGGTAACTGCTAGCGTCTGCTTGGCCTTGTTAAATGGCATTCATAATTTTAATCATGTATTATTAGAAATTAAAAATTATGAAATTCACTAAAAAAGAATTATCTTAAACTTGCTTGTGTTCACTTTTTCTCACTAAAAAAGTGAGAAAAAGTGAACACAAGCAAGTTTAAGATAATTTTGTATCAATAAGTATCCCTGAAATAAATTTTGTCTCTGACGACAATTTTGACATCGCCCACTTGGATGTGGCAGATTTTTTTTAGCAACCCGATGGGAAAGTAGACCACCTAATCGGTGATGGATCTGTGATGAAAGAAGATGGAGTTGTTTGATTTTATTTCACTTATTTGTAATAGTTAGTGAATAAACTAATAGTCATTAGTATCAGCTCGTATTAGTTACTTTATGATATAATGTTAGTACTACTCCTTTAGAATGTTTCAATATGCTCAAATTTCAATAATATTTTTATTTTTCAGTAGAGGTAATCGACTAACCTAACAGTTAGTCGATTATCTAATATTTCGCATTAAAACTGCAAAATAATCGATTGTGTATGTTTAACAATCGATTGTCAATGTTCAACAATCGATTGTCTATGTTTAACAATCGATTGTCTTAAGACAGTGTGATCTGAAGTTTTTCAAAATAGCAAATAATCGATTGTGTATGTTTAACAATTGATTGTCAACGTTCAACAATCGATTGTCTATGTTTAACAATCGATTGTCTTAAGACAGTGTGATCTGAAGTTTTTCAAAATAGCAAATAATCGATTGTGTATGTTTAAAAATCGATTGTCAACGTTCAACAATCGATTGTCTATGTTTAACAATCGATTGTCTTAAGACAGTGTTTTTCCAAAATAGCAAATAATCGATTATGTATGTTTAACAATCGATTATATTAAGACACAATCGATTGTGTATGTTTTAACAATCGATTGTTTTAAGAAAATGCTTAAAATGAAATTTTCAAACTGCAAAGTAATCGATTATGGAAAACATATAATCGACTATCTGATTTAGTTAGTCAACTGACCTCAGCAGATTTTGAAAATATTGTTTAAATGTGAAACAAACGAATTGAATTTGTTTATTCTTATGTTCGTGTATTTCTTTTGTATGTCAAACTATGGAAAAGCAAATATGGATATCTCACAAAGCAAGCTTGGATCAACGTCCAGCTGTAAAAATATTTGTTTAGTTGATTCATGTACTACACATACGATACTCAAAGAAAAGGAATATTTCTCTCAACTAAATATATGTAAGGCAAATGTTACTACAATCTCTGGTAGTAGTAAATTGATTGAAGGCTCCGGAAGAGCAACTGTAACTCTGCCCAAAGGCACGATGTTTATCATAGAGAATGCAATGTTCTCCTCCAAGTCTAAGAGAAACTTGTTGAGTTTTAAAGATATACGCCGGAATGGCTATCATATTGAGACAATAGATGAAGATAATCTTGAATATCTCATCATTACAAAGAATGTCTCCGGCCAAAAGAGGGTTATTGAGAAATTCCCATCTTTATCTTGTGGCCTGTATTGGACAAGAATTAGTGCAATTGAGGCACATTCAACAGTAAACCAAAAGGTTACTGATTCCAATACATTCGTACTTTGGCATGATCGATTGGGACACCCGGGATCGATCATGATGAGACGGATTATAGAAAGCTCATATGGGCATCCGTTAAAGAATTTCAAAATTCTTTCAAATAATGAATATCCTTGCACTTCTTGTTATCAAGGCAAGTTGATTATCAGACCATCACCAACAAAGGTTGGGACTGAGTCACCCACGTTTTTGGAACGTATACAAGGGGACATTTGTGGAACTATTCACCCACCCAGTGGGTCCTTTAGGTATTTTATGGTCTTGATAGACGCATCCTGTAGATGGTCTCATGTGTGCCTGTTGTCATCACGCAACCTTGCATTTGCGAAATTAATGGCACAAATAATTCGACTACGAGCACAATTTCCTGATAATCCAATCAAGTCTATTAGACTGTATAATGCTGCTGAGTTTTCATCCCAAGCATTTAATGATTATTGCTTATCAATTGGGATAAAAGTGGAACATTCTGTAGCTCATGTTCACACTCAAAACGGTCTTGCAGAATCGTTAATTAAACGCCTGCAGTTGATTGCAAGGCCATTACTCATGAAAACGAGGCTGCCCACTTCGGTATGGGGTCACGCCATTTTGCATGCAGCAATGCTAATTCGTCTCAGACCAACGAATTATCACAAACATTCCCCGTTGCAATTGGTTTTGGGTCATGAACCCAATATATCCCATTTAAGAATCTTTGGATCCGCAGTATATGTGCCTATAACACCGCCATCCCGCACCAAAATGGGTCCGCAAAGAAGGTTAGGAATATATGTTGGGTTTGAATCGCCCTCCATCATTCGCTACCTCGAAACATTGACAGGGGACTTGTTTACTGCACGATTTGCAGACTGTCTATTTGATGAGACACTTTTCCCAAAATTAGGGGGAGAAGTTGGTGAAACCAAACGGGAAATTTTGTGGAAAAATGCATCATTATCTCATCTTGATCCACATACCTCTATTTGTGAAAGAGAGGTACAAAATATTATCCATTTGCAAAGAATAGCAAATCAAATGCCTGACGCATTTACGGACTTGAAAAGGATAACGAAATCCCACATCCCCGCGGAAAATGTTCCAATCCGTATTGATGTCCCTGTTGGACAATCATCTAGTGTCATAACCAATGAGTCGAATGCACGCCTGAAGCGTGGCAGGCCATTAGGTTTTAAAGATCGAAATCCTAGAAAGAGGAAAGCAAATGATAAAAATGACACTACGAAAGAATCTCATAAGGAAATTCATGATTTAACAAATTCTGAGATTCATGAAGAATCCATTGAGCCCGAGACTCTGGAAAATACGGAACTATCCATAAATCCAATCAATATTGAGGCAAATTTTGATCGAGTGGATATAGTGGTGGATAATGTCTTTGCTTATAAGCATTATGCAAGAATGTGAGATCTCGAACCTCAATCTGTTGAAGAATGTCGAAAAAGACATGATTGGCCAAAATGGCAAGAAGCAATTCAATCAGAATTGAATTCGCTGGCAAAACGTGAAGTTTTTGGCCCTATAGTTGAAACACCTAATGGTGTTAAGCCCGTTGGCTATAAATGGGTCTTTGTACGCAAGAGAAATGAGAAAAACGAGGTACAAAGATATAAGGCACGCCTTGTTGCGCAAGGTTTTTCTCAAAGGCCTGGTGTCAATTATGAAGAGACATATTCGCCTATAATGGATGCTATAACCTTTCGTAATCTCATCAGTTTTGCTATCCTTGAAAAGCTTGACATGCATTTAATGGATGTGGTTACTACCTATCTTTATGGCTCACTTGATAATGAGATATACATGATAATTCCCGATGGACTCAAAGTGCCAAACGCTCATAATTCAAAGTCTCGGGAAATGTTTTCAATTAAATTGCAAAGATCTTTGTATGGTCTAAAGCAATCAGGAAGAATGTGGTATAATCGTCTTAGTGAGTATTTGTTAAAAGAAGGCTATATAAATGATGCCATTTGCCCGTGTGTTTTTATAAAGAAAACAACATCGGAATTTGTTGTACTTGCCGTATATGTCGATGACATAAACCTTATTGGAACCCCCATAGAACTCCAAAAGGCAATTGATTATCTAAAGAATGAATTCGAATGAAAGATCTCGGAAAGACAAAATTATGTCTTGGTTTGCAAATTGAATATTTAGCAAACGGAATTTTTGTTCATCAATCTACCTATATAGAAAAGGTATTGAAACGGTTTTACATGGATGGAGCACATCCTTTAAGTACACCGATGGTTGTTCGATCACTTGATGTGAGTAAAGATCCATTCCGACCGCAAGAAAGGAATGAAGAGCTACTTGGTCCTGAAGTACCATATCTTAGTGCAATTGGCGCACTAATGTATCTTGCAAATACTACAAGGCCTGACATATCCTTTTTAGTTAATGTCTTAGCAAGATTTAGCTCGGCTCCTACAAGGAGACATTGGAATGGGATCAAACATATATTGCGGTACCTAAAAGGGACCACCGATATGGGCTTATTTTATGGCAATAATTGCAGTCCTGATCTTGTTGATTATGTTGATGCCGGATATTTATCCGACCCACACAAGGCTCGATCTCAAACGGGTTATGTGTTTACCTGTGGAGGCACCGCCATATCTTGGCGATCGACTAAGCAATCAATTGTGGCTACTTCATCTAATCATGCCGAGATAATTGCTATTCATGAAGCAAGTCGGGAGTGTGTGTGGTTGAGGTCTATAATACATCATATTCAAGACAAATGTGGTTTGAAGTGTAATAAACTACCCACGACTTTGTACGAAGACAATGCAGCATGTATAGCTCAATTGAAGGGAGGATTCATAAAAGGAGATAGAACAAAGCATATTTCACCAAAGTTATTTTTCACACATGATCTTCAAAAGAATGGTGATATCAATGTGCAACAGATTCGTTCAAGCGATAATATGGCTGATTTGTTCACAAAATCTCTACCAACGTCAACCTTCAAGAAGCTAGTTCACAAGATCGGAATGCGAAGGCTTAAGGATATAAATTGATGTTCTTATCAGGGGGAGTTTATGCGCGTTGCACTCTTTTTCCCTTACAAGGTTTTGTCCCACCGGGTTTTCCTTGCAAGGTTTTTAACGAGGCAACCAATAGGCGCATATTCAAACATGTGTACTCTTTTTCCTTTTCTTTAATTTTTCCCATTGGGTTTTGTTTTAGTTAAGGTTTTAACGAGGCACATCATTGAATAGACATTCAAGGGGGAGTGTTATAAAATCTCCTATTTTAGGTGAATGTCCATAATTAGAGAGATTCTAGGGTTTATTTCTTGGTGGCTAAGTCACCACCTCCCTATAAATAAAGGGGTTCTATTCCACTGTAAACCATCCCAAAGTATCAATAAAAATACTCCTCTCTCTACTTTTCTCTCTATTGTTCTTGTTCTTATATTATTTCATAACATGTCTAACTTTTTTACCTTAACCCCTCTAACGGAGAAACAACTTGAGGGTAATATAAGCCATAATCAAAAAGTTGATAGGTAAAGTTCACATATTTTATGCTGGAATTCTATTAAAATAAACTAAAATATAAGGCGATTTTTTACGATAAAAATAATGGACCAAAAGTTAAACAAAAGACAAAATTGCTCAATTGCAAATAGTACAATGAAAAAATTAGACCTGTCCCTTATTAAATGAAGAACAAAATTAAAATAATAATAGAATATAAGAAAAAAATAACAACTAGAACAAAATTGATATGAATAAACTTAAATTCTTAAATATTACTATATGCTATATAGTATATAATTAATGTTATTGGTCTAATAAGGTTAAATTAATATAATGAAGATGCTTCAAAATAGATCGAAATATTTATTTTATGAACATTAAGTCATTAACAGTCAAAGTCGAGGTGGCCTTGTGCAACACATATTCAATTGACACACTTTTGTAGGATTGAAGTGCTAATATGTACAAAGGTCAGCCAAAAGGCTAAAGGGACTAATTGGTTCTGTTTTGTGCTGCAATTGCTATCTAACTAATAATGTTTCCAAGAGGAAATGTATGTAATCACAAAAGTAAAGCCTCTTTTGAAGATAGAGTTAGAGAGAGAAAAGATATTAAATTGGGAATATGAATTCTTCTAAAACAGTTAAATAAACAAAGATTTGGTCTTTGGTTGGTATATATATATATATATATATATATATATATATATATATATATATATATATATATATACATACATTTTGATTAGCTATGATACAAGTTCTTCCTTGAAATATTAATTTTAGATTTTTTCCCGCTTTAAGTAATATTAAAAAGGGATCGGGCATGGGATTGCTCGTCGAAACAAGTATAACTATTAAGATTTGTTATAAATAGAACTCTATTTAGAGTGAATGTCTAAGAGTTTTAGTTTAAAGCTAAGTTATTTATCTTCCTATAAATAGAGGGGTCTTATCCCATTGTAAATCATCCCAAGTATCAATAAGAATACTCCTCTCCCTATTCTCTCTATATTGTTCTTGTCTTTTATATTATTTCATAACACGTTATCAGCACGAGTCTCTAACCAATTGAAATTTTCGATTGTCTTAACTTTTGTTTGTGTAGGGTTTCACATGAGGTTCTGCCGCAACCAAATCCCAAAATCTTCTATACGGAAAATAGAAGAAAAACGTTGAAAAGAAAACAGAAGGAACGAAAGAAGAAAACATTGAAAATATAATTGGTATACCTTAAAGGTAAGTAATTTACTTTTCCCTTTCAAATTCTTGAAATTCTACGATCTGATTTTATATACAAACAAAGACAACAAAGTTTGATTATAACTCTAATGGAGTTTGTAAGAAATTATAACCACGTGAAGTGGTAAAATCTCTATGTCCTGCCATGATTAAATTCATGTATGATTGTGGGCAAAGAATTGAAAATCCGTCCCATTGAATTTGCTCCATTCCCTTTAGAAAATGTGGAAGCAGTATATGATAAGTCTGAAAGAAGACAAAATTATTACCATGAAGGTATCAATGAATGTGGACGTGACAAAGAATTCCGTCCAATTGAATTTGCTCCATTCCCTTTAGAGAATGTGGTAGCAGTATGTGATAAGTCTGAAAGAAGACAAAATTATTACCGTAAAGGTATCAATGGATGTGGACGTGGCAATAGACGAAATTATAATCGTCATTATTGTGATAATGAGAATAATAAAGATTCTCAAAATAATCTTTCACTTTATGAAAGTAATATTTGACATGAGATTGTGTAAAGCACATGATTATGATCCATTCCCTGAAGTGAATGTGATAATTGTAATAGAGCCCGTAAGTATGAACACGCTCTTGATGTAATTTTATTTTATGTCTGACATTATGAAAAGAAAAGTTCGTTGCCCTTAAAATTTCGGGCAAGAACTATATGGCATGGGTGTTGGATGCTGAAATCCACTTAGATGCTATGGGTCTTGGAGACGCCATTAAAGATAGAAATAATGCATCCACCCAAGACTATGCTAAGGCCTTGATTTTCTTGCGCCATCGCCTTGATGAAGGTTTGAAACTGTGCTAAGGCCTTGATTTACTTGCGCCATCACCTTGATGAAGGTTTGAAAATTGAATATATCACAGTCAAAGATCCACCTATCTTGTGGAATGGCTTAAAGGAGAGATATGACAACCTGAAGTTGGTCACTCTGCCACAAGCACGATACGATGAGAATCCAAAAGCAAATAGTTCATAAACTATATGTTATCGTTGCGGTGGAAAAGGGCACTAGGCGAAAATTTGCCGTGTACCAAGACATTTGGTTGAGCCTTGTCAAAGCATCTCTAAAGAGTAAATGCCCTGAAACAAATTTTGTCTCTGACGACAATTTTGACATCACCCACTTAAATGTGGCAGACTTCTTTGAGCACCCTGAGGGGAAAATAGACCACCTAATCGGTGATGGATCTGTGATGAAAGAAGATGGAGTTTTTTGATTTTATTTCACTTATTTGTAATAGTTAGTGAATAAACTAATAGTCACTAGTATCAGCTCGTATTAGTTAGTTTATGATATAATGTTAGTATTAGTTCTTTAGAATGTTTCAATATGCTCAGATTTCAATAATATTTTTATTTTCCAGTAGCGGTAATCGACTAACCTAACAGTTAGTCGATTATCTAATATTTCGCATTAAAACGGAAAAAACAATCGATTGTCAATGTTCAACAATCGATTGTCAATGTTCAACAATCGATTGTCTATGTTTAACAATCGATTGTCTTAAGACAGTTTGATCTGAAGTTTTTCAAAATAGCAAATAATCGATTGTGTGTGTTTAACAATCGATTGTCAATGTTCAACAATCGATTGTATGTGTTTAACAATCGATTGTTTTAAGAAAATGCTTAAACTGAAATTTTCAAACTGCATAGTAATCGATTATGGAAAACAATAATCGACTATCTGATGTAGTTAGTCAACTGACCTCAGCAGATTCTGAAAATATTGTTTAAATGTGAAACAAACGAATTGAACTTGTTTATTCTCATGTTCGTATATTTTCTTTTGTATGGCAAACTATGGGAATTAAATTGATTGAAGGCTCCTGAAGAGCAACTATAACTCTGCCTAAAGGAACGATATTTTAGAGAATGCAATGTTCTCCTCCAAGTCTAAGAAGAACTTGTTGAGTTTTAATGATATCAGTCAAAATTCTCCTCCAAGTCTAAAAGGAACTTGTTGAGTTTTAAAGATATCATTCAAAATGGATATCAGATTGAGACAATACATGAGTATAATCTTGAATACCTCATTTACTCATGAAAACGAGGCTGCCCACTTCGGCTTGGGGTCACGCCATTTTGCATACAGCAATGCTAGTTCGTCTCTGACTGACGAATTGACACAAATATTCCCCGTTGCAATTGGTTTTGGGTCATGAACCTAATATATCCCATTTAAGAATCTTTGGATGCGCAGTATATGTGCCTATAGCACCGCCATCCCGCACCAAAATGGGTCTGCAAAGAAGGTTAGGAATATATGTTGAGTTTGAATCGCCCTCCATTATTCGCTACCTCGAAACATTGACAGGGGATTTGTTCACTGCACGATTTGCAAACTGTCAATTCGATGAGACACTTTTCCCAAAATTAGGGGGAGAAGTTGGTGAAACCAAACGGGAAATTTTGTGGAAAAATGCATCATTATCTCATCTTGATCCACATACCTCTATTTGTGAAAAAGAGGCGCAAAATATTATCCATTTGCAAAGAATAGCAAATCGAATGCCAGACGCATTTACAAATTTGAAAAGGATAACAAAATCACATATCCCCGCAGTGAATGTGACAACATCTGATTCACGAATACATATTCATTATTGGAAGAATATGAACATGAAATTGGTATAGAATATACCACACTCACCCCTAGAAGGAGGTTTGAGATGATATATGGCATGAATGATCGTTGGTCACGTACCTATTGTACGCCAAAGTATTTTGGAAATACGACTATTAAAGGACAACGATAATGCAAGAAACATATCTTGCATATAAGTTTGACATGACCATAATGGTATAACTTTCTCTTTAAGAAAGATATTCACCACATGGATGTTAATGAATTTGTGGTAGTACAAAATTAATTGAGAGCTCTGGAAGAGCCAATTATTACTATGTTGGAGAAACACAATTGAGTATTGTGCTGTAGTAAGTCTCAAAGAAACTTATTCAGTTTCAAAAGTACACGCGAAAGCGCTGATTATATTGAGACTATAAATGAAGGAAAGATTTGATATCTCCTATTACTACAACTTGTAGCGGGATAATTTGTATATGAAAAGCTACCCGCTTTATTCTCCAGTTTGTACTACACAAACAAAAGAATGCCACAATAAAGTGGATATCTATTGGTATAAAAACCCATGCCATAATAAACCTGAAGTTTATTGATAAGTGCACATGTCATGGTGTAAATTTGAAGTTTACCAATATTGATAACTTATTCAGTTGGCATTCGTGTTAGCCATCTCATTTTAAGTATGATGTGCAAATTCACATAGGTGAATATTAAAGAACTAGAAAGTTCTTTACGAATTCTCTTGTATTACTTGTTCTCATTAATGAACTGACCAACTAAAGAGTTCGGGTTGAAGCCCATAAATTCTGGAAATATCAAAGGTGAATATGGGCCCATTCACCTGCCATGTATACCACATATGATGCATCTATGATATGGTTACATGTGCGATTGTTATTAACCTGCAGCCTGGCCGGTGCTTGCGAGGTAAATTTCTCAGTAATCTAACTTCGAGCATAATTTCCAGATTTTCTACTCAAGATAGTTCATCTTGATAAGTTGGTTTATATCAAAGTTGGTTTAGCAAGATAATTATTGAGTGCCTCCACTTAATAGCTAAACTGTTTCTTATGAGAACAAAGTTATATATATCAGTTTGATATACATTGTATACGAGAGTATATTCTCCCCTCACAAGTGGTTCAGGGTCAGGAACCAAATAATTTCATCTTATTATTAATGTGCTGTGTATATTGACATGATAATGCACAAAGATGATTTCCCAAAGTTGAGGAAACAAGTTAGCTTTTCTAACATGAGGGGGTGACATGATAAACACTTGAGAAAAGGTTACATGGGATGAATTATCATTTGTATATGTAAATCCCCGAATATCATAGACCTGAAGTTCATAAAATGGATAATTCAATTGCAACATATTGCAAAGCATGCTATACGCATTTGCTGACCCAAAGAAAGTGACTATATTCTCACTACAAATACTCATATTAAGTCCCAGAAGGACAAAGTCTTTGATACGCTTAAAGCGTATAGACAAATACTTGGTTCCATATGAAAGACATGTAGATTTGGACATATAGTTCAAATACTTGAAAGTATAAAGTCAAAGGTATGTATAATCAGTTTTCGATATCTTATTTGTTTAGCATGACATGAAAACTTGATATGCATCTAAAGTCTATTATGTGATTTATATGACTTAACTTGAAAGATTTAAGTTGCTTGAAGCATACACAATTCTTGGTCCTGAAGTACCACATCCTAAGTACAATTTGTGTACATATGTATCTTGCTATAACTATAAGCATGATGGCATTGAGAATACATCTATGAAGATATTGAAGAGTCATTCCACGACATTATATGAAGATGTTCATATCTATCAAGAATGATAATTTCAAGGTGCGGAATATTTATTCAAGTCAATATGGTTGATTTATTTATCAAACATCTACCAAAGATTGTTTTGAAGATGGTGCACAAGATTGGAATGCAAATGCTCAAGGATATAAATTGATGTTCTTATCAGGGGGAGTTAATGCGCGTTGCACTCTTTTTCCCTTACAAGGTTTTGTCCCAACTGGGTTTTCCTTGCGAGGTTTTTAACGAGGCAACCAATAGGCGCATATTCAAACATGTGTACTCTTTTTCCTTTTCTTTAATTTTTTTCATTGGGTTTTGTTTTAGTTAAGGTTTTAACGGTGCACATTGTTGAATAGACATTCAAGGGGGAGTGTTATAAATAGAACTCTATTTAGAGTGAATGTCTAAGAGTTTTAGTTTGAAGCTAAGTCATTATCTTCCTATAAATAGAGGGGTCTTACCCCATTGTAAGTCATCCCAAGTATCAATAAGAATACTCCTCTCCCTATTCTCTCTATATTGTTCTTGTCTTTTATATTATTTCATAACAAGATTTGAGATATTTACAATTTTTTATTGAGAAATATACCCAACTGCGTGAAAGAAACAAGTTAATTTATCAGATAAATTAAATTCAAAAAAATATTTAGAAGTACACTCTCCGCTCCAGCTTATGTGATATTAATTACGTATTAATGTATTTTAAAAAAAAAATTATAGTTAAAATAATCTAACCATAGAGGCAATATCAAGATGCTTAGTAGTATAGAATTTTTCCATTCAGATTGTACATGTAGTTCATCAACTAATTAATTATCAAAATTAAGAAAAAATAAAACTGAAAAATAACATTTTTTATTGTTAGAAGTAAAAAAATTCAACGTTTCTTAGTCAAGAATTACACCTCCATCCCATGGGCCAAAGTTACCATGAAAACAAATGTTGGACACTTAAAGCCGCTTCCATTGACAAAAAATATTACTAGCATAAGATAATGGGATTTTTACCTATACATTACATATAGCAAACTTCATTATCATTATTGTGTCTTGTTTGGTTATTACCCTCATCCCATATTTTTGTTACAAAATATGTACCAAACGAAATCTTTGCTGATGTTGCACCCTAAAATAACGCCATTTATTAAGGCTCAAATCTATGTTAAATAATTTGTAGCCAAAAATAACGCATGTATTTATGGCTCCTAATTAATTTTTGATTTTGTACCAAATAAATGCTAATTCAATTAAGGTAAAAATCCCTTCAATTAATCATACTTTCTTAATTTATATTTGGAACACAACGCTACAGCCTGTCACTATATTTATTTTCTCTTAAGCGTGTTAAACATTAAATTGGTGATTTTTCTCATTTGTACCACTGCTTCATGTTATATAATATTATTTCTTTTTAGTAATTGGATTTTGACGTTAATATGACTTCTCTTTTTATTTAGCACTGTCTGAACGAAATTAAAATAGTTTTTAAGAACGTAATTTGAGAAAATATAATATAATATCAATTATATGAACTGAACATTTAAAATTTATCAAAGTTATACCTTAAATTATTTCGATTTGAGACGTCTAAAAATGAAATAAAGTGAAATCTTTGGGACACGTAAAGCAATATTTTCCTCAATACTTTTCAAGTCAAAACTGCCGAGTCGTGGTTATATGAAGTGTTTCCAGTAAGTTTTTAAAATGTAGTCAAATGTAGGTAAATGTAGTTAAGGTTATATGCACTGTTTCTAGTGTATTTTTGAAATGTAGTCAAATGTAGGTAAATGTAGTTAAGGTTATATTAAGTGTTTCCAGTCAGTTTTTAAAACGTAGTCAAATGTAGGTAAATGTAGTTAAGGTTATATGCAGTGTTTCCAGTGTGTTTTTAAAATATAGTCAAATTTTTGTAGTTATATGAACTTTGTAGTTAATTGTAGTTACTTGTAGTTAATCGTAGTCAGTTGAAAAATATGTCTGAATAACGTATTTTTTTGTATCTACTGGATGGTATGAGTTGCTGAAAACTACAAATGGCATTTCTATGCAACGTCAATTCATTATTCTTCATTGTTCAAGACAAGAAGTTTTATCCGAAAACATAACCGCGCAAATGTACTGCAACAGTACATGTAGCATTGGACTTCCAACAATTTGTAGTTATGCAATTGTAGTTATGAAAAATTATTCAGTATTCATGAAAATTTGTTCAGTATAACCAAAGTTCATTACAACAGTACACTCTACTTCTTCTTTCGTTCAATTTTATTTCTCTCATTCTTTGGGGTGGACCCTTCCTCCTTGCAAGCCTGCTGGTAACCTCAGTCTCACTGATTGAACCATCATTTAGCTTATTTGTGGCGTAGTCCCACAACAGAACTCCATAGCGTCTACGGTTTTTGTCAATATCAGTAAGATCTTCCTTTGGTATAGACAAATACACAAATTTGAGTCAACAGTGACAGTTCCAAATAAAAATTACATGAAACTACATTAAATTATAAAAAACTACAATTAACTATAAATTTGATTCAATAGTATAATTTGCCAATCAAATTTGAGTCAACAGTGACAGTTCCAAATAAACATTACATTAAACTACAAAAAACTACAATTAACTACAAATTTAATTCCACCACTATCCTCACAGTTCTTGCAAGAATCATCAGTATAATATGAATTATTATACTGCAAAGAAATCACATATTGCCCTTTCATTGGATCTCCTTCATCACCACCAAATCCATATATCGACGAATAAGAAGAACACTGAAGTCTAGGCAAGTTTAAACCATAACCTGAACCAATAGGAAATGGTGGATCATACACACAACATGTAGATATCGGAGCATTTGGTTCTAAACCAATTCCTGTTACTCCTTTACAAGAATATAGTCCTCTACATACATTTGAACCCGAGCCGGTATCACATAAATCTTGTTTTGGATCAAACACAGCAGATGTTGTAGAACATCCTAGTAAAACAAAGATGTTTTCTTTCATAATGCTGAAGGGAGTCGACCGATCCAACGTAAAACTGCCTGAGTTTTGCATTGATGAACATGTTGACATAAAGGGGTCTGTTAAAACAAGTGTGTTGGTTGTGTAGTCTAGTGTGGATATAGTGTAAATGCCAGTGCCAGTTGAAAACTGAAGCACACCAGAAGTGCGTCTTTGGATTAGCAGCAAATAGGCTTGGATTTGGAATAGTGAAGAGGAAGATTGATTTTGAAACCGGAAGCTGGAGTTTATGAGGCTTTTCAAGGGATTTTTGTTCCACAAATCAAGCAAATACATAATGAGTTGATCATTAACCTTAAATTTAATTTTGGTACATAAATTGAAAGGTGGTATACTTAAATGTAATAAACACAAACCTTAAACATGGGTGGTTTTAAGGTTTGCTATATGGGATGTATATGTAAAAATCCCTAAGATAAGATAATTTCTTATTTTATAGTAGAGCAATCAAAGTGGGTTTGGCCCGTTGGGCCAGCCTAGCCTGTGATTTAGTTGGGATAGAATTTTTGAAATTCATTTAAAAACGGGGCTTTTAAGCTCGACTCGAGTAAGTTCGTGGTCCGTGATGCTTGATTGATGCTTGGTCGGGGCGGGCTGTGGACCTAAAAAAATATTTCTTAAAAAAAAAATGTATATATATATATATATATATATATATATATATATATATACTATCTTTAGAGATGTAAAGTCAGAATTGGGTATTTATAAAGAGGAACCAAAGCATGATCTTGAGAAGTTTCAATCTTGTCATGTATTGGAAGTACCATTTTAGAAAATATCTCAATCTTTCAATGATGGTACATGATGTACTTAGTATTCTTATTACTATTGTACCATCGGAATCAACATTTAGCATTTGTGGCGTGTTCATACAAAGTACAGAAGTTGCATTTATTATGAAAATGTTCAAACACTTGTTACTACTCAAAATTGGTTGCACAAGTTTTCCCGACCTCAAACTGGTAATATTTTTTTATGTGAATTTAAATATTATTAATTTATAAAATTTAAATATCTTTAATATTTAACTAATTAATATTACATATGAATTGTAGATGAAAGTGAAGATGTTAAGACAACCTTGCCACAAGCGGATTCAAATGTGTTTGATGAAGATGATGTGTTGTATCTCATAAGCGTCATGAATGTTCTCTTGAATAGTTTGTTTTAAGTTTTGACTTTTAGTGAATGAAATATAGTCATGTCTTTTATTTTTTAGTATTTATTATGATATATTGGAACAATATAAAAACTTATTAAGATTTGCCAATTTTTTCCAATAAGATATTTTTTAACTTTTAAACAATTATCTTTTTAGGGTCAAAACTTAAAGAAAAATTATATAAAAATATATTTTTTTAAATGATGTGCCAGCCCATGGAGGCCCGTGGCTCACATAGGTCCACGTGGACTGTAGTAATTGACGGGATGGGATGGGATGGGCTGAGCTAGCCCAGCCCGACCCATATTGATAGCTCTACTTTATAGTATATTACATAATGCTGGTCAAATTATATATTATCATATTATTATGTATTACATAATGCTGGTCAAATTATATATTATCATATTTGCGTAAGAAATGCATAATAAATGGAACTGAGTTCATTGGCTTTTAGAACGTGGATTTGGTTTTGTTGGAATTTGTTGTCAAAGGTCGAAATAGTTCAATGGCTAGCCTACCAGTCATTCCATTTGCGCGGACATGACGAGAACCAACATTAATGAAGAAAAATACTGCTATTATCACAATTTTATTATGTTGTCTAATTGCTTAAAATATATTTCCTTATACCGAAGTTATTACTTACTACTCTCATTTTTAATTTGTTTGAATCTTTTCGGGATACAATATTCAAATTGACTAATGTTCTTAATGGATTTATACAAAGCTGCTTTAAGTTTTTTAAAATAAAATATAGTACATATTTAGAACAGAAATTAGCTCGACGTGACTCCAAAGGGGATTGTTTTGGTGGAAATGTTTTTATTTTTATGGTCTTAGCAAAATGTCCACCTTTTTTACTTGAATATCTTAGTTCTTTAATTTTTAAAGCTCGAAATTCATGTTTTATGGTGAAAAATACAAGTTATAGAATAATTATTGTTAAAATCGCTTGAACGTTGATAATTTATATTTAAATTGTAATATACTCAAGAAGTAAATGCAGAATTACCAAGAATTTAATAGCAAACTAAGAATTTTATTCGACACTTTCAAGACATTCTGCTAAGACTACCTAAAAAAAGTCCCTTTTGTCGCAATCACCCTACTTACAAACTACATAATATGTACTAAGATTCATTAGTTTTGAAGCTTAGTGATTAGCAATATTCCACAACGTATTGTTATTCATTATCCATATTTCACAGAAATAAAATGACTTTAGGTATAAAAAAAATTATGATCTACTGGAATCGCTGAGAATTTTTGTACAAAGGTGAGGGTTTGATTCTCACATTTATATTCCTTCTCCTTCTCTTTCCATTTGTAACGGGGGAAAAAATCATAAATAATGAATTTGGGTACAGCAATTTCAGCTAATTCAAGATTTTTACGCATATTTTTCAGCGCGTTTTATTATTTAGAATTGGGATGTGTCAACTAATGATTATTTCAAGAATAATTCTTCTATTCTTTCTTTTTTTTACTTTATGGTCAGTTTAGCGCATTAGGAAACCTACTGGTAATTATATGATTTTTCTAATATTAAGAAGCTCCCTTTAAATGAGAAAAGTCTAATTTAAAGTAGAGTTCAATTTGTTTATTTTGCGTTATATAATCACAAGAAAAAAGTATCCATTTATATAATCACAAAAAATTCTATTTGTTCCCAAAATTACCCTTATATACATATTCCTAAAAAGTCTTTTACCCCTCACATTAAATTATCCTGCAATATTTAAGGGTAATTTTGTCTAAAATTTAGTATTTTCTTAATGGATATATCCAAAACAAATTGGTCATTTATTGTGAATTGGAGAAAATACAAACATAAGAAAACAGATAAATAAAAATAAAACAGAAGTTGAGGTGAAAAGTGACCAATATAAGAAATAGTACTTTAAACAACTATTTTCAACAAGAACTATACCTTCTCAAAATAACCAAACACGTAACCGGCAGCTGATATTTAATACACTCTGATAATACAACCTTTTTAACTTTATAAAATTGGGAAAACTACACCATGCAAGATACGTCTCACTTAATATTACTACAACAACTGAAATCTCGAAAACAACATAAGAATTAATCGTGGAACTCAGCTTATGTTGGTAAAACTACAGAGGAAGACTGAACCTCTGTTCCATTGGATAATAAACCATGTTTATCTTCCTCCTTAAAAAATTCCAAACAGTTTCATCTCTCCTTCTCTGAAAATACGATTCATCTTCAAATTGTTGCATTATTTTCTTGAAAACCCAATGCAACATTTCACCACCAGAAAGCAGAAAACAGAGGAAATACACAAGAGGGGAAACAGAGTCCGGGAACAGAACAGAGGCAGTGGAAGCCAAAGACAGAGAACTAAAGAAAACCATAACATGGTTTACGAGGTCGGAGAATTTCCTGTAAAGAGGATGACAAGAAAACCTCTGCTTAACGCCATATATTAAACAGTAAAGGAGCAAAGAAGTGACTGAAACTCGCATGGTTTTGGGATGGGTTTGAAACGGATCAGTTGTGTCATTGCCTTGATATTTCAGCTGTAGAAAATTGAGGAGAATTGTGAAGAAGAACCCAAGAATGGTGAGGGAACAAGTTGTGGTACTCTGTTCCTCGTATGTATAGAAAATGTAGGAAAGTGTGGGCATGAAAGTTTCATTGAACTGATTGGTGAAAGTTGTCCAGGTATGGACGAGAAATAGGCCAATTCTTACATTAATGGCCATTGAACTAGAAGTGATGGGACAAGAGCAAATAAAAGGTTGTGAAGAACGGAGAAGAAGCAAAAGAGAACTATAAAGCTTGTTCGCCCTTCAAATCCTTTATATAGTAGGCCAATGAGAAAAAAGAAAACAAAAACCCTTACTTTAGGGACACATCGTCTAATTGTGTTCCATAAGTCAACAATTTTAAAATATTCCCAATGACATCTGAGTTACAGGGAGAAGTTGTAGGCAGAGTAAGGTTTTGGAATTATTTCAGGTCGGAAAATTTTAATCACTGAGTATTCAATCAAGTTAGAAATGGTGGACTATTTATCTTTTGTTGGTTTCTCTTTGCTTTCTGACAGGGTGGTATGATGACAAAGGCTAAAAGGACCAAATAGATAGTTCAAGTAGTTATTAGCATTTGATTTCAATCAAAAAGTGGGTTTACCACTATTTACTCCTAGCTTTGTGATAGGGACCCTTCATTTTTCTTGTTTTTTTAGTTCTCATAGGAGAGGGAAAAGGGTGATGAGAGGATAAAAGGCTAAAGGGACCAATGGGTTCAGTTTGTGCTGTCAACTAATGTACTTAACATTATCACTTAGCCAAAAGTTGCCATCTTGTAATTTGTGATTTCGAGTAAATCAAATTTTAGCCTTTTTTTGTTGGTATTATTTCTTCATAAGTTCTATCAAACTATTAGGGGTGTCTACCACAAAAATAGCACCCAAGGTCAATGAAACCCTGCTAATCCTAATGATGGTCTCCATCCCCATCCTCCACTTATTCTGCATTTACAAATTAAAGAAAAAGCAATTGTTATGTTCAAATTGATCGTGGAATTAAAAAAAAGAAGTTAAAAGATAATGAGACTGTTTAGCGTTTTAGTTGATAACAATTAACACTCCCAGTTAATCTTTTAGTGGATAACTACATAGTACTTCGTCATCATTATTTTTTGGTGTTCGAATCTTTCTTTTGTTCCTTTCTAGCGATCATGTGACAAACAAAAATATTATTAATAGTTAAAACTTTGTATTATAGTGAGAATTACTTCAGAAAATCTTGATCAATGCCACACGATTGAAATTAGGGGTGTTCATTGGGCGGATTGGGCGGCTTTTTACTCTAACGGTTTGGCTTAACGGTTATCGGCTTTTAAATGTATTCATCCGTTAGCCACCCGATAAGATATCGGGCGGATTGGTATCGGGTTAGCTCTTATCGGGCGGTTACTGGGCGGTTTATCGGTTTAATACCTAAGGACTCAAATATATTATGTCCACACACTAGGACATAACTAAAATTTCCTGTGCATGACACCCAAAGGCATCTGACCTTGCCATGGATTTTACAATTGACAATGAAACAAAGAAAAAGAGAAGATAAGATACATTGTCAGGTTTACAACAATTGGTCATAAATTTTTCAAGATACAGTGCGCCCATAGCATAGGCAAGAAAGATAAGAGGTTCTTTCCCCACTTCTCCTGCAACGAAAACCAAAGTTGACACAAATTAACTCTCTCATAATAAAATAAAGATGATAAAGTCTCATAATATATTAGTCTGAGAACTACAACCTTGCTAATAACAGAACCTAGTCAAAGCAAAAGATTCATAGAGGCAATACGAACTGGTCGCAAGTAAGACTGGGTGCTGGTGTTACACTTGCATCAGGTTAAGAATATATATATATATATATATATATATATATATATATATATATATATATATATATATATATATATATATATATATATATATATTCTTAACGGGTTAACGGATTAAAATTGAATAATCCGCCCCCAATCCGATAAGCCGTTAATAAAAAAAATTTAATCCGTTCCCCGTCCGTTAAGCCGTTACCACTAAGCCATTAAGCTTCAGTTTCGGATCGATTTTCGGTTTCGGATCGATTTTAAACACCCCTAATTGAAATCTCTTATATACTCTCAATGGATACGGTTATAAATTTGGAAATTTCTTGCTTGACAGGTGACAGACAACTCAAAATGACAAAAAAACTTGTATTTGGTAGAAAAGTTTAAATAAAAATGAACTTTTAATTATTTTTTCCCTCATAATTTAGGCACATTTAATTATCTCTGAATTGAATAGTGTGATCGTCTAAATCAACTCCAGCCTAGTGGATGGGAACTATCGGCTGAGTCTAAAGTGGTTAGCTACAAAAAAAGACTAAAGACAAGTACATCAAATTTCATAAAAGACGACGTGTCAAAACATGAGCGATCCCTACTTTGTGATAGGGACCCATTCATTTTTCTTATCTTTTTAGTTCTCATGGGAGAGGGAAAAGGCTAGAGGGACCAATGAGTTCAGTTTGTGCTGCATTTGCTGTCAACTATGTCTCCAAATCTCCAAGAGAATGTATATAAATCCATGTTTTATAACTTTAACAGTATCACTTAGCCAAAAGTTGCCATCTTGTAATTTGTGATTCCAAATCAATCTAATTTTTAGCCTCTCTTTTTTTCTTTTCTTTTTTTGCATTATTTCAACGTATGTAGCTTTCACAATACATATATGATACCGTGGGTATTAAAACCTCTGGTATGGATACCATATTTTTGGTGAAATAGCATGGACTAGCCGGTCTTTAGACCGGAAATTAAAAAATAACCAGTAGTTACAAAATTATTGAAAAATAGCTAATACTTTGCCAAAACACGAAAAGTTCCAGCATAATAAGTTGGATTATAAAGCTCCTATGTTCTAATGCATGAAAAATTCCAACATAATAATTTGGATTATAGAGCTCTTGTGTATAAACTTCCAGCACATGAAAAGTTACAGCATAATATGCTGGATTACAAAGCTCCTGCATACTAACTTCTAATATATTATGTTGAAACTCCATTATATTATGGAATTCCAGCACTTATACTGTAATTTCTATATAAATTCGAAATCAAGCATATTATGCTGGAGCTTTTTTTCGGACTATTAAAGGTATTTTTGTTCAAACATGAAAAAGTGACTAAAATTTATTACTTTTGAAATTGTGCATATTTTCAATTACCAGTTATAAATCTGGCTATTTCTCTTTTTTCCCCCATATTTTTGTTTGTTTTGATTGAACTTTGAAGGATGCTTTCCACATATTCTGGATTTGAATATTATTTACCCTATCATTGCATTTTAACCTATAATAGTAGGTTATATAATTAGTTTACTATCTATAAAACCAAATTAGCTTACTATAAAGTGTTACCTATATAATGTAATTTAGCATAACTACATAATGTATAAAAAATTATACACTGCTAGTATATACAAGAGTCAGGAATTTTTATTCTTATGCCATATAGAAATTATATTACCATCAGTGTTTAAAATTTGATATAATTACATTTAGCATACCTAATTACTAATTATATATCATTAATAATTTTTAAGGGTATTAATTACATTTCTAATTTTAATGGTACCGTATATTCCTTCTAATAGCACTCCCCCAACGTTTCTCTCTCCAATTCCCACACCTTCACCCACGTTTTCCTTCCACGCCCAGGATTTCTGGATCAAAATCTCATTATTCCTTCCATAGTCAAGGCTTTGAATTCGAATTTGGGTTTTCAAAAGACATTGTTTGTTTGGATTGGATGTTGTTGCAAAGAATTGAGAATTCTCTCTACTTCTCTCTCTATCTCGCAATCACAAATTTCAGTAGTATAAGAGGAAAGGAAAAGAGAGTAGCAATTCCACCATTGATAGCCATTAAAAAGCTTTGTTTATAAGAAGACATGACATACATTATAATGCATTGTTTATTTATTTTTGAGCTTTGTGTTTTTGTTTTAAAAGTTTTGATGAGAGCTTGTTATTCCACTTCGTCTGTTTTGGAGCTAACTTGTGCAGAGGAGAGTATGTTTTTTAAGTTATATATATTGCTATACCTTTAAATTCAAGAAAGTATGGTTGTATTGTATTTAAAGAGGTGTGAATTTGTATAATAAGTTGAATGTGTGGAATTAGTCAAATAAGACTCACAATGGCTTGTTTTGTACATTTAATCTACAACAAAACTACATATCATTTGAAAAATTAATATAAAAATATAAAATTTTAACGTTTCTACAAATTATCTACAAAATTTCTTAGGAAGATCTATCCCTTCATCATGTTTTTTTTTTTTTGGATTCCATATTTAGCATAGCAGTTTCGTAAGGAGTAACAAGAGCCTATAGGAGAATCACAGAATTGTAGCATAAGAGGAATTTTGAAATAATTGCATTTTTTGCAGAAGATTTGTAGAAGTTTCTGTCGTTTTTGATTTATGAAAACAGGAAACAAAGCATGTACAATCAGAATACAAATAATCTATAATTTATCAATAAAATATCTACAAACTAGGTACATTGAATTTTAATATTCCAATTCCCATTCAATTGTAGCATAATTGGGATTTTCAACATAATTGCGTTTTTTGCAGAAGATATGTAGAGGTTTAAGTCATTTTTTATTTGTGAAAACAGAAAACAAAGCATCTACAATCAGAATACAAATAATCTACAATTTATCTATAAAATATTTACAAACTAGGTACATTGAATTTTAATATCTCAATTCACATTCAATTGTAGCATAATTGGAATTTTTGACATAATTGCATTTTTTCCAGAAGATTTGTAGAAGTTTTAGTCATTTTTTATTTGTGAAGACAGAAAATAAAACATTTACAATCATAATACAAATAATCTATAATTTATTACAAAATATCTACAAACTATGTACATATTTGAACTCGACATGCTTCCCCTGAAGTGTATGTTTCACATTTTTTATACATATTTTTGTCCAAAACAGTACTAAATCATCTACTTAAATACATTTTTTATACATTGTTGTTCAACTTTCATACAATAGGTAAATGAATAAAAGAAAAATAAACAAACAACAGTCTACAATTTTTTCATAATTTCTTTGGTATAATGTATGTCATGTCTTCTTCTTCTTGTTGTTCTTCGAGTTTCAATCTGAAATTCAGTTAAAACCAAGTCTACTCTTCACCAAAACCCTTCAAAATTGAGATATAAACTCCAAACCATATTCCCAATTATTTTCAAGAACACTCAATCCAAACAAATAATGATTTTTGAAAACCCAAATTTGAATTCAAAACTTTTTAATGGCTGTCAATGATAGAATTGCTGCTCTCTTTTTATTTAAACTTGAAATTTGGGATTGAAAGATAGAGAGATGTACAGAGAATTAAGGAAATAGAATCTCCAGGTCTTAAACCCAGTATTCCAATAAAGTGTCCAGCATAAAGACCCTAAGATGGACTGCTCCTGATACAAACTTTTCGTATTAGAATTCAAGTTTTTGCAACAAAGATTGAAGGTCTTACGCTTAATGGCCAAATCTTTCATACAAGATGTTACAAATGTAGCTGAATATATGTCTAGAAAAAAGAAAAACAGCAGGAAAAGAAACCCCCCAAGTTGATAACTTTTACTTATTTCTGTTGTCTGCTACAGTAATGTGGCCACGTTTTGAGGATCGTTCACTGAAAAGGGTCTCAAGCGAGGGTCTGTTAGATGGGGAAGACCAGCTCTCGCTCCCAACGCTCTGCACCCAATACCTGCCTGCAATCAATCCACAAAGCACAATTTAGCTTTTCTTGCATTTACATGTAATAAACCAAAACAAAGTTTATAAGTCTACTAACCACTTGAGAAGCAAATGTCAGCATTTTTTCTGGTGGCATATTGGCACAGAGAGCTGCAGAAAACAAGTGGGAAATCCATGAAAAACGAAACCATTACAAAACTCTGATCAAACGTGAAGGGAGCAATGTTATTCAGGGGCGGAGGCAGAAATCGAGCTACAGGTTAGGCCGAACCCAATAACTTATGTTCAAATAGTTTATTCGTATTAAAAAAACTCGTTAAAAAGGAACAAATATTTGACTTAGAACCCAGTCATTAGCACTTGAAGTCGTCGTTCTAAAATTCATAATCCATAAGGTAGAAATCCTGGCTCCGCCTATGATATTAGATTTTAACTTGCGTAAGTATAGACACAAGTAGAACAAGATAAAAAAACACTATCATCCGGAAAGGAGGTATGAAAGTGGTTGAGGTTGATAAAAGCTCTGGATTTCAATTGTCACAAGAAGGGAAAAAAGGAGAGGGGGGGAATAACACATTTAAAGAAAGAACGTTCAGGTATAAAGATTGCAGAGTATAAAATTTTCTTACCATACAGCACTGCTCCAATAAATGCATCCCCTGCACCAGTTGTATCGACTAGTTCTGATGACGGTATCTTTTCAGCTGTTGCTAGAAGCAGCTTCCCACTCACTGTCCCGATGCCTTTTGCATGTAATTTTGCGATATTCTAGAAAAAGACGTGTACTTTAGGCTCAAATATCATAACTTAATGAATCTACAAACATACTCTATTCAGCTTCAGAAGAAGTGCTGGAAAAGAACTTCATAAGCAGCACCAAGACGTCTCGTATAAAAAGATAAATTTAAGAAAGTGATGAGTAATGGTGTGACTACAAAGAAAACATGTGGAGGCATTTCATACTTGTGAAGCCCAATATCATGAAATACAAGAAAAAGGACACTAAGCCGGGAAGAACCACACATCACTCCCACTCCCACAGTAATTCCACCTTACAGAGGTTGACTAGACCAAAATGAATACTGTACACAGATTTCTTTGTGTGTGTGAGCACTAAGACCATGCTTCGGCCGTCTATTACATAATAAAAATCTTCTTATCAGTGAATTACCGAGGATATGCATGTTGGACTGGTTGCATCAGCATCAATGCTCTGCTTCATTTTCTTGAACAAGTCATCAACATCAATTTCTTCAGACTGGAAATCCTCTGCAAATCAACCAATAGCGAAAAGCAAATACACACACATCTTCGTTATCTTTCAAAACAATTGTTTGCCTACAAGAAGACACTTAACATACATCAGAAGAACCAAAAGTATGCAAGCATACCCGCTTTAGCTCTTTCTAGCATCATGCAGCCATCTTCATCCAATGTCACAATTACAAATTTGATGTTTGGCAACTTTAGAAGTACAGAAACAAGAGCATCTGCAACTGAAGAGGCCTCTGTCCATGCCTGGGAGACAATACATCATTTTTCAATTTGGTCAAGCTCAACCTCCGAAAGGTTGCAGAGAGATATCAAGAGTAAATCAAGGAGGAGAAAAATGCCACTATTTCACCTTTTTTAGAAATAATATTGAAAACAACTTTACTCCCCAATTATGTGGTAAACAGTACTAATAATCTTAGTAAAAACTTGGATATCTGGTCCTCCCTCCCCCCAACGGTCAAAACAATTTCTAGATTCAGCCTCAGCCGGCAAAGTACCGGCGCCGACGACCACCTTCCAACAGGTTACACCCTCCTCTCCCTCACCCCCGCATCTCTCTCATTTCCTTCTCCTCTCTCTATCTCTCTCTTCTAGCGTCTTTCCCTCACCCCCACTTCACTGGTTCATTCCCCCCCCCCCCCCAACCCAGTTGCACCTGTTCACCTATTTGTTCCTTTCCGGGCGATCTCTCAGCTATTTCAACCCAGAGTTTCATCTCAGGTTGACATTGTCGTGACAATCTCTTTGACTAAATTCTTTTGCTCTCTAATATTCATTTACAGTAGTATATTTGACAACAAATATTCATTTACAGTAGTATATTTGACAAAAATTCTTTTATATTTTTATTACCTGTAAAAAAATCCTTTACAACAGTATATGTGTTTTTGTAGTTTAGTTGCATAGTTGTATAAACTTTTTTGCATGATTCATAGGCTTTAAATTTTTAGACCTACAATTCCATAAATTTTTGTTTTTTTAAAAATATTTTTCCGGTCCTCTCTAGTTGTCTCAACGGAAAAGACAAAAAAAAAAAATCTACGCCCCACTTTCTTGGGAAGCCTTGACCAGATTTATTGAATTTTTAACTTGATAATTCAAGGAAATTAACCTTTATTTGTGTTATTTCACCCTGTTTTGTAAATCAACTTCAGGTTTTATTTCACTATTTTTTTGCGGTCATTTGCTGTGAGTGGGCGGCCTCTTTTTCTGTTTAATTATTTACTCTACTAAATATTCCTCTCTATATTACCGGCGATCTTTTTTCCGGTGATTTACACGTTTCCCGATCGTTTCTCTCAATTTACAGTTTTCAGTCCTGTCTATTTCCAGCTCTTTTTTTTTTGGTTTTTATATAGAATTAATGGTTTCTGATTGGGAGAATTGCAGTTGAACTAAAACGGTGTTTTTGCTATGACCGGTTGGTTATTTTTTGTGTTTATTTTGTCATTTAATTGCTGCTAATTTAAGCTGAAACCATATCTTATTTTCACTATTTCTGAGAGGAATTCCGTATAAGGTTGTTTTCTGAACAGTTTAGTTCTTAAAAAGGTGTTTTTGGCGTGCAGTTAGTTATTTTTTGGGCTTTTTTTAAAAAAAAAAAAAGAAAAATTATTTTCTGCTAGTTAAGCAAAACATTGCTTAATTTTCATTCTTTCAGAGAGGATTTTCGTATAAGGCTGTTTTCTGAGTAGTTTAGTTCTTAAAAGAGTGTTTTCGGCGTCCAGTTAGTTAATTTTTCGGCTGTTTTTGTAATTTATTTGCTGCTATTAAAGCTAAAATATAGCTTAATTTTCATCATTTCAGAGAAGAATTTTTTCTTAGGTTGTTTATCAGATTAATCTTCCTCTCTCTCCTTCTTTTTCTCTTTCTCTCTCCTCTTTTATCTTTATCTTCTCTTCAGTTAGCTTCTGGCCTTTCGCTGCTTGGGATGGGCGTGTTTTCCGGCGAATCTTTACGTTCTGTATTCTCCGGCGATTTTTCCGGCGACCCCGGCTCTATTCTCTTTTTCCTCGCTCGCTTTTTTTTCTTTCTTTTCTTCCTATTCTCTCTTCTGCTTTTTGTGGGTGTGTTCTGTTTTCTTGGACATGTACCTTATTTTTCCGGCAAGGATTTCCGGCAAGCTACAGTACTTCCGGCGACACCCGTTCAGATTTTCGGCAGGACGCAATAGCACTACCCGTTCCGATAAGCTTCAGGAAAACTTGCCCTAGGTACTAGTCGTGGCGGCGAGGCCAGTTTGTAGCGTTTGGGAGTGAGGAGCTAAGCAACACCGGCCGGGACGTGCAAGAGTTGGTAGCAATTGACCTCGGGCGCATCAAAGCCTACTTTCAGGTTTTTCCACCGGGAGTTGGTACCTCCCGCTCTCTTGTTTACTCTGCACACCTTTTTACGTATTCTAGCTAGCATTCCGTGTGAGGTTTACTCTGTTGCTATCTAGTTTGCATCTTTTTGCGTATTCCGCTATAGTGCATGTACGCATCACTATTCTCCATAGTCAGTTGGAGAGATAGTGGCCGCGGCGGGGATAATAGTGTAAGGTCATGTCCTCGAGGGGTGGGGGCGGTGGCGGGGGTGAGTAGGGGGCAGGGAGTGGTCATGCGGGTAGGGCGGGAGGTAAGGGTGGGAAGAGGGTAGCGGACACTCATAGATTAAGGATTGGGTCGTGGAACATAGGCACTCTGACGGGTAAGTCCATTGAGTTGGCGAAGGTTCTTCAGAAGAGGAGGGTTAACATAGCCTGTGTCCAGGAGACTAGGTGGAAAGGGTCGAAGGCGAGGAATGCAGACGGGTTTAAGCTGTGGTATTCTGGGGTCGTGAGAGGTAAGAATGGAATGGGCATCTTGGTAGATAGGGAACTAAGGGAGTCCGTGGTCGAGGTTAGGCGAGTGAATGATAGGTTAATGTCTATTAAGTTGGTTATTGGGGGTTGCGTCCTCAACGTCATCCGCGCTTACGCGCCGCAAGCGGGCTTAGACGAGGAGGTTAAGAGGCGCTTTTGGGAGGGCTTGGATGATCTGGTAAGTAGTATTCCCCAACCTGAGAAGTTAGTTATTGGAGGGGACTTTAATGGTCATATTGGGGCTGATGCTCGTGGTTATGGCAAGGTGCACGGTGGCTTCGGCTATGGGGTTAGGAACGGAGGAGGCACGTCACTGCTTGATTTCGCCAGGGCTTCCGAGCTTCTATTGCGAACTCGACATTTCAGAAGAGGGAGGAGCATTTGGTCACCTTCAAGAGTTCGGCGGCGAGTACTCAGATTGATTACCTCCTCCTCGGAAGGAGCGATAGGGGTATGTGCAAGGACTGCAAGGTTATTCCAGAAGAGTCTCTTTCGACTCTTCATAGACTCCTAGTGATGGATGTCGGTCTCTGGGTGAAGAGGAAGAGGAGGGGTGCTCGGGGACAACCACGGATTAGATGGGGTGTTTTGACTAAGGAGAAAGCACAGGAGTTGGAGAGGAGGTTAGCTGAGGGCGGAGCTTGGAGAAGTTCTGGGGAAGCGGACGCTATGTGGTCAGAGACGGCGAACTTGGTTAGGGAGGTAGCACGGGATGTGCTCGGGGTAGCCAAGGGCTATTCAGGCAGACATCAGGGTGACTGGTGGTGGAACGACGTAGTCGAAGGAAAAGTGGATGTGAAGAAGGCGGCGTTTGCTAAGTTGGCAGAGAGCACAAGCGAGGAAGAACGGAGAGCAAACAGAGAGATCTACAAGGTGGCGAGGAAAGAAGCAAAGCTGGCGGTTACGGAAGCTAAAAACGCGGCGTTTGGTCGCATGTACGAGGAATTAGGGGAGAAAGGCGGGGACAGGAAGTTATTCCGGTTAGCTAAAGCAAGGGAAAGGAAGGCGCGTGATCTTGACCAAGTTAGGTGCATCAAGGGCGAGGATGGTAGAGTTCTGATGGGGGAGTCTCAAGTCAAGCAGAGGTGGCAAGCGTACTTTCGAGACTTAACGAGGAGGGGGATCGTAACATAGAGTTAGGAGAGTTGGGACATTCGGAGCAACATAGAGACCTTGGGTACTGCAGGCGCATTAGGGCGGAGGAGGTCATGGGAGCTTTGCGTAGGATGAGTAGGGGTCGAGCGACCGGGCCTGACGAGATCCCGGTGGAGTTCTGGAAATGCATGGGTAGGTCAGGAGTGGAGTGGCTCTACCGGTTGTTCAATGCGATCTTCAGGACCAAAAGGATGCCGGAGAAGTGGAGGTGGAGTACAGTGGTGCCCTTGTACAAGAACAAAGGGGACATCCAGTGCTGCAACTATAGGGGTATCAAATTAATAAGTCACACCATGAAGGTTTGGGAGCGGGTGATTGTGGCGAGGGTGAGGGAGACAACATTTATATCTGTGAACCAGTTCGTTTTCATGCCGGGTCGCTCCACTACAGAAGCTATCCACCTTGTCATGAGGCTGGTGGAGCAGTCAAGGGATAAGAAAAAGGACCTGCACATGGTTCTTATCGACTTGGAGAAGGCGTATGACAAGGTCCCAAGGGAGGTGCTTGGAGGCGAAGAGCGTGCCGGAAGCCTACATCAGAGTAATCAAGGACATGTACGATGGAGTTAAGACTAGGGTTAGGATGGTGGGTGGCGACTCAGACCATTTTCCAGTGGTTATGGGGCTCCATCAAGGATCGGCGCTTAGCCCTCTCTTGTTTGCCTTGGTGATGGATGCTCTAACCCGACATATTCAAGGGGATGTGCCTTGGTGTATGCTATTTGCTGATGACATAGTCTTGATAGACGAGACAAGAGTCGGTGTTATTGGGAGGTTAGAGGTATGGAGACAAACTCTCGAGTCTAAGGGTTTCAAAATAAGCAGATCTAAGACAGAATACCTGGAGTGCAAGTTTAGCGCCGAGCCGAGCGAAGTAGGCAGGGACGTGATGATTGGATCTCAGGTCATCACCAAGAGGGACAGTGTCAGAAATCTTGGGTCGGTGATTCAGGAGGACGGAGAGATTGACGGGGACGTCACTCATCGTATACGAGCGGGGTGGTCAAAGTGGGGGCTTGCATTAGGAGTCCTGTGTGACAAGAAAGTCCACAGAAACTCATGGGGAAATTTTATAGAGCTGTGGTTAGACCTGCCATGTTGTATGGGGCGGAGTGCTGGCCAGTGAAGAACTCTCATGTTCAGAGAATGAAGGTTGCGGAGATGGGGATGCGCAGGTAGATAGTGCGGGCTCACCAGGTTAGATAAGATTAAGAATGAAGTTATTCGAGAGAAGGTGGGGGTGGTCCCGGTGGATGAGAAGATGCGAGAAGCGAGGCTGAGGTGGTTCGGGCATGTGCGGAGGAGAAGTCCTGACGCACCGGTGAGGAGTTGTGAGCAGTTGGCGATGGTCGGCGCACGGCGAGGCAGAGGGAGGCCTAAGAGGTATGGGGGAGAGGTGATTAGGCATGACATGGCTAGAATGCGGGTTTCCGAGGACATGGCCCTTGATAGGAAAGTCTGGAGGTCTACTATCAGGGTTGTAGGATAGGGGCACCTAGAGTTTTTCGTACTCCTCACCCGGGGTTGGGTGAGGCTTGGCAGGGCTATCCATAGATGATTTGTGTATTGGATTGTGTGTCCCTTATGGTAGTTATTTATGGTAGTTACTGTCTTATATTATTGCATGCTATTTTATTTATGGTTCTTATGTTTAGATAACAATTTACGCTATTTCTGCTGGAGTTACTAATGCTCTTTTGTTTTTGTTTTTACTTTTTCCTTTCCTTCACTGAGCCGAGGGTCGATTGGAAACAGCCTCTCTGCCCTTTCGGGTAGGGGTAAGGTCCGTCTACATATTACCTTCCCCAGACCCCACTTTGTGGGACTATACTGGGTAGTCGTTGTTGTTGTTATGTGGTAAACAGTGGTAAGGGAGAAAAGCTGTAAGTTGTAACACCGAGGGAGGAAGGGACTCAATCACTAAATTAAAATGGGGAGACAACAAATTTCATCCTAATAGAGCATAGTTGCTACAGATACCAAGGAGAAGAAACAATGTAAAATCCGATAGACCTCATTAGCTGAAGGTCTATCGGAAAAGTCTCTCTACCTTTATAAGATAGGAATAAGGTCTGCGTACACACAATCCTCCCTAGACCCCACTTATGGGATTATACTGGGTTTGTTGTTGTTGTTGTACCTAGACCTCATTAGTAACTAAGAATTAGAAGCAGATCACCAGACATCCAAATTGAAGACATGCAGCAAAGGATATGTAGTTTGTCAGTGTAGCTAACTTGCCTGTGGAAATCTTGCCGAGCATACGACATAAGTTGCCAAGTTCAAAAGGTCATCTACCCTTTCTCTTTTACTTTCTGCATCAATTACAATAGGTATATTTCTCCGATGTGCCTGCACTGGGAAACCAAAAGCATGCAGTTTTTTCCAGTTGTTTGAGAACATAAGTCTTCAGATAATTTGAACAAAAACAAGAAAAAGAAGTAAGTACTCGATATGTTGGATCTAGGATGAACACAAGGAATATGATCAGAAGCGGACAGTAAGAAAGCAGTCTTTGCAAACCGTAAGTTCCATTTGCGACTGTGTGACAAAATTGTCCAAGTTAAAATTACCTCTTGGGCCACAACTAAAGCCGATAGCAGTTCAGTTTCTTGCAATACTCCATCAAAATAGACAAGTTTCACATCATCCAGAGCTGATGCCAGATTCGATTTGGACAGATCCTCAGGTATCATATGTGGGTATCCTGGAGTGTATATACAAGTGCGCGTTTTCCTGGGAGATCAAACAAATATTAATCATGAGAAATGCTAACAGCTTTAACAGAACAAGAGCAGAAGGGTCAGCGGTTCAAGTGTATAGACCAAGGTAAATATAGTAAAACTTTCTAAAAATTTATACTTCTCTCATGAAAGTATGGTGGAGAGATATTTTAACTGATTACTTTGGACCAACTCTGCCATACATGTAGTCCAGTGATCATATTTGCACAAGGAAAATTAGCGTTATGAGGAAAGAAAAATGATTCCGTCAAAAATACAACAGAGGCGGATCTAGGATTTAAATTCTATGGGTCCAATTTTAATGTTTTTAACATTGAATCCATTATATTTTCAAAGTTATGGGTTCATATCTATTATTTTTGCAATTTTAATAAATTTTTACATACAACCGCATCGAAAGTTATGGGTTCAGTTGATCCCGTAGGCAGTATACTACATCCGCCTCTGCATACACATCCCTCTCTACAGCTTATGATGGATAGGGATCACTTCCAACATTTATGACATAATATTTTCTGTTGCTTTTGAGTTTAACTTACAAGTAGCACGCATTTCAAATCTTCAACAAACAAATATCTTGTTTTTGCACAAGCAATATTAGTCCTCATAAAGATGGTTCAAAGCTGAAACCTGCTTTACAGAATTACAGGTAATTACAATTGATACAGCAAAACTAAAAAAAGTTCCACATCATTGCTTTGTCGTAAAGGCTTTGAAAAACAAATACATGCCAACAAATACTCACAAAAAAGGAAGCTAAAATAAATTGAGAGCACTCACTCTTGACTATCAACAATGACGTAAGAGAATGTCGAATGGCCCCCTTTGGAAACCTGAAACGAAAATTATAGGTTGAAGCAAATTAAACACTTGAAGTCATATCTGATGTTAATACATATCAGAAATAGTTCAAACTGTGATTAATTCATCGGATGGATGGAACTGCATCCACAATTATTCAGAGAAACATGCAAGAACCTTCAAGTTTTATCTTCGCCGAACTTACCACCATAAACGATGTATCAACCCCATCAGCTTCAAGCTCTTCCAGTATTCCTTTTCCTTGAGAGTCATCCGCCACCTATAAGGTAAGAGTCATAAAGAAATGTGAAGACATCCATTGTCATTATTGCAAAAGGATTATGTGTGGAAAGGTTAAGGAAAATTAGAAAGTAGTTTTATAGAAACAACAATTATAGGTGCCTTCTTTCTCAGTAATCGTGAATAATACAGAAATTGGCACAATGTATAGGGTTATGCTTTAATAAACATGTGTTTATTCCATGCTTGTTTTCGAGTCTTCAGATTTCCGAGGACATGGCCCTTGATAAAAAGTTGTGGAGTTCGAGTATTAGGGTTGTAGGTTTGGAGGTAGTTGAGTCTTCCTTAGTTCGTACCTTTGAGAGGCTAGTTTGGTAGGGTTTTTGTCTGAGACAGCTAATGGCAATGTTGTGTCTTAATATTCTTTCGTTTTTCATAGAGCCGAGTCTAATTAAGGGTTATCGCTTTTGCTTTGCACCTATTTTCCGGCTTTAATGATGTTGTTATTTTTTCTTATGGTATCTGTTAGTGGTACTGATATTGTCTCTTTTCTTTTCTTTTCTTTTCGTCTCTTTTCGTCTTCTTGAGCAAAGGATCTTTTGAAAACAGCATCTCTACTCCTTGGGGTAGGGGTAAGGTCCGCGTATACACTAACCTCCCCAGACCCCTACTAGTTGGATTTTATTGGGTCGTTGTTGTTGTTGTTGTGCAAATAGCACGACTCAGAACCAAGCTAAGACAGGACTTGTGTTCATTTAACAGCGCTATGACATGATATTGGAGTTCTTCATCTCATATCTCACAGTTAACTCTTATGACAAAACAATGTTTTCAAGGGGAAACAAGAAAGAATTCTTAGGGGAAACAAGAAAAGAATTCTTCTTTGAAACTCTTTTAACATAAAATGAAAATCTAAAGAAAAAATTAGAACTTAGACAACTAAAACCTATACTCACGAATTTGAGTCAGTCAATTGGTATATATAAGCAAAAAAATCTCAGACCTTTGATATAATTCTTGGAGATAAGCCTAAACGAGCTGCACAAGTCAAAGCGTTCCCTGCATTGCCACCTCCTTGAACCTAATAAGAAAACACAACTTTCCTTTGAAATTTCAGCTGAAAATTTTTAAAAAAAGGCAGCACACCAACAATCACACACAAAATCAATCACCTCAAAACTGGTGCTTCTAATCTTGTCATCAGGCTTAGGATAAGAATCAACAGTAACTAGGAAATCCACCGCCGCCATTCCACAACCTAGCTGCTCAAAAAACGCATAACAAATTCAATAGACAAAGTAAATTCTATAACAGTTTCAGCATAACTTTTTTTAACATGTCAAAAGAGGAAGACCCACAACAATGCGATTTTCTGGGGTTGACGGAATTGACATTTTCAACCTGAATTTGATTAAACAAGACATTCATATATGTTCAGTTTACTTTACACAAAGAGAAAACTAAAAGAAAGGTAATTGTTTTTATGAGATTAAGGTACTTACCTAGTAAAGGGAGACTTGCAGGTAAGATTATAGGGTGGAGGAATATGATAAAGAAGAGTTGACGGCGGTGATCGGAAGGAAAGTGGGGGAGAGCTGTATGATTGCAACCGAAACGTAGCCATTTTTGGGAGATAATAATCAATTACTAAAGCAGTGATTTAGCGATGACACCGAGGAAATGTAGTTGATAACTCAGCTCCTCAGTGTAGAGGTCTTTACCATCTGAAAGGAAAGTAGGCAAACTTTTTCTTTTGTTTCACACACAAAACCAACATAAGCAACAATATATGGGAGAGTAGTGTGCAAAATACAATAATCATGTTATGAAATAATATAAGAACAAGAATAATAATACAAGAACAATAGAGAGAAAAATAGAGAGAGGAGTATTCTTATTGATACTTAGGATGGTTTATAATGGGGCAAGGCCCCTCTATTTATAGGCATAGAAAAGACTTAGCCTCAAAGTAAAACTCTAGAATCTCTCTAAATATAAGCATTCACCTTAAATAGAAGTCTATTTATAACACTCCCCCTTGAAAGTATATTCAATAATGTGCCTCGTTAAAACCTTAACTAAAACAAAACCCAATGGGAAAAAATTAAAAAAAAGGAAAAATAGTACACATGTTTGAATATGCGCCTATTGGTTGCCTCGTTAAAAACCTTGCAAGGAAAACCCATTGGGACAAAACCTTGTAAGGGAAAAAGAGTGCAACGCGCATTAACTCCCCCTGATAAGAACATCAATTCATATCCTTAAGTCTTCGCATTCCGATCTTGTGAACTAGCTTCTTGAAGGTTGACGTTGGTAGAGATTTTGTGAACAAATCAGCCATATTATCGCTTGAACGAATCTGTTGCACATTGATATCATTATTCTTTTGAAGATCATGTGTGAAAAATAACTTTGGTGAAATATGCTTTGTTCTATCTCCTTTTATGAATCCTCCCTTCAATTGAGCTATAAATGCTGCATTGTCTTCATACAAAGTCGTGGGTAGTTTATTACACTTCAAACCACATTTGTCTTGAATATGATGTATTATAGACCTCAATCACACACACTCCCAACTTGCTTCATGAATAGCGATTATCTCGGCATGATTAGATGAAGTAGCCACAATTGATTGCGTAGTCGATCGCCAAGATATGGCGGTGCCTCCACAGGTAAACACATAACCTGTTTGAGATCGAGCCTTGTGTGGGTCGGATAAATATCCGGTATCAGCATAACCAACAAGATCAGGACTGCAATTATTGCCATAAAATAAGCCCATATTGGTAGTCCCTTTTAGGTACCGCAATATATGTTTGATCCCATTCCAATGTCTCCTTGTAGGAGCCGAGCTATACCTTGCTAAGACATTAACTGAAAAAGTTATGTCAGGCCTTGTAGTATTTGCAAGATACTTTAGTGCGCCAATTGCACTAAGATATGGTACTTCAGGACCAAGTAGCTCTTCATTCCTTTCTTGCGGTCAGAATGGATCTTTATTCACATCAAGTGATCGAACAACCATCGGTGTACTTAAAGGATGTGCTCCATCCATGTAAAACCGTTTCAGTACCTTTTCTATATAGGTAGATTGATGAACAAAAATTCTGTTTGCTAAATATTCAATTTGCAAACCAAGACATAATTTTGTCTTTCCGAGATCTTTCATCTCGAATTCATCCTTTAGATAATCAATTGCCTTTTGGAGTTCTATGGGGGTTCCAATAAGGTTTATGTCATCGACATATACGGCAAGTACAACAAATTTCGATGTTATTTTCTTTATAAAAACACACGGGCAAATGACATCATTTATATAGCCTTCTTTTAACAAATACTCACTAAGACGATTATATCACATTCGTCCTGATTGCTTTAGACCATACAAAGATCTTTGCAATTTAATTGAAAACATTTCCCGAGACTTTGAATTATGAGCGTTTGGCACTTTGAGTCCATCGGGAATTTTCATGTATATCTCATTATCAAGTAAGCCATAAAGATAGGCAGTAACCACATCCATTAAATGCATGTCAAGCTTTTCAAGGACAGCAAAACTGATGAGATAACGAAAGGTTATAGCATCCATTACAGGTGAATATGTCTCTTCATAATCGACACCAGGCCTTTGAGAAAAACCTTGAGCAACAAGGCGTGCCTTATATCTTTGTACCTCGTTTTTCTCATTTCTCTTGCGTACAAAGACCCATTTATAGCCAACGGGCTTAACACCATTAGGTGTTTCAACTATAGGGCCAAAAACTTCACGTTTTGCCAGCGAATTCAATTCTGATTGAATTGCTTCTTGCCATTTTGGCCAATCATGTCTTTTTCGACATTCTTCAACAGATTGAGGTTCGAGATCCTCACATTCTTGCATAATGCTAGATGCGACATTATAAGCAAAGACATTATCCACCACTATATCCACTCTATCAAAATTTGCCTCAATATTGATTGGATTTATGCATAGTTCCGTATTTTCCAGAGTCTCGGGCTCAATGGATTCTTCATGAATCTCAGAATTTGTTAAATCATGAATTTCCTCATGAGATTCTTTCGTATCATTTGCTTTCCTCTTTCTAGGATTTCGATCTTTAGAACCTAATGGCCTGCCACGCTTCAGGCGTGCATTCGACTCATTGGTTATGACACTAGATGATTGTCCAACAGGGACATCAATACGGATCGGAACATTTTTCGCGGGAATGTGGGATTTCGTTATCCTTTTCAAGTCCGTAAATGCGTCAGGCATTTGATTTGCTATTCTTTGCAAATGGATAATCTTTTGTACCTCTCTTTCACAAATAGAGGTATGTGGATCAAGATGAGATAATGATGCATTTTTCCACAAAATTTCCCGTTTGGTTTCACCAACTTCTCCCCCTAATTTTGGGAAAAGTGTCTCATCAAATCGACAGTCTGCAAATGGTGCAGTAAACAAATCCCCTGTCAATGTTTCGAGGTAGCGAATAATGGAGGGCGATTCAAACCCAACATATATTCCTAACCTTCTTTGCGGACCCATTTTGGTACGGGATGGCGGTGCTATAGGCACATATACTGCGCATCCAAAGATTCTTAAATGGGATATATTGGGTTCATGACCCAAAATCAATTGCAACGGGGAATATTTGTGATAATTCGTCGGTCTGAGACGAATTAGCATTGCTGCATGCAAAATGGCGTGACCCCATACCGAAGTGGGAAGCCTCGTTTTCATGAGTAATGGCCTTGCAATCAACTGCAGGCGTTTAATTAACGATTCTGCAAGATCGTTTTGAGTGTGAACATGAGCTACAGAATGTTCCACTTTTATCCCAATTGATAAGCAATAATCATTAAATGCTTGGGATGAAAACTCAGCAGCATTATCCAGTCTAATAGACTTGATTGGATTATCAGGAAAATGTGCTCGTAGTCGAATTATTTGTGCCATTAGTTTTGCAAACGCAAGGTTGCATGATGACAACAGGCACACATGAGACCATCTACAGGATGCGTCTATCAAGACCATAAAATACCTAAAGGACCCAGTGGGTAGGTGAATAGGTCCACAAATGTCCCCTTGTATACGTTCCAAAAACGTGGGTGACTCAGTCCCAACCTTTGTTGGTGATGGTCTGATAATCAACTTGCCTTGATAACAAGAAGTGCAAGGATATTCATTATTTGAAAGAATTTTGAAATTCTGTAACGGATGCCCATATGAGCTTTCTATAATCCGTCTCATCATGATCGATCCCGGGTGTCCCAATCGATCATGCCAAAGTACGATGGTATTGGAATCAGTAACCTTTTGGTTTACTGTTGAATGTGCCTCAATTGCACTAATTCTTGTCCAATACAGGCCACAAGATAAAGATGGGAATTTCTCAATAACCCTCTTTTGGCCAGAGACATTCTTTGTAATGATGAGATATTCAAGATTATCTTCATCTATTGTCTCAATATGATAGCCATTCCGGCGTATATCTTTAAAACTCAACAAGTTTCTCTTAGACTTGGAGGAGAACATTGCATTCTCTATGATAAACATCGTGCCTTTGGGCAGAGTTACAGTTGCTCTTCCGAAGCCTTCAATTAATTTACTACTACCAGAGATTGTAGTAACATTTGCCTTACACATATTTAGTTGAGAGAAATATCTCTTTTCTTTGAGTATCGTATGTGTAGTACATGAATCAACTAAACAAATATTTTTACAGCTGGACGTTGATCCAAGCTTGCTTTGTGAGATATCCATATTTGCTTTCCCATAGTTTGACATACAAAAGAAATACACGAACATGAGAATAAACAAATTCAATCCGTTTGTTTCACATTTAAACAATATTTTCAAAATCTGCTGAGGTTATTCGACTATCTTAGTTGATAGTCGACTATCTTGGGAAGCAGTCATTTAGGTTAGTCGACTAACTGAATCAGATAGTCGACTATCATGCCTTGCGGAAAATTCCAGTTTTTAATTCGAAATATTAGATAGTCGACTAACTAAGTTGATAGTCGACTATCTTAGTAAACAGTCGTCAGGATAGTCGACTATCTAAATCAGATAGTCGACTATCTTAGCTTGCGGAAAAATCCAGTTTTATTGCGAAATATTAGATAATCAACTAACTGTTAGGTTAGTCGATTACCTCTACTGGAAAATAAAAATATTATTGAAATTTGAGCATATTTAAACATTCTAAAGAACTAATACTAACATTATATCATAAGCTAACTAATACGAGCTGATACTAATGACTATTAGTTTATTCACTAACTATTACAAATAAGTGAAATAAAATCAAACAACTCCATCTTCTTTCATCACAGATTCATTACCGATTAGGTGGTCTATTTTCACATCGGGTTGCTCAAAGAAATCTGCCACATCCAAGTGGGTGATGTCAAAATTGTCGTCAGAGACAAAATTTGTTTCAGGGCCTTTATTCTTTAGAGATGCTTGATAAAGATCAACCAAATGTCTTGGTACACGGCAAGCTTTTGACCAGTGCCCTTTTCCACCGCAACGATAGCATATAGTTTCTAAACTATTTGCCTATGAATTCTTATAATCTCGTTTCTGCTTTCGGCGGTTATCTCTCCTCGGGGGGTGACGGACATCATGGAGATTTCTTCCTTGTCTACGTCCACGGCTATGACCCCGATTACGACCACGACCATGATTAGATCCATGGTCCTTTTCATGATTGGCATAATGAGAATACACCTTATCTGCTTCAGGCAATGGTGTAGACCCGGTGGGTCGATTTTCGTGATTTCTCATGAGCGGGTCATTGTTTCGCTCAGCCACAAGTAGGAGAGAAATCAGTTCAGAGTACTTTTTGAAGCCTTTCTCTCTGTACTGTTGTTGCAGTACCATATTGGAGGCATGAAACGTTGTAAACGTTTTTTCAAGCATATCATAATCAGAGATATTATCTCCGCAGAGCTTCAACTTAGAGGTAATTCTGAACATCGCAGAATTATATTCAGAAACAGACTTAAAGTCTTGGAGCCTCAGATGAGCCCAATCATATCGTGCTTGTGGCAGAGTGACCAACTTCAGGTTGTCATATCTCTCCTTTAAGCCGTTCCACAAGATGAGTGGATCTTTGACTGTGAGATATTCAATTTTCAAACCTTCATCAAGGTGATGGCGCAAGAAAATCAAGGCCTTAGCACAGTCTTGGGTGGATGCTTTATCTCTGTCTTTAATGGCGTCTCCAAGACCCATAGCATCTAAGTGGATTTCAGCATCCAACACCCATGTCATATAGTTCTTGCCCGAAATTTCAAGGGCAACGAACTTTCTTTTCGTAATGTCAGACATAATCGAAAATCAAATTAGGAAGAGAGAAATACCTTAGTTTTTCTCGAGAATCGATTCTTGAGACGGTAGAGTCTCGTGCTGATAACGTGTTATGAAATAATATAAGAACAAGAACAATAATACAAGAATAATAGAGAGAAAAGTAGAGAGAGGGGTATTCTTATTGATACTTAGGGATGGTTTACAATGGGACAAGACCCCTTTATTTATAGGCATAGAAAAGACTTAGCCTCAAAGTAAAACTCTAGAATCTCTCTAAATATAGACATTCACCTTAAATAGAAGTCTATTTATAACAAATCATATGTTATTAAACTCAAATAGTCACCCTAACCTACGGATTTTGATTTCGGAGATCAAGAAAATAATCTCAAGATAAAATGCTAAATTATTTAATTTATTTTTATCAAAAAATAAGTAATTTATACATATATTAAGTGGGCGTTCGGACATAAGAATGGTAAAACTTTAGGAAAAAAAGTAAAAAACAATTCATGTGAAAATGGTATTTAAAAATTAGAGTTCCGTTTGGATATGAATATAATTTAGGATTGAATATGAATATAATTTAGGGTTGTTTTTTAAGTTTTATGAGTGATCTGATTTCTGAGCAAAATTTTTGGAAGATAACTTTTTAAAGTTTTTTAATTTTCAAAAAATTACAAAATTCATTTTTAAGTGAAAATTGAAAATTTTATGGCCAAATATTAATTTCGAAAGAAAGTAAAAAAAATCAAAACGAAAGTGAACAAATTCTTATGTCCAAATAGTCTCTAATATTACTTTTATAATTTCTTACTTTATTTTATGTGATACAATTTAATTAGGTGAAAAAACTAAACTTATAATTTAGATATTTATGTAGTGCTATTTGTACATCATGTTCCTTCGCAATTTTAAAATTAAAAAAATAATATTTTTAGATCCTTTAGGGGTTAAAAAATAGATTCTTACGTGTAAAGGATAAATAAAAAATATATACAAAAAATGTTAGTGCTTCTTTAAATAAATTTAAAAAATACATCAAATAAATTAAGACAGAAAATACAATTTAATATATTGTCTTTAGACAAAATTACTCTCATTGTCAGTTGGCCCAATATTCTAACAAAATTAGGCCTATATTTTCTCTTCTTACTCAATATGATCCAGTTTTTATAATGTTGAAAAAATATTTCACAGATCAGCCACATCACTGTCTCCATTCTTTTTCTTTATGCAGAGAAATTTTTGCCATTCCCAAATCAGTTTTCTGTTTCAGATTTTCTCACCACCACTCTTTCTCTTTCTTTTCAACTATCTCTCTCTCTCTCAAAATAGACGAATTCTTCTTCAGAGTTCCTTGCTCCGCTCATATGTTTCTTCCTCTTCCCTGAAATCACATTGTTGAACAGTTCACACCGGATCTATCTTTTGTAGTCTTTTTCTTTTCGATTCAGTGCTTGCCGAAGCCGATTCCGACTTTCCCACTATAGGATCCTTTTATTCTCATTCGAAGAAAAAGAAAATATTGAGTGGTTATTTTTTTAATTCTTGTCTTTATTCTAAGTTATGAAATCTCCTTTTTCGGTAATTTTTCCTCCTGCTCCTCCTCCTCCTTCTTCTTCTCACTTTTAATGACTTTTGAAGGGAGGAAAAATGATCTATTTGTTGTGCATAACAATATATACTTTGTATAATCATGTATAACCATCTCATAGTTATACAAAATTATACATGATTATACACAAGTATACAAAATTATACATAATTATAATCATGTATATTTGTGTGTATTCTCATAGTTATATAGAATTATACATGATTATACACAAGTATACAAGATTATATATAATTATACAACATAGATACTTTTTAAAAAATGAACTTTTACATAATATGTATTATTATATATTTATGTATATTAAACATATGACTATGTATATATATATATATATATATATATATATATATATATATATACATATATATATATACTATAAGGATGAATATATTTTTAGGCATAATTATGAGCACGTGATTTTTGCCCTATATGAGAATTACTCCCAAAAAATTCAAAATAAAACAATTTTGTTTGTTTGCAATTGTTATGAATTTTGTGTATTGTTTGGATTTGTTTGTTCATGTTTATTTGTTAAATTACTAAAAATATCAAAATATGTCGCGTGTGTATTTAGGATTTAATTCTACAATTAGTAGTAATTAAGTTTGTTTTACAAAAAATAAAAATCACAAAAATAGCCATTTTTTGTATTTTTAGCATTTAATGTCAAATTGTGCAATCTTATTTTAATTGGTGTTTAATTGTGTATGATAATTATTTTTAGAAGTTAATTAGTATTTTTTGAGTTAATTTAGTTTATAACATAATTTAGAAGTTACTGTTTTATTAATTAAAAGAAAAGAGAGCAAGAAATAAGAAGAACAAACTCGGATTGGGCCAATTATCGGAATTAAAATTAGGCCCAAAACACTTCTACCCAATCCGAAACAATACCAAGCCCACACCCCACGGCCCATAACCCGATCCGGTCCTACCCGAAATAACCAAACCCTATGAGCTAAGTTAGGCATCAGCCATTTTCTCTCATTTCTTGGAGACACGTCTGGAAAACCTTCATCTTCTTCCTCCTCCCCACCTTCATGACATCCATGGCTGCCCTCCTTCTTCTTCAACAAGAAACCACTCAAAACCCTAGTTTAAAAGCACCCCATAAACCACCATAACCATCTGTTCGTCGTCAACCCTCCCAAACGAGCTCAACCTCACGTCGAACCACCATAGCTGCTTCGTCCATCCCTTCCTCCAGTCCGTCGGCGACGGTCGACCACTGTCACGACCACCTACTTCTTCGTCTTTGATCACCCATCTCCGTCGCGACTCCAGCCCTACAACGACCACCTCCGACCATAATCCGCCATATCTCCAGCTCTTTCACGTCTAAACGACTTCCGCTCAGCAGTAACTTGTCTCCAACCATCCAGCAACTACCTCAAACGAACCGCCTTCAGACTCGTCGCTGAAACCATGTAGCTTGTTGTCGCTGCCCTTTTCTTCTCCTCCTTCACCATTTGTATTTACTTTTTATTTGTTTTTATTCATTTTCTTCACTGAGCCGAGGGTCGAGTGGAAACAGCCACTCTGCCCTTTCGGGTAGTGGTAAGGCTCGTCTACATATTACCCTCCCAGACCCCACTTTGTGGGACTATACTGGGTAGTTGTTGTTGTTGTTGTATACGCAAATTATAAATCCATAAAAAATAAAAAAGAGGGTGATGTTTGTTGTTTGAACTTTGGCAGATCCGACAGAATTTGATTTTTCGGGCAGTCCATGTCATTTTTCGGTGCCTCACAAAAAGGTGTTTGTCATTTACATGAATAATTGGACTGCGGAACTTGCAGTAGGTGTCATTGCTTGGACTGGCTCTTAATTTCTCTTTCTTTCCTATTATTGTTTGCATATGAGGCCAGTCTGTTACGTATCTTGTTAGTGTTTATTCATGTTTGTTCAGGTTAGAATTGTGTTAGTTCATGCCTTTTATCTATGTCAAATCATGGTTGGAAATTTGACCTTGTTAAGTTCAATATGATTTTGTTCTGATTCAATATGATTTTGTTCTGAGTCATTGGTCTTCAATTGAGTTTTAAGCTTAAATTGTAATTTGAGTTTGATGAATCTTAATGTTGTTCTGATATGAATCTGACTGTGATAAGCTGGTTCCTAATTGTTGTCAATTGAGAGTTAGTCTCATATGATTTAATTATCCAATTGTTAGGATTTCTTACTAAAGATTGGTTATAGCTGCTGTATTTTGGTTAATTGATTAGGAATGATTGGATATAACTGATAAGGGTATAATGGTAATTTTAGTAGTTTGGGAGGGATATTTTTGGAATTGAAAAATAAAGAATTGTTTAAAAATATAGTGGGAAACATAATTATGTAAAGTAAAAAGAGGGGACAAGACATGCGGGGAGCATAATGATTAAAGTAAAAAGAGAGTGGATTGTAGGGTCCACGTTTGACTACTTTTGCTTAATTGAAATTATAAATAGTATAAGTAATAATAAAAGCTGGAAAGTAAAAGAAGGGAGTGGTGGTAATAATAAAAGAGGGTAGGGGAGAAAGAGTCTTTCTTTGGATATAAATAAGAGTCATTTGACACTTAGAAAGGGGAGGGAATTAGAGAGAAAAATATTTTCAGTATAAGGAGGAAAAATCAATTTCTTTTCTTCACTGTTAAAAATCAACACCAATTCTTATTGTTCACTGAAGCTTCAAGCTTCTTTTCTTGAGTGTTAAAAATCAGAAGGGGCTATTTTGGCAACTGGTTATTTCTCTGTTGGTCTGTACTTGTTTTTTTAATACTACTGGCATTCAAGTAGTGTTGCTTGGGTTTACTGTTGGTTTTCAGTTGGTTTGGAAATTCCTGGTTTTTCTTCTCGGTTGTAATCTCCTGGGTTTTGCTGATATTCCCGCGTTTACTAGGCTATTCTCGTGTTGTTGAACTGTTGTTGCTATGTGTGTTGCTATTGCTTCCTATTAATCTTCCTCTTGTTTGTATTCCAATACCAGGTACACCACTTTGAATCACTTTGATGTACACCTTGAAGATGAAATGAAATGGCAAAAATTTATGTATTTAATTATAATATATTTTTATTTTAGTTAAACATTAATTATATACTTTCCTGTTATACGAATGGTAGAGTTATGCCTAATTAAAATTGTTTCCTATTAGATTGCGAAACTAAAATCCCTGAAATGGCGTTAATATTAGTCAATATGGTATTCTTGTTTAATTTGAGCAAGTTGTTAGGTTATTGAACTATAGAACGTATGTTTGCAAATAAAGTAATTCGAAATCTTTTTCTTTTCAAATTAATTTAATTGATAGGTAAAAATCCGTATTTGAATTTGCAAAAAAAAAATAGAATAAAAACAACTTGAGATGGGTGATCTTTGAATCTTGTTAGTAATGAAGATCCGCAAATTTTAGAGAAATATATTTGGTTAATAGTAGAATCAGGAGATTAGACGTATTTGAAGTATGATTCTACGTAGCAAGGCTAAGAGCATTAATCCATAGGCGGGAATTTGAGCAATATGAATTAACGTTTAAGTTTTGTAATTTTTTTATAAGCTTTAGTAATTATGGTTAAATCTAGTTTCAAATGGTTATGAATAATTAATTCCAATAGTTTTTTTTTACAAAGCGAGTTTTAATCTAGCTATAATTGATTTTTTTTTAATATTAGTTGTCAAATTTCATCTTTTATTTATAATTTTGAATTTTTATTTTAATTTATTTTATAATTTCGATTTTTTTTTAATTTATTTTATAATTTCGATTTTTTTTTAATTTCTTTTCCACTAATATTTGCGTTAATCTAGCAATTAGTGTGCTACAATTTTTATTTTTAAGCACGTAATTAATTAGGATTTTTTCTTTCTTTATTTTAGAAATGAATTTAAATAGAAATGTAGTCACTTTAGGATATCCTTAAAATAAAGGAGGCGTGCCTCGCCACAGTACATTACAAATTGCGGGGCCCTCCAATAAAGGGTTTAAAATACTTAGAAAATCGGGAAGGGTCGCTTAGCGAATTTTCGCGGCCTTTTCCCAAAACAATGACACGTTAGTCTCTTTAGGACGCGCCTTAATTAATCTTACCTTCCTAAACTCGGGTGTGCATTTATGCGATCCAAATCCAAATCTCGACAGAGTCGAAACATGCCGACGACCACGGGTACACTGGCTGTGACGTGGTTCGAGATATGTTTTCACAATGTTTCAATTCTCTGTAAAATAATAACAATAATAATTTGAATAAAAACGGTTAAAAATTCAAATTGGCACATAAGTTACAACGTGTAATATAATCGGATAAATAAGCTAAATATGACAGTTGAGCGACCGTACTAGAACCACGGAACTCGGGAATGCCTAACACCTTCTCCCGGGTTAATAGAATTCCTTATTCGAATTTCTAGTGCGTGGACTGATAAATAGAGTCATTCTTTTCCTCGATTCGGGATTTAACCGGTGACTTGTGTCACGACCCAGATTTACCCACCATTGGGAGCTGTGATGGTGCCTATTGTCGAAGCTAGGCAAGCCAACCCTTACAAACATTTCCAGAAAATTTAAATCTAAAACAACTTAAATGCTAAATTAATTAGTTAAAACATGCGGAAGGCGTCTAATAACAATAACGAAAACAATATGCGGAAAACTAACAACCAATCTCTACCCAGTATCTGGTGTCACTGCTCACAGACAACTAAAGAGTGCTAAAAATAATAGTCCGAAAGTAGTACAGAGCATGTCTGTTTGATACAATTTAACAAACTGAAAGGGAAAGTTAGAGGAGACTCGGGGCCCGCGAACGCCTGCGAACTACCTCAGAGCCTCTGGACTGAAGGATCACTCCCGGTCTAAAGTTGCGGTCCGTAGACTGGGTCCTGATAAGTGCACAAAAAGGCACAGAAGTATAATATCAGCACAACCGACCCCATGTGTTGGTAAGTGTCCGGCCTAACCTCGGCGAGGTAGTGACGAGGCTAACCGGACCTACCATAAACAACATGTACGGATACATACGATAACAGAAAAAGAAACAAGAAGTTAAACAATGGAAAGGGAAGGGGACATGCTGGGGGGAATAATAGTTCAATTATAACTTCTACAATTAAGAGATGAAACTGAATATATAGCATTTAAATAAGAGAATCCAATGAAACAACAACTAATAAAGGGAAAACGAAATAAGGAACACCAGTAAGGTAAGACCAATAAAACCATGTTGCACGGCACCACCCATCGTGCTTTTACTCTCGTCCTCACACAATCAATAACACCACTCCATCTTGTGGAGGAAATCAATATTTACCACTCCATTTTGTGGAGGAAATCAATAAATATCACTCCATCTTGTGGAGGAAATCGATATATATCACTCCATCTTGTGGAGGAAATCAATATATACCGCTCCATCTTGTGGAGGAAATCAATAAATACTACTCAATCTTGTGGAGGAAATCGATAAATACCAGTCCATCTGGTGGAGGAAATCAATATATACCACTCCATCTTGTGGAGGAATCAATAAGTACACGGCATCACCCATCGTGCTTTATCACTCCTCCTCACCCAAACAATAATCACAATTAATGGGAAAAGGAGTAAACAACAAGATTAACCATCCTGGCAAGGGAGAACAATGCAACAATAAGTCCCGGCAAGGGAAACAGTTTAACAACAAGTCTCGGCAAGGGAAACAGTATAACAACAAGTCCCGGCAAGGGAAAAACACCAACAACTCATCTCTAGTTCATTTACTTCTCATATCCCACTTCATAGCTCTTATAACAAGAATTTATCCCAATTGTTCACTTCTTTCACAATTATAATAACAAATGACAACACGGTCGTGCTCGACTCGGGCGCATAGGTAACCGTCACCATACCTATACACCGACTCCACATAGCACATAGAAATTAACAACCTAATCCTATTCCCTCGAGCCAAATTTAGATCGAACACTTACCTCGAAGGCTTCCAACTCAAACTCACGCCTATAGAATAGCTTTACCCCTTGAATTCGCTTCAAAACCGGTCGAATATAACCAAAATTTACTCAAATGTATCAACAAATGCTAGTTAAATCAATTTGGATGCATAAGAATGAAATTCCCAAAGTTTTACTCAAAAATTCCCAAAATGCACCCGGGCCCACGTGGTCAAACCCGAGGTTCAAACCCGTTCCCCCATGAGTTCATATATGCAATTTGTTTTGAAATCGGACCCCAAATTAAGGTCCAAATCCCCAATTTTATGAAAACCTAGGTTCTACCCCAAATCCCCCATTTTGTAACCATGAAAGTTTTGATTTAACGATGAAATCATGTTAGAATATGATAAAGATTAAAGTAAACTAGTAAAGTTTGACTTACATTTGGTTTGGGGACGAAAGGGTTCGAGAGGAATCGTCTATGGTGGTTTTGGATTTTGAAAGATATGAAAAATGAGGTTTAAATTCGTTTAAGCAACAGTTACACAGACGCAGATCTCACAATTGCGAGAAAGAGTTTGCAATTGCGAACTGAGCAGCAAGAATGAGGATCTCGCATTTGCGAGAAGAAATTCGCAAATGCAAACATGGCTGGAAAAATAAGGACCTCGCTTTTGCGAGAGGATGTCCGCAAATGCGAACTGGGCTGGTAAAAGGAGGAACTCGCATTTGCGAGATAAATGGTCGCAAATGCGAACTAGCAAGGAACAAAGAGGGATCGCATTTGCGAGATTAGACTTCAGAATTGCGAAGTCTGGTTGCCAGGGGAAATATCGCATTTTCTATATAAACATCACATTTGCGATGACAGAGCCAAATGGGGGATGTTCGCATTTGCGAACATGTCTTCGCAATTGCGAAGACTATAGACACCAACAGTGAAATGTAACAAAAAAATGAGCTTAACACCTATGTGAAACTCACCCGAGCACTCGGGGCTCCAACCCAAACATGCACACAACCTAAAAACATCCTACGGACTTACTCATGCGATCAAATCGCCAAAATAACATCTAAATCAAAGAATCAACCTCCGAAACTCATGATTTTCATTTCAAGTTCAAAATTTTCAAACTTTTCCACTTTTAGTCCAAAATACGTCAAACGACGTGCGATTCCAATGGAACTTCACAAATAGTGCTTAACAATTATTTATGACTTGTACCGGGAGTCAGAACCAAAATACGAGCCCGGTGCCACTATATTTGATCAATTTTCGTTTTTATTTTTCCTTACGCATATTCATAAAACAATTTCACAGAAAAATTCCGAACTCGGGCCTGGGACCTCGGATTTCGATTCCGGGAATATGCCCAGGTCCCAAATTTAATTAAGGACCCTCCGGGACCATCACATCACGAGTCCGGTCCGTTTACCCAAAACGTTGGCCAAAGTCAACCATAGCAATATTGGTATCAAAATTCATAGTTTTTAACACAGGATTCAAGTATTTTCATATAAAAATCTTCCGGCTTCGCACTCGGACCATGCACGCAAATTGAGGCAACCCAATAAGAGGTTTCCAAGGCCTCAAAAGCACAAGGAAAGGGAGAATTCATGGTGATGACCCTCTGGGTCATCAGATCCTCAACCTCTAAAACAAGCGTTCGTCCTCGAACGGACGAAAGAAGAAAGTACCTGAGTCGGGGAATAGATGGGGATAACGGCTCCGCATATCAGACTCGGACTCCCAGGTCGATGCCTCAGGAGTCTGACCTCTCCACTGAACACGCACTGAAGGAAAACTCTGCGACCTCAACTGTCAAACCTGCCGATCTAAAATCGCCACCAGCTCCTCCTCATATGACAGATCCTTGTCCAATTGGACAGTGCTGAAATCTAACACGTGGGTGGGATCACCGTGATATCTGCGAAGCATGGATACATGGAAAACCGGATGCACGGCTGACAAGCTAGGCGGCAAGGAAAGTCTGTAAGCCACATCTCCCACACTGTCAGGAATCTCAAACGGGCCAATATACCTAGGGCTAAGCTTGCCCTTCTTCCTGAATCTCATCACGCCTTTCATAGGCGATACACGGAGCAATACACGCTCACCAACCATGAAGGCAACATCCTTGACCTTACGGTCTGCAACACTCTTCTGCCTGGACTGAGCTGACCGAAGTCTGGCTTGAATGATCTTTACCTTACTCAAGGACTCATGTACCAAATCTGTACCCAATAACCGGTCCTCTCCCGACTCAAACCATCTGACTGGGGACCGAAATCGCCTACCATACAACGCCTCATACGGGGCCATCTGAATACTAGACTGGTAGCTATTGTTGTAGGCAAACTCCACTAACGGCAAGAACTGGTCCCACGAGCCTCTAAAATCAATAACGCAGGCTCGAAGCATATCCTCAAGAATCTGAATGGTCCTCTCGAACTGACTGTCCGTCTGGGGGTGAAATGTTATACTCAAATGGACCTGGGTACCCAACTCATGCTGCACCGCTCTCCAGAAATACGAGGTTAACTACGGACCCCGATCCGATATAATAGATATGGGCACCCCATGAAGGCGAACGATCTCCCTGATATAAATTTCTGCATACCTCTCGGATGAATAGGTGGTGGCAACTGGGATGAAATGCATTGACTTAGTCATCTTATCAACAATAACCCATACAACATCAAACTTCTTCCGAGTCATTGGAAGGCCAGTAACGAAATCCATAGTGATCCTCTCCTACTTCTACTCGGGAAGCTCAATCCTCTGAAATAACCCACCAGGCCGCTGATGCTCGCACTTAACCTGCTGACAATTTAGACAACGAGCCACATATGCAACAATGTCTTTTTCATTCTACGCCACCTGTAATGCTGTTTCAAATCCTGATACATCTTCGCGGCGCCCGGATGAATAGAATACCGAGAATTGTGGGCCTCCGCTAAGATAGAATCTCGAATACCATCAACATTGGGCACACACACTCGCCCATGCAACCTCAATATGCCATCATCTCCCAAAGTCATCTCCTTGGCACCTCCCCTCTGCACTGTGTCTCTTAGGACACATAAATGGGGATCATCAAACTGCCGCTCCCGGATACGCTCCGATAATGATGAACGAGCAACCGTGCAAGCTAACACCCTCTTGGGCTGAGAAATATCCAATCTCACAAATCTATTGGCCAAGTCCTGAACATCCAAGGCAAGCGGTCTCTGGCTGACCGGAATATATGCAAGACTATCCATGCTGGCGGACTTTCTACTCAATGCATCGGCCACCACATTGGCCTTCCCTGGGTGGTATAAAATAGAAACATCTTAATCTTTCAACAACTCCAACCATCTACGGTGTCTCAACTTCAACTCTTTATGCTTGAACAAGTACTGAAGGCTCGTGTGATCTGCGTACACCTCACACGTCACACCATACAAATAATGCCTCCAGATCTTCAAGGCATGAACAATAACTGCCAACTCTAAGTCATGAACTGGGTAATTCTTCTTGTGGATCTTCAATTGCCTCGAAGCATATGCTATGACTTTGTCGTTCTTCATCAACACTGCACCAAGTCCGATGCGGGAAGCATCATAATATACAGTATAAGGCCTAGATCCCATGGGTAAAACCAATACCGACGCAGTAGTCAGGGCTGTCTTGAACTTCTGGAATATCGCCTCGCACTCATCTGACCACCTGAACTGGGCACCCTTCTGAGTCAATCTAGTCATCGAGGATGCGATGGATGAAAACCCCTCCACAAAAAGTCTGTAGTAACCAGCTAACCCCAAGAAGCTCCGAATCTCTGTAGCTGAAGCTGGTCGAGGCGAGTTCTTGACTGCCTCTATTTTCTTCGGGTCCACCTGGATACCCTCTGGTGATACGACATGACCCAGGAATGATACTGAACTCAACCAAAATTCGCACTTTGAAAATTTGGCGTACAACTGGCTATCCTTCAGAATCTGAAGAACCACTCTGAGGTGTTGCTCATGCTCCTCCTGACTACGGGAGTATACCAAGATATCATCAATGAATACAATCACAAATAGATCCAAGTAAGGACTGAACTCGGTTCATCAACTCCATGAATGCTGTCGGGGCATTGGTCAACCCAAACGACATGAACAAAAACTTATAATGCTCATACCGAGTACGAAATGTTGTCTTAGGGACATCAGACGCCCTAATCCTAAGATGATGATAACCAGACCTCAAATCTATCTTCGAGAACACCTTAGCACCCTGAAGCTGATCAAAAAACTCGTCAATCCTCGGCAGTGGATACTGAATCTTTATCGTCGCCTTGTTCAACTGCCTATAATCAATGCACATCCTCATCGACCCGTCCTTCTTCTTCACAAACAACACTGGTGCACCCCAAGGTGATACACTGGGTCTAATGAAACCCTTATCAAGCAAATCCTGAAGCTGTTCTTTTAACTCTTTAACTCTGGCGGGGCCATGCGATATGGCAGAATTGAAATAGGCTGAGTGCCAGGAGCCAAATCAATACAGAAGTCAATATCCCTGTCGGGTGGCATACCCGATAGGTCTGAAGGAAAAACCTCGGGTAACTCTCGAACAATAGGAACAGAGTCGGTAGATGGAACCTCTACACTGGAGTCGCGAACATACGCCAAATATGGTAAACATCCCTTCTCGACCATACGTCGAGCCTTGACATACGAAATAACACTACGGGTGGCATGACCTGGGGTCCCTCTCCACTTAAGTCGGGACAAGTCTGGCAAGGCCAATGTCATGGTCTTGGCATGACAATCCAATATGGCATGATACGGGGACAACCAATCGATCCCCAATATAACATCGAAGTCCACCATGTCTAGAAGCAATAAATCGACACGGGTCTCAAGACCCTCAAATACCACTACACAAGAACGATGCACTCGATCGACCACTAAAGAATCACAAACCGGTGTGGACACATATACAGGAATACCCAGAGCCTCACTAGGAATAATCAAATAGGGTGCAAAATAGGATGACACATAAGAATAAGTAGATCCCAGATCAAATAATGTTGAAGCACCCCTATCACCAACCAGTATAGTACCTGTAATCACAACATCAGATAACTTGGCCTCCGGCCTAGCTGGCAATGCATAACAGCGTGGCTGGCCCCCACCTCCCTGAACTGCATCTCTGTTACGATCTGTTGCGGGATGACCCTTACATCTGGCTATCCAGGCTCCACCTCTATGGTCTCTCCCTCCACCTCTATGATCTCTACCCCCGCCTCTAGCTGGCTGGGTGGCCTGTGGATCAACTGCTGCCTGAATCGTAGGGCGAGGACCCTGCTGAGAAATACTCGAGGCTCGAGGGCAATACCTAACAATATGACCTGAGTCACCACAACCATAACATTCCCTCGGTTGCTAAGACTGCTGGGCTTGTCGACCTGTATGTCATCCCCTGACGCTCTGAAGTGGAGGCGCACTGATGGGGGCTGGTGGTGAGCATAAGAGCTGCTGGCCAGAATGCTGTTGATGACTACCACTGCCTAGGTACCATGAGAAACCTGAAGTGCCGACTGGAAAGGTCTCGAGGGATGGCCTATGTCATAGGAAACTCTACCTCCATACGAGGTACCACTAAACCTGCCAGAATGTCTAAGCCTCTTGTCAGAACCCTGACTACCTACTCGAGCTAGTGCCATCTCCACTCGACGGGCTGCATTGGCCGCCTCATGAAAAGTAATATCACTGCCAAACCCCAATGCCATCTGTAGGCGAATGGGCTGAATCAATCCGCCAATGAACCTCCGGACCCTCTCCCGATCAGTAGGGAGTATCACTACTGCATGGCGTGCCAAGTCAACAATCCTGGTCTCATACTGTGTAACTGTCATAGAACCCTGATGAAGATGCTGAAATTATCTACGAAGTGCCTCCTGCTGAGTGACGGGGAGAAACTTCTCCAAAAATAACTCTGCAAACTGATCCCATGTCAAATCTAGGGACCCTGCTGGTCAAGACAGACAATAATCTCTCCACCAAGTCTTGGCGGAACCCACAAGTCTGAAAGTGCAAAAATCGACCCCATTGGTCTCCGCTATCCCCATAGTCCTGAGGAACTCATGACAACTGAACAAAAAATCCTGGGAATCCTCGGATGAAGCACCGCTGAAAGTGGTAGTGAAAAGCTTGGAGAACCGATCAAGTCTCCACAAAGCATCGAAAGACATGGCCGACCCATCTCCGACCTGAGCTCTAATACCTGTCCGAGCCGCCACTGCGGGCTGAACCAAGGAACCAGAGTCTGGGGAGCTACCTGCTCTGTAGTACGTGTAGCAGGAGTCTGAAGCCCTCCTCCAGCCTGAGAAGTGGATGGTGCTACTGGCAGCAATCCCACTCTGGCCATACTGTCTATAAAGCATGCTATGCGGACAAGGGCATCCTGAAGATCCGAAGAAAACATCACTCCTCCTGGGACCTGAGCTGGGCCCATTGGAAAGGGTGGAGCTGGAACCTCCTCATCAAAGTCAATATGAGGCTCCACCTCTGGAACAGCTGCTTGGGACTGAGCTCTGCCCCTGCCCCTGCCACGGCCTCGTCCCCTGCCTCTCGTGGGAGCTGCTGTTGGGGGCTCGGGCTGCTGCGCGGAAGAAGAAGACGCATGTGGTCTCGCCATTTGCGAAAGAACAGAGTAGAACGACAATCAATACTTGAGAAACAGAATCGCACGACAAGAATGAACAAAGAGAAACTTTTCTAACTCAGTAGCCTCTGGGGATAAATACAGACGTCTCCGTACCGATCCCTCAGACTCTATCGAGCTTGTCCGTGAGTTATGAGACCCAAGTAACCTAGTGCTCTGATACAAACTTGTCACGACCCGGATTTACCCACCATCGGGAGTCCTGATGGCGCCTACTGTCGAATCTAGGCAAGCCAACCCTTATAAACATTTCTAGAAAAATTAAATCTAAAACAACTTAAATGCTAAATAATTAGTTAAAACATGCGGAAGACGTCTAATAACAATAATGAAATTAATATGCGGAAAAATAACAACCAATCTCTACCCAGTATCTGGTGTAACTGCTCACGGACAACTAAAGAGTGCTAAAAATAATAGTCTGAAAGAAGTACAGAGCATGTCTGTTTGATACAATTTAACAAACTGAAAAGGAAAGTTAGAGGAGACTCGGAGCCCGCGAACGCCTGCGAACTACCTCAGAGCCTCTGGACTGAAGGATCACTCCCGGTCTAAAGCTGCAGTCCATAGACAGGGTCCTGACCTGTGCACAAAAAGGCACAACAGCATAGTATCAGACCAACCGACCCCATGTGCTGGTAAGTGTCCGGCCTAAACTCAGCGAGGTAGTCACGAGGCTAACCGGAACTACCATAAACAGCCTGTACGAATACATACGATAACAAAAAATAAAACAAGAATTTAAACAATGAAAAGGGAAGGGGACATGTTGGGAGGAATAGCAGTTCAATTATAACTTCAACAATTAAGAGATGGAACTGAATAGATAGCATTTACATAAGGGAATCTAATGAAACAACAACTAATAAAGGGAAAACGGAATAAGGAACACCAGTAAGGTAAGACCAATAAAACCACGTTGCACGACACCACCCATCGTGTTTTTACTCTCGTCCTCATACAATCAATAAAACCACTCCATCTTGTGGAGGAAATCAATATATACCACTCCATCTTGTGGAGGAAATCAATAGATACCACTCAATCTTGTGGAGGAAATCGATATATACCACTCCATCTTGTGGAGAAAATCAATATATACCACTCCATCTTGTGGAGGAAATCAATAAATACCACTCCATCTTGTCGAGGAAATCGATAAATACCACTCCATCTGGTGGAGGAAATCAATATATACCATTCTATCTTGTGGAGGAAATCAATAAGTACACGGCATCACCCATCGTGCTTTATTGCTCCTCCTCACCCAAACAATAATCACAATTAATGGGAAAAGGAGTAAACAACAAGACTAACCATCCCGGCAAGGGAGAACAATGCAACAAGAAGTCCCGGCAAGGGAAACAGTTTAACAACAAGTCCCGGCAAGGGAAACAGTATAACAACAAGTCCCGGCAAGGGAAAAACACCAACAACTCATATCTAGTTCATTTACTTCTCATCTCCCACTTCATAGCTCTAATAACAAGAATTTATCCCAATTGTTCACTTCTTTCACAATTCTAATAACAAATGACAACACGGTCATGCTCGACTCGGGCGCATAGGTAACCATCACCATACATATACACCGACTCCATATAGGACATAGCAATTAACAACCTAATCCTATTCCCACAAGCCAAAGTTAGAAGAAACACTTACCTCGAAGGCTTCCAACTTAACTCACGCCTCTAGAATAGCTTTACCCATCAAATTCGCTTCAAAACCGGTTGCATCTAACCACAATTTACTCAAATGTATCAACAAATGCTAGTTAAATCAATTTGGATGCATAAGAATCAAATTCCCAAAGTTGTACTCAAAAATTCCCAAAATGCCCCCGGCCCACGTGGTCAAAACCCGAGGTTCGAACCAAAATCGGGTTACCCATTCCCCCATGAGTTCATATATGCAATTTGTTCTGAAATCAAACCCCAATTTGAGGTCCAAATCCCTAATTTTATGAAAACCTAGGTTATACCCCAAATGCCCCATTTTTAACCATGAAAGCTTTGATTTAAGGATGAAATTATGTTAGAATATGATAAAGATTAAAGAAAACTAGTAAAACTTGACATACATTTGGTTTGGGGACGAAAGGGTTCGAGAGAAATCGTCTATGGTGGTTTGGGTTTTGAAAGATATGAAAAATGAGGTTTAAATTCATTTAAGTAACAGTTACACAAACGCAGATCTCGCAATTGCGAGAAAGAGTTCGCAACTGCGCACTGAGCAGTAAGAAAGAGGATCTCGCATTTGCGAGAAGAAATTCGCAAATGCGAACATGGCTGGAAAAATAAGGACCTCGCATTTGCGAGAGGATGTTCGCCAATGCGAACTGGGCTGGGAAAAGGAGGAACTCGCATTTGCGAGATAAGTGATCGCAAATGCGAACTGGCCAAGAACAAAAAGGGATCGCATTTGCGAGATTATACTTCGGAATTGCGAAATCTGGTTGCAAGGGGAAATATTGCATTCGCGATATAAACATCGCATTTGCGATGACAGAGCCAAACGGGGGATGTTCGCATTTGCGAACATGTCTTCGCAATTGTGAAGACTACAGACACCAGCAGTGAAATGCAACAGAAAATGAGGCTAACACCTATCCGAAACTCACCCGAGCCCTCAGGGCTCCAACCCAAACATGCACCCAACTTCAAAAATATCATACGGACTTACTCGTGTGATCAAATCGCCAAAATAACTTCTAAATCAAAGAATCAACCTCCAAAACTCATGATTTTCATTTCTAGTTCAAAATTTTCAAACTTTTCCACTTTTAGTCCAAAACACGTCAAACGGCGTCCGATTCCAATGAAACTTCACAGATAGTGCTTAACAATTATTTATGACTTGTACCGGGCGTCGGAACCAATATAAGAGCCCGTACCACTATTTTTGATCAATTTATGTTTTCATTTTTCCTTACGCATATTCATAAAACAATTTCACAGAAAAATTCCGAACTCGGGCCTGGGACCTCGGATTTTGATTCCGGGAATATGCTCGGGCCCCAAATTAATTACGGACCCTCCGGACAATCACATCACGAGTCCGGATCCGTTTACGCAAAACATTGACCAAAGTCAAATATAGCAATATTTGTATCAAAATTCATAGTTCTTAATACAGGATTAAAATATTTTCATATAAAACTCTTTCGGCTTCGCGCCCGGACCATGTACGCAAATTATGACAACACAATAAGAGGTTTTCAAGGTCTCAGAAATACAAGAAAAGGGAGAATTTACGGTGATGACCCTTTGGGTCTTCACAACTTGGGACATCATAAATTTTTCAAGCGGCGATTCTGAATCTTTAATAAATAATCCTGTTTCGATTGTCCTTTAATTTGAAAAACTCCCTTGCGCCCTCGCGGTGCTGGAAAAAGGAGGTGTGAGAGCTCTGGTGACTCTGCTGGGGATATGGGACCCAGAACCACTGGTTCAGAGTTAGAAATTCAAGCTTATGACGAATTGTTATATTTTTGGCTTTATTATCTGATATTTCCATATGATACGTGCTTAATGCGCCGAACCCTTTCTATTCTTACCTCCGGGGATGCTGCTCACTAGTTTAAGACTCCCCATTCTGTTAGTGTTACCCAATAAGAAAGAGGCTCGGACAAGTTACGAAGCCGGACGATCCTGCGGGTCCCCGGTAAGTTGCCCCCTCCTCACCCGAGTTGTCCGCTCGGGTTAGCCAGGTGTAGAACAAAGCCCAGGTTTGAAACATAGAATAACGAAACTTCATGGCGGATCCCTAGTAGGAAACTTTTATTTGCATCACGTTGCATTTGACTTAGGGGCTCAACACAGGGTTGGGCCCGTCTAGGAATAGCAACCTGAAACAAAAAGACCATCTTGCTGCATATTGTTTTTTTTTTTGCGCATTTATTTTGCTTCGAACTTACATTTTGATCGGCTTGTAAAATCAGGAATCCTAAAAATTGTGAAAAATAGCAGAGAGATAACTACTCATTTTTAGAGAAAAACCATGTCTAAGTAGTGTCAAAACTTTGCCAATTTTTTGATTTCTTAAAAAATATTGGGTGTTTTTACTTGAAAAAAAAATGTAATAGAGTCTTGTTTTAATTTAAGTTAATTTTCTTACCCGAACTACACTGGATTGATTCTCACTGGATGTGAGATACGTAGGCAACCCTCATCGGGTCCAACCTCCCCTTTTGCTAAAATACCCAAAAAAATAATATGGCAAAATTTTAGTCTTTGTTATAAATGAGTCAGGTAATGTCCAACCTACCCTTTTGCTAAAATAGCCCTAAAAAAGTCAATTTTTTTAATTTTTAGACATAAATAAGTCGGGTGATGACGTATTTGTCAAAAATAGCCAAATGCTCCCGAAAGGGACGCCGAAAGGCTGATTTTGCATAAACGGCTAAATGATTTTTGACCGGTTGACCCACACAGCCTTAAAGTTTTTGTCCCCGAGGCGCTGAAAGGTCGTGTTTGCAATATCTGGTTTTATATTGAAAAAAGAGTCATAAACAAATTGGGTGATGTTGTGTTTGTCAAAAATAGCCGAATATTCTCGAAAGGGACGCCGGAAGGCTGACTTTGCATAAACAACCACCTTTGGGTCACTTTTAGATTTTGGGCCAGTTGACTCACATAGCCTTAAAATCTTCGTCCCCGAGGCGCTGAAAGGCTGTGTTTGCAAATATTCAGATTTTTTTCTATTTTGAAAAAAACAAGAAAAATAGTCGCAAATTAGTCGGTGATGCCGCCTTTGTCAATTATAGCCGAATGTTCCTGAAAGGAACGCTGGAAGGTTGATTTGCATAAACAGGACATCTTTGGATTTTAATTGGTTGACCCACACAACCTTAAAATCTTCATCCCCGAGGTGATGAAAGGCTGTGTTTGCAAAGCCCAGTATTTTATTTTAAGTTTTAAAAATAAGGAAAGAGTTAGTGGTCAAGTGAATACCATTTGGATTTTTGGTCAAAATAAGCCGAGTGAGCTTCGGCCTTGTATATTGCCGAGATAGCCTTAGAGTATCTTTCAGTTGTCGAAAGGCTATTTTTGTAAAAGAACAGACAAGCTTGTAAAATAATCCTTCCCTGCCTCAAAATTCATGTGAGATTGAGAAGGGTCCACGTTTGCAAAAATAGCTATTTGGTTAAAGTTGGCATATATGGGAGGAAATTCGTTAGTCTGTTTTTTTATTTCTATTTCTTTTGATTAGAGTATGTGGGTTGTTTAATGATCAAGTCTGTATCTCATCTTTCACCCGAATCTGTTAGTTTGGTCAATTTTTTAAACATTGTAATTGAAGTTGGTTTTATTGTGAAAATTGAAAATTCCAAAAAAAATGTTTAATTGTTATTGACCTTCTAGTTGTCCGAACTACGCAAAGTCTGATTCATGCGGGGTCATGATACGTAGACAATCTCTATAAGATTCGACCACCACTAAAAAAAGGGAATAATAGAAAAACAAAAAGAGAATAAGAAATGAAGGAAAAGCTCGGGAGACTTTCGAAAGGGCAAAATAAGCCGGAATGACGTATGTAATTGAAGCGAATGCATGATAGAATGGTTTAACTGCTTAGGTGCATTGCATACCTGATACGTGTTTACCTATCTATCAAATGCCCTAACACTAACGTGGTGGCTTCACTTTGTTGTGTTCAAATCAGAAAGGTGGTTGGTTGTGGTAAATCTTCCCTGCAAAACAAAGTCGAAGGACAATGTCAGAGAACCTCAGAACCGAGTGGATCGATATCGATGACCAACAACAACTGGTTGAACGGAACAATGGGTTGGAAGAAGAAGTGAAAATGTTGAGACGGCATGTGGCAGACGTGTATCAGGCATGGAGCTGAAAAGGCACCCATACCGCCACCACATGGATTCTCTGATGATGTCATTACCCAAACTTTGGCATCTCCCGATCACCCTAGTATCTTCGTCACTCATTCGTCAGACATCATCTCGGACCACTATTCCATAACTCAGACGGGGAGAAGCCTAAAGAAGTTTTTGGGAAATTCTGGCTCAAATGGTGCGAGCAAGTTGCTTTGAATAGCCTTCCCATGGAAAGAAAAGACATTGTTGAACCACTCCGACGACAAGGCCCAGTGGTCGTCCTTGCAAAAGGCCCTCAGTCACAACATCATTCCCGTGGGTATCCTCGGATGCCACATGGCCCTCCCCGATACCGCTTTTTCCCACATAATTCTCAAAGACATACTCCACTTCCAAATACCTGACTCCACATAAAACCTTCCCACTCCCTCAAGCATACCAGAAGCATCCTGGATCAGGTTTTAAATCGAGTCAGGCGTTTAGGAACGAGAGGTTGCTAAAACGTGAATAAAAGGCTCCCACCCCGATCAGAGAATCCTATGCAAGATTTTTTGAAAGACTAAATCATGCTGGACTGATTGAGTCGCTCCCGGGGTATACTCCAGATCCACATGCAAGAAGCTTTGATCCAACCGTACAGTGCGCATACCACTCCAATGTCCGAGGGCACAACATTTAGAGTTGTTGTTCGTTGAAAAAAGAGATAGAAAGAATGATTCACAAAAGAGTGATTGTGACCGACGACGGTAGTGAAAAGCATGTGAATCCTCCTGGGATATTGACCAAAGGGGAAGATATGGAAGATGCAAAGTTCAGTGGCTAAGATGTCGTGTTTGATAAGTGGAAGGACGCTCCATTCCTTGGTTAGCAGGAGAGAAGCTTTTGGTGGCTTATTTTGTTGTCATTTCTGTTGTCCGGATTATTCTTAGGGTTGTAATCCGGACATTGTCTTGTGTCAAACCTCCTTATCTTTCCATTGTCATAGCAGTTTGCTTAGTTTTGTCTAGGTTTTGTTTCACGGTTATGCTTTATTTTGTTTTGTTTGTTTCGATTGTTTTTTCGATTGTTTGAACCGTTTCACCGTTAGTATAATTCAAAATTTGGTGTTTTAATTTCCAGTCATCTATTCGCTTAGTTCTTTTATCACTTTGCTCAACGCCGATTCAAGTAACATGACATGCGCACACAGTTTGGGCCTAATCTTAAAAGTTAATCATTGAACCATTGAGAGGTGATCGGAACATTTGAAATAAGGAAGGTTTGAACTTATTTGGAGCCCGAGTCATGAGAGACTGGGGCAAGTAAAACATAAAGAAAACCGTCAAGGAAACTAGCCAAATTGACATGGGGTCGCCCCTTGTAATGAAAATGAGAGTGTTTCCCAACAATGTTATGTGTGGATATGGTTATCTGGGGCAATCAAAAGATGTTACCAATGTTTTTGACGGTTTGATAATCGTGTTGTTTGCACTTGGTATGTTTTGAAGATTGGAATGACGAAGGCATTTTGTTCTGTCACCTAAACACTTTATCATTCGTTACCCCTTTGAGCCTTATTTAATTTTTCTTTCATACCCATCTTTCGGTATCAGTAGCAAAGAGTAGAAACACAAATAGAAAAAGATAAGAAAAAGAAAAGGAAAAAGAGAAAACAAAAAAAAAACAAAAACAAAAAAACAAAAGAGAAACGAGAAAAGTAAAAGAAACAACAAAAGAAAAGAAAGATAAGAAATGAATGAACAAGAAGACTGTAACAACAAAGGAATTGGGAACTACGTTTGACCTGATTCCTCGAAGAGGATACGTAGGCGCCTCACGGCTCGATCATAATGTAATAAAAAATGAAAAAATCCCTGTGAGCATGTGATTTTTGCCCTATATGTATTACTCCCAGAAAATTCAAAATAAAATAATTTTAGCTTGCTTGCAATTGTCATGAATTTTGTGTTATTTTTATTGTATTATTTGCATTTATCCGTGCATGTTTATTTGTTAAATTAATAAAAAATACAAAAATATGTCGCATTTGCATTTAGAATTTAATTCTACAATTAGTAGTAATCAAGTTTGTTTTACAAAATGAAAATTACAAAAATATGCATCGTTTGCATTTTTAGCATTTAACGTCCAAGTTGTGCAATTTTATTTTAATTGGTGTTTCAATTTGTGCGATAATTATTATTTAGAGATAACTAATATTCTTAGAGTTAATTTGATTCTAGTTTCAATTTTCGAAAAATAAGAAGAACAAACTCGGATTGGGCCAATTTTCGGAATTAAAATTAGGCCCAAAATACTTCTACCCAACCCAAAACAATAAACAGTCCAATAACCCATAACCCAACCCATGCCCATACAATAAGCAAAAGAAAAACCTAGACCTAACATTTTCTTCTTCAGCCGCAACACACACATTCACCCCCCTTCTACTCATCTTCTCCAAACCACCTTCCGTAATCCTAAACCACCAAAACTCCATAAGTGCCCGTCCCACCTTCAACCAAACAACCACCCCTTCCCACCTTCTTCCCCGCTGTCACGCAAAACCACCATGAACACCCACGAAACCAAGCAGTCCCCCAGCATCAACCAGCCCGTCGCCTCAACAGTCAGCCCCCCACGGTGCTAACCAGCAGCCCCACGCCAGCCCCACCGAACCAGCCACGCCCCCATGGCTCTAACCATCAAACCCTGAGCGTTGCTCACCCAAACATCCCACCCTATCTACTTGTCTGTTTGATATTCACAAGACATAAACAAAGAAGAACCTAGACCAAAGCTTTAGCCATTTGAACCCAAAGTAGCGGCTTCCTCTCATTCACAACAGTCTTGACATTTCCATGGTCGTCACTGCCATAGAAGGTGATGACTGGTGTTGGCCATGGCTGCGTCACAACCATTATTTTCTTTTCCTTCACCTCTAACGTGTAGATCTGGCCAGAAACATCCATGTTTCGACAATTCTCAGGCCCTCGAGGCACTACTCGGTTTGTTCGTTGATTGTTAGTTACGTTCAAGTTCATAGAGAGCTTGTTTGAGGTCGTAGACTTAGTTTCATATTTGTCATTCCATTCTAGCTCTGTTGTTTGGGTTCGTTATGTTCCATTTGAAGTTTTTGGACAGATTTGATTACGTCGAGCTAAGGTCTCCGGTCCGAAATTTTGGTTCGATATTGATTAAAGTCGTTGTTCAAAGATTCGAGTTTCCATCAAAGTCCCAGCATATTTGTTTTTCGTTCGAGTTCGTCGTTGTTCCGATCAGGTTAGTTGGTTTAAGTTTCATCTTTGTCCATATTTTATTTGATATTTTCGGATCTAAAATCAGTATATGTTTGATTATGTTCTTGTTCGTTGGTTATCATTTTCTTGTTTATTTCTTCAGTTTGTTTTTATTTATAGGAATTTCGTTTTAATATAGAAGCATGTTAGCTTAATAAATCTTTCTTCTTAGTTGCAAAGTTAGATTTAATTTAAAGTTTAATTGATTATTGAGTTTAGTGAATGGAATCCATTTTTTTATTCTGTTTAAGTCTATTTGGATCTGAGTTAGAAGTTTGAATTTGTTTGTTTGATCTGTTTCAGTTTAATTTGAAATTGAACTTAGTGATTTGAATATATTTTCTTGTTATTGTTGTTGAACCTGATAATATATTTGTTGTTATTATTATTCGGTCAAAATAAATTTTGTTCTTTGTTGTTCATTTAGTTTAAATTGTTATTGAATTTGATTAAGAATTTGGTTATAGCTGTAGTAAGTTGGTATTTTTTCTGATAATTTTGGTGCAGATTGTAGGGATGGGTTTAAATGGTAATTTTTAATAATTTCAGGGGGTAATACGGGAATTTATAGCTTGTTGAATTATTTATGTTGAGTGCTTGGTCCGCTAGATATAAAAGTATGACTAAAATATTATGGTGGGGGACAAGACAAAGGGTAGTGGGGGACAAGACATAATTATTAAAGTAAAAGAGGGTGGGGACTGTGAGGTCCACGTTTGACTGCTTTGGGAATTAGAAATAGTAAGGTAATAATAAAAGTGTAGTATTAATAATTAAAGGAAGAGGAAAAGAGGGTCTTGTTTCAAATAAATAAGAGTCATTTGGCTAATTTTAGGAGGAGGAATTTGGAGAGAGAAAATATTTTCAGAACTTAAGAGAACTAAAACAGAGAATAAGAAAAGACTGAGAGTTGAAAAGAGTAGAAAGCTGAAAGCCCCACTGTTCATTTGAAACTTCTCTTCTTGCTTTATTGATTTTATTTCTCTTGATTCAAGTAAACTAAGACCGATCTTAAGTAACTCTAGTATGTCTTTGTTCATTTGGCTTGTGTTGATATTGCTGTGAGTCGAAGTACATTTCTGTGGGATTTTTCTGGGTTGATTTTTACTGGGTTTTGCTGAAATCTGCTGCTGGGTTTAGCTATTGATGTTGCTGTTTTGCTGTATTGATTACTGCCTTGCTGATTTCTCACCTTCTGCCTTTTGCTTCTAATATCAGGTACACAACTGGTACACCTTGTAAGTTGATAACATGAAGCATGAATACAAATGAAGAGTTGAAGTTTTAATTTTATTTAGTTTTGTTAGTGAATGTATTTAGGCCACTTTATATGCAATTTTTATATAAGTTTCTACCATGTTCGTATGACGGGATAACTTGTAGTGATGTATTAAATAATATTCTGCTTTAATTTGGTCATTATATAATATATGTTCAAGCATGTTTATTACTGTCAAACTGTTTAATAATTGAGGAAATAGTATGAGTTGATCTTTACTGAATTGGCTTGGTCAAATTGTTCAATTCACTAGTTAATCGCAAACATGTAGCTAAATTTTTGTAAGGTTTTAATTTGAATTAATTTTGTGAATTAGGCATTAAGGTATGATTTGAGTTCAGATAAGATGGTTTAACATTTCGATTTAATAAACTTTCAAATAAGCATTAATAATTAAGGTTGATTTTAATTTTAATAGTTGTAAATAATTAATGGTTTATTTATATAACTATTTGGGTTTTAATTTAGCTATAATTGATTTCTTTTGAATATTAGTTGTGGAATTTCGTATTTTATTTATAATTTCAAAATTTTTATTTTATTTTATTTATAATTTCGAATTTCTTTTCTTTTTTAGTAAAATTCTTTTCCATTAATATTTGCCTTAATTTATCAATTAGTGTGTTACGTTTTTTTATTTTTATGCGTGTAGTTAATTAGAATTTTTTTCTTCTAATTTAGAGACGAACTTAATAGAAAAAATGTAGTCACCTTATGATTGCCCTTTTAAAATAAATGAGGCGAGATTCTCCGAATAAATAAATTGCGGGGCCCTCATTAAATATTTAAAAATATCTAAAAAAATTGGGAAGGGTCGTTTAGCGAATCTCACGACCCGCCAAAAAGATTAGAACTCGCTAGACTCTCTTTAGGACGCGCCTTAATTAATCTTACCTCCCTAAACTCGGGTGTGCATTTATGCGACCCAAATCCAAATCTTGATAGAGTCGAAATGTGTCGACAACCACGGATACACTAGCTGTGACGTGGTCCGAGATATCTTTTCACAATGTTGCTATTCTGTGTAAATAATAACAATAACAATTAAATAAAACCAGAAAAAAGTAAAATTGGCATGCATGCTCATCATGTAATAAAATCGGATAAATAAGTTAAATATGACAGTTGAGCGACCGTACTAGAACCACGAAGCCCGGGAATGCCCAACACCTTCTCTCGGGTTAACAGAATTTCTTATCCGGATTTCTGGTTCGCGGACTGTTAGACAGAGTCAATCTTTTCCTTATTTCGGGATTCAACCGGTGACTTGGGACACCATAAATCTCCCAAGTGGCAGCTCAGATTCTTTAATAAATAATCCCGTTTCAATTGTCTTTTGATTGGAAAAACTCCATTGCGCCCTCGCGGTGCGGAAAAAGGAGGTGTGACAGCTCTGACGACTCTGCTGGGATTGGACCCAGAACCACTAGTTCAGGGTTAGAAATTCGAGCTTATGATAAACTGTTATAATTTTGCTTTGTTATCTGATATTTTCATGTGATATGTGCTTAATGTGCGAAATGATGTTTTTTAACTGCTTTGATATTATTTGATTGTATATATAAACTGTGTCGAACCCTTCTTTCTTCACCTCCGAGGATGTGCTTACTAGGTGAGACTCCCTATTCTGTTAGTGTCATATCCTGAAATAAAAGAGGCTCGGAAAGTTTCTAAACCGGCTGGCCTTTTGGTTCCCGGAATGTAGCTCCTTCCTCGACTCGGGTTGTCCGCTCGGGTACACTGTCTAGAACATATACCCAGGATTTGAACATAGTAAAACGTGACTTCATGCCAGATCCCTAATAGGAATGCTTATTTGCATCATCTTGCATTTGACTTAGGGACTCAACACACGGGTTGCGTCCGTCTAGGTTAAGCAACCTGAAGTAAAAAGACAATCCTGCTGCGTCCTGTTTGTTTTCTGCATTTATTTGCTTCAGACTGGCATGCTGACCGGCTTTGAATACTGGAAAATTGTGAAAAGAAAAATAAAAAAAACTAGCAGTGTAGAGTGTTAATTACATATTTTTTAGAAAATCAATTTCCAAATAGTGGCGGAACTCTACCAAAATTTTTGAAAAAAAAGGAGTTGTTTTTAGTTTGATTTATTTGGAAAAAAAAAGAGAGTCCTTATTGTTGGATTTTCTTGTTTTCAAAGAGTCTTTATTTTTAGCTTGAAAAAATAGGTTGATTTATTATTTGTTGAAAAGAAAAAGAGTATTTGTTTTAAGTTTGGGAAAAATAGGTTGTTTTTGTTTTGTTGAAAATGAAAAGAAATAAAAGAGTTATTATTTTGGCTTGTTTTCAAAAAAAATAAAAAAGAAAAAATAGTTTGCTTTGCCATGAAAAATGAAAATGAAAAGAGTCGTGCTTTGAAAGTGATTTTGTTATTTGCTGCCAAAAAATAAAAATAAAAAGAGTCCTGTTTTAAAATAGTACAGTTAATTGGGCGAACTACACCGGTTTGATTCTCACAGGGTGTGGGATAAGTAGGCAACCATCATCGGGTCCAACCTCTCTTTCTGCAAAAATCGCCAAAAGAGTGCCAAAAAATTTAATTTTTAGACATAATTAAGTTGGGTGATACCGCTTTTGTCAAATATAGCCGAATGTTCCCGAAAGGGAGGCCGGAAGGCTGACTTTGCATAAACGGCCATCTCTGGCCATTATTTTTTGGATTTTCGGTCAATTGACCCACACGGTCTTAGAATCTTCGTCCCCGAGGCACTGAAAGGCTGTGTTTGCAAATATCTGGTTTTCTATTTTTCAAAAAACAAGAAAAGAGTCGTAAATAAGTTGGGCGATGCTGTTTTGTCAAATATACCCGAATGTTTCCGAAAGGGACGCCTGAAGGCTGACCTCGTATAAACAGCCACCTTTGGGTCATTTTTAGATTATGACCGATCGACCCACACATCCTTAAAATCTTCATCCCCGAGGCGATGAAAGGCCGTGTTTGCAAAACCATTTCTTTTATATTAATTTGAAAAAAAAGAAGAAAAGAGTTAGGGGGGCAAGTGAATACCATTTGGATTTTGGTCAAAATAAGCCGAGCCAGTTTCGGTAGTGTGTTAAACCGTTCTTGCCAATATAGCCTTAGAGTATCTTTCAATTGTCGAAAGGCTATTTTCGTAAGAGAACGGACAAGTTTGTAAAACAATCCTTCCCGGCCTCAAAATTCATGTGTAATTGAGAAGGGGCTACGTTTGCAAAAAAATAGTGATTTGGTTCAAATTGGCATATAGGGGAAGGAATTTGTCAGTCTGTTTTTTTTATTTGTATTTCTTTTGATTAGGGTATGCGGGTTGTTTTATTTTCGAGTCTATATGTTGTCTGTTCGTCAGATTTTGTTAGTTTGATCAGTTTTTAAACCATTGTATTTGAAGTTGGTTTTATTATGAATATTGAAAATTCCAAAAAAATATTTTGCTGTTATTCACCTTTTATTGGTCCGAACTACGCAATGTCTGATTCATGCGGGGTCATGATACGTACGCAATCTCTATAAGATTCGACCACACACATAAAAAAATGAAATAAAAAAAAGGAAAAATATGTTATTAATAATAAGGACTGACTCACTCCATTCTAACATGTTTTGCTTTGAATTGTGAATAAAGAAGGGTGGTTGGTTTGTGGTTTTCAAAGTGGTAACTCCTCCCTGCAACGCAAATGCAAAAGACAATGGCATAGAACAACAACTGGTTGATCTTGAGAACGGGTCGGCAAAAGGAACCCCAAAGCAATTTGTTAAGAATGATATGATGAAGACTTGTGAAGTTCCTAAAATTGTTGATGCAGAATTCAGGGGCTAAGACGCTGTGCTTGGTTATGGGAAAAACACTTCGCCTCTTGGTTAAACGGAGAGGAGCTTGATGGCTTAGTTTGTTATCATTTCTGTTGTTCGGGTTATTTCAGGGTTATAATTCGGATATTGTCTTGTATCAAACCCTCTTATCCTTCCATTTTTGCCATACTGGTTTATTTAGTTTTGTCCAGGTTTGTTTCAGGGTGTAGTCTAGTTTGTCTTGCTTACTTTGTTATTCGAACCGTTCCACCATTTGTCTAATGCAAATTTCGGTCATTTATTATTTCCAGTCATTTTTTCTTTTAGTTCTTTTATCATTTTGTTGTATCTTTTGTTCAAACACCGATTCTAGTGACATGACATGCGCGCACAGTTGGTCCCAATTTTAAAAGTTAATCACAAAACCAATGGGAGGTGATCGGGACGCCTAAAGGAAACCAGAACGGTTTGAAATTATTCAGAGCCCAAACCATGTGAAACTGGGGCAAGTACAACGTAAAGAAACCGTAAAGGCAAGCTAGCCAAATTGACATGGGGGTCATTCGTGATAATGAGAGTGTTACCTAACGGTGCTTTAAAGGTGACAAATGAAAAGGGGAATGTGCAGATATGGCACAATCAGGAGATATGGCAAATGTCATGTTGTTTGTGCTTGGCATGTTTTGAAGATTGAAATGATTGAGGCATTTTATTCTGCTATCCAAACACTTTATGCTTCATTAACCTTTTGAGCCTAATTTATTTTCTTTTATACCCCTCATTCGGAATTAGCATCAAAGGACAGAAACACAAACGTGGAAGAAAATGAAAAAGAAAAAAAGAAAAAAGAAAGCAAAAAAAACAACAAAAAACAAGAAAAGAGAAAAAAGAAAAAAAGAAGAAAATTGATAACAAAAACAAAAGAAAGTCAGAATAAAACAAAGGAATTGGGAACTACGTTTGACCTGATTCCTCAAAGAGGATACGTAGGCGTCTCACGGCTCGGTCATAGTGTAACAAAATATTATAAAATCCCCCAAGCAAGAAACTGGGGCAAATATTGGGTTCGTTGTAAATAAGTCTAATTCCGAAGGTTGTAATTTGAACCTAAGTTAATTTGTTTTGAGCCTTTTAATTCCCTTTCTCTCTAGACCCATCCAAAATCCCACATTATGGTCCAAAGAAAGACCTTCCGATCAGTCTTCAAAAGAGGCCAAGTCAGGCAAATGGGAGAGTCTTATCAGAACATAACACTGTGATCCCCGACGAAAAAAACTGCGACCCCAGCAGAAAAGACTCCGATCCCCTGCAGAAAAGATACATGAGAGAGTCTTAACGGTAACACCCCAATCCCCAGCTGAGAAATAAAATGAGAGAGTCTTACCGGTGAAAACCTTCACATGCATCATAAGGCGATGAAAGATGAGAGAAAAAACAAAAATGAGAGAGGCTTGACAGTGAAAACCTTCGGGCAAGATCTTGAAAGATTATTAATGACGGAGGATAGGCCACATGTGCATGTCATGACCATTAGAGTCGGTATTCGCGTTTGATGGGTTTTGATTTTACAGTTTCTATTGTTAGAGAGTCAACTATTTCCTTTGTCGTTTATTCTGTTCCTTTTTATCTTTCTCCTTTTATAGAAAATTCCCAGTAGAGTCTGTTTGATTAGAACAAGTGAGAAATGACTTCAAGATATGCCATCAGCTTCCAATTAGGAAAGACGAGATCTAACTGGTGCATCCAAGGGGTATGAGTCAGGAAGGAACAAGCGCAAGGCCTGTGTAGGGATATACCCAGCAAGATGAGATTGACGAAAGGACCGACCAGTGTCAAGATATCCCGCAGGAATCAAAGGTTATAGACCTCAAGGCTAAGGCCCGTGGATAAAGAACACTGCAGAGAGTGATGGTTATGATTTGAGAAATTCATTTGAGACTCATGGGTTGGGGAAATGCCAGTTCCCGAGCTATGCCACGAAGGTAGAGGGATATCCCCGGAGAAAGTGGTATATCAGCAAAAAACATTGCAAAATCTTCAAGGAAAATTAGCTGTCGTGGAAACGATACGGGGTCATATTGGAAATAATGGTGAGAAGTTTGTGCATAAGGATACGTCAAGAAGGTCAGGAGTTATCAGCCTAGCTTCAAGATGGTCGGACAACGCATGGCATGGGAAAGAGAAGAAGAAAATCATCCCTACTTGAGTATCATAACCAACCTCCCCGTGTTAAACTGACCCAACTTTTCTTTGGTGTGAAACAGGGACGTGAAATGTCATTGATGGCGGAGAAGCATGATGTAAGGAGGTTTAGAAAACCGGGGAAGAAAATTTTCTTTTCATTTTGAAATTTTTCTGAAAAATCAAGTGTCCACTTTAGGGAAGAAGGGAAATAAGACAAGTGTAAAGGGAAGTGGTCTTCGAACCAATGTTATCCCCAGCGCAACACCAGTTTTGAGGGATTGAAAATCCCCCATCAGTGTTATCCTCAACAGCGTTATCCCAGTTGATGAAATTTTTATCCCCAACAGGGTTAAGAGAAAAATAAATTTTGAAGGAAGTAGTTTTGAAAAAAAAGAAAAAAAAACATGAGGGGAAGATAAGATATCCCCAGCAGAAATACCATCCCCAGCAAATAATATCCTCCCCAGCAAGTTTTGATAGTGTAATGAAATGCATGGTAGGGAGAGGCGAGAAGGAAAAACAATCTCCAGCATGTAGTGGCACAGCCACTCACCACATTTTAAACTAACAAAGTTTTCTTCGATTTGAAGCAGGGAAAAGAAATATCGTTGATAGCGGAAAGACACGCCATAAGGAAAAGCACCAAAACTGAGGCAGAAAATTTTCTGCCATTGTTGAAAATTTTCTCGGAGGAACAAGGAAACCTTTTTAAGTTGTTGAAGTCGGGACCCCGTCCGAGAAAAGAGGCGTTATCATTATGTTGTTGAAGTCAGGAGCCCGCCCGTATAACGGAGGCGTTATCTTTAAGTTGTTGAAGTCGGGAGCCCACCCGTAGAACGGAGGCGTTATCTTTAAGTTGTTGAAATAGCGAGCCCGTCCGTAGAATGGAGGCGTTATCTTTAAGTTGTTGAAGTCGAGAGACCGCCCGTAGAATGGAGGCATTATTTTTAAGTTGTTGAAGTCGGGAGCCCGCCCATAGAATGGAGGCGTTATTTTAAAGTTGTTAAAGTCGGGAGCCCGCCCGTAGAATGGAGGCGTTATTGTTAAGTTGTTAAAGTAGGGAGCCCGCCCGTAGAATGGAGGCGTTATTTTTAAGTTGTTGAAGTCGGGAGCCCGCCCGTAAAACGGAGGCGTTATCTTTAAGTTGTTGAAGTCGAGAGCCCACCCGTATAATGGAGGCGTTATTTTTAAGTTGTTGAAGTCGGGAGCCCGCTCGTAGAACGGAGGCATTATTTTTATGTTGTTGCAGTCGGGAGACCGCCATTTTATGTAGTTGCAGTCGGGAGACCGCCCGTAGAACGGAGGCGTTATTTTAAGTTAAAGGAGTCAGGAGCCCACCTGTAGAACGTAGGTATTTATTTTAAGTTAGAGGAGTCAGGAACCCGCCTCTAGAACAGAGGTATTTATTTTTAGTTAGAAGAGTCAAGAGCCCGCCTGTAGAACAGAGGTATTTATTTTAAGTTAAAGGTGTCAGGAGCCCACCTGTAGAATAGCGGTATTTATATTAAGTTAAAAGTGTCAGGAGCCCGCCTGTAGAACGGAGGTATTTATTTTAAGTTAGATGAGTTAGGATCCCACCTGTAGAACGGAGGTATTTATTTTAAGTTAGAGGAGTCAGGAGCCCGCCTGTAGAACGGAGATATTTATCTTAAGTTAAAGGAGTCAGGAGTCCGCTTGTAGAACGGAGGTTGTTATTATTTTAAGTTGAAGATGTCAGGAGCCTTCCTGTAGAATGGAGGTTGTTATTATTTTAAGTCGATGGAGTCAGGAGCCCGCTTGGAGAATGGAGACTGATTTATCTTTATGTTGTTGATGAAGTCAGGAGCCCGCCTGCAGAACAGAGGAATACAATTCAAGATCAAATAAAAAGTCAGTAATGCGGAGGGTTACAATAAAACTTCCCACCATAACAAGCATTTAATGAAGGAAGCAGAATTCCCAACATACATGACGAAATGATGAAACTTGTCTTCAGGAAAGCAAAAGGCCAGTGTCATCCCCAGCAGTTTTCGGAAGAAAGAAGCACCGGAGGAAACACAAGCCGACAAGAAAGCAAGGCAGCAATGACAAGTGAAGGATAGATAAGAACTTGTGATCTGTAGTCTACCCTAGCTTCTTGATTTTTCTTTAGCATGGTGTAATAAGAAGATCGGTAAGCAGTAATAACAGCATGCAGAAGCAGTAACAGCAAAATTGCAGTCCCATAGTAGTCTCAGCTACCAAAGCTTTCCGAACTACATTGACCTGATTCTCTTTTAGCTAGGGATATGTAGGAAACCTTTGAAGCGAAGGTTCAGTCAAATCTTTCAAAAATGCTTCACACGGAGTACTCAAACGGGCAAAAATCGCTCGTATCCGCTCAATTAATCTTTGCACGAAAACTCTTTATGTTTACGAGCAAAGAGGGCCAGCTGTGAGCACGTGATTTTTGCCCTCTATATGTATTACTTCCCAGAAATTCAAAATAAAATAGTTTTTAGTTTGCTTGCAATTGTCGTGAATTTTGTGTTGTTTTTCTTGTATTATTTGCATTTATCCGTGCATGTTTATTTGTTAAATACATAAAAGATACAAAAATATGTCGCATTTGCATTTGTGATTTAATTCTACAATTAGGAGTAATCAAGTTTGTTTTACAAAATGAAAATTACAAAAATATGCATCGTTTGCATTTTTAGCATTTAACGTCCAAGTTGTGCAATTTTATTTTAATTGGTGTTTAAATTTGTGCGATAATTATTATTTAGAGATAACTAATATTCTGAGAGTTAATTCGAATTTTTATAATTTAATTAGGATTCCTAGTTTCAATTGAAAAATAAGAAGAACAAACTCGGATTGGGCCAATTTTCGGAATTAAAATTAGGCCCAAAATATTTCTACCCAACCCAAAATAAAACCCAGTCCAATAACCCATAACCCGACCATGCCCATACAATAAGCAAAAGAAAAACCTAGACCTAACATTTTCTTCTTCAGCCGCAACACACACACCCACCCCCTTCTACTCATCTTCTCCAAACCACCCTCCCTAACCCTAAACCACCAAAACTCCATAACTGCATGTCCCACCTTCAACCAAACAACCACCATTTCCCGCCTTCTTCCCCGTTGTCACGCCAAACCACCATGAACACCCACGAAACCAAGAAGTCCCCCATCATCAACTAACACGTCGCCCCAACAGTCAGTTCCCCACGACGCTAACCGGCAGTCCCACGCCGACCCCAGCGAACCAGCCACCCCCCATGGCGCTAACCAGCAAACCCTGAACGTTGCTCACTTAAACGTCCCACCTTATCTACTTGTCTGTTTGGTCTTCACAAGACACAAACAAAAAAGAACCTAGAAACCTAGACCAAAGCTTTAGCCATTTGAATCCAAAGTAGCGGCTTCCTCTCATTCACAGTAGTTCTGCCATTTCCATGGTCGTCATTGCCATCGAAGGTGATGACTGGTGTTGGCCATGGCTGCTTCACCATAATTATTTTCTTTTCCTTCACCTATAACGTGTAGATTTGGCCAGAAACATCCAAGTTTCGATAATTCTCAGGCCCCCGAGTCACTACTTGGTTTGTTCGTTGATTGTTAGTTCCGTTCGAGTTCATAGAGAGCCCGTTTGAGGTCGTAGACTGAGTTTCACATTCGTCATTCCATTCTAGCTCTGTTGTTTGGGTTCGTTCCATTCCGTTTGAGGTTTTTGGATAGATTTGAATACGTCGAGCTAAGGTCTCCGGTCCAAAAATTTGGTTCGATGTTGATTAAAGTCATTGTTCAAAGATTCGAGTTTCCGTCAAAGTCCGGGCAGATTTGTTTTTAGTTCGAGTTTGTCGTTGTTCTGATCTGGTTAGCTGGTTTAATTTTTGCTCTTTGTTGTTCATTTTAGTTTAAATTGAATTGAATTTGATTAAGAATTTGGTTATAGCTGTAGTAAGTTGGTGTTCTTTCTGATAATTTTGGTACAGATTGTAGGGATGGGGTGGAATGCTAATTTTCAATAATTTCAGGGGGTAATACGGGAATTTATAACTTGTTGAATTATTTATATTGAGTGCTTGGTCCGCTAGATATAAAAGTATGATTAAAATATTATGGTGGGCGAAATGACAAAGGGTAGTGGGGGGACAAGACATAATTATTAAAGTAAAAGAGGGTGGGGACCGTGGGGTCCACTTTTGACTGCTTTTGCTGATTGAGAATTAGAAATAGTAAGGTAATAATAAAAGGGTAGTAGTAATAATTAAAGAAAGAGGAAAAAGGGTCTTGTATCAAATAAATTAGAGTCATTTGGCTAATTTTAGGAGGAGGAATTTGGAGAGAAAATATTTTCAGAACTTAAGAGAACAAAAACAGAGAATAAGAAAAGAATTGAGAGTTAAAAAGAGTAGAAAGCTGAAAACCCCACTGCTTATTTGAAACTTCTCTTCTTGCTTCATTGATTTCATTTCTCTTAATTCAAGTAAACTAAGACCGATCTTAAGTAACTCTAGTACGTATTTGAGTTCATTTGGCTTGTGTTAATATTGCTGTGAGTCGAAGTCCATTTCAGTTGGATTTTTCTGGGTTGATTTTTACTGGGTTTGCTGAAATCTGCTGCTGGGTTTAGCTACTGTTTTGCTGTATTAATTAATGCCTTGCTGATTTCCCACCTTCTGCCTTTTGATTCTAATATCAGGTACACAACTCGTACACATTATAAGTTGATAACATGAAGCATGAATACAAATGAAGAGTTGAAGTTTTAATTTTATTTAGTTTTGTTAGTGAATGTATTTAGGCCACTCTATATGCAATTGTTATATAAGTTTCTACCATGTTCATATGACGGGACAACTTGTAGTGATGTATTAAATAATATTATGCTTTAATTTGGTTATTAGATAATATATGTTCAAGCATGTTTATTACTGTCAAACTGTTTAATAATTGAGGAAATAGTATGAGTTGATCTTTACTGATGTATTAAATAATATTATGCTTTAATTTTGTTATTAGATAATATATGTTCAAGCATGTTCATTACTGTCAAACTGTTTAATAATTGAGGAAATAGTATGAGTTGATCTTTACTAAATCGGCTTGGTCAAATTGTTCAATTCACTAGTTAATCGCGAACATGTAGCTAAATCTTTTTAAGGTTTTAATTTGAATTAATTTCGTGAATGCATTAAGGCATGATTTGAGTTCAAATAAGATGGTTTAACATTAAGATTTAATAAACTTTCAAATAAGCATTAATAATTAAGGTTAATTTTAATTTTAAATAGTTGTAAATAATTAATGGTTTATTCATATAACTATGCGGGTTTTAATCTAGCTATAATTAATTTCTTTTGAATATTAGTTCTGGAATATCGTATTTTATTTATAATTTCGAATTTTTTATTTTATTTTATTTATAATTTCGAATTTCTTTTCTTTTTTTAGTAAAATTCTTTTCCATTAATATTTGCCTTAATTTATCAATTAGTGTGTCACGTTTTTTTTTGTTTTTTTAAGCATGTAAATAATTAGGATTTTTTCTTCTAATTTAGAGACGAACTTATTAGAAAAAATGTAGTCACCTTAGGATTGCCCTTTTAAAATAAATAAAGCGAGCCTCTCCAAATAAATAAATTGCGGGCCCTCAGTAAATATTAAAAAATATCTAGAAAAATTGGGAAGGGTCGTTTAGAAAATTTCACGACCCTCCCAAAAGATTACAACTCGCTAGACTCTCTTTAGGACGCGCCTTAATTAATCTTACCTCCCTAAACTCGGGTGTGAATTTATGTGACCCAAATTCAAATCTCGACAGAGTCGAAATGTGTCGACGACCACGGGTACACTGGCTGTGACGTGGTCCGAGATATGTTTTCACAATGTTGCAATTCTCTGTAAATAATAACAATAATATTTTGAATAAAATCGGTAAAAAGTAAAATTGGCACGTAGTTTCTTCATGTAATAAAATCAGATAAATAAGCTAAATACGACAGTTGAACGACCGTGATAGAACCACGGAACTCGGGAATGCCTAACACCTTCTCCTGGGTTAACAGAATTCCTTATCCGGATTTCTGGATCACAGATTGTTAAATAAAGTCATGCTTTTCCTCGATTTGGGATTAAACCGGTGACTTGGGACACCATAAATCTCCCAAGTGGAGACTCTGATTCTTTAATAAATAATTCCGTTTCGATTGTCCTTTTGGTTGGAAAAACTCCTTTGCGCCCTCGTAGTGTGGAAAAAGGAGGTGTGACAATCCCCAACCAAGAAACCGGGGCAAAAGTTGTGTTTATTATAAATAAATTCAGTTTTGAAGGTTGTAATTTTGAACCCAAGTTGATGCATTTTTTTAGCCTTTAATTCCCTTTCTTTCTAGCCTATCCAAATCCCACATTACGGTTGAAAGAGAACTTTCCGATCAGTCTTCGAAAGAGGCCAAGTCAGGCAAATGGGAGAGTATTATCAGAACATAACACTCCGATCCCCGACGAAAAAACTCCGACTCCAGCAGAAAAGACTCCGGTCCCCTGCAGAGAAGATACATGAGAGAGTCTTATCGGTGAAAACCTTCGCAGGCACCATAAGGTGATGAAAGCTGAGAGAAAAAGCCAAAATGAGAGAGGCTTGACAGTGAAAACCTTCGGGCACTACAAGTCGAATAAGGGTGAGAATCAGATGGGGAATCTCCAAACGAGGATCTTGAAAGACGATTAACGACGGAGGATAGGCCACGTGTGCATGTTATGACCATTAGAGTCAGTATCCGCGTTTGATAGGTTTTTATTTTATAGTTTCTCTTGTTAGAGAGTCATCTATTTTCTTTTATTTTGTTTCTTTTTACCTTTCTCCCTTCATAGAAAATTCCCCGTAGAGTCTGTTCGGTCTAAACAAGTGAGAAATGACTTCAAAATATGTCATCAGCTTCCAATTAGGCAAGACGAGATCTAACTGATGCATCTAAGGGGTATGAATCAGGAAGAAACAAGCACAAGGCCTGTGTCGGGACATCCCAAGCAAGATGAGATTGACAAAAGGACCGACCAGTGTCATGAAGGATATCCCGAGCATGAATCAAAGGTTATAGACCTCAAGGCCAAGGCCTATGGACAAATCGATAAAGAATAATGCAAAGAGCGAAGGGTATAATTTGGGGAAATTCATGTGAGACTCAAGGGTCGGGGAAATGCCAATTCCCGAGCTGTGCCACTAAAGAAGAGGGATATCCCCAGAGAAACTGGTTTATCAGCAAAATATTGCAAAATCTTCAAGGAAAATCAGCTGTCGCGGAAACGATACGGAGTCATATGGGAAACAAAGGTGAGAAGTTTGTGAATAAGGAATCGTCAAGAAGGTCTGGAGTTATCAACCCAGCTTCAAGATGGTCGGACAGCGCAGAGCATGGGAAAGAGAAGAAGAAAATCATCCCACCTGGAGTATCACAACCAACCAACCGGTTTTAAACTGACATAACTTTTCTTTGATCTGAAATAGGGATGTAAAATGACATTGATGGCAAAGAAGCATGATGAAAGGAGGTTCAGAAAACTGGGGCAGAAAATTTTCTTTTTATTTTAAAAACTTTCTGGAAATCAGGTATCCACTTTAGGGAAGAAGGGAAATAAGACAAGTGTAAAGGGAAGTGGTCTTCGTACCAATGTTATCCCCAGCGCAACACCAGCTTTAAGGGATTGAAAATCCCTCATCTGTGTTATCCTCAACAACGTTATCCCCAGTTGATGACATTTTTATCCCTAACAGGGCTAAGAGAAAAATAAATTTTGAAGGAAGTAGTTTTGAAAAAAAAAGAAAAAAAACATGAGGGGAAGATAAGAGATCCTCAGCAGAAATATCATCCCAGCAAATAATATCATGCCCAGCAAGCTTTGATAGCATAATGAAATGCAAGACAGGGAAAGGAGAGAAGGAAAAACCATCCCTAGCAGGAGTGGCACGGCCACTCACCACATTTTAAACTAACAAAGTTTTCTTCGATTTGAAGCAGGGAAAAAAAAATATCGCTGATATCGGAAAGACACGCCATAAGGAAAAGCACCAAAACTGGGGCAGAAAATTTTCTGCCATTGTTGAAAATTTTCTCGGAGGAACGAGGAAACCTTTTTAAGTTGTTGAAGTCGGGAGCCTGCCCGTAAGACGGAGGCGTTATCTTTAAGTTGTTGAAGTCAGGAGCTCGGCCGTAGAACGGAGGCGTTATCTTTAACTTGTTGAAGTCGAAAGCCTGTGTTAGAAAATACGCTTAACGCTAGAGGGGGGGGGGGTGAATAGCGTTATAATAAAAATTAGCGTAAACTTGCGGAATTTAAAAATTGCAGGAAAGAAATAAGTGCGATAAGTAAATAAATAAGAACGTACGCACCGATGTATCCTGGTTCACCACAACCCGTGGCTAGTCCAGTCCCCGAGAGACTCTCTCGAGATTTCCACTAACACTGTTAAGCTTACGGGTGCTCAACAAACCGTTACAGTTGCTCAAGGATACCACACCTTAAGACTTCACTTGCTTGAGTATACCTCACCCCAAGACTTCAACCACTAAGACTTTGGGTACTTAGCAAACCCGACAAATGAGAAGATGTGTTCTTCTCAAACTACTCTCTTTTACAACAAATACTCTCTCAATAGAGTGGATAAAGAGAAACAAAATAAGCTCTATGAACAACACAAAGTTGTCTATCAAATGGCTCAACAAAAGCTCTAAAATGATGCTTGAAAATGATCAATATGTATATCAATATATGCAGGAGTTGTGTATTTAAAATCAGCTCAAAAGACCTCTTTTTATAGGTGAAAAAGTGGTGCTGGCTGTTGCTTAATTGATAAATAAAATCCCTGATTCTGTGCTCAGACAATCGATTGTTTGGAGTAGACAATCGATTGTTTGACCAACGTTCAAAAAACAGATTCCTGATTTTAGGCTAAACAATCGATTGTTAACCCTGAATAATCGATTGTTCCTCAACGTTCAAAAATCAATTTAGGATTCTGTGGGAACGGTCAAAAAATAATCGATTGTATGAAAATGACAATCGATTGTTTATGAGTATAATTGATTGTATGATAACAACAATCGATTGTTTTGATGTTTAAAAACTTCGGTTGCACACTGTCTCAAAATAATCGATTGTTAAAAGTAGACAATCGATTGTTTGCTATTTTGAAAAACTTCAGATCACACTGTCTTAATACAATCGATTGTTTTGAAAAACACAATCGATTGTAAGGAGCATATAATCGATTGTTTAGGTCCAGATTTAAAAGACATGTTTAAAAACCATTTTGACTAAAATACAAATCATTTTGGTTTAACACAAAGATGCATGTTTATGATAAATATAATTTAATAAAATATTTTATGCATGTTTATGATGACCTAATGTTGAGCCAAAGGATAAGATAACTTAAATGTTGTCCTTACATTGGTTCTACCAAACGACCTACGTCTTGGGTCTTCGGTCTTGAACTCTTTGGCTCGTTCATGCAATTCCGTCATCAGTATGCTTCTCGCCATTTGATTGATTGTCATATTATATCGTTGTTTGACACTTGACTTCATTGTTTGTCATTCATCAAAACCTATACCTGAAAATCATGCTCATACAACCAAAGCGCACATATCATAGATATACATGATTTCCAACAATTTCCCCCTTTTTGATATGACAAACAACGGAAGATATGCATATTGAATTCCCCCTAAATTCATGCTATCTCTCAACATACAATTTATGCAACCAATTAGATGCTATATCTCAACATACAATTTATGCAACCAATTCAATTCAATATAATTCCCCCTTTAATTGAATATTCCCCCTCAATTAAAGCATGCATATCGCCCATATTCTTTTCCCTTTTGGCATTAGCAACAAGAGTATACCAAAAGCTATTTAAACCATTGACGATACCAATCGTTATACACAAGATCATATAAAAAGTTAGTAAATGGCATACTAATAATAACGATCATTTTTCTGAACTATGCCAATTGTTCTTTAAACTAAAAATATTCATCAAAACATGAATCAATCATTTATTATAAAACCAATTGATATTAGTTGTTATTCAAAAATAAAACTTGTTAAAGCATGTATCAACCAAAACTGATATATATTATTTGCACATATCAACTTATTGCGTTTTTATTCAAAATACGATAACTAACCGACGTTCCCCCTTAATGCATTAAGGTTTCGTGCTTGGTTCATCTACTACAATATTGTAGTCTTCAAGCACACTTGCAAAAAGAACCTAAAAATAGGTTTTTGGTACCCAACTTCTTTTGGGTCCTTGGGGGTTAGGATAACAATAATCATAATCAATGCATAAGTCTCTATGTTTAGCAAAACAAACGGGTGCAATGTGTCCTACCCGATTACAATAGTGACATACAACATTAGGATTGTGCATATGTCTAGGTTGAGCCAAATGCGTTCTAGGTGATCTAAAGTTGTTCCCCCTAGAAGCGTTGAATTTCCTAGAGTCATGTCTAGGTGGTCTAAAATTATTCATTCTAGACTCATTTATAAAAGTCCTAGAGTTGTTTCTAGGTGGTCTAAAACAATTAATCTTAGACTCATTAGTGAGGTTCCTAGAATTCTTTCTCGACGGACTAACCTCATTCCTTTCATCCTTTTTAATGACTTCAATTTTAGGACTATTAACACTACGTTTTTCTAGTGCGTTCCTAAGTTCTATGTTCTCTAATTTTAAAGAATTGCAAGAAGAACAATTGGAGCATTTATCAAAAGAAGAAGCTTCATTCAATTCCCTGATTTTATTTTTAAAATCAACAATGTCATTTTCCAAAAATTTATTTTCTTTTTCTAAAACTTCAATATTATTTTTAAGAACACCATTTTCATTAGTCAATTTTTCAAAATCTATTTCTTTCAAAGAAGAGGATTTTTCAAAATCTTTTTCTTGTAAAGAAAGTGTTTTCTGAAAATCTATTTCTTGCAAAGAAAGTGTTTTCTGCAAAGAAAGTGTTTTCTTCAAATCTTTTATCATTTTGGAAGCATTAACAAATTCACCATACAATTCATCATAGGCATTTTGTAATTCTTCAAACGAGTGAGAGTTAGATGTACTTACCTCTTCTTCGTTTGCCACGCACACAATGCGGCGGTTCCATCGCCTGAGCTGTCCGAATTCCGTGATACGCGCCTATGGTTTTTCTTGTCCTTCTTCATAGACTTACAAAACTTTTCAATTATATCATTTGAAATATTATCATCATCCCTGTCCGAATCACTTACCTCTTCTCTTTTAGAGGATGAGGCTTTGAAGGCAAAATTCGAATTACTTCTAAGATAAGGATTAAGAATTGTGCTATCATAAGTTTCGAGGTTACCTCTTAGTCCATCAATTGTGATATCCGTGAATTCCATCGACTCCAGGATGGCATTGGCTTTGGAGCGCCATTCGGGAGTGAGACTCCGTAGGACTTTTCGAACAAGATCTTTGTTCGTGTAAACTTTCCCGAGAGCATGGAGATCGTTGACGATTCTTAAAAATCGTTCAAACATAACACCAATGGGTTCCTTCTCCATTTAAAGATTTCATATTTATGTGTTAGAAAATCAATTTTGGCTTCCCGGACTTGAGACGTACCTTCATAAATGATCTCGAGCTTATCCCACATCTCCTTGGCGGTTGTGCAGCAAGAGATTTTTCGATAAACATCTGGACTCACCACACAATATAATACATGGATGGCCCTTGCATTATTTTCAACTTTCTTGATGTCCTCGGCATCATATTCATCTTCCTTCTTTGGAACCGTGGTTTCTCCAACTTTCTTTGTCAGCATTGGTTCACCATTTTTGATGATTTGCCACAAACGAAAACTGTTTGTTTTGAGGAAGATACTCATCCGTTCTTTCCAATATGTATAGTTTGTTCCGTCAAATAGTGGAGCACAAGTGGTGGACTGTCCTTCATCCATCGTTCCTGCGTTCAATAATCTCAACAGAAAAATATATATTTCTCTCAACCGGTTAAGGCTTTCAGAGAGTTAGGCTCTGATACCAATTATTAGAAAATACGCTTAACGCTAGAGGGGGGTGAATAGCGTTATAATAAAAATTAGCGTAAACTTGCGAAATTTAAAAATTGCAGGAAAGAAATAAGTGCAATAAGTAAATAAATAAGAACGAACGCATCGATGTATCCTGGTTCACCACAATCCGTGGCTAGTCCGGTCCCCGAGAGACTCTCTCGAGATTTCCACTAACACTGTTAAGCTTACGGGTGCTCAACAAACCGTTACAGTTGCTCAAGGATACCACACCTTAAGACTTCACTTGCTTGAGGATACCTCACCCCCAAGACTTCAACCACTAAGACTTTGGGTACTTAGCAAACCCGACAAATGAGAAGATGTGTTCTTCTCAAACAACTCTCTTTTACAACAAATACTCTCTCAATAGAGTGGATAAAGAGAAACAAAATAAGCTCTATGAACAACACAAAGTTGTCTATCAAATGGCTCAACAAAAGCTCTAAAATGATGCTTGAAAATGATCAATATGTATATCAACATATGCAGGAGTTGTGTATTTAAAATCAGCTCAAAAGACCTCTTTTTATAGGTGAAAAAGTGGTGCTGACCGTTGCTTAATTGATAAATAAAATTCCTGATTATGTGCTCAGACAATCGATTGTTTGGAGTAGACAATCGATTGTTTGACCAACGTTCAAAAAATAGATTCCTGATTTTAGGCTAAACAATCGATTGTTAACCCTGAATAATCGATTGTTCCTCAACGTTCAAAAATCAATTTAGGATTCTGTGGGAACGGCCAAAAAATAATCGATTGTATGAAAATGATAATCGATTGTTTATGAGTATAATTGATTGTATGATAACAACAATCGATTGTTTTGATGTTTAAAAACTTCGGTTGCACACTGTCTCAAAATAATCGATTGTTAAAAGTAGACAATCGATTGTTTGCTATTTTGAAAAACTTAAGATCACACTGTCTTAATACAATCGATTGTTAAAACCATATAATCGATTGTTTGCTATTTGAAAAACACAATCGATTGTAAGGAGCATATAATCGATTGTTTAGGTCCAGATTTAAAAGACATGTTTAAAAACCATTTTGACTAAAATACAAATTATTTTGGTTTAACACAAAGATGCATATTTATGATAAATATAATTTAATAAAATATTTTATGCATGTTTATGATGACCTAATGTTGAGCCAAAGGATAAGATAACTTAAATGTTGTCCTTACATTGGTTCTACCAAACGACCTACGTCTTGGGTCTTCGGTCTTGAACTCTTTGGCTCGTTCATGCAATTCCGTCATCAGTATGCTTCTCGCCATTTGATTGATTGTCATATTATATCGTTGTTTGACACTTGACTTTATTGTTTGTCATTCATCAAAACCTATACCTGAAAATCATGCACATACAACCAAAGCGCACATATCATAGATATACATGATTTCCAACAGCCTGCCCGTATAACGAAGGCGTTATTTTTAAGTTGTTGAAGTCGGGAGCCCGCCCGTAGAACGGAGGCATTATTTTTAAGTTGTTGAAGTCGGGAGCCCGCCCGTAGAACGGAGGCGTTATCTTTAAGTTGTTGAAGGCGGGAGCCCGCCCGTAGAACGGAGGCGTTATCTTTAAGTTGTTGAAGTCGGGAGCCCGCCCGTAGAACGGAGTCGTTATCTTTAAGTTGTCGAAGTCGGGAGCCCGCCCGTAGAGCACAGGCGTTATTTTTAGGTTATTGAAATCGGGAGCCCGCCCGTAGAACGGAGGCGTTATTTTTAAGTTAAAGGAGTCACGGGCCCGCCTGTAGAACAGAGGTATTTATTTTAAGTTAAAGGAGTCATGAGACCGCATGTAAAACAAAGGTTTTTATTTTAAGTTAGAGGAATCAGGAGCCCGCCTGTAGAACAAAGGTATTTATTTTAAGTTAGAGGAATCATGAGCCCGCCTATAGAACATAGGTATTTATTTTAAGTTAAAGGAGTCAATAGCCCGCCTGTAAAACATATGTATTTGTTTTAAGTTAAAGGAGTCAGGATCCCGCCTGTAGAACGGAGGTATTTATTTTAAGTTAAAGGAGTCAGGAGCCCGCCAGTAGAACGGAGGTATTTATTTTAAGTTAAAGGAATTAGGAGCCCGCCTGTAGAACAGAGGTATTTATTTTAAGTTAGAGGAATCAGGAGCCCGCCTGTAGAATGGAGGTATTTATTTTAAGTTAAAGGAGTCAGGAGCCCGCCTGTAGAACGGATGTATATTTTAAGTTAAAGGAATCAGGAGCCCGCCTGTAGAACATAGGTATTTATTTAAGTTAGAGGAATGAGGAGCCCGCCTGTAGAACAGAGGTATTTATTTTAAGTTAAAGGTGTCAGGAGCCCGCCTGTAGAACTGAGGTATTTATTTTAAGTTATAGGAGCCAGGAGCCCACCTGTAGAACAGATGTATTTATTTTAAGTTAAAGGAGTCAGGAGCCCGCCTGTAGAACGGAGGTATTTATTTTAAGTTAAAGGAGTCAGGAGTCCGCCTGTAGAACAGATGTATTTATTTTAAATTACAGGAGTCAAGAGCCCGCCTGTAGAACGGAGGAATTTATTTTAAGTTAGAGGAGTCAGGAGCCCGCCTGTAGAATGGAGGTTGTTATTATTTTAAGTTAGAGGAGTCAGGAGCCCACATGTAGAACGGAGGTATTTATTTTAAGTTGAGGATATCAAGAGCCCGTCTGTGGAATGGAGGTTTTTATTATTTTAAGTTGATGGAGTCAGGAGCCCGCCTGGAGAATGGAGGCTGATTTATCTTTATGTTGCTGATGAAGTCAAGAGCCCGCTTGCATAACAGAGGAATACAATTCAAGATCACATCAAAAGTTAGTAATGCTGAGGGTTACAATAAAAATCCCCAACATAACAAGCATTTAATGAAGGAAGCAGCATTCCCAACAGACATGACGAAATGATGAAACTTGTCTTCAGGAAAGCAAAAGGCCAGTGTCGTCCCCAGCAGCTCTCGGAAGAAAGAAGCACCGGAAGAAGCACAAGCGAACAAGAAAGCAAGGCCAGCAAAAAAACAAATTGAAGATAGATAGGATCTTGTCATCTGTAGGCTAGCCTAGCTTCTTATTTTTCTCTTTAACACGGTGTAATAAGGAGATCGATAAAACAGTAGTAACAACATGCAGCAGCAGCAACAGCAAATTTCAGGCCCATGGTAGTCCCAAGTACCATAATTTCCAGAACTGCATTGATCTGATTCCCTTTTAGACAGGGATATGTAGGAAACCTTTGAAGCAAAGGTTCGGTTAATCTTTTTCAAAAAAAAATGCTTCGCACGGAGTATTCCAACGGGCAAAAAGTCGCTCGTATCCGCTCACTTTATCTTTGCACGAAAACTCTTCGTGTTTCCGGACGAAGAGGGGTAGCTGTGAGCACGTGATTTTTGCCCTATATGAGAATTACTCCAAAAAAATTCAAAATAAAATAATTTCGTTTGTTTGCAATTGTTGTGAATTTTCTGTATTGTTTGGATTTGTTCGTGCATGTTGTTACGCCTCCTTTTTCACTATACACCCCCGCAAAGGGTCGTAAAGGAGTTTTTCCACTTAAAGGACAATCAGAACGGGATTTGGTTATTATTTATTTAGAGTCGCCACTTGGGAGATTAATTGTGTCCCAAGTCACCGATTTGAATCCCAACCGAGAAAGATTATGACTCTGTTAACAGTCCGCGAACCAGAAATCCGGATAAGGAATTCTGTTAACTCGGGAGAAGGTGTTAGGCATTCCCGGTTCCGTGGTTCTAGCACGGTCGCTTAACTATTGCATTTGATTTTATCTGATTTTAATACATGCTAGTTTATGTGCCTTTTATTTATAAACCGTTTTTACCATTATTTATTTAAAAGACTTGCGACATCGTGAAAACGTATTTCTAGTCACGTCACCACCAGTGTACACGTGATCGTCGACACGTTTCGACTTCGTCGAGATTTGGATTTGGGTCGCATCAATGCACACCCGAGTTTAAGAAAGTAATTTAATTAAAACGCGCCTAAAGATTCTAGCGCAATATTATTTTGGGAAAGGCCGCGAAATTCGCTAAACGGCCCTCCCGAATTCTACGTAATTTTATTTATCCATTATTGAGGGCTCCGCATTTATATTTTTATTTGGTGAGGCACACCTCTAATTCTAAGGATAAGCAAAATTAATAGCTAACTAATGGATTTTAAAACGAAACCGAAAATGATAGAATAATGAACGCAAAGAAATGGAAACACATTCACGAAACTTCAACGCCACACTATCGTAACTAACCTTCTTTCCAAATTGTTAAACAAACAGAAGCAAATTAATTACTCAAAATCCCATTTCCAACCTCAGATAACTAATTGTGAGCTCATTTACCAAGTTAACTTGTTTTAAGATACAAATTCTATTCAAAATAAATTTCACGCAGAAGAAGAAAATTACCAAATGTTTAATCACTAATAGGATAATACAAAAACAAAGGTAATTAAGGAATCAGACCATTTGTGAAGTCAGAATCGATTCTCCAATTGATTGAATACAGAAAACTCATTGAATAGAGCTGTATAATGAGACAAATGCCGAACAAGAGCTTCGAGCTAACGAATCCAACAAACCGAACACAGCGGCGGCCAAAATGAGCATCGAGCAAGCTCAAACAACAGGAACCTTCAGCCGAAGAGACTCCTACGTCGACCTCGGCGAACTCGAAACTCGCCGACACCGAAAACTCGGATCTCAACACAAACGATCGGAGCTTCAGACGGATTTAACCAAACGAGCTCCAAAAATAGACTCTACCTCAAACGACAAACTCTTCTTCTTCTTTTTTCAATCCGGATCCCTACTTTACAATTGTTATTGACAGCATAAGTGTGTGTGAATAAGAACGAATGCAATCCTTCTGTTGGGAATTCAATGTAGAAATCGTCAGTTTTTTTTTTTTTTTTTGCGTTTTTGCTTTTCTATTTCGTCCGTGACTTTTGTTTTTATTTTTTTTGTGTATTTTTTTTGTTGTAATTTTTTGTAGGCTAATGGTTTTTATAAAGGGTGTGGGATGGGGTGTTATGTGGGGAGTTTTATTTGAGAGAAGGTGTTATGTGAGGTAATATTTTGGGGGGAAGATTCTAGGTGGGGGAGTATTTTTTTTTGGGGGGAGGGGGGAAGTGTTAGGTGGGAGAAATGATTTGAGGGAAAATATTTTTTGGGAAGGTTCTTCCCATTTTATTCATAATTTCTTTTTATCTTCCTCTTTTTTTTGTATTTTATTTATTTATTTTCTGATTTTGTTAAATGCTAAATTAAAAACTAAAATCAAATTAACACTAAATATTAGATTTCCTAATTAAAATGCAAATTAATACAAAATTAAACTAAAAATAAAAAAGGTACTATTTTTGTTATTTTCTTCCTATTTTGTTCTAAAACAAATTAACCCTTAATTAATTCTAAAGTATGAAATTAAATCCTAAATGCAAACGCATATTTTTGTATTTTATTATTGATTTTAAAATATTAAAATGCATGAAATGCGGCTAAAAAAGAAAAAATTTCTAAAAATTAATAAAAATTATTTTGACTTATTTTTAGGAGTTATCTTCATGTAGGCAAAAATCACATGCTTACAGCTGCCCCTCTTTGCTCGGATACACGAAGAGTTTTCGGGCAAAGATAAAGTAAGCACTCTGAGGGATTTTTGCCCATTTTAAACTCCATGAGAAGTATTTTTTGAAAAACTGTCTGACCGAACCTTGCTTCAAAGGTTGCATATATCCTTGGCTATAAAGGAATCAGGTCAGGTGTAGTTCACAAGTGAGTGAGGTGATGGAGTACCGAGGCTGAGATTCGAGTGAGGTTCCGTCTGAGGCTCCGGTCCGCCGTCCCGTTATTACATCAAAGTCAAAATTGAAAAGACTAGCTAAGCCTATCAGCTATGAGTTACAAGATTCCTATCTATGAGTCTTCTGAAGTTTGATCTTGAGTCTTGGCCGGTGCTTCATGTGGACCCTGACCTGAATCTTGATGCTTGTTAGCCACAGGTATTGCTTCAATCTTCTTCAGCTTTTGAATCAAGATCGGACATGTAGTGCTCATGACTTCAATCATGTCTTGAGCAGTTCACATCTTTTCCTGCTTCTGAATTTTGGAGCTCACTTCTTTTGTTCTTTTTCTTCTTTTCTTTATTTTGGATTGAGACTCATTCTTTCTTCCATCTCGAATCTTGTGCCTCGAGGTCAAACCTGCTCGGCACCTTAAACCATTTTCCCTTGAAACTTGAATTGTTTTCCTTCAAAACTGCTTTCCGTTGAACTTGAGTTGTCTCCCGTCGACATTGCTTTCCCTTGAAACTTGAGTTGTTTTCCCTTGCTCTCCAGGTGCAGTCCATTGTTGCCGTTTTGAATTGTAAATGGAGATGTTTTCCCTTCTTCAAACTGCTGAACTTGAATGTTTTACTCTGTTATCCAGGCGAGCTCCTGGTTTTTGAAAAATAGACGACAAAAAAAAACTTTCTGCCCAGTTTGGAAAACGGGGTGCTTGTTACTGGATGAGAATTTTAAAACTAAAACTTGAATTGTAATACCTCTGTTTTTCAGGCGGGCTCCTGACTTCAAAACTCGAATGTATTTCTCTGTTTCCAGGCGGGCTCTTGACTTCACAAAAATAGACAAAACAAAGAAAACTTTATGGTAAAGTAAAAAGAGGGATATTTTTAGAATTGAAAAATAAAGAATTGTTTAAAAATATAGTGGGGAACATAATTATGTAAAGTAAAGAGAGGGAACAAGACATACGGGGAGCGTAATGATTAAAGTAAAAAGAGAGTGGATTGTAGGGTCCACGTTTGACTGCTTTTGCTGAATTGAAATTATAAATAGTATAAGTAATAATAAAAGCTGGAAAGTAAAAGAAAGGAGTAGGGGTAATAATAAAAGAGGGTAGGGGAGAAAGAGTCTTGCTTTGGATATAAATAAGAGTCATTTGACATTTAGAAATGGGAGGGAAATTAGAGAAAAAAAATATTTTCAGTACTAGGAGGAAAAATCAGTTTCTTTTCTTCACTGTTAAAAATCAGCATCAATTCTTATTGTTCACTGAAGCTTCAAGCTTCTTTTCTTGAGTGTTAAAAATTAGAAGGGACTATTTTGGCAACTGGTTATTTCTCTGTTGGTCTGTACTTATTTTTTTATGCTACTGGCATTCAAGTAGTATTGCTTGGGTTTATTGTTGGTTTTCGGTTGGTTTGGGAATTCCTGGTTTTTCTGCTCGGTTGTAATCTTCTGGGTTTTGCTGATATTCCCGCTTTTACTGGGCTACTCTTGTGTTGTTGAACTGATGTTGCTGTGTGTGCTGCTATTGCTTCCTACTGATCTTCATCTTCTTTGTATTCCAATACCAAGTACAGCACTTTGAATCACTTTGATGTACGCCTTGAAATGAAATGACAGAAATTTATGTATTTAGTTATAATATATTTTTATTTTAGTTAAACGTTAATTATATACTTTCCTGTTATACGAATGGTAGAGGTATGCCTAATTAAAATTGTTTCCTATTAGATTGCGAAACTAAAATTCCTAAAATGGTGTGAATATTAGTCAATATGATATTCTTGTTTAGTTTGAGCAAGTTGTTAGGTTATTGAACTATAGGACGTATGTTTGCAAGAATCGCATAACTAATAGCTTCAGCTTTACTAGTTCTCATGTTTAAAATAAAGTAATTTGGGATCATTTTCTTTTCAAATTAATTTAATTGATAGGTAAAAATCCAGATTTGAATTTGCAAAAAAAAAAAAAAGAACAAAAACAACTTGAGATGGGTGATCTTTGAATCTTGCTAGTAATGAGGATTCGCGAATTTTAGAGAAATATATTTGGTTAATAGTAGAATCAGTAGATTAGACGTATTTGAAGTATGATTCTACGTAACAAGGCTAAGAGCATTAATACATAGGCGTGAATTTGAGCAATATGAGTTAATGTTTAAGTTTAGTAATTTCTTTTATAAGCTTTAGTAATTATGGTTAAATCTAGTTTCAAATGGTTATGAATAATTAATTCCAATAGTTTTTTTTACAATGCGGGTTTTAATCTAGCTATAATTGATTTCTTTTTGAATATTAGTTGTCAAATTTCATCTTTTATTTATAATTTCGAAATTTTGTTTTTATTTTATTTTATAATTTCGATTTTTTAATTTATTTTCTTTCCACTAATATTTTCCTTAATCTCAATTAGTGTGTTACAATTTTTATTTTTAAGAACGTAACTAATTAGGATTTTTTCTTTCTTTATTTTAGAAACGAATTTAAATAAAAATGTAGTCACTTTACGATATCCTTAAAATAAAGGAGGCGTGTCTCGCCACAGTACATTACAAATTGAGGGGCCCTCCAATAAAGGGTTAAAAATACTTGAAAAATCGGGAAGGGTCGCTTAGCGAATTTTAGCGGCCTTTTCCCAAAATTATGTCACGTTAGTCTCTTTAGGACGCGCCTTAATTAATCTTACCTTCCTAAACTCGGGTGTGCATTTATGCGATCCAAATCCAAATCTCGACAGAGTCGAAACATGCCGACGACCACGGGTACACTGGTTGTGACGTGGTTCGAGATATGTTTTCACAATATTTCAATTCTCTGTAAAATAATAACAATAATAATTTGAATAAAAGCGGTTAAAAATTAAAATTGGCACATAAGTTACAACATGTGATAAAATCGGATAAATAAGCTAAATATAACAGTTGAGCGACCGTGCTAGAACCACGGAACTCGGGAACGCCTAGCACCTTCTCCCAGATTAACAGAATTCCTTATCCGAATTTCTGGTGCGTGGACTGTTAAACAGAGTCATTCTTTTCCTCGATTCGGGATTTAACCGGTGACTTGGGACACCATAAATTTCCCAAGTGGCGACTCTGAATCTTTAATAAATAATCTCATTTCGAATGTCATTTAATTGGAAAAACTCCTTTGTACCCTCGCGGTGCCGAAAAAGGAGGTGTGACAATAATTATGGGTATAGTTGACCAAATTCGACGAAATTTGCAAGTTTGACTTGTTTTCATAAAATTGATTTATGTTTGTGAGCTACATGATAAAAACGGTATTTGTTGTGGATTAGGCGATTCAAAAGTTCTTTCTCCAAGTGTATTTTTACTAGATATTAAGCGCGGGCCCAATGTTATAAAAGTTTGAACAATAACTTAATATTAGTATCTTTGTTTTGACATGCAATGACAGAAGAGATTGAAACATGCAAATAAATAGTACCAAACCAAATTTATATCACATTGCCTATTAACTATTTCATATTATTTACAGGTGTTTAGGGATAATGTTTCTGTTGTACAAAGGTTAATCAAAAATATCTGCCACAATGACTGCAAAACAACGTGCAAAATGGCATATTCTTTACTTCCCTCACACTAACATGTCTAGGTATGTACAATTTGCGTATTGGCAGATTGTAATACAACTATAATGCTGCAATTAGTCTCCGTTTTTGCAGGCTATGACAATAATATTGCACCTGTAAAAATTGTTTCTTCACGTTAGCCCAACTCAATTCTTGTCACATAATGTAGCCATGGGTGGAGAACTTGCAGCAGATCACCAATATAAAATTTGATAAAGTAGAGAAGAAAAATATAACGTGTTATGCAGTAAATTGCCATGTAAGTCGGAATTTTAAAAGGTAAGAACTGGAAATGAAATGTCAACTTAAAATCATACCAAAAAGCTGGACAAATAACTTACCAGTAACGTGCGTCTTTTTCATTTAAATAAGATTAGAAAAAAATTCTGGAAGATAAAAGATTGTTAACAAGCTACTTACTGTACATTACATTTGTAAAAAATAGATTCAAGTATTCACCTTGCGGCCTTAGTTTGGATAGCAACAACTTAGAATACAACGTCTAAATAAGTTACTATATGTTTTTTTTATCAGTTAAGAAGTTGCATATTTTGGTCCTTTTGGAGCATACTTAGAAGAAGCCAATTGAGCAGAGATCTCTCGTAAATATGATGCCAAATGATCCTGATTAGTATGTAGGATCCAGTAACAATAACAATATCAGTTCGGTATAGTTTCTTCTAGACCAGAAAAGACAGAAAGATGGGAGGGACTCTAGACAAGAAAATCCTCATCAAGCAACTTCATAGCAGATAGTGAGAAGCTGAAAGTTAAATCCCATTATACTCTGAAATTATTCATTCAAAGATAATACATCAATATATTTTTATCTATAATTATATTTTCAAAATTAGTACACGACTCAATGAACAAATTGATTAATAAAACATCATTACTGAAATAATTAATAAAGAATAGTAATACTAAGTTCGCTTTACTTCAACGGTAAAAAAAGTCACTTTATGAAGAGTTTAATTGCTCAAGATTAGTATAACGTGTTGATTCGTGTCATGCAAACTATTAAGCATTTGACATTCTGACTAAATAATATATCTGAAAACTCTCTCTAGCTTGCACCTTATTCTCAATAACTCAACCACTGTTAAAATCCAAGAAAAAATGACCTTAACATAATGTAATTAATTGAAGATCCAAAGCATGCTAAGACTATAGTTTGGGGAAAGAGGCGAATAAAAGACAGGGAAAACAATAAAAAGAGAGTGCCAACACCTATTAGTTGCTATTATAATCAAGTATATGATCATAAAGATTTTTTCTTCAGTTATAGAAAAAATACATGAGTAACTTCATAATAGTTACTTTTATACTCTATACCACATTTTGAACAATGCAAATAAATTTAAGATCTAGTCGAATAATTCAAGCTAAGTATTATGGTGGCATGAATCATCAAACTGTGAAACTCCTATACTTATTTCAAATGCACATATTATCATAATACCTGACTTCTTGATCTGTCATCCATGAGCTGCTGAATCCTAGTCCTCGGCTGCACAATCACCTTTCTTGTTCTCGTCCACCTTTACTTTTAAGACATAATCATAGATGCTAACTTAAGACCCTCTTTATCCTTGTACACATTTAACATGGAAAAAACTTCTATTCAGCTAATATAGCTGCCAAAAAAGACTTAACAACACATAAGGATATCATTGATACGGCAAGAATTGTCGAAAATAAAAAATTACATGATCGCTGAAATAAAATTTATCGTACACAAACCAAAAGAGAATTTTAAACTCTAGCTCTTCCCTCTCCTCCAAAACAAATTGCAGTGACATACTTTAGCAAACAGGAAATAAATCAGCTTGATGTGACCTTATTTTCTCAATTTTAGAAAGAAAGCTCTAAACCAGTAAGACTGTTTATCAAAGCATACAGATGGAATTCCTATTCAAGTATCCGTCTATTTTAGCATAGGATGGGTCTATCTTAGAACTTCACAAAGCCATCAATTATTAAAGTACCTCATGCCTTTATCTATTGGTTTTACATTGGCTTTAAGACCGTGCTTTTAGGTTTTTGTGTGTTTTCAGAGCGCTATCACTTTGTGCTAACTTTCATTAGGCTAACATACTGCAATTTCTGATTTGAGGTGTGCGTTTATAGGCCTAACATTTACAATAAATACGTAGAAAGAAGTTGTACATTTAAAAAGTAAATTTCAATTGAGTGACCACATTGTTGAAATTATATAAATTGATCAAAAATAATTAAAATAGACTAATTTTAAAAATAAAAGTCAAAAATGGTATTCAAGAACATTGATTGTCTTGTATGACAAAATTAATTTGTATACGTTTGAATTTTCTTACATGCCATGTTTGATTATTTTTGTATGCTAATGTTGAATTTTTGATGTAAGGTTTTAGTATAAATAGCTTGTAGAACTCATTTGTAAAATCATCCCAAAACTTGTATTAGAAATTACAAGTGTAGTATTGTAAGCTTTGAGTTTGAGTTAGCAAATATATTTTTCTTTCTCGGTATTTCATTTTTCGGTTTCAAATCCCAAAGTTTATTTCCGATGAATCATTATTTTTTTGGTTTCTACATTAGGTATCAGAGCAATGTTGAGTGTTGTGAGGTAGAAAAATATTGAATCATGTCGTCTAGTAACACGATTCAGTTTCAGCTTCCAAAACTCACCGGGAAAAATTACAACAATTGGTCAATCCAATTGAAGGTATTTTTCCGATCTCAAAATTTATGGGATTTGGTGGAGAGCGGCTACACAGAGGTAGTTAATGCAGTTGCGTTCGAGGCTATGAAAAATGAGGAGAAAGAGGTATTAGTTGAAACTCATAAGCGGGATCAGAAGGCATTATATGCCATTATTCAAGCTGTTGACGAGCTGGTATTTGAAAGAATATCAGCGGCTGAGAGAGCTCACCAAGCGTGGGTTATCTTGCAGAAAGCCTACAAAGGTGATGAACAAGTGAAGCAGGTCCGATTGCAGATGCTCCGGGGCGATTTCGAGTCATTGAGAATGACAGACTCGGAAAGTGTTGCCGGTTATTTCGACCGAGTGCAGTCCATGGTGAATCAGTTGCGGTCCAACGGGGAAGTGTTGGCTGAGCAGAGAGTAGTAGGAAAAATACTACGATCTCTAACCGCAAGATTTGACTATGTTGTAGCAGCCATCGAGGAAGGCCAAGATACATCAACCATGTCAGTTGACAGGTTGTTGGGTTCATTAAATTCTCATGAGCAGAGAATGAACCAGAAGGATGGAACCTCTCAACCAGAGCAGGCATTGCAGAGTAATTTCATACCAGGAAGTCGCGGTGGCAATGGCGGTCACAGGCGCAATGGCGAACGAGGCGGCAACAGAAGAAAGGCAAATAATTCTTCTGGTGAAGATATGGTTCTAGCATGTGACGCTGTAAAAAATTTGGACATTTTAAAAATGAATGTCCAAATTATCAGAACGGACGGTCGCAGCAGGCACACGTGGCAGAAGCTGGTGAAGATATGGTTCTAGCATGTGACGCTGGTGAACAAGTGGCTAGAGGTCCAGATGTTTGGTACCTTGATAGCGGGTGCTCGAATCATATGTGCGGGGAAAGATCTATTTTCAAAGTTGCACGAGTACGAGGGCGGAGAAGTGAACTTTGGGAATAAGATGAAGATTAGTGTGAAAGGCAAAGGTGACATCAAAATTAAAGCCAAGAATGGTAGCGATGTTACTATTGCAGATGTTTTTTTTGTACCTGGTCTTTTCTGGAATCTATTGAGCATTGGCCAACTTTCAGAAAAGGGGCACCAGATTCTCTTTCAAGACGGAGTTTGCACCATCCGGAGCAAAAACAACAAGATGATTACTCAGGTAAACATGGCGAAAAACCGGATGTACTCCCTCACTCTCAATAAAGGAGTGATGAACTTTCAAGCAGTGGCGACGGATAGCAACTGGCTATGGCATCTCCGATATGGCCATTTAAATTTCAGAGGGCTGAAATTATTGTCCCAAAATAAAATGGTGACAGGATTACCGGTAATTGATGCTCCTGATCAGCAGTGTGAAGGATGTCTTCTTGGGAAGCAGCACAGAGATTCTTTTCCAACTGGAAAATTGAAGACATAAAAGAAACCTTTAGAGTTAGTGCATACAGATTTGTGTGGCCCTGTCGAGGTGGAATCTCTAGGAGGTAAGAGATACATGTTTGCTTTTGTAGATGATTATACCAGAAAAACTTGGGTTTATTTTCTCCGAGAAAAATCAGAAGCTTTTTCAAAAATCAAAGAATTTAAAGTTTTTTGTTGAAAAATAAAGTGGCTTTAATTTGAAAACTCTGAGATCCGATAGAGGTGGTGATTTCACTTCTAACGAATTTCAAGAGTTTTGCAAAAAAAGAAGGAATTCATCATCAGTTGACAGTCAGTTATACACCTCAACAAAATGGTGTGGCTGGAAGGAAGAACAGGACAATCTTTGAAATGGCAAGAAGCATGCTGAAGGGGAAAGGTTTGCCGAAGGAATTTTGGGCAGAAGTTGTTGCCTGTGCTGTGTACGTGTTGAACAGGTGCCCGACAAAGATCATGAACGGGAGAACTCCAGAAGAAGCTTGGATTGGCAGTAAGCTGAATGTTTCTTCATTAAGGGTATTTGGGTGTATAGCTTATCCCCATGTACCAGATGAGCGGAGAAAGAAGCTGGATGATAAAAGCCAAAAGTGTATCTTTATTGGGTATAGTGAAGTCACGAAGGGTTATATGTTATATAATCCAGTCACGAAACCATTGATCGTCAGTAGAGATGTTCGGTTCGCTGAAGATGAAGCGTGGAGCTGGAGAAAGAAAGATGATGCTGGGAGAGGTATACTGATCGAGTCAGAAGAGCCAGAAGAGGAAGATATCTCAACATCTGAACCACCAGCTAGTGATCCTCCATCTCCTCAGCCAGCAGAACCGGTAGAACAATTACGGCGTTCGGGTCGAACGAGCGTGCCACCAGCTCGCCTCAATAATTACGTTGTCACTAAAGACAATGAAGGCGATGATGACATCACCGATGAAACTCTGGTGAATTTTTGTCTTTTTGCAGATTGTGATCCAGTGCATTATGAAGATGCAGCAGGTGACGAGAAGTGGATCAAGGCGATGAATGAGGAAATTCATTCTATCGAGAAGAATGACACGTGGGAGTTAACTTATTTGCCAGAAGGAAAGAAGCCAATCGGTGCCAAGTGGGTGTACAAGACAAAGTACCGACCCAACGTAGAGGTGGACAAGTTCAAGGCAAGATTGGTAGTCAAAGGCTACAAGCAGAAGCCGGGAATTGACTACTACGAGGTTTTCGCACCAGTTGCCAGAATGGATACTATACGGATGATAGTAGCCATTGCAGCCCAACACAGGTGGAAGATACATCAGATGGATGTAAAGTCGGCATTCTTGAATGGTTTTTTGGAGGAAGAAGTCTATGTCGAGCAACCACCTGGATATGCCAAGAAAGCATAGGATAACCAGGTGTACAGTTTGAAGAAGGCGTTATACGGTTTGAAACAGGCTCCACGAGCTTGGTATACGCGTATTGATACTTACATGTTGGAGGCAGGTTTTCAGAAGTGTCCTTATGAGCAGACACTGTATATTAAGTCAAAGACTAATGGCGACATTATGTTTGTCTGTCTTTATGTTGATGACTTAATATTTACAGGAAACTGTGAATTTATGTTTGCTGAATTCAGGGAGGCTATGACAAGTCAGTTTGAAATGACAGACATGGGGCTGATGTCTTACTTCTTGGGCATAGAAGTGTAACAGACTGAAGATGGTATTTTTATTTCTCAAAATAAATATGCCAGAGATATCTTGAAGAAATTCAAGATGGAATAAGCAAATCCAATGAAGACTCCTGTTGCAGAACGTCTTGAGTTAAAGAAAGAAGGAACGGGTGATGCGATAAATCCTACTTATTTTAAAAGCATTGTTGGTAGTCTACGTTATTTAGCATCAACAAGGCCAGATATTGTTTATGGAGTAGGGATTATCAGTCGGTTCATGGAGACACCGAGCCAGTCCCATATGCAGGCAGCAAAACAGATTCTGAAGTACATTAAAGGTACCCAGGATCATGGAATTTTCTATAAATATTCTGACAAGTGCAGACTTGTAGGATACACAGATAGTGATTTGGGGGGGGGGTGATACTGAAACTCGAAAAAGCACTTCCGGTTATGTATTTTTTCTCGAGGGAGGCGTGTTTTCGTGGTCTTCAAAGAAGTAACAAGTAGTTGCTTTATCTACAGTTGAAGCAGAGTATATGGCAGCAACCTCTGCAGCGTGTCAAGCAGTTTGGCTTCGAAGAATGCTCTGTGAGCTAAACCAAGAGCAAGATGGTCCGACAAAGATTATGTGTGATAATACGTCATCGATTGCATTAGCCAAGAATCCAGTATTTCATGGCAGGAGCAAGCATATCGAGATTAAGTATCACTACATAAGAGATCTTGTCAAGAATGGAGAAATCGAACTTAAGTTCTGTGAATCAGAAGATCAGATAGCGGATATTCTGACCAAACCGCTGAAGGCAGAAACGTTCGAGAGATTGAAATCGATGCTTGGTATACGTAAATTATTTTTGATCAATTTAAGGGAGGCTGTTGAAATTATATAAATTGATCAAAAATAATTAAAATAGACTAGTTTTAAAAATAAAAGTCAAAAATGGTATTCAAGAACATTGGTTGTCTTGCATGACAAAATTGATTTGTATAAGTTTGAATTTTCTTACATGTCATGTTGATTATTTTTGTATGCCAATGTTAAATTTTTGGCGTAAAATTTTAATATAAATAGGTTGTAAAACTCATTTGTAAAATCATCCCAAAACTTGTATTAGAAATTAAAAGTGTAGTATTGTAAGCTTTGAGTTTGAGTTGGCAAATATATTTTTCTTTCTCGGTATTTCATTTTTCGGTTTCAAATCCCAAAGTTTATTTCCGAAGAATCATTATTATTTTTGGTTTTTACACACATTTCTAAAGATCGAGGCTTGAAAAAGATACTAAACTCGAATTTTAACTACATGTTTAAAATTAATTAATTTAAATATACAATCCGTAAAATGTAAATTAAATTTTATTGGCATATATCATAAACAAAACAATTTAGGTGCACATACTATATACTGTGTAATTGCATAATCAAACTTTGAGAGAAGACTTGACAAGAATTGGCAGTGCGTCCAATTATGATTACGAAGACCTGAAATGAATAAAACGAACAAATTCATTATATTAGCAATAAACAAAGCAAAAGCAAGAGAAAAGAACGACATGCAGACAGAGCATTAACACAATTTGATGTACTTCCACAAAAACGGCCTAGTTAACAACCAAATGTAAGACTTCCACAAAGTTTAGTGCAGCAGCTACAACAATAACAACTCAGTATAATCTAACTTAGTAGGATTTGGGGAGAGTAGTGTGTACGCAAACCTTACTCCTATCATGTAGTAGAGAATCTGTTTTCAAATAGACTCCGGCATCCTTCCCTCCAAGAACTTCCCACCTTACTCTTGGGAAGACTCGAATTCACAACATTTCGATTGAAAATGGAGGTTGCTTACCAACCCTTCTTGTCTACAAAGTTTAGTGCAAGATGAATATATTTATGCACAAGAATAGAGAAGGAGCACAAGTTTCCCTATAAGAAACAAAAACTGAAAAAATGAGGATGCTATCAAGTAGCAAAAAAAGAATTATACTCGAAATACTGAAAAGAAAATCCATTAAAGTTTCTCTCTTGACACTTTAACATGCATGAAAACAAAAATATCTAGTGTCTGAGTTATGCAAAAATCAAGACTTTTCTTAGTTAATAACAGATTAAAAAAATTATAAACAAAGGCTGAAGAAGTGTTGAGATATGTAAATAGGCAATGATGATACTACTCACATGTAGACCATTTTGGTCATTGAAGGAACGAGTCATATCTGAGCCAAATAGGCTACTTCTACAATTAGGCTATTTTTGTAATTTGTTTGTCTATGTCTGTAATTAGACTAGTTGTGTAAATAGGCTATACTTGCAATTAGGCCAGTCATGTAAATAGGCTATATCTGTAAAAGGGGTTATTTTGATATAAGGGGTCAGGGGTCGTTTGTAATAACCGAGGCGTCATTTTCTCAGAAATAATATCTGAGTCTTCTTCGAGACTCTTCGATGCTCTCCCTTCTCTCTACTTTCTCTCTCTAAGTTTCTTCGATATTGTGCATGTTTTCATGGTATCAGAGCCTTGTATAGTGATCCGATGATGCTCTTGTGTGAATCAATGATTCATTTGAACCATTCTCTGATAAAAATTCGAGGTTTTTCTGAGATCGAAAGATCGATGATTTTTTTTGGTTCTGTTAGGGTTCCTTCGAGCCTCTATCTTCATGATCTGTGACCGTTCCTTCTCTATTGAACGGTTCAATCGTTTATTGTGAAATTTTCGGAGATTTTCCGGTGAGTTTTCAACCTCTAGGATTTTCTGGTGGTCAAAACGGTTGTTTGATTGCCATCCGATGGTTTGATACTCATTTTGCTGAGGTTTTGGTTGTTGTCACTACTGTTGCGACATCATTGACGGTATTTGCGGTAAAGTTTTGACGGTTACTTCTAGGGTTCATACCTAGGGTTTCATTTGTTGTTAAAGGCCGATCTTCTCCGGTTGCGAAGAAGGACGGTAACCTCGTTCCTATTCTTTGGTTGTGATTCTTTGACTGCTTGTGCGATTATTTGATTCTATCTGTGAATAACATGTTTGAGTTGTGAGTACTGGTTGTTTAGATTGTGAATATTGATTTTTGGTGATATTTGTAAAAGATTTCATTCATTTGAACATGGCTGGTAACACGAGTGGTAATGGTTCTGGTGGTAACTCTGGTCCTATCGATCCTTCCAATCCTTTGTTTGTACATTCTTCTGATGTGCCTGGTGCATGCCTTGTTCCCACTCCTTTTTCAGGTAGTGGTTATGGAGGGTGGAAACGTAAGATGACAATGGCTTTATCTGCTAAAAATAAAATTTGTTTCATTGATGGTTCTTTTTCCCGACCTAGTAATAATGTGAGCTTACAGAGGTTGTGGGATAGATGTAACATGCTCGTTATGTCATGGTTAACTTCTTCTGTGTCATCTCAAATAGCTGATAGTGTACAATATTCTGACACTGCTCAAAGCATGTGGTCTCAACTTGAGAAGAGATATGGTACCCCCAATAAAACAAAAATCTTTAAGCTTAAACGGGAACTCTCTCAGACATCCCAAGGTTCCCTTGATGTAGCCTCATACTTTAATAAACTCAAGAGTTTATGGGATGAATTGGGGACAATGGTCCCAAACCATGGACAGAAGTGCACTTGTGCTGCTAAGAATGGTATTATCGAGGAAGATGATGAAAACAAGATTTATCAGTTCCTTATGGGACTGAATGAGACATATTTGGGTGTAAGGAGTAATTTGTTAATGATGCAGCAATTTCCTTCCCTTGACAGTGTTTATAATATTGTACTCAATGATGAAAAACAAAGAGAAGTCAAGTCTGTCTCCCATATGAGCCCAGACTCTATGTCTTTTAATGTTCACACTGACAGGCCCTCTGCTGGGTTCAACCAGGGTAAATTGTCTGGTTCTAACTTCAGACCTAAAGTCAATTTTGAACAAAATAGAGGAAACTTGTTTTGCAGATATTGCAAGAAGTCTGGACACTTAATTGATAAGTGTTTCAAGCTGCATGGTTTTCCTCAAAGCAATTCTTACACCAAGGGAAGGAAATCTGCTGCTCATCTTTCCACTAGTACTGATTGTGTGTCTGCTGATACAGGAAATTCAGGTCTGTCTGTTCCTCTAGGGGATCCTATTTCCAGTCAACATGTGATACCAGGGTTGAGCAGACAGCAATGTGATCAGATTGTGAGCTTAATTTGACAGACTCTTTCTACTAGTGATCAAGCTCCTTCTCCCATGAGTTCTGCTAATTTTGCTCGTACTTTGATGTCTGAGAGTCTTGTTTCTGATTCCAAGTTGTGCATGCTTACAAACATAAATTCTGCTACCTGGATCATTGATTCAGGGGCTTCCAATCACATGACTTATGATAAAAATCTACTTTTTGATATTATACCCTTAACTATCCCTTACCTTGTTTCCCTTCCTAATGGTTATAAAGTAAAGGTCACTTGTACAGGATCATTTGCATTGACTCCTTCTCTTACTCTTCACAATGTACTCTTGGTTCCTTCTTTCAAACATAATTTGATTTCTGTTCATAAATTGATGAAACAATTGAATTGTTTAGTTTTGTTTACACCAACCTCATGTCTTCTTTACCTGTTACAGGACCTTTCTCTGAAGAGGCTTCTGAATCTTGGTAAAGAGGAGGCTGGTCTGTACAAGTACTCTTGGTCACCTCCTTCCTCTTTTGCCTCTTCCAAGTCTTCTTCTACTCCTGAGCATAGTGTTTCACATGTTTGTAATGATGATGTTGTTTCTGATGGCAAACATTTTAGCTCAATTGTACAATCTCCCAGTTGTAATAATGCTGCTACTGCTGATATGAACTATATTTGGCATTTGAGATTAGCACACACTTCCTTTGCTAATATGAAACATGTTTCTGGCTTACCTTTTTCTTTTGCTGCTAAACAACCTTTTCCTTGCTCTATTTGTCCTATGGCTAAACAAACCAGACTGCCTTTCCCTGATAGTAGCATTAGCACTACTAAACCATTCCAACTTATACATGTAGATACTTGGGGCCCTTACCATACCCCTACTTCCCTTGGTAGTAAATACTTTCTCACCATAGTTGATGACTTTTCTAGGGCCACCTGGACACATTTGATGGGTTCTAAAAGTAATGCCTTCCCTCTATTAAAATCTTTCATTTCCTATGTTCAGACTCAGTTCAATTCCATGGTCCAGGTTGTCAGGAGTGATAATGCCCTGGAACTGGGTTCCAGTGCAGAAGGGATTTCCTTTTTCAGTGAACTTGGGATTGTGCATCAAACAACTTGCCCTCATTCTCCTCAACAGAATGGGGTTGTTGAGAGAAAACACAGATCCTTACTTGAAACTTGTAGGGCTCTTCTTTTTCAGTCTGGTTTGCCTATATCATTTTGGGGTGATTGTTTGTTAACTGCAACATACATCATTAATAGATTGCCATCCAGAGTACTTCATTACAAATCACCTCATGAATTATTGCATGGTTCTCCCCCTTCCTACTCTCACCTAAGAACTTTTGGTTGTTTGGCTTATGCTGCTGTCCCTATCCCTCAAAGGGATAAACTGAAGTCCAGAGCTCATTCTTGTGTTTTTATTGGTTACCCTTTTGGTAAGAAAGGCTACAAATTGTATGATTTGAATTCTAAGAAATGTTTTGTTTCTAGAGATGTTGTCTTTCATGAAACTCACTTTCCCTTTAAAACTGCACCTCCATCTTCCTCTCCTCCTCCTCCTGTTCCCTTTTCTGATGACATTCTTGACCATTCTTTACTGCTACCAACTTCCAGTGATTCTTCCCCTTCTTCTCCTCTTAGTTCTTCTCCTGCCTCTCCTGTATCCATTCCTTCTCACTTTTCAATCATGATACTTCTCCTCCTGCTTTACCTGTCTCTCAGCCTGTTTCCTTGCCCAGAAAATCCACCAGACAACATATTCCCCCTCCTTACCTCAAAGACTATGTTTGCCAACATCCAGCCTTCTCTGGTTCCTCTTCCTCCAACTTGGAATCTGAATCTATGTTTTACTCTCAAGCTGCCTCTGTACCAGCTTGGCAGGATGCCATGAGGAAGGAATTTGATGCATTGGATGCTAACCATACTTGGGACATTGTGCATCTTCCTCCAGGCAAGAAACCTATTGGCTGTAAGTGGGTTTACAAGATCAAATATAAATCTGATGGCTCTATTGAAAGATATAAGGCAAGGTTGGTTATTAGAGGTGATACACAGGTTGAGGGTGTGGACTTTACAGACACATTTTCTCCTGTTGTTAAGATGACTTCAGTGAAATGCATTATTGCAGTGGTTGTTAAAAACCACTGGCCATTGTTTCAGCTTGATGTTAACAATGCCTTCCTCCATGGTGATTTGGATGAGGAAGTGTATATGAAACTTCCTCCAGGTTTGGTGGTATCTGATTCTGCTTCTCCTTCTTCTTCTTCTACCTCTTCTTCTTCTTCTCTTCCTTTGGTCTGTAAACTAAAGAAATCTTTATATGGGTTCAGGCAGGCCTCCAGGCAGTGGTATGCTAAGCTGTCATCTGCTCTTCATTCAAGAGGTTACAGGCACTCTTTGAATGATTATTCCTTGTTCTTAAAAGGTACCCCTGATTCCCTTGTTGTGGTGGCTGTGTATGTTGATGACATTATAGTAACTGGGCATGACTGTGATGAGATTGCTGGCTTAAAAGCCTTCTTGGATGATACTTTCAAAATCAAGGATTTGGGGTCATTGCATTATTTTCTGGGTCTTGAGGTTAAACATGTCCCTGGTGGGATACATCTGAATCAGCATAAGTATGTTAATGACTTGTTGCATGCTTTTGACTGCGTATCTGTTTCTCCTGTTGTTTCCCCTCTGGACATTTCTTTCAAGCTGAATGCTGATTCTGGTGACCTTTTGCCCGCTCCTGACCAGTTCAGGAGTCTTGTTGGCAAATTGTTGTTCTTAACCCATACTCGCCCTGATATATGCTTTGCCGTGCAACATCTGAGTCAATATCTTAAATGCCCAAGGGTTCCCCATATGTCTGCTGCTATGCATGTTTTGAGGTATCTTAAAGGCACTTCTTCTTTGGGTCTCTTTTACTCTGATGTTGTTGATTACTCTGTGACTGGGTACTCTGATAGTGACTGGGCAGCCTGTCCTGACACTAGAAGATCTGTTACTGGTTTTTGTGTATTGTTGGGTGGCAGTCTTATAAGTTGGAAATCGAAAAAGCAACCAGTTGTCTCTCTTTCTTCTGCTGAAGCTGAGTACAGGGCTTTGAGCAAGGTTACTGCTGAACTAACTTGGCTCTCTCGTTTACTTGCTGATCTTGGGGTATCTGTTCCTTCTCCTATTTCTGTATTTTGTGATAGTCAGGCTGCTGTCCACATTGCTAATAATCCAGTTTTCCATGAACGTACTAAGCATATTGAGGTGGATTGTCATTATGTTCGCACTTTGCTACACAATGGTTTCCTAAAGCTTTCCCATGTTTCCACTTCTCAGCAGCTGGCTGATCCGTTGACCAAAGCATTATCTGGGACTGCTCTTTCTCCTATATTGTCCAAGTTAAAGGTGGTTTCCCCCTTCAACTTGAGGGGGGTGTTGAGATATGTAAATAGGCAATGATGATACTACTCACATGTAGACCATTTTGGTCATTGAAGGAACGAGTCATATCTGAGATAAATAGGCTACTTCTACAATTAGGCTATTTTTGTAATTTGTTTGTCTATGTCTGTAATTAGACTAGTTGTGTAAATAGGCTATACTTGCAATTAGGCCAGTCATGTAAATAGGCTATATCTGTAAAAGGGGTTATTTTGATATAAGGGGTCAGGGGTCGTTTGTAATAACCGATGCGTCATTTTCTCAGAAATAATATCTGAGTCTTCATCGAGACTCTTCGATGCTCTCCCTTCTCTCTACTTTCTCTCTCTAAGTTTCTTCGATATTGTGCATGTTTTCAAGAAGACTGATGAGGGTTAGGTAGAATTTCAGCTATAAAATTAAATAATCTAAAGAAAGAGGGAGACGATTTGGACAAAAATTAAAACAAAAAGAACCCAGTTGAGAAGATGAAGTTTAGTGAAAGGGTAGTATAAACTAATGAAGATTCTTGAAACAGAAGAGTCAAGTTGTACCTGTTTTTTCAGAATATATTGAAGGATGCTTCTAGAGTCTGTGTGGTTACAGTCGCTCGTTTCTATAGCAGCAATTTTAATAGAAATATGCAATTACTCTTCCCCTGGTCGACCACCTTGGCTCTTCTCTATATATATATTATATTATATATATATGTATATATAATATACGGTTAAGGGTCAAATATATTCTTGTACTATTAAAAATCGGTCATATTTATCCTCCGTTTGAATTCTTTATCAAATATGTCCCCACCGTTATACACTAGGGTCATATATATCCCTCAGCCGTTAAAACACTCTCCCATATATTTAAATTACGGTTAAGGGTCAAATATATCCTTATACTATTAAAAATAGACCATATTTATCCTCCGTTTGAATTTTATCAAATATGTCCCCACCGTTATATTTTTATCAAAACACCCTCCCATATATTTTTAGTAGCACGTGTCATCTTATGATTGGACTAGACGACCCGCCCCACTCCTTTAATTAAACCCGCCCCGACCCAATGAAATTTAGTCTTTTTCTCCGTTCAATCCCTTCAATATGCTTATGCTTCTGCAAAATGCATGCTTCTTTGCTATTTGATGAAAAATTTTTTTGAGGGTGCCTTAAAAAGTAGGGAGTGATAACAATCATGTGCCATAAATATGAGATGAACCGAAAAAAAGAAGAAATTGAGTATGTTATTTACTAAATGGGTAGTTTTTGTGTCTGGTTCATTGCATAACTTATGTAGTACAACACCATATTGATTTCTAAACTATTATCCATTTGAATGTTTATCAGATACTAGTACTACTATTGCTATTATATTTTTTTCCTTTATAATTCATGTACTTGCAGCTATACGATATGCGAGAAATTTAGTAAGTCTTGAAGCCAAAAACTTAACAGACCGCAACTCTATATGAAGATGCCAATTTGGAAAAAGAAAAGTACAAAATAAAAGAAAGCTAGCACAGAAATATAGTTTCACACTTCCATCTGCAGCTTCATGTGTTGGGAGTGAGATTCACCAGATATCATTAGAAGAATAATAATTATGTTTTCAATATAGAAAGAGTACTCTCATGACGTTAAAGAGTGACCGCGCAGCATTCAAGAGTGGACATTTTATCCATTGATGATTGTAACTAATATCCAACAATTAGCATACATTTTCGTCTTATCCGATTTTGAGGGTCATTTTCATAAGCCAATTTGTATAGCTATAATTTTATATAAAAATAGAGTTTTAGCCTTTGTATTATTGGGCACATCCTAACATGGGCCATCACTACCTAGAATTGAAGAGATTGAACGGAGAAGAAGACTAAATTTCATTGGGTCGGGGCGGGTTTAATTAAAGGAGTGGGGTGGGACGTCTAGTCCAATCATAAGATGCCACGTGCTGACTAAAATTATATGGGAGGGTGTTTTGATAAAAATATAACGGTGGGGACATATTTGATAAAAAATTCAAACAGAGGATAAATATGGCTTATTTTTAATAGTATAATGATATATTTGACCCTTAACCGTAATTTAAATATATGGGAGAGTGTTTTAACGGCTGAGGGATATATATGGCCCTAATGTATAACGGTGGGAACATATTTGATAAAGAATTCAAACGGGGATAAATATGACCTATTTTTAATAGTACAAGGATATATTTGACCTTTAACGGTATAATATATATTATTATATAATGTAAATTTTCCTTATCTTTATTATGAGCTAATAATCTGAGAATTAGCTAATTACCCATCTAAAAAACAACCAAATGACAAACAGTAATTCTCTCAAATCTCTCTCTCAAAGCCCGGCAATGTGGTTCTAGAAAAGTTGGGAGTGCAGGACAAAAAGGGTTGCTGTTCATAAACTAAACTAAGGATGTCCACCATCTCCGATCCAAGAATTCAGAGAGAAGATCGTTATCCAATGGAAACTGAAACCTTCATTAGACCCAATAATAAATCAAAGAAGAAACAAAGATCTCCGCTTTTAATCTTCTTTTTTCTCTTCACTCTAATTCTCCTCTTCTACTACTTCAAAAACTTTATTTCCCCTTCTCTTCTTCCCCTTTCTGAAAAATCTATCCCCATTATACCCCGCCCCTCGCAATGCAACCCCACAAATCGCCTGAAGGGGAAGTTTCTCTGGTACGCACCTCACAGTGGGTTCAGTAATCAGTTGGCTGAGTTCAAGAACGCTATTTTGATGGCTAAGATCCTTAATCGAACCCTAATTGTGCCTCCCGTATTGGATCATCATGCTGTTGAGCTCGGTAGTTGTCCTAAATTTAGGGTTTTGAACCCTATTGAGTTGAGATACGCTGTTTGGAATCATAGTCTTCATCTATTGCGTGATTGCAGGTAATTTTGAAAATTGCCCCAGTTCCCTTTAGCTCAGAAAATTGCATTTTTTGTGTTTGTTAATTTATCTGACTGAATTATGTAGAGATATTGATTCAAAGAAAGTTCTGTTGCTATAAATCATCTACTTAGGGTAAAATGAGAAATTTAAAGTTGCATTGTTTCTAAATATAGAAATGTGGCACATAAAATGGGACAGATAGAGAATATGTGAAGCTATAGCTCAGTGGTTGTCAGGAGCTTTTGAGTTATATGCCAGTGTAGGAATATATGTGGATATAGTAAATGTATAATTCTAGAGAACCCATACTCAATGACAAATGTTTAGTGGAATGCACGTGAATAGAGTGAGACCTAGTTGATTGACTCATTCAATGCGCTTAGAGCATCTAAACTATGTGCTTAGACACAGTGACGAAACTATTCTGTGAACCTTGTATGCATTGCAATCGTACTATCGTGTTTGTTGTTATCTTTCTGCTGCGGATTTAACCTGGACTTTATAAGCTGTAAACTATTAACTAATAAATTTCATTGTCCATTTGCTTTTTGACTGAAAAAAGATAGACATGCTTTTTTGGATGGAGTATTAGGAATTTTCTAATATCTGCTTAAATTGTGTGTTGCAGATATGTGTCCATGGCTGATATAGTTGACATTTCACCACTTGTGTCTTATTCGACAGTGAGATTTATTGATTTTCGAGCTTTCGTGTCTTTGTGGTGTGGTGTAAGCTTGGATGATATTTGCTCTAAAGACAAAACTATTCCATCTCCTTTATCTGAGAGACTTAAAGAATGCGGTTCTCTGTTGTCTGGTTATTATGGTAGTATAAGTGGTTGTTTGACTTCTTTAGAAGATGACTGTAGAACGACAGTTTGGACATATAAAAACGATGTTGAGGACGGGGCATTAGAGTCCTTTCAACCGGATGAACAACTTATGAAGAAAAAGAAGATTTCAAATATTAGGAGAAGAAAAGATGTATATAAGGCTCTTGGTCCTGGTTCTGCAGCAGAATCAGCCACTATTTTGGCGTTTGGAAGCCTTTTTACTGCTCCTTATAAGGGATCTGAATCCCATATCGACATTCATGAAGCTCCTAATGACCCCATGATACAGACCTTGATAAAAAAAAAAGAGTTCCTTCCCTTTGTTCCTGAAATAGTAAATGCTGGCAAGAAGTTTGCTCTTCAAACTATTAAGGGTCCCTTTCTTTGTGCACAGCTCAGGCTACTAGATGGGCAATTCAAGAACCACCACAAAGCTACCTTTCTTGGTCTGCAGCAGAAGCTTGAATCTTTGAAGCAAACTGGACAGAAACCGATCCATGTATTTGTTATGACTGATCTTCCCATGGCTAATTGGACAGGAAGTTACTTGGGGAGCATAGCAAAAGATTCAGATGCCTTTAAGTTGTTTGTTATTAGAGAAGAAGATAACTTGGTTCAAGAAACGGTTAAAGAAGTCATGGCTGCAGGGCATGGGCTAAAACTTGGTTCAATTTTACCAAGTTCAGCAGGGACTAACATGCGTCACCATCCTCAATCTTTTTCTGATGTTCTCTTATACATAGAGGAAACAGTCTGCAGCTGCGCTTCTCTTGGTTTTGTTGGTACTGCCGGGTCAACAATTGCCGAGAGCATTGAATTAATGAGAAAACATGGCATTTGTTCTGGCTAAAATGCTGCTATTGTTGTTGGCTTCAAGCTAACTAATGCAATTTTCCCAGCTTTGTGGTCTCCCCTTTAGCAGCTAGAATCCACTTATTACCTGAAATTCTCCCTTATGCCTGTCTAAACAAACATGAAATAGCAAATTAACAGTGTCCTATTTGACTTAAAAAATGACGAGGCTGACAAATCTGGAGGATATTAGTGATCCATGCTTACTGGAAAATGGACTAGTGGATGAAGAATCTGCACAGCTTGTTTCAAGGGATTGGAAGCACTGGTGCGTGAATATTTTTTTGTAAAGGTTCTATTCTTCAAATTTACAATGATAACACTTATTTGATTTAAGGAGGTACTTGTATGTTCAAATTTAAGTCCATAATTGGATACAAGGTCAACAACCTTCAAGTTGGCGTCTTTGTTGATCTCCTTACATTTAGTGACCTATACATTAGCAAAGAAGAACCATGTAGATCAGTTGAAATGTACAGATTGTTTATTTATCTGTTACAAATTGCTTCCCCTTCCTGAATACGTCTATGTTGGATGGTGTGGCTTTAGTATATACTCAAAAGAAATTGAAAGGGTCTACTCTATGTTGATCCTTAGTCGTTCATGCCTCACTATGGTGTTGCTATGAAACATGGATACACAAGCATACTGTTATCTGTCCAACAGCATTATATATTTTAATCTGGTTGTAACTGAATTATCTTATCAATAATGACTTATGATTTTGTTAACAGAGCTTCAGTATATAATCTAATATAAATATTTTAAAAATCAAGGTAACAACCTAGTAGGGGTCAAGATTTTGAGCCAACTACTGTAGAGTAGAAATGTGAGATTATTATCTGAACTCATTGTGTATTTTACGAAAAATTTTCTCGCAGAATTGATAGAATCGTTTCAGAGTTATCTGCTTCTGGAGAAAAGGGTAGTAGTGAATTGTGTTATATAGACTGAATCAAGTTGATATTTGTTACTCCTATCTTTTATTTGCATATCCTTGTGGACGGGGGTTCGAACAGTACTGCGGTGCGGCTGCGGGACAAACTAGCATAAACCCGCGAAGATTTCAACCTGCCCCGCATAGCATTTGCACCCGCATTTACCCGCCCCACACCCACACCTGCATCCACCCGTCTCGCCCTGCCCCGTCCCACAAAAGTTTTTTTTATTTTCTTTTATTTTGCTAGTTTGTTTTAATTAAGTTTGTTACTGGATTTTAAATTTCATTAATCAAAAAATGAAAAGCTTATGCTCATCATGTATTGAATTGTTCAATTGGAATGCTAGCTGGAATTTACAAAAGCCAATTTCCAAAAGCCTGAATGTTATGCTTATGGTATCGCAATTTGGAAACAGTTTTCGAGCGTTCATTAGATGATTAAGTGATAAATATTAATTATTTATCATAAAAGTATTTGTCTAAACTACATTTTATATTCTCTTAAATGTCTAATCTTTTCTTTTATTCAAAATTTCTAACTTAAATTAACATTCTAATTAAAAGGTGTATGAAAAAAAGAAAGAGGTTATAAATGATTTACTTTGTTTTTATGAAGTATCAAACATCTAAATAGATGTTAAAGGTTTGTTGCATGTCTTATTACTAGATTATAAAGTAGGCCAAATTCAGTAAACTTGTGCAAACCCGCAAAAACCTACGTAGACCCGCACCTGCACCGCATCAGCCTTTCAAAAAATTATTTAAACTCGCCCCGCCCGGTACCCGCACTGTTCCATTTGCCATCCCTATCTAGAAGAAAAAGATACTACTTTATGATTTATTCCCATCAGCCTAAGATTCGGCCGATATAGTTATCCACTACCTTTGCTGGTAGGAATTGGCAGATTGTGGTGTCTGGTTGAATAGCACAAGTTGACCTGTGCGTAATAGCTTACTGATCGAGCACTCTTGCACCGAAGATGAACGGGTCTAAGCGATCTGTCGAAGCTGTGGGATGTAAAACTACATCGATAAGGGAGCATTCCGCCTTAGAGAGAAGCCTCCGCGCGAGCGGTGGTAATAAAAAAGTTTTAGGTGGATGACATTCAGTAACTACGTACATGTATGTACCATACAGTATGATGCATTTGTATGATTCAGTTTCTGTTGGTGTTCTTTTTTCTCATCTAGATAGATCAGATATTTAAGTTTACTAGCTCTTTTTACACAGTTGTATCAACATTTTGCATTTTGTGCTTACTGTTCAATTTTCATCAAATAATGTATTTCCAAATTATGGAGGTGGTTATCCAGTTATTCTTGTTTGCCAAATGTATTGCCACTTTTGGATGCCTGTATTTGTCATGGTATTCAAGAAAACTATCTGTTGACTTTCTTGGATGTGCTTTTATTATTGCTATTAAGGACAATAATTGATGTTGTGAATTAGTTTGCCAATATAGGGCAGTGAGTTGAATTACGTGCGAGAAATTTAAAAATAATTAGATGTACCACTGGTCGTTGAAAAATAGTCAAGTTTTAAAAGTCATCGAAATTTAGCCACTTTAAATCTGAGTAAATATTTAAAATCCGAAAATATGCCCATAAATTTTACGGGAGTACCAGCATAAGTATGTTTGAACTCCCTTAAATTTTACGGGAGTTCTAGGATATGTTGCGGGAGTTCAAGCAAGTATAGTTGTCCAGTATAATATATTGGAGTTTAGAGCACTGATGCTCCAGTCCCCCACAAATTTTATAGGAGTTAGCAAAGTGTACCGGGCCAGCATAATATGCTGGAGTTCGTACACAAATGCACCAGAACTCCCGTATATTATACTAGACCGGTCGTTGTTGCAGCAAAATAGTGGCTATTTTTTATTGACTTGGTAAACGTTGGCTATTTTTCATTGACCAATGTAAAAACTGACTATACCATGATATTTTAACGAATTATGTTTGCTTTAACATCCACAAATTTTATCGTGCATGTTTAATGACATTTTGGTCCACATCTTCAATGACTCCATCCATATTCTTGGTTCTGCATAGGGTGTACAAAGAAAACTGACAAATCACATCAAATCGATAATTCGAGTCAAATCGGAAATAAACATTGACTATAGTTTAGTTTGATTTTGTTTGGTGATGAGAGAAAAAACCCGACCATAATTGGTTTGGTTTGATTTTAATAACTAAAAAAAGTCAAGTCGGATCAAACTAACCCGACATTGCATGTATACGAGTTTTAAATATATATTTAATACTTAATAATATTTATTGTTATGTAGTTTATAAATATTTCATAATTTTATCTTTTAACGTATTATTTTAAACTTGGACGTATAATTCTTGAATGCTACAATAAGTTTTATTGTCAATATTAATGCTAATAAAAGACATTCAATTAAATTGTAGTGAGAATGACAATAGTGTTGGATACCTATTTTTGTAGTTTTCATGGTTTAGATAAAATGTACAACTTATTTTTTTATAGCGTTTAGTCATGTATACTTGTTAGTCGTACTTATTTTAGCAACTTAGTAATTTTAGATTGTGTTTATTTTTATTATGACATATTAATAATATTTATTTTATATGATTTAGTATTTTATTACAATGGCATATCTCATCTCATATTTTATCTTATTTTCCGAAAAAGACATTTTATATGGTTATGTCTTACTAGGATCAAAGAAATATTTCGAACAAAAATTTATGCTTTGTTCTACGAAGACTTTATGGAATAGATACCCCAAAATAACCAGAAACCTCGAAAAATATGAGATTTAAAAATTTAACTTTTATTGGTTAAGTTTAATAATTAAATAATCCGAATTAACCCGACCTATGTACACCCATAGTTGTGCCTATTTTGTAAGTTTTTTTTGTTGGTAATGAACGATTTTATTGATACAACAAGAACTAAGAGTTATTACAACAACAAGCCAGACTAGGTAAGGTTGTTCATGGTTCTATTTGGGTCGGTTTTTTCTCTATAAAAAATAAACCAAGTAAGTCCGTTTTTCAAATATTAGAACCAAACCAAACTAATTATGTCGGTTTTTCTCGATTCGATTTATGTCGGTTTTTTCGGTTATTTATCATTTTTTTCTTAAATATAAGACATGCACTACCAAACACATATTCTGGCTTTAATGGGCAGATTACAAGCACTGTCATTAGGAATGCAAGATCCATGGGTAGTTGCTAGGAATTTCAATGCTGTCTTATGTGACAAAGATAGGCAGTCTTGCAAGCCAGTCAGACTCCCTGAAACTCAAGAGTTTAACAAATCTATTCAGCTAGCTGGACTGTCAGAATTGCCTTGGAGGGGTGACTATTACACATGGACAAATAAACAAACTGGTGTGGATAGAGTATGCAGTAGACTGGACAGAGTCTTTGGTAACTATGAATGGATGATCAAATGGAACCAGGTGGTAACTGATTATGATCTGCCTTTAATCTCAGACCATAACCCCATGATACTGACACTAACATCATCTTCCTGGCATGGGAAAAAGACTTTCAAATTCTTTAATGTCTGGGCTGAGCATGAGGATTTCCAGCAGATTGTGGCAAGAGTGTGGCAGGGTGGAAAGTCAGAAACTATGAGAGCAATATGGTCCAAACTCAAAGCCTTGAAGAGCCCTTTGAAGGTCTTGATATTAAAGAATCCAAGATTATCTCACAGAGAATAGAACAATGCAGACAGGAACTGGGGACAATACAAGCCTAGATGAATCACGCATACACTGATGGCCTACAACAGAAGGAGAAGGAGCTTGTACTAAAACTGGAAAAATGGTCAATGATTGAGGAAAGTGTCCTGCAACAGAAGGAAAGAGCAAAATGGATACAACTTGGGGACTCCAACACTAAGTACTTCTCTGCAGTAATGAAGGAGAGAACTCAACACAACCAACTTACCAATGCACTGGGAATCAAACTTACTACAGCTGAAGACATCAAAGAGAAAATCATGGGATTCTACAAGGCACTGATGGGAACCTCTGCAACCAATCTGCCTGCTATAAACCAACTGTACTGTCAAATGGCTTAAAGCGGACACAACAACAAAGAAATGAACTATGTGCTGCTGTAACTGATACAGAAATAGCAGAGAGTCTCAAGGCTATTGGAGATGACAAAGCACCAGGGATAGATGGATACAATGCTGTATTCTTCAAAAAGAGCTGGGGCATCATTGGTAACCAGGTCACCACTGCCATTAAGCAGTTTTTCACCTCAACTAGGATGCTCAAACCAATAAACTGTGCAACTATTACCCTCATTGCTAAACTGTCCAAACCATCTACAGTCAAAGAGTATAGGCCTATTGCTTGCTGTTTTGTCCTCTATAAAATTATCTCAAAAATTCTGGCTAACAGGTTGCAGAAGGTGATGGCAAGTATTATCAGTGAAGCTCAGGCAGGATTCATCCCAGGCAGAAAGATCCAGGACAACATCATCCTGGAACATGAACTAGTCAAAAGCTATACTAGACAACATGTGTCCCCCAGATGCATGATAAAAATTGACCTCCAGAAAGCGTATGATTCAGTTGAATGGGTATTTCTACAGCAGGTTATGGAACAGATTGGCTTCCCCAGCACCTTCACCAAATGGATAATGGAATGTATCTCAACAGTGAGCTTCTCTGTGCTAGTCAATGGAGAGGTAACTGTACCCTTTGCTGCTGCTAGGGGACTGAGGCAAGGGGACCCCATTTCCCCCTTCCTATTTGCTCTGGTCATGGAGTACTTAAGCAGATCATGCACCTCACTAAAAGATGATTCATCATACCAGTTCCACCCCAGATGTAAAAAACTGGGCATTACACACATGTGCTTTGCTGATGATTTGCTGCTGTTTGCCAAATGAGACATTACTTCTGTCATGGCCCTATCCAAATGTTTCTCCCAATTCTCTGAAGCTTACAGGCTAATCTCACCAAGAGCTCAGTCTATTTTGGAGGGGTAGCACTGGCTATACAGAAACAGATTCTTGACCACCTTGGCTATGAGCAAGGTCAATTGCCATTCAAGTATCTAGGAGTTCCCCTGTCCACCAAGAAAATCACACTACTGCAATGGCAACCTCTAGTGGATAGGATCACTGACAGGATCACTTCTTGGACTGCCAAAACACTGTCTTACTCTGGGAGAATATAACTGGTTCAATCTGTCATCTTTGGGGTCCAAGCTTACTGGGCACAACTGTTTATATTGCGTGTGAAAGTACTGAAAATGATAGAAGGCATTTGTAGGAGTTTCATTTAGTATGGGATGAAAACTGTAACTAAGAAAGCATATATCCCTTTGGAAAAAATGTGTACCCCAAAATCAGTTGGAGGGATGAATCTCACTAATCGCAAGCTCTGGAACAAAGCTGCCATTGCAAAAACCTGCTGGGACCTAGCTCATAAAAAGGACAAGCTGTGGATTAGGTGGATCACTGTGTACTACATCAAAGACAGACCTATAAAATCCATTTCAATTCCTGCTCAGACAAGTTGGATGGTTAGAAAGATCATCCAATCAAGAGATATACTACGGAGGATCCAGCACTGGAAGGAACAGAGATGCTCGACTAGACAGTTGTACCAGTCACAGATGCAAGAGTTGCCGAGAGTCCCATGGAAGAATTTAATCATACAAAACTATGCAAGGCCAAAGGCAATCTTCAACCTATTGCTATTCTTACAGGACAGACTCCCAACAAAGGATAGATTGCACAGCTGGGGAATGAGTATTGATCAACAATGCACCTTATGCCAAATCCACCCGGAAACAAGAGACCATTTACTAATGACCTACCCTGTCACTGTGGACTTATGGGAAAGAACAATGAACTGGCTGCAGGAGAGCTATCCTCCCACTAATGATTGGAACCAGAAAATGCAGTGGTTGATAAGCAAAACCAAGGGTCGAACATGTCGAGCAACCATCTTCAAATGGTAACTGCTGAATTTGCATATACTATCTGGCTGGAAAGGAATGCAAGAGTCTTCAACAAGATATTTTGATGTAACACTGCCTTACTGAGAGACATAGTGTATAATTGTAATGTTAGGGGTACCCCACAAATTAGACAATAATTACAACACCTTAGAATATAGTAGTGTTAGTTTGTTAGGATAATAGAAACAGTTTATATGTTATCTCACAGATAGTCAGCTGAGTTGAAGCTAGACTATGGTTTTGTAATGTTACTTCTTGGTGATTAATGAAAAGCCTTAATTACCAAAAAAAAAACACATATTCTGGCGACCACATTTTCAACGTAACATTATCAATTCAATTACGTTTTGAGAAATTAATTATTTACCAAAATATATTGATGGTAATTGAATCAAATAGTGATGGATAATTTAAGGACTCAACTAAAATATGTTATTTTTTAACACGAAATAAATTTTTACACTAAACAAAAATAAACTACCAATCAAACTAGAATGAAAAGGTAAAGAACTATATTAAAAGAGCAAACTATTAATATTTACCATAAATTTTTTAAAACTTTGTATAACAATATACATATATATATGTGTAAGAATAAATTTGAAATAGCTATTCCTATAGTCGGATTGGTTCGATTTTTTTCTGATTAAAAGCAAAACCAAATCAAATTTGATTGGTTTTTAAAATTCAAAACATAAACCAAATCAAACCAAACCAAAAAGTATCGATTTTTTTGATGGATTTGATTCAATTTTTTTGAATTTTTATGAACACCTCTAAATTTAGGTAATAAAGTGCCTAGATTATCTCTTTCCCGTACATGTAACCAAAAGCGGGAGGGGATACATAAGTATGCAGAAAGCAAAAGGCGCGCAAGTTGCATCCATTCTAATACCAAAATACCCTAAGTTTCAATGAATCTACTTTTGTTCAAACATTGGGCGTTTACCTCGATTTATTTCAAAGATGCATAATTTAATGTTTACCTAAATTGTTATTAGGATATAATTAATACATATTTTCATCTTCATTTATCAATTAATTTTGGTAAATTAATTTGTTTAGTGTAAATAACTAAATATAAAGTGCGAGACATTTTTGTGAAATTAGAAATAATTGTCTTTGGTCAAAACAACAAATAGGAAAAGGAGAGATTGGTCAAAACATCAAATAGGAAAGAGGAAGGTACCGTCCAGAAATTAAACACCCAAAGCTTTGAAACATAGGGTATTTCGGTATTAAGGACATTTTGGTTAATTGGTTATAACTTAAATCCATATAATAATGAGTGTACTCAAACTTAAAAATTATTTTGGTTCTCAGATCATTTAAAAGAAAATATTTTTTACGAATAATGATTCAAGTCAATATACTCTCTGATCAAAAATAAAAAGTCAATATACTCAGCTTTTTTTCTTAATATATCTTTTGGTTAAGAGTAGTAATGAAAACCCACGTGAATGGCGTGATAGTTGAGCGATAAGTTCAATTTTGTATTGCGTATTCTTTTTTTTTTTCATTTTGTATTATTTGTTGACTTGACCAACGTGCGGCTATTGGTTTCTCTCTATTCCAGTTGAAGCAATAATTTTAATTGCACCCAGATTGGTTAATTTATTAGACCGTTAAATTTTTCAATTTTCTTTAAAAATATTAAAATTGTTATTTTTGATATTTGTTTTGAGGCTCCGATTAATCAAGGCGGGCTGAAGGTAAGGCAGCCCAAGCAGCGGCTTTTGAGGGCCCCGTTTTCCATTGGTTGTAATTTTATAAATTAAGTTTTTATACAAAAAATTGTTTATTTTAAGGTAAAAACAATAAATTTTTAATACAAAAAAAGAGAAAATTTTAGTTTGTTACTTATATTGATTGTTGAGATTTGAATAACCTGAAGCGTGTAAAAATATTTTTACTTATTTTACTTAGTAGATAAAAATTGAAATTACGAGATAATAAAAATGTAAAAAATATTGACTTAGTCTCAATTAAAACATACTTGTCACTCTAACATAATAGCTTAGACTTATTTTCAAATTATATAGCTTAAAAAAAGTATTACAAATAGAAGATAAGACTCTAATCGATATATTAAATAAGATAACAAGACTTTATTTTTTACCCAAATATCTACATTCTTTATAGAATAATATCACTATAACATATGCATCCCATGAAAAAAGTTTCTTCAAATTAAAACTGATAAAATTTTGTATATGCTCAACAATGTCTCACGAGAAGCTAAATGTATTGGATTAACGATATTATTATCACACCTCTTTTTTACTCGCGTCCGAAGGGGTGTAGAGGGGGTAAGGGATTTTTTCCAATTAAAGGACAATCGGAACGAGATTTGATTATGAATTATTCAGAGTCGCCACTTGGGAGATAAATGGTGTCGCAAGTCACCGGTTGAATCCCGAACCGAGGAAAATCATGACTCTGTTAAAAGTCCGCGAACCAAAAATCCGGATAAGGATTTCTGTTAACCCAGGAGAAGGTGTTAGGAATTCCCAGGTTCCGTGGTTCTAGCACGGCCGCTTAACGATCGCATTTAGATTTTATCTGATTAATTACACGAAGTGTCTATGTGCCAATTTTTACCTTTCCACCGTTTTTATTTAATACATGTTTTCAAAGAAAGGTGAACGTCGTTTAAAGTGTGCCTTCGGATCGCGTCACATGAAATGCACTTGCAACCCTGAGCACACTCTATTCAACGTTTTGGGATTTAATTTGGGTCGCATGAAATGCACAACCGAGTTTAAGGAGTTAATTTTGTTAGAATCGCGTCTAAAGAGTCTAATGCATCATTATCTTTTTGGAGGGCCGTGAAATTCGCTAAGCGGCCCTTTTCGATTTTCTAAGTATTTTTAAACCTTTATTGAGAGCCCCACAATTTTGTGTTTCGTTGGGCGAGGCTGGTCTCATTTTATTTTAAAGGATAAACCTAAGAGCGACTATTTTTCTATTTTTGTTTTTGTCTCTAAAAGAAAAGAAAGGGTCCTAATTAATTAATGTTAAAGCCCGACCTCAAGTTCAAGTCCGGACCCAAACAAAAGGACAGACCTTTTAGCTTTGACCCACTACTCAACTCAAAACATGAACGTCACATTACAATTAATAGATCAATTGTTTATTTGTATTTTGTACCAATGACCTCACAGAGCCCATTTAATCATCTTAGGCAAAAAACATCATAAACTGGGCTTGAAATTGGCCCAGTTCTAAACTAGCCGACCGCATAAAGGAAATGGTGGGAGGCGATCAAATCCCAGCAATGTTTGGCCAAGTCCAATTGCCAAATACACATTATGGACTCGGCTTTCCAATTTACGCAACACAACCCCAAAACACTTGGGGATCTGGATTCGAAACTATACACAAACGAGAAGCTTCAACTAGAACTTGCACTGGTAGAACAAATTAATGTAACATCCAATTCATTTATATTTTACACAAATTAATTCACACCGGTAGATGATGAAACAATGAAACCTTGAGTGAGGTTAAACTGAACATTTTTTTAGCTAATTGGCTCAAATGAAATTATAAACCCTGGATCTTAACAAAAGCCTTAGAATGTTACTTTAACAATATCACTTGTACTATACTGAATATAACTTTTCAAATACTTACAGGCTTCAAATTACACCTCATAAATACAATCAGCAATTCACTAATTAATCTAGGTCAATTGCCCACCTAATTCGAATCACATTAATGATGTTACAGCCTAAGCCAAATGCAATAAAGTAATTTAAACAATTTCCATCAGCCCTAACACAGTCCCAAGTTCGTTTATACAAGTTAAGCTAATGATCACAATAATTGAATAGAGATAACATCCACTCGAACACCCAATTGGATAAAATTTACTCATTCATTCTTCAAGCTCAGATTTACATCAAAGTATTAGGAGTTGTATACCTGGATTGGAGAAATAGGACAAGAAGAAGAAGAGGATCAGCAGCAACAAAGTAGCAACAACAATCAGCAACAGCAGAAGCAAATAGAACACCTAGGGACAAATTTTAAAACTAATAGAGATGATCCCACAACCAACAACAGTTTCAAAAATAACCAAATAGCAACACCAATCCCAGAAACCCCAAGCAGTATCACAGGCAGAAGTAGAAAGAAACCTAGAACTTCAATGAAACAGTAGCACAACAGTACTGATTTTCAATAGCAAAGAGACCTCACTTTCAGTTTTGTAACTCTCAAACTAACTGAACCTTTAGTGTAAAAATTCAGCCTAGATTTGCTTTTAAACTGTGAAATTCCAGCCTCTCAATACTGAATTTCTAATGTTCAAAATCTAGTCCTTTCCTCTCAAATTCTGCCCCTTCAAGTCCCTCCCAATGTCTATCTGGCTTTTGTTTTTCATCAGAATGTTCAAGCTTAAGGCTTGTTTACCTCTAGACTCTTTATCTCACTCCCTTTTTTTAGCATTCAAAGACCAGTTAGTTTTTTTTTTTCAAATTATGACTCTCCAAGATTTTAAAAGACTCCCTAAAACTGTCCAGGTCTACCTATGTTTGTACCCCAAGAGAGACCCCTCTTTTCAGCGCCCTTTTTCTTCTTTACAGTTGTACCTCTAAACCTTTTATCCTTACCCCATGTTTCTTTTACTTTCCTGCTTGATATTCCCTCCCATGCACCCTTTTAGCTTTTTCATCATTATTCCCTTCTTCTTTTTTTGCCCGCTATGTTTTGTTCCCCACTAGTATATGTCTTGTACCCCACTATATTAAAAAAATATTAGTTTAATGCTTAATTAAATATACTTCTGCCATACCACTATCTAACCAAAATTTTTAACTCTTTTCAGTTTCCGATCTACCCCTGAAGGTCCCTGTGTTTTACCCTCCTACCTTATCAGCTATAGCCAATTTCTAAAAGGGGGAAGACCTAATCATTGATAAAACTAGGGTTCAGAACTGATCTTAGGTTCAATCAACATCAAACCCTAAACATAGTATGAAACTCAACCAATTCAAACAACCACAGAAACTAATTACAATTGAACTAGCATGTTACAATCAGCCTTCAAAACAACAGCAACAATCAACTAACGAAACAAATGAGCTGAAATCAAATAGCATTTTAAAGCTAAATTCAATATCAATTCAATCTTGGACAAAGCAATATCCAAATTCAGACCAATGATCCAGGCACATACTTTAGACTATTAAAGCTCAGGTCGATTATACAATTTAGGGGACTTCAGATTAGGGAGCCAATCTTTAGCTATATCATAAAAGAATGAGCAGGCAATCAAACTTGAATCAAACCTATGCAAAAATGCAGGATCGCTAACAACCTAAGGATCAATACATAACATATGCAACATCAAAACATTTGATGATAATTACTGAACTATAAACAACACAGATTAAACGATGATAACTATTCATAACATGTATTACTAATTGACAGACAGAACTGGACCAAATAAAAGGTCTGATGGGAAGGAGAAAGATATTGAACATCATCGACGAGAAATAAATTAAACAAGATACAAATTGATCATACAAACAAACATATAGAAAAAGAAAAGAAAAGAAAAAATTAGGAAAACTCACATTTTCGGACTTCAAACAACATATTCTTCAAAGATTGTTCTCCAGTTAGTATTATATGCCTATTTCGTCCGAAATATGCCTATAATACTAACTAGAAAACAACCTGACTCAGACGAATTCAAATCGGTCTTGAACAGACAAACCTTAGTCTGTCTCTTGATGAGCTCAACTCGGATTTGGACCCAATTAGTTAGGGATTGGGGGTGAGGGTGGTTCGGTGGGTAGTTGTTGTGATTTTGGGACTCATTAGGTGAATTAGGGTTTTGGCTCGAATCTTCAGTTGAAGATTCGAGATTATTGGGGATGATTCGAAGTTAACTGATAAGGGATTCATGTTCAGGATGGTATGGAGGTTCAGTGGTGTGGTTATTGTGGCCGGCGGCGTTGTTGCCGCTGGGTTTCAGGCGAGAGCGTACGGGGGCGGCTAGGGTTTCAAAGGGAGGGGTTCGATTGGTCCCTGAGACAGTGGTTGGCTACGAGGAGGGTGGGTAATGATGGTAGGAATATATACTATGGGGCATATTGAATGCAAGTCGTTTGATCAAAGGAGATCGACGACCTGGATCAACTCCCTTAGATGGTAACGACGTTGTTTGGTTAAGTAGGGGGTCTGATTGAGACGGGTGACGGGTCGGGACAGGAGATGGCTATGAAAGGATTGATCTTGGCCGTTGATCAATTTGAGATCAACAGCCCAGATCGAATTGGACCAAAACAGTGCGATGTCTGTGAAGATGGACCGGACCTGGGTTGCTTGGGCCTGATTTCAAATCAAAATAATGGGCCCAATTTTGATTTTGCATTTTCACTCTTTTTCTCATTTTCTTCTTTTAATTTTTAATTAACAAAATTCCTAATTAAATTGTAACATCAAAAATTTAAACTACAAAATATAAATTAACCCTTAACAACAATTAACACACAAGTTAAAACAAAAAAATAAAATCACACAATGGCACATTTAAATAACAAAAATAGAATAAATGAATATTTTTGTGATTTTTCCTTTTTTAAAAACTAAATTATGGTTTAATTAATTCCTAAATGCACAATTAAATCCTAAATATGCATGCAACGTGTATTTTTATATTTTTCCATTAATTTAAACAACAGACATGCACACACAAGTGCTAACAATTACTAAAAATATCACGAAAAATTCACAAAATTGCACACAATAAAAAAAATATTTTATTTTGATTTTGTTGGAGTAATTCATGTTAGGCAAAAACCATGTGTTCACAATTATGAGTTGAAAATTAGAATAACTCAATTATAAAAAAATTAGTAACAATTTTATATCTAAAAAAGTTGGAAAAATAAACTTCAACTAAAAAATTATATATATATAAATGAAAGATATTCATAAAGAAAAATATTTCACAAAGTGGTTTGGAAAGGTTTTTTGGGGTTTTTGGAAAGTTGGTTGAGTAGGCTTTTCAAAGTGTTTTGTTTCTTTTTCTCGATGATCTTTCCTTCGACTTGGTCTTGCTTTTATAGCTGATTTTTGGAGCGGAGGACTAGCTGTATCATCATCCGATATAGTGGATTTTTCTGCATTCATTGGGGAATGCACACCCTTCTCATCCAATTTTTTCTTGAGATGGAGAACTTATATCATCTTGTTGAAAACCCACTTGAGTCTGTGATTGCGTTATTTCAAATTTAACGCATGCACCTTTTGTTCTAAAACTTTTACTTGCTACATAAGTCTGGTTTTTTCTTTCTCTAAGCTTTCATTCTTTTGGTTCAACCTTCTGAAAGCTTCGGTCATGGATGAGCAGTGGTCACAAAATATTATTTTTTCTGTGTCTTTTTGGATTTTGTATTGGATTTTTTTTAGGTTTTGTCTGAGTGCTGGGGAAATATAGTAATTTTATCCTAGTATTCCTCTTGCATAATCTAGTGCTTCAGTAAAGGCATTAAAACCCCTTAAAAAGTGGTTTTTGTATATCTTTAATAGAGTCTAATACTTCTATCCATGTTTGAAAAATATCATTTGTCTTACATGTACAACTACATAGTATTTAAATCTTTTTTCTTGATTTATGTCTGTAAAATATTGTCCTAAGGCATTAAGGGCTGCTATAACATATTTAGTGTCTTTCTTATTATATGCTATCCATAAATTATCAATTAAACATCTATGGGGTCTATGTATATCACATTCTGGTAAAACTCTAAATGAAATATTTGACGGTGGAAAAAATATTAAATTATGCTTCCCAAAATTTATTCTTTCTGTATTATTTTGTTCTGTAATGGGTTGTTGCTTAAAATGAAGGTTACCTAATACTTTCTGCAAGTATTTGTCTGAGGGTGATGCTTGAACGTCTTTTCCCTTGTCTTCAGTCTTGGGAACTGTTGGTCTCATTCTGTACATGTAAAATATTATTATTAATTGGCAATAATTTTTAGCCTACTTAAAGTGTCTGATAAATTATTATCTTTTCCTTTAATATGTTCAAAAACTAAATTATATATTGATATTGTATCAATAAAATTTAACCATCTCCTTCTACTACTATTCTTTGAATTTATCTTTTGGTGAAATTTGACAATAGCTTCACAATCAGTTCTAATTGTTACTTCTTATTTGTTTAGTATGTATAATTTAAAACTATTTAATCCGTATATTACAGCTAGCATTTCTGTGTCTATACTACTCATATTTCCTTTCTCTTTATATTTTCCACTTTGGTATGCACATATTTTTTCTGTATTCTTATCACTATATTTATTTGATTTTTCTTTTAAAACTGCTCCCCATCATTCAAAATTTCCATCTGTTTCTATAATTAAATAGTCAGTTTAAATGGCATAGTTAGATCAGGAATATTCTTTATTTTTTCTTTAATTTTTTGTACTAATTTAATATTTTTTGTATTAAAATGTTTCTGTCTCGTAGATCCTGTCTTAGCATATAATGGTCCTGCTATTTTTCCTAAGTCTTTTATAAAATTTCTTGCATAATTTACTATTCCTAAAAACTTTTGTAGTTCTTTAATATTGTCTAGTTTATCTGGCATTTCTAAAGCTCTTTTAGCTATATGAGGTTGTAGCTTAATCTTCCCATTTCCTAGAACTACTCCTAAAAAGTTTATATAATTTTTACATAATTCCATTTTCGTTTTACTGATAATTATTTCATTATCTACAAATAATCTAAATATTGTTTGTATATGTCCTAAGTGTTCTTTAATATCTTTACTGAATACTAATATATCATCTACATATACTAACACAAACCTTTTATATTCTCCAAATATAGTTTTTCTCTAAAAAATTGGTGGAGCTGTTTTTAATCCGAACGGCATGACTAACCATTCAAAATGCCCTTCTAGACAAGTAAATGTTGTCCACTCGATACTTTCTTCATGCATTTTTACTTGCCAATATCCTGATTTACAATCAAATTTACTAAATATCTTTTTTCCTTGTATCCTATTTATTAATTCCCTTTTATCAGGTAGCTTATATCCATCTGTTTTGGTGTTATCATTGAGCCTTTTATAGTTTATTACCATTCTCGCATTTCCTCTTATTATTTCACTGTGATTTCTAACCATAAAAGCTGCTGACCTATGTTTAGAAGTAGATCTCCTTATTACACCTAAATCCATAAGTTCTTTAATTTGAGTTTTAAAGTCTTTAAGGTCTTCATTTGTAGCTTCTATTGAAGCCGTTTTAATTATATATTATGGGTTTATTATGTCTAATTTACACATTACTTTATTATTTTCCCAGTGCTTTAAAGGTTTTTCTCCTATTATTTCTATCTCTTCTAAAATTTTATTATATTTTCTAGATCTTTTTCATTCTTTATTATTCCTAATCTTTGTAATCCTGTTTTGAAATTATATAATTCTGTTTCGATGTCTATGAATGTATAATCCTTTTCTATTATATCTCTATCTTCGTTTTCTTCTAATATTAGATTTTTTGTTTCTTCTTTAGCCCTACAACATGTTTTATTATCGTTACATTTTTACAACATTCTTTCTCGTTTTCTTGCAGGTCTATCTGATTTTCATTTAATCTTGTCCTTATCCTAGTTGCGGCCTCTATTGTTTGTACTAGTGTTTGTGTAATATTTTTAAAGAATATTACCTGATACATTTCCCGTACTAGTATCTACTGTACTTTGATATGTTGTTCTCTGAAATGGGCTTGGGCTAGAACTAACTGATTCCATTAATTCTTTTAAGCTTATTACTGAATCTGTTTCTGTTTCATAGCTATCTTGTATTTATTCAAAAATTTGATTGAATTTATCCGATTTTTCTTGTAACCTATTTTCTTTTCTCTATCCTAAATTATCTGTTCTTAATTCGCATTTTCTAAAATGTTCTTCTACATCTCTTAAAGTTAATTTTCCTAGTTTACATCCTTTACATTGGAAAGTCTTATTTTTGTTTTTTCTAACTAATTTTCTTGCTTTTTCTAATGCTATATCTACTTCAAATTCTTCGTGTATTATTTCAACATTCATACATTCAGTTTCTTCAACTTTATTTTCATCTTCATCATCCGTATCTTTGTGATTAGAATAATTATAATCAGTAAACCTAATTGACGTTTCTCCTTTAGAATTTGTATACATCAAGTGAGATTCTGGTTTAAATATTTTTGGTTTTGAAAAATCTTCTAAGTTCCATTCTAATCCCGCGTATTCTTCTGGGTCTATCTTAATAGTTTTTAATAATTTTATACCTTTATTTCCCATTACTTCAACTACATCGTCTACTTTAATTTTAAATTTTGTATTGCTATTTGTTGCCATTTTTCCTATAAAACCTACATATATTAATAGATTATTTCCATTATTCATTTTTTCATATCCTTTAGTCTGTATTCCTATTTTTATATTTTTTCCAATTCTGCTAGATTTATCATAAAATCTAGGCTAATATAAAATATTCCTCCATTATTTGTCATATCTACTTCTGTTAAACCTATTATGGATTTCTTCTGATCTGACCATCTGTCATCATATACTACTATTAATACTTTAGTTCCTAAATTCTTTCTCGTTAATCCTTTTAATCCAATTACTATTAATCCCATATGCATTAAATTCCTTTTATAATTTTTATTTATTTTATTGATTCTGGATTGATTAAGTTTAACGTTTCTACTTTACTTCCTATAGCTGACAATTGTTCTTCTTTATAATGTCTATATAGTTGAGAATTGGTGGAGAAATATCCTGTGTTATATAGTATTTTTGGATCTAATAATCTTAATTGATTTTGCTGAAAAATCTGTATATCCTTATTTATATCTATTATTTCGTCTAATTTTTTATCCTCCTCTTGTCTTTTTCTAGTTAGAATTCTTGCTAACATATTAATTCCTATTCTATTTTCTGAAAAACTTATGTCAACTCTTTTTAATTGTTCTATTAATTGTTATATATATATATATATATATATATATATATATATATATATATATATATATATATATATATATATATATATATATATATATATATATATATATATTAATTTTAAATTTTGTATTGCTATTTGTTGCCATTTTTCCTATAAAACCTACACATATTAATATATTATTTTCATTATTCATTTCTTCTTACCCTTTATTCTGTGTTCCTATTTTTATATTTTTTCCAAATTCTGCTAGATTTATCATAAAATCTGGGCTAATATAAAATATTCCTTCATTATTTTTCATATCTACTTCTGTTAAACCTACTTTTTTTACTCTTATAGAATTTTATTTTTTGATTATATGAATATATTTGACCTTCCGTATATTGTATGTCCCACTCTAGAGCTGATATAGTTTCTGTATAATAATACTCTTTACTATATAACTTGGATCGCTATTTATTTTGAATTCTGATTCTTCTATTTGTTTAGCTAATTCTAAAATTGATATTAATAGAGAATTGGTCTTTTTTAATACTTTCTTTAATTCTTACCTTCTCCTTATATCTCTTCCTAAAATCCAATAGTTAAACGCGATTTCTTTAGTTAATGGATGTTGTTTTAACATATGTATTACCCTAATGGAATATATTTTATTTTATTCTTAGATCCCAAAGGTAGATGATTTATTCCTCTTGCATAATCTAGTGCTTCAGTAAAATTATTAAAACTCTTAAAAAGTGTTTTTTGTATATCTTTAATAGAGTCTAATACTTCTATCCATGTTTGAAAAATACCACGTAAAAAAAGTATGAAAGGGGTAATCTTAGTACATAATTATGATTACACTGTAACGTTAGAAGTTTACAGAAAAGAGAGGGAGAGTACCGAGTAGGATTTTTTTTTGGTAATTAAAGTTTTTTCATTAATCACCAATGAAGTTGCATTACAAAATCACAGTCAAGCTTCAACTTGGCCGACTGTCTGAAAGCTAACATAATAACTATACTTACTGTCCTAACTGTCTAGCTTCTACTATATACTAAGGTGTTGCAATTGTTGCCTAATTCTAGGGGTGCCTCTAACATTACAGTTGTAAACTATGTCTCTCAATAGAGCGGTATTACATCGAAAAGTCTTGTTGAATACTCTTGCATTCCTTTCCAGCCAGATAGCATATGCAACTTCAGCTGTGACCATTTTAAAAATGGATGCACGACATGTTCGTCCCTTGGCTTTGGTAATCATCCATTGCACTTTCTGATTCCAACTGCTGCTAGGTAGGTATTGTTCCTGGAGCCAATTCATTACTCTTCCCCACTGTTCCACAGTGACAGGGCATTCCATGAGCAGATGATCTCTTGTTTCAGGTTGGATTTGGCATAGAGTGCATTGTTGATAAATGCCCAATCCCCAACTATGTAATTATCCTTGGTTTGTAGTCTGTCCTGTAGGAATAGCCACAGGTTGAACACTGCTTTTGGTCTCGCTTGATTTTGTAAGATTAAGTTCTTCCATGGGACTGTTGACACTTCTTGCAACTGCAACTGGTACAACTGTTTAGTAGTGCATTTCTGATGTTTCCAGTTCTGGATCCTTTGAAGGGTGTCCCTGGATTGGATGATCTTCTTAACCATCCAGTTAGCTTGCGCAGGGATTGGTATGGATTCTAATGGCCTGTCTTTGATATAGTACACTGTGATCCACCTTATCCACATCTTATCCTTCTTATGTGCTATGTCCCAGCAGGTCTTTGCAATGGCAGCCTTGTTCTATAGTTTGAGGTTGGTTAGGTTCATCCCACCTACTGACTTTGGAGTGCACATTTTGTCCCAGGAGATGTATGCTTTCTTAGTTACAGTATTCATCCCGGACCAAATGTAACTCCTGCAGATACTTTCAATCATTTTAAGAACTTTCACTAGGAAGATGAACAGCTGAGCCCAGTATGCTTGAATTCCAAAGATGACAGATTGCACTAGTTGAAGTCTCCCAGAGTATGACAGTGTTCTAGCAGTCCAAGAAGTGATCCTGGCTGTGATTTTCTCCACTGAAGGTTGCCACCGTATTAGAGTAATTTTTTTGGTGCTCAGTGGTACTCCCAGGTACTTGAAAGGCAGTTGGCCTTGTTCATAGCCTAGATGGTCTAGGATCTGCTTCTGTACAGGAACTGGTACTCCTCCAAAATAGACTGAGCTTTTGCTCAAGCTGGCCTTGAGACCTGAGGCTGCAGAGAATTGAGAGAAGCATTGGGATAATGCCTTGACAGATTGGAGATCCCCCTTAGCAAACATCAGCAAGTCATCTGCAAAGCACATATGTGCAATACCCAGTTTTTTACATCTGGGGTGAAATTGATATGCTGGATCAGCTGTAATTCAGTGCAGGACCTACTTAAGTACTCCATGACCAAGCAAATAGGAATGGGGACATGGGGTCTCCTTGCCTCAATCCTCTGGGTGCATCAAATGGAACCGTAGGCTCTCCGTTTACTAAAACTGAGTAGCTCACTGTTGATATACACTCCATAATCCATTTGGTGAAAGTGCTAGGAATCCTACCTGTTCCATGACTTGCTGTATAAACACACATTCCACTGAATCATATACTTTCTGGAGGTCTATCTTGATCATGCATCTGGGGGAGACATGCTTCCTAGTATAGCTCTTAACAAGCTCATGAGCTAGGATGATGTTATCCTGAATTTTCCTACCTGGAATGAACCCTGCCTGAGCCTCATTGATGAGGCTTGCCATCACCTTCTGCAGCCTATTAGCCAGTACTTTGGAGATGAGTTTGTATAGGACAGTACAACAAGCTATAGGTCTATTCTCTTTGATTGAGGTTGGTTTGGACATTTTCGGGATGAGGGTATTGATTGGTCTGCACATCTTTGCTGAGTTGAAGAACTGCTTAATGGCGGTAGTGACTTGGTTACCAATGATGCTTCAGCTCTTTTTGAAGAAAACAGCATTGTATCCATCTATTTCTGGTGCTTTGTCATCTCCAATAGCTTTGAGACTCTCTGTTATTTCTGTTTCAGTGACTGGAGCACACAGTTCCTGTCTTTGCTGTTGGTTCAGTTTTGGGCCATTAGACATATGCACTTGATTGATAGCAGGTAGTTTTGGTTCAGAAGTGCCCATCAGTGCTTTGTAGAAGCCCAGGATTTCCTCTTTAATTTCTATTGGTGTAGTCAGCTTGATTCCCTGTGCATTGGTAATATCACTAATCTGCTTCTACTGACTTCTGTCCTTCATTACTCCAGTAAAGTATTTGGTGTTGGAGTCCCTAAGTTGTATCCACTTTGCTCTTGCCTTCTGTTGCAGGACACTCTCCTCAATCAGTGACCATTTTTCCCATTGCAATATCAGTTCCTTCTCCTTCTGTTATAGTGCATCATTGTAGGCTTGACTCAATTGAGTTTGTATGATTCCCAGTTCCTGTCGACTCTACTCAATTCTAAGTGTAATTGTTTTGAACTCCTTATTATTCAGTGTCTTCAAAGGGGTCTTCAGGGCTTTGAGTTTGTCCCATATTATCCTAAATTAATGGTACATCATACTCTGTGACCATCTGGTTCCAGTTGATCCTCCATTCATAATTGCCACAGACACTCTGTCAAGCCTGCTGCATACTCTGTCCCCACCAGTTTGCTTATTAGTCCATGTGTAGTAGTCACCTCTCCAGGGTAATTCTGTCAGTCCAGTAAGTTGCAAGCAATTGTTGAAATCCACTGTTTCTGGTAATCTGACTGACTTACATGATTGTCTATCTCTGTCACACAAGACTGCATTGAAATCCCCTGCAACAACCCATAGTTCTTTAATTCCTTTTGCCAAATCTTGTAAACTGCTCCATAAGGTTCTTCTCTGCTCCAGTCCATTAAATCCATAGACCACAGTGAGGAAACATTTCAGGTCCCCTGTTCTGCTTGAAACTCTGCTGTGGATCAACTGGCTTTCCTCCAGAACACTAGTGACTGTGAAATTTTTTGGATTCCATAGGATCCATACTCTGCCTTTTTTCCTCTGAGACATAATTAGTTAAGACACCCCAACCTGGTACTAATAGGTTAGCAATTCTATTAGCATGTGCTTGCTTAACTTTTGTTTCTACTAATCCTACTAGGTTAATGTTGTGTTTCCTAATGTATTCCCTAAATTCTTTCTGCTTGTACCTCTTATTTACACCCCTTATGTTCCACACTAACCACTTCATTGATAAGATGTTGATGTAATGTTCCCAACCTCCCCTGGAGGTTCATCTTTACTACTAGATACTGCTGCAAATCTGTTACTCACAGTTATGGGTGACAGAGGGGGAAAATTGATACTGTTGAGAGCTGGGCTCTGAGGTTGCTTTCCTTTGTCATTACTCTTATCACCCCTCTGGTTCTGGCTTGATCTGGATTCCTGCTGAGGTCTACTAGGCTCCCTTATTGGGGACTGTCTCTGTAATGTCATAACAAGTCCCTTGGTTCTCCACTCCTGGACTGGTTTGGGCTTCCACACTTGTGTAGGCTGTTTAGGTAACTGTTTTTGTAGGCTTGCACAATTGTGTCCTATTGTTTGACATTTCTCACAGAATGAAGGCTTCCATTAATACTCCACATCTTGAATAAAGCTCTTCCCATTTGGATCCATAACCGTTATTTCTGTTGGTAGTGCTTTGGTCACAGTCACCTCGATGAGCATTCTGGCATAGGATATCCTTGTCTGTTTTGTAGTACACTCATCAGCAAAGATTGGCTTGCCTAGTACACTAGCTATTTTACTGAGAGATATCATACCCCAGCATGACATTGGTAGTTTTGGGAATTTAACCCACAGTGGTATTTCAGTCGGAAACTCTTCTTAAAAATCAAACTCTGGTGTCCATTGTTTAAGAATCATTGGCCTATTGGCGATTGAGTAAGGCCAGCACAGAGTACCTCTTTGGCATCAGCCACTGTCTTGAATTTTACAATGTAATATCCCTCGTCATGGTAGTACAAGTCTGGTTCAGGAACATGGACCGGTGATGGTTTATGAATCTTCTCATTGTATTGAATCCGGGACCATCTCCTAGAATGTATACCACTAAGGCACACATCCACTTGGCTTCTTCCTCTGCCACCTCTGCTCTTTCCAGTTAATGGGCTTTCCTTCAACTAAGGTTGGGGCTATGTAGTCGAGTGCCATATCGTAAGTCGCAAAGCGATTCTTCTGAAATAGTGTTGACCAGGCCTTCTTAGGTTCTTCTGCTTTGTTTTTGGCAATCTTTGGTTGTTCTTCAGTTGGTATTTCGGGTTGCATGGTCGTCTCTGTCACGAGACCTGCTTCGACTGTAGTCAGAGAGGTTGGAGTACCCTCACCCTCTGTTGTCCTTGTTGTTTCTGTAATCTCTGGAACGTCTGATTGTTCAGTGACTATTTCCGCCGGTGGCGACGCCATTTCCATGGCATCTAGGGTTTCCTCCGAGGTCAGTTTCTGCGTCTCCTTCGCGGTGTTCTTCTCCATAATCAGTTGATTGAGCTTGTCAAAGGTGTCAATTGGGATTTTACGCGGTCTTCCCTTTCCTCTGCTCCCGCCTTTCGCCATCGATACACGCTCGGCGTACGTTCTGCTAACGTACGCCGAGAGAGAAGAGAGAGACAGATAGAATCTAAATTTTACCCTATTCGGTGTTGTTCTACCGAGTAGGATTTTACGACATCTTTTTTAATACTTTGTTTAATTCTTGCCTTCTCCTTATATCTCTTCCTAAAATCCAATAGTTAAACGCATTTCTTTAGTTAATGGATGTTGTTTTAACATATGTATTACCCTAATGGAATATATTTTATTTTATTCTTAGTTAATTTTAGATAGATCCTTTCTTGTTCTATTTCAAAATTAATTCTTTGTAGTTCAAAAAAAAGAAAGTTATTAAAATCACTTGGTTCTGGTGTACTAAAATTACTTTAGCATAGTTCTAATGTCTTTTTATATTCAATATGATTTTTCCGTTTTAGTCGTCCACGTTTTTCTCATTCATTTGTCTTTATGTCACATCTGGTCCCTACTTGTTGTCTCCATCTTTGTCTTTTCGTTGATTTATTATTTCTGAAGTATAACCATTTTTATGTGTCTAAATTCTAGAGTGCTATTGAATCAGAAGTCATTCCTGAATCGTAGTCTTCAAAACATTTGATGAAGACTTTTGATTTTTCCTTGCGTGGTGTTATTTCAACTCTTTTTAATATATATATATATATATATATATATATATATATATATATATATATATATATATATATATATATATATATATATATATATATATATATATATATAATTAAGGGCCTCTCATTAAAATTTTGCTTTATGCCACCAACAATGTTAAGACGCCCTTCCAATTAATATAGATTTTTTTTACCTCTTATAACAAAAGTTAATATCTTATTTATTTTAATTAAATACTATTTAATAAAATTATATTCTGTAAATACATTTAATATTTATAGCAAAATATTTAATTTTGATTATTTCATAACCCTAAATCACTAAATACGCTATTCGATCACTATTTTTTCTCTCTTTACTTTGATACACTATTCAATAATGAACCGAGCTCACAGAAACTTTACTCCAGCGACGTGGAATTAAGCAAATCATCATTAGATGAAGAAGGCCCATCATTACCTCTCGTGTTAGTCCTTCCATATTCATAAGCTACATAATCGTCTTCGGCACATCGTTTTTGATACATAAGTGGGCCACCACTTCAATTTTATGATTTCTGCATCTTCTGAAATTTGTTATTGAAGGCTTTGACGTTATTTTATGCCATGGTAGCGGTCTTATTGGCTGTTGTTTCTGCTCAAGAAGTGACCTCGGCTCCGGCACCATCGTCGGATCAAGGCGGCGCGTTTTTATTATGATCTTCCGGTAAACAGCAGATTCACCGGAAATTAGAGTTTGTTCTTGAAAAAAAACGACATAGTTTAGGGCTGAGCAATTTGATTTTCTATTAATATATTCAATGTATTTTTATGCATTTCATTGTATTCATTGTCTTTTTTCATTGTAATTCAATATATCTCGTTGTATTCTATGTATTTCATTGTATTCACTGTCTCGTTACATGTCATGAATATATTCATATTTTTTTAATTAATATAATTTATTTATTCAGATGTATTATATAATTTCTTTGAGTATTACTATATTTTTGGGGTATTTTTCGGTTGAGAATCTTTTCTATAACTGAAAATACAAAAAATTTGTGTTATAATTGAGTTTGTTGAGTTATATTATGAGTCTATTATGTTAATTGATTCACTTTCCATTTTAAAAACATTGTAATCCCCTATTTCACGCCGTAAATATAATCAAATACAATAATCTCTCCAGCTGTAATCTCATGTTTCACTCATGAATACAGTCAAACATACTCGAATACAACTACTGGTTAGCTGGACTTCCCTGATTCACGCCTATTTTTGCTACTGTATTCATGAATACAATAGCTTAAATACATCAAATACATCTTATAACAACAAAACGGTATCTATAATACATAATATAGCAAATGATATCTATAAATGGCTAATTACTACTAAAAAATAGTGCTTTATGAAAATTTCTCATTAATATATATTCACATTATGTAAGAACTATTGAAAGGAATGTTTTTCCAGTATGGAAAAATAGCAACTAAGTTCAGGAATAAAATAATCAGCTTATTTATAATGAATACGGAAGAGTAAGGCCTCATTTGTTTTTCTAAAAATTAAAACGTTTGAATCTGAATACATATTTGAATATCAAGATGTACATTCAAATTAAGATATTTGAATATGAACACAAATCTAAATATTAATATGTGTATGAAGATCTAAAAACTAAACGACTAAGATTGTTTGTTTTTAACATATGAATGTATAAAATTTATCTTTATTTGAAAACTAATAAACATAAAATTCAAATAAAATACTAATTAGTCTAATATTATATCAATAGTTTTTTTTAAATATGGTACTTAGTGGTAGTGATGGCTAACAGCGGTGCTTGTGAATGCCGACTAGAGGCGGTAGTTGGTGCTGGTTTTGATTGATGGTGGCGGTTCTGAGTAGTAGCTAATGGTAATTGATAATGATTGCGATTATGGTTGAGAATGATGGTGGTAGATGGTAATAATTAATAATTATGGGTGGTGATGGTGGTTGTCGTTGTGATTTGAGGAAGGTGGTGGTAGTTTATAATAATGGACAATACCGGCTATGAATGATTAAGATTCATATATCCATTAAGTGGAAATAAATGAGACATATTGAACGAAAATAACGATAAGACCCTTAAGTTAGACTCATGACAATACAATTTGAATTTGGAAAGATGATACTGTATAGCCGCTGAAAAAATAAAAGCAAAAAAAAAATAAATTTTGTATTTTTTTGTGTGCGTCTCTGTCTCTCTCTCTCTCTCTCTCTCTCTCTATATATATATATATATATATATATATATATATATATATATATATATATATATATATATATATATATATATATATATATATAGATAGACAAAAATTATATAAATTTTATATATTTTTTCTGCTACCAAATATAAATAGCTTCTAGCAAGAGCTAAAAGTGATAATACCCCTTCAAATTTTGATTTCCATGAATAATGTGGTCAACCAACTTTAAAATTCTGTTAACTGGCTAACGACACTTAAATATGTAACATGGATTTTTATATAAATAGCTGATCATATTCATTATTTACTTTTTTAGTCATATATATATATATATATATAGATTGTTTATACATATATAATACATAATTATGCATATATTGTACCTCTACGGACTATTTCTACTTTAAACGATGGGGTGAACTGCTATATGGGTGAACTCTCCTAATTATAAAAGGGATTTTTACATCCCTATACCACATATGAAACCTTATCACCCTCAATGTTTAAGGTTTGATTTAACTACAAATTCGTATACTAAATTACCAATCGTATACCATACTTTATCAAGGTTCTAATTAATGGATAGTTTTTACTCCTTAATTAAAGGCATCCATATATCCCACTTTTCTCTATCCCCATAATTTCTGAAAATAACCAGATCTTTTTGGAGTGCTTAAGAAGGAAAAGTTTTCCTCTTCATTGTTCGGGTAGTAAGGCTACGCCGTTGCTTGGTTAAGCAAGTACCAATAGCTTTTTCTTACAATGGCCCAGTGTTCCCAGAATGGAGAATGAATTAATAAATAGTTATTCAATTATAAAATTAAATAGTTCCTCTATTATTTACCAATTCTCTATTTACACGTACAAAATATTAATGTATCGTTATTTTCATTGAACTCTAATTTTTTTTAGGCATTGGCTGAAGGTTACTAGTTAACACAGTCGATTGAAACTCGAAGAAGAAGAAGACATATTTCCAAGAATTGTAGATAAATTATAGAAAAATTACAAAAATTATAGATAAATTTTAGACTATTTTTTGCAGAAGATTTTGTAGAAGCTTTAGTCGTTTTGGATTTGTGAAAATAGAAACAATGAATACGAATAATCTACAATTTATCTACAAGATATCTACAAACTGGATACACTAAATTTTAATATCCCAATTCTCATTTCAATTGTAGAATAATTGGCATTTTCGACATAATTATAGAAGACTCGTAGAAGTTTTAGTCTTCCCAATCTACAATTTATCTACATTTCTACAATTTATCTACAACTTATCTACAATTACTGGAAATATGTCTTCATCTTCTTCTTCTTCGACGAGTTTCAATGTGAAATTCAGTCAAAACCAAGTATAATCTTCACCAAAACCCCTCAAAATTGAGATATAAATTCCTAAACATATTCCAAATTATTTACAACATCACCCAATCCAAACAAATAATAAATTTTGAAAATTCAAATTTGAATTCAAAGCTTTTAAGCTTTTAATGGCTATCAATGGTGGAAAATATATGGAAGAACATATTTTTTCAACTTTGGCATCTCTTTCCATTTCAAATTTCGTATTTACTGTTGACAGAATCACACTCAGATTTGGTGCCTTCATTTTAGCGCGTTTTAATGGTAAAATCTACCTATTTTTGGATTGGTATATAATTTGTAATAAGAGTATGGACAATACGGATAAATAATAAATTATGAACATTTTTAGTAATAAAGTTTAATATATGGCATAAATAGATAAAAATCCCGTTATAAAATTGATCAAATATTGTTTCTTCCAATCTCTCTATCTAATGCAGTATGTTAGCAATCTCGGGTAGACTATAATAAACATTGTGTTTCAGTTATATGCTGATTAGGATTAATTTTTCTTTTATTGAAAGAAAACATATCAATTAATTCGTAACCAAAAGAGAAACAAATTAATAATCTCTAATATAACATGCTCATCAATGAATCCCTTTCAATAATAACTAACAGAACAATGAATATGCAGCACATCTAACTAATTTAAAAAATATAAACCTCTTTATAGGTTTTCTAATAAGGAATTTGGATGGTCCCTATAATCACGGCAAAGTTACCGTGCGAATTCGACCGAACCCAATAGCTTTGGTTCAATATTTATATTTGTTTTAAAAAATTAATTAAATATATCTAGATTATTAATATAGAACCTAATAATATAAAATAATTTAAATCGTAAACTCAGAATCTTGAAATCCTGGTTTTTAAAGAGACGGATTTTAAAAAAATAACCAATTGAGGAGAATTAATTAAAACAAAGTAAGCCAAATTTACTCGTAGCCGTTTGGACAATATTTTATTGAAGTTTCGCAGCTAAAATTGAAAAGGAGCAATTTAGAAATAAAATTATGTTTTGAAATTAGTATATATATATATATATATATATATAGATAGATAGATAGATACTTTGAAAAAATTAAATCACGTAAACAATATTCTCTTTCACTTAAAATACTCCTCAAACAGATTTTTTAATATTAGCCAATATTGTAAATATTAAATTTCGTGAATTATTAAAGACAAAACCAATATTAATACTAATATTGAAATTGAATACTCCATTATTTATGGTCGCCTACTCTACTGAGTGTTCACACCTCAAACCTTGAAACTCAAGAAGCAAAGAATCTGAAAAAAACAAAAGTTTGGAAAGTAATAAAGGATATGCCACAAGGGATATACATGTAAACAAAAGCAGAGTCAAAATATGATTATGTAAGAGTGTCTGCATAAGCTCCCACTACAACTACTACCGCTATAAATAGCACACATAAATCGTTTCTTGGAAAACTCAAACGTGTTCAATCCTTATCCTTCTTCTTTTTTCTACTTTTTTTATTCAAGAGTTTAATTGGGTATTTGTTAAAACAACCAAAGATTGCATCTTTTTTCATTCTGTGCAAGATTTTTTGGTTTTGATCTGAGAGGAAAAGATGGAGGGTGTTGATTATTTGGCTGATGAGAGGAGAAAAGCTGAGTTTGATGTGAATGAGATGAAGATTGTTTGGGCTGGTTCTCGCCATAATTTTGAATTATCAGATCGTATCTCCAAGCTTGTTGCTAATGATCCTGTAATTTCCCTTTTCCTTTTTTTCCCTCAATTTTTTATTTCCTGTTTGATCCATTTTTGTGGGATACTCTTTATGGATATGGCTGTCGGTGTGTGAATCATGGTTTTTGTTTCTTTGGAACTGATGATTACAGTATTTCTTTTTTGTTTATTTGTTTGTTTGTTTGTTATATGAGTGTTTGATGCTTTGTCCTTTTTCTTTTGGTGAATAAAGATGGTGATGCTAGAGAGAAAATCCTTTTTGTGCTCATTCACTGTGTTTTAAGACAAAAAGATTTGATTTTGATAAGTTTTAGGAAGCCAACCAGTCCGGTAATGTGTTTGATTTAACTGAGATAAACTAGTGATTACAGTATTTCTTTTTTGTTCGTCTCTTTGGGCTTTTGATGCTTTTTCTTTTTGTGTGTGTGAATGGATATGGTAATGATGAGGGGAAAAAACTTTTTGTGCTCAGTCACTGCGTCTTAAGAGACCCAGACCACAAAGTGGGACTATAGGGTAGTAGTTGTTGTTGTCACTGCATCTTAAGAGAGAAAGATTTGATTTTGATAGATTTTGGGAAGCCAGTAATGTGTTTGATTTAAGTGATATAAACTGACCACTTTCTGTATTGAGCTTTGATCAAGCTTTATTTAGTAGGCTATAATTTTATTGAATTGGTGTGGATGAATCATCCTTTGGTGTTAGAATTGCTCTGAAGTTATGAGGAAACGAAAAATGTAAAACCGATGCAGCAAGTGCATCAGAATTTTTTTTGTAGGGACTAGTTTCTAGTGTTTGGATAAATGCTATGGACTAGTTTCTAGTGTTTGGATAAATGCTATGGACTGGTGTCTAGTGTTTGGATAAATGCTAAGTGCTAACATGTATTTGAACTTTAGGATGATTTAGTTAGTAAGTAAAACTTTCGTGAGAAATGTTACCCTGTTTTTGTGAACGGATATGCTGTATGATGCATTCTGTTATTAGTGTTTGAAACTAGGATTGTGGTGCCGAAAAGCTACTTTTTTAAGGAGTAAAATTTTGTCCCTTTTTTTTTTTACCAGCCAAAGCAACTGTCTTTTTATGCTCATTCAAATGCGATTTGGTTTAAAATTTCCATTTTGATACATTTTAACACACCATTGGCGCATGTGATTCAGCCGGCGAATGTTTTGGTTTGAATATTGATGAAAAACTTTTTAGTGCATAATTTTTCAATGACTAGACTTTGAAAGTGGAGATTATGTTGTTTGGCGCATGTCATTTGTTTGGGGTCAGGAGGGAGATTTTGAAGGAGGGTATTGTCTTGTCTGACTATGTTATTTGCTTCTGCCCTGTTACTATTTTGCATGTCCCTAATCTTTACGGAGTGTCATTGTGGGATATAGGGCTTCAGTAAGGAAGGCAGAACTATGCTTCCTAGGAAAGAACTATTTAAGAACACGCTAAGAAAGGCCGCATATGCATGGAAACGGATCATTGAACTTCGTCTTTCTGGTATGACGTTGTTTTACTTGTTAATCCTTATCATGTGTTTTCTGCCAAAGAAGAGCTGTCTTATTAAGTGCATGCTGATTACCTTGAATTTTTGTTTCTGCAGAAGAAGAAGCAGCTAAGTTAAGGCATTTTGTAGATGAGCCTTCCTTCACCGATCTTCATTGGGTAACATCTTGTTTGGCTTTTGCTTTTGCCTATGCTAAATTCTTGCTACGCTACTGCTTATATTGAGTATATACATGCATAGCTTGACGATTTTTGAAAAGAAACACTAATGTTAAAGTCGGTGCTCTTGTTTTTTCCCCTACTATTTTCAATTGCTTTAAGCCCTTGGATTGTGGCTCACCTACCACCATTTTTCTCTGTTAGGGAATGTTTATACCTTCCATAAAAGGACAGGGCACAGATGAACAGCAGAAAAAGTGGTTGCCGTTGGCCTATAAGATGCAAATAATTGGGTGCTACGCTCAAACTGAACTCGGACATGGGTCCAATGTGCAAGGCCTTGAGACCACTGCCACATTTGATCCTCAAACAGATGAATTTGTCATTCATAGTCCTACATTGACATCAAGCAAGGTGGGAATTATCCACTACTTGCTTTTCCATATTTTGTTTTTGCAAAACAACTGTCCATTTTTAACATTTTTAGGAGTGTGATGCTCAAAGTATATGATACTCTTTTATGCAAGATGTATCTCCTATACAACATCTTTTGCTTGCTGCTCTGATAAGAATGGACTTTGGCCTAACTCAACCCCAAAAGCTAGCTTGTGAGGTGAGGATAATAAGGAGATCAAGATACCCATAACCCACCGATGTGGGACACAACTCAACACTCCCCTCACGCCCAGGCCTGCAACTGGAGCATGGACAATATAAATGGGGGCCAAACATCGGTAACAACAAATTGGGATGAGCCTGGCTCTGATACCATAATGAGAATGGGCCTTGAGCCTAACTCAATCCCAAAAGCTAGCTTGTGAGGTGAGGATTGCCCAAGCCATATAAGGAGACCAAGGATCTCAAATCCCTCCAATGTGGGACAACTCAATACCTCTCCCACGTGCAGGTCTCTGGAGCGTGGACAACATAAATGGGGGCTCAACATCGGTAACAATAATTGGGATGGGTCTGGCTCTGATAAGAATGGTCTTTGGGCCTAACTCAACCCCAAAATCTAGCTTGTGAGGCGAGAATAGCCCAAAACCAAATAAGGAGACCAAGATATCCATAACCCACCGATGTGGGACACAACTCAACATGCTCGTATCAGTTCAATGTGCTATTCTGAAATGGCTGTATTAGCTTTATTATTTGCCGACCTATTACAATATGATTATTTCATTAATAATTAGTAGATTTCTCTGATCGCTGGCTTTTTACAATTTGGAATAGTGGTGGCCTGGTGGATTGGGTAAAGTCTCTACCCATGCTGTTGTGTATGCTCGTCTTATAACAAATGGTAAAGACTATGGGATTAATGGTAAGTCCATGATTCTTGTGTCACAAGATGGTGTTGTGCATTTTAAATTTTCTTGAAAGTTGCACTTACATTTTGTTGACTAATTCATATTTAGGTTTTATTGTCCAACTACGAAGCTTGGAGGACCACAAACCTCTTCCAGGTGTTACTGTTGGAGACATTGGAATGAAATTTGGAAACGGGGCATACAATACTATGGATAATGGGGTATTAAGATTTGATCATGTGCGTATTCCAAGAGATCAAATGCTGATGAGGTTTGTTGTGTACCTTTTTCTGGTTTTCAAGTTTCAGCTTCTCGTGTTTAAGTAGCCTTAAAAGTAGCAATTCTGGCAAGGTTTACCGGGAAAGTTTGGATTTTCTGGCCTATAGTTAAGTGAAATGATAGTTAATCTTCTAAATATTACTAGGCTGAATCCCGTTAATACATGAGCATAATAACTGCTGTGGCCGAACCCAAAACCTATTCTCTTTTCTGTATCAATGATTTTGATACCATAGTTTTTGGCTCCTGAAATTTCAGGGTTTCACAAGTTACAAGGGAAGGAAAATATGTCCAATCTGATGTTCCCCGACAACTCCTTTATGGGACCATGGTATATGTTCGTCAAACAATTGTAGCAGATGCTTCCAGTGCTTTGTCTCGGGCTGTGTGTATTGCAACCAGATACAGTGCTGTTCGTAGACAATTTGGTTCTCAGAATGGTGGACAAGAAATTCAGGTAATCTTGGAAGCAAATCCTATCAGTAATAAAGTAGATGGTCATTTGTAATGGTTGGTTTCTGATCTTTCACTCATTGCATGCCATTTTCTAGTATACTCATGTTGGTGGGGCTCTTGCAATTTATTATGCAATAAAGGGGGACACTTTTGAGAATTTTAATTTTAAAATGTTCTGTGTTTCATGAAATGCCTTTGCTTATTCAAAAAAGAAATTCATACCAAACAACTTTCCATTTCAATGCCATTAATGTCGGCCAGCACAATTCCAGCATATGTACCAAGGGCAATCTCTTGTCTCATTATTATTTGAGTGGAGAGAGTGAGTTTTGACGTCTGCATGTTGGTTAATAAAGGGGTTGGGTGGAATGACGTGCACTTGTCTCTTTCCATTATCCATGTTGAATCAGCCATTAATCTCTCTCAAAGATCCCAAATAACCAACCTATGTTAGATTAGATGCCCAAAAAGAGAGATTTATTAGGCTCAATTACCTCGGTGATATCTTCTAAAATTTTAACTTGCAAGGGAGGGAGAAGAAGAAAGGGGGGGGGGGGGGAGGGGAAGGAATCTGATAATGTTATTCTGTGGTAGATATCAACGAAATCCTGTGCGGAAGCAATTTAAAGAGGACTGTGATTTGGAAAGCGAGCATAAAATTTTCTGGGAAGTTTTTATGTGATGATCAATAATTAAAAGTATGCACATCTTTGGGTTGATTTAAATCGTTAAACAAGTGATATTTATACCAAAACTTCTCCCAGAAGAGCCAATTGCTGTACTCCAACATTTTTAGACTTTGCGGATGACAAAATTTGCAATACTAGGAATCTTATGGCTTTGAATAATTTATCTACTGGAGCTAACACTTCTTTGCTTTTGTATCTAATTTGCATCTACTTGATGCCTTCCAATGATATCTCTCTTACTTCTAAAACTAATAATTTATGTCCATTAACTTTATGAAAGAAAATAAAAACTTATGTTCCGTAAACCTATGTGACACAGGAAAAAGAACCTTTATGCTAACTTAGTTTGATAATATTTTTGGCACATCAAGACTACAAAATCTTGTTGCTACGTGTATTGTCGTACTTAGCACAAGTGTTCTTAGGTTTATGGTTTTCCTGGTAATATTGTCGGTTGATTGCACAGTCATTGTTTATCAGTTTGAGAGTTGTGATTAATGCTCTTGCTGCTTTATGCAGGTGATTGGTTATAAAACCCAGCAAAGCAGGCTCTTCCCCTTGTTGGCTTCTGCATATGCCTTCAGATTTGTTGGGGATTGGCTGAAATGGTTGCACACTGATGTGACCCAAAGACTGCAAGCAAATGATTTCTCAACACTGCCTGAGGCGCATGCATGTACAGCAGGATTGAAGTCTTTGACTACTACTTCCACTGCTGTAAGTAGTGACACCAACTTTGATATTGACTCACCTGTATCTCCCTAGCACTTAACAACCAGTCATGGACGTTTTCATCTTGAGGCTTCTATAATATGCATGAGCGGAGAGCATAACTAGAAAAATATATGGCTGAAACACATCTTCAAGTTTTGCTTGTCTTACAGTTTTCATTCTTTCTTGTGGGAATTGAAATGTAAATGTTTGGCTGGTTAAGATGCAGATATGAGACCTGATCAAAGTTAACATTCTCTTGAATGTACTTTGAGAAACTTTATTTTGGACCTGTTTTTTTCTTCAGATTCAAGAAAACTGTTGCTTGATTAAGGGGGAAAAAAGAACTTTTCTCTAACTGTTTATTTGAATCCAATGTTACGCTATTCAACATAACATGCTTCTTCCCTCATTCTAATATTATTCAAGGATGGAATTGAAGAATGCCGAAAGTTATGTGGAGGTCATGGCTATCTATGTAGCAGTGGGCTTCCTGAGTTATTTGCCGTTTATGTCCCTGCCTGTACATACGAAGGAGATAACACCGTGCTACTACTACAGGTAAACTAATTTTTTGTTTAAGGCTGACATGCCAGTTGTAAGTTCTTGTTTCCCTTGCACTCATCCAAGAAGAAGATTGAGATTTTGGTTGTTTCCTTCTTTCTTTTTTTCCAATATTTAAGTGCATTACTGAAGGGATTTGTGTGGACTTGGAGGTTCCTTTCTCAACTGGTTCAGTGGCGGTCATTTAAGCCTGTCAATAATATTTAATTATTGAGCATAGTAATTTGTCTTTTATATAAATTCTCCATGCTTCAGTTTGTCACTGTCTTATGAAATTTCTTGCAGCTAAAAGTATCGGCTCTGGACTTAACACTTTAAGTTAATCTTTTGTTGCTAAAATAAGAGAACCATCAAATGAGAAGTATTGAGAAATTTCTGGAAAATGTGAATTCTTACTTAAAAGAGTTTTCTCGAACCTCCATACGTCCCTCTGTACCAAGATCTTTTAGGAGAATCCGTATATATAAAATTTAGTCTGTCAATGGTTGGAACTAGAAAGTGTGCAGACTCTGAACCAAGGTACATTTTTTTGTCATTTCACAAAAAACATAGATTATTTGGTAACTGAGGGGAGACTAAGATAACTTTTTGGGATAGAGGAAGTAGATAAGCGAGTTGATTATAGTAGGTTAATTTTCCCAAAATTAATGGATGAATTAAAATGTCTATAGGATCGGTGGTTGAGCAATCTTTTTACATGGGATAAAATTCGTAGGATTTGTTGTTGCATCAATAAGGTGATTCTGTTGGGTTATTCCCTATTGCTCTCCCAAAAGCAAATCTCATGAGATTTCACACGACACTTCTTTATTTAAATATTTGCTTGTGACCTCTTGATTGTGAGGGTACAAGTTTAGTTGCTATGTGCCAAAAGGTTAGGGGTAGAGGTGCCAGAGGTTAAAATTGTTGAGTAGAGCTTGTTTTGTGTACAAAAGCTAGCTGGCTCAAAAGATGTTAGAAAAATAGTTTTACTGCTCAATATTTTTGGGAACTCAAGACAAATGTTCTCAAACATTTTATCACTGTGATCCAGTTGTCATAGCTATTAGTACATTCCTGAATCCTACTTTATGAATAGGATGGCTGTGGCTTGTCTGTTCTTTTTCTTGTTGTGAACACCAACACCCCCCCCCCCCCCCCCCCCCAAAAAAAAAAAAACCCCAAAAAAAAAATAAAACTTTTGGTAACTTAAATGTTGAAAGCTTAAATGAGCAAATGAAGTACAACAGATACTTGTCTGTTTTATGAAGTCTTATTGCATAGTGTTCTGATTCTGATATAATAGTATGATAATTCAGATCTAGTATTCCACTATGAACCATGCTGGTGTTTCATGTAGGTTGCCAGGTTTCTTATGAAGACCGTTTCACAGCTGGGCTCAGGAAAGAAGCCAGTGGGTACCATATCTTATATGGGAAAGATTGAACACTTGATGCAATGCCGTTCTGATGTGAAACAAGGTAAAATCCTTACAGCTGATCCTTCATTGTTATAGTTACAGTTCATTCTGGAAGTACTTATTATATAGCATCAGTTGCCTTAGAAAAGGATTGGTTTGTGATATTAGTATGTGTACTCCTCTTATGTTCCTCGCCTTTACTTTCATTATGTCAATCGTGTAAGAAGGCCCGTTGTCGCCCTTCAGTTAGTCTCCTGTGTTTTCTGACATGCACAAAGTGGGTTGCTGATTGTGGTTGTTTTTCCATCTCTGCAGCCCAGGACTGGCTGAAACCTAGTGTGGTGCTGGAAGCGTTTGAAGCAAGGGCTGCCAGAATGTCTGTTGCTTGTGCCCAGAATCTTAGCAAGTTTGATAATCCAGAAGAAGGTCCTCACTTTTAAGCCGTTGCATCTTTCTTATTCAATTCTGTAATGTTTGATTGTCAACCAGCTTTAAGTTTCTGCATGAATTTTAATTCAACATTTGATAAGTGTATTTATTTTTCTCGCGATCAAAATTCAATTCATAATTTTCTTGCTTTGTCCTCCTTTTTTAGGCTTTGCAGAACTTGCGGCTGATTTAGCTGAAGCAGCAGTTGCTCATTGTCAATTAATTGTTGTCTCCAAGTAAGCTTCTTTACTACATTCACTTCTTGTAAGAAGTCGAACAATTTTATGAACCTGCAAACGCTGTTTCGTTCTTGACAAGTACTATACCTATGAACTATCTAATTGGAGAGATTGCAGAATTTTCTGTTGCCTATTCGTTCTTCAGCTGTATTGATTTGGCTAACTAGTCTGCTTTTCAGCAAAGTATTTTTTTTCTTGCTGAAAATGGTGAAATCAATTCATAAGTTGATAAGGAGTCTTTTCGTGTTGAAATGCATGAATTAATACCGTCTTTCATCTCATTAAGGTTTATCGCCAAGTTGCAACAAGACATTCCCGGGAAAGGGGTTAAGCAACAGCTGGAGGTGCTTTGCGGTATCTATTCCCTCTTCCTTCTTCACAAACATCAAGCAGATTTTCTCGGGACTGGCTATATCACCTCAAAGCAGGCATCACTTGCTAATGACCAGCTCAGAGCCTTATATTCCAAGGTTCATCTCGTTAAACTTGTTATCTGTCTTTTTTTTTTGGGCTTGGAGGGTTGAAGCTGCTTTTACTGATCCATTACTGTTTAATATCAGCTTCGTCCAAATGCTATATCGCTGGTTGATGCATTTAACTATACCGACCACTTCCTTGATTCAATTCTTGGACGTTATGATGGAAACGTGTATCCGAAACTGTATGAGGCTGCATGGAAGGATCCTCTCAACCAATCCGATATAGCCGACGGCTTCCATGAATATATTAGGCCAGTACTCAAGCAGCAACTGCGTACTGCTCGACTGTGATGGAAGAGTTACATATATTTATAGCTGTTGTATTGTGCTGTGCCAATAAACTAAAATTTGAAGTACCATATTTCTTTTGGATGATGGCCTCCTTTATGACTTACATAGCGGTGATTTAAGCAGTAAATCACTAAATCTTTGATTGAATAAGATTTATGAACTCTTGAAAGGAAATTGTGAAACTGTAGTGTATACTCAGTATTTTTCCCTCCCAGGACTATGAAAGCAAATAGATTAAATTTTTGCCTCAAAATGAGTTCCTGGTATTAGAACCTTGCCCTTGTAACGGGGATCCTATATGGTTCTGAGCGGTTACTTTCTCGCGGAAGTTGCTACACGAAAAGTTCTAGCATAATATGTTAGATTGTGGAGCTTATATGATTATGTGGTAAAAATAGTGCGTGGAGAAAGATTTCCCATTCCTTAGCCGGAAAGATATGTGGCCATGAAAGAGGGATTAAGTGGAACAGAATTGACAGGGTGGTAGAGTCGTGGAAACACTTGTTTCTTTCATATTTTGGACCTTAGCTCCATGGAAGAATATGTTACTGCTGAAACACGGAAGAATTGAATTTCACTAATTATATTGCTCAGCAAAAATAGCCAATTATTAATTGCATAAAGATAGTTTTATTCGTTCTTCAATTCTTATATTTCTAAACCCTTGTTTTATTCATTCAAAAGTGGGAAAATTTGAGAGCGAAAATTTCAGGGCAGTTTTGCGCTCCTAATCTGTATCGTCCTTGCATGCAAACTACTTGCACTTACTCTTTCTCCTTCTTCATTTTCTCTGCATCGAACTACTAATTGCAAAAAAGACAATGTTACCCCTTCAATTCTTATTTTCCTAAACGCTTTTATTCATTCAGAAGAGGGATAATTTGAGAGTGAAAATTTCAGGGCAATTTTGCGTGCTCCTCATCTGTATCGTCCTTGCATGCAAATCGGTTGCACATAATCTTTCTCCTTCATCTTCTTTCCAACGAACGATCGAACTGGTATTTTGTTTTGCTTTTATGCATTTTTGTTTTTTTGTATACGTGTAATCTCGATCAATATTGTGTCAAGTATGTGAGAAATTTCAAAAATAACGATTATAAGTTGATTCAGTGTCGAAAAAGTAGTGTATTTTTGTGAGGCTGTTATTGAAAAAAAATTTGTATTGAAATGTGTTTGTGGTTCAACCAATATATTTGATTATGTAAGGGAATTTCATTAAAATAGTCGTATGAATTCATAAACAAACCGTGTTTATGAATTTTTAGTTAAATATGTTCTAAAAGTTAAGTACCAAACGACATTAACTTTTGAACTTGGAACTCAAAGTTAAGGATTGAGTATCCATAACTTTTTAATTTGAAATTTGAAGTTAAGGACCAAGCGTCCTTAACTTTGGAACTTGAAAGTGGAAGTCGAGGACTAAATATAAGTTAAAACTATAAGTTAACGACTGCCTGTTCTTACTCTTTTAACTTTTAACTCTAAGTTAAGGGACAAATGTCCTTAACTTTTGAACTTGTAAGTCAAAGTTCAGGACTATGTGTCCTTAACTTTGGAACTTGAAATTCAAAGTTAAGGACCAAATGTCCTTTATTTTTGAACTTGAAATTTGAAGTTAAGGATCAATTATCCTTAATTTTTCAACATGAAACTATAAGTTAAGCACTGCATATCCTTAACTTTTTAACTTGAAACTTGAAGTTAAGGACCAAGTGTTCTTAACTTTTGAACTTGAAATTTGAAGTTCAGGATCTATTGTCCTTAACTTTTAAACTTAAAACTTTAAGTTTAGGACTACATGTCCTAAATTTTTTTACTTGAAACTAGAAGTTAAGGACCAAGTGCCTCGAACTTTTCAAGTTGTAACTATAAGTCCTAATCTTTATGTTCTTTTTCCTTCTTTGTTTTGTGATAATGGAAGAAGATCGTATGTTCGAGTTTGATGTTTGGTGTAATTTTATGATATATTGGAAAGGAAATGTACAGTATAAGGAAACAATCAAAATGTTTTTGTCAAACAGGCAGTGGAAGAAGTCGAGGGATGGCATTTTCGATAACGTTTTCCGATTACAAAGTGTAAAGTAGTGTGATAAACTTATTCATTGTGTATTGCTTTTAGAAATTATAAATAATGACCTTGATTCGATGACATTCAAGGTTTTTGACCGTGAAGTTAAGTTTACATGTGACACATTTCATATTATTACTGGTTTGAACTGTTATTCCTCACCAGACATCAAAGGTTTGCATGAAAAAGAGAATAGGCTTTCGAAAGTCAATTTTTCGGGAAGTATAAAGTTGTTTTGGGTGATTTGTTTAATTTTATTACTAATAACCACATGGTACATCTGCATCATTTGTAGGCAGCGATGGTGATGGCGTGAAGTTGGCAACATTTATTTTGTTCAATCTGTGTTGACGGGGAAGCGGAAGAATAGGAATGTGTCCGAGCAGATAATGAAAATTGTAGATAATGATGAATTCTGCTCTTCTTTCAACTGGGCTTTCTTTCTTATGAAACGTTATTAAAATCATTAAAGAGTTGTTTGAAGCCCAATGAGAATGATAATGAGAAAGAGAAAGACAAAGATAAATACAAGGATAAATACACTATACTTGGCTTTCCGTTTGACTTTTGTGTTTGGATTATGGAAGTAATTCCTATTTTCCAGAAAAAAAATTTATTAACTTCCAAGAATATGGTTATCCTCGTATGTTATGTTATTCGAAAATAAAATCTCCATAGTATGATTCTTTGTGTAAAAAATATTTCAATAATGAAAATGTAAGTTAATCTAATTACTAGCTATTTTTTTGTTTATTTGTTTTAGCTCTGAAAAGTTATGTTTATTTTTTGTTATATAATCGTTGTTGTGATGAACCAAATCGGTTTTTATTGAATTCTGTGTCTCCGAGGCCTTAAAAACATCGTTTAGAGTTGCCTCAATTTACATGCGCAATTCAGACGCGTAGCCGGAAAGCTTGAATGTGGAATTTTGTGAAAAATGTTAAGTTTTAACCTTAAAATGAATAAATTTGACTTCGGTCAATATTTTGGGTAAACGGATTTAGACCTGTGATTTGATATTTCCGGAGGGTCCGTAGGAAAATATGGGACTTGGGCGTATGCCCTAATTGAATTCCGTGGTCCCAATCCTGAGATATGAATTTTTTAAGTGAAATTATTTTCTGAAAATATTTAAGGAGAATTGAAGTGAAATCTAATTTGAAAGTAATGGTATCGGGCTCGTATTTTTGTTCCGGCGCCCGGTACAAGTCTTATATGTGATTTGAGTCACTCCTGTAAAGTTTGGTTAAAAACAGACATCATTTGCCATGAATCTATAACCAATTGGGAAATTGATGTTTAAAAGGAATTTTGAGAAATCTCATTGATCTCGAGGCTTAATTCGATATTTATGATGTTATATTGGTAATTTGATCACACGAATATGTTCGTAGGTTGTATTTGAGGTAGTGTGCATACTTGGGCTGGAGTTTCGAGGGCTCGGATGAGTTTCGAGTAGGTCCCGGGATACCTTAGACTTAAAAAATCAGATGTTTCAGGTTTAGGAAATATTGCAGGTCTCTGAACCCTCTTGCGCGGTCCGAGAAAAATTGCGTGCGACCGCGGTCGCCTTTGAGCAGTCCGCGGTGGGTTCTGTACAACCGCGGTCGGGTTTGTGCGGTCCGCACGGGGCAATGATCCGTAGGTCTTCAGGAAGCCTGTGCGGCCGCGGTCCTTTTTGCGCAGTGCGTACAGTGAGCATCAGAGGGGTATAAATATACGTAAATTTCAGTTATTTAACACTTTTTAAAACCCCAAAACATAAGAGACGATTTTCCAAACAACTCTTCTTCTCCAAAATGATTGGTAAGTGATTTCTAACTCATTTTCTTCACTCCATCATACCTCTTAACATGATTTCAACTTCAATTAATGAAAATCATGGGAAAAATTGGGGGTTTTGGGTAGAACATAGATTTTCTAACATTTGGGGAGTTAGACCTCAATTTGAGGTCCGATTTCAAAACCAATCACATATTTGGATTCATAGGGGAATGAGTAATCGGGTTTTGGTCCGAACCTCGAGTTTCGACCACATTCCTAGGGGTATTTTTGACATTTTCGGGCAAAACCTTGTAAAAATAATATTCATGCATTGGGGTTGATTCATTTAGCTTTTATTAATGTATTTAACTTGTGGCTAGATTCGAGTGATTTGGTGGTGAAATCAAGAGGTAAAGAAATAATTGAGACTTGAGTGGTGTTCAAGGCTTTGAGGTAAGTGTTTGGTCTAACCTTATCTTGATGTATTAGGAGTTGAGTCTTACTTGTTATGTGCTAAATGTGAGTACGGCGTATAGGCATGGTGACGAGTATCTATACGTTAGTATCTAGCATGAAGGTGAGTCTTATAATGTGAACTTCATGATTATGTTGAATGGCCTATGCTTTAAAGATGATTCTACTTGTTGTTAAGTTAATGAAGTAATTGTATTTCTTGAACATCAAGGAGCAATGGCTCAAGTTATGTTATGAATTTGTGAAATCAAGTGGATTGATTGAACCCTTGGAGCGTTGGCTCAAGTTATAATACGAAATGTGAAAGTTTAAGAGATGGTTGGACACCTTGGAGCATTGTCTCAAGTGTTAGAGTGAGTTATGAAATGAAAACGAAAGAAAGAGAAAGAGGTATAAATTGTTCCCTTGCCGGAAAGTTGACATTATTGATTATTGTTCCCTTGCCGGGAAGTTTATAGTATTGATTATTGCTCCCTTGCTGGGATTTAATTGCTTAATTGATGTTCCCTTGCTAGGATTCTTATTTTTATCTTGTCTATTCCCTCGCCCCATTGTTTGTGATTGTTTTTTGGGTGAGGGAGAGTGATAAATCGCGAAGGGTAATGCCGTGCATTGTTGTTTGCGAGGAAATAGTGTAAAATATGAAGAGTGATGCCGTGTATGATTATGATGAGAATATGTAAAGCACGAAGGGTGATGCCATGATATGAGCGTTAATGCACGAAAGATCATTCTGTGCCATGATTATGTTAAAGCACGAAGGGTAATGCCATGTACTATTTTGGTGAGGATGTGAGTAAAAGCACGAAGGATGGTGCCGTGCAACTATTGATTTAATGGTTTCTCATTTGTATTCAAGTTATACCGTTTCTTTCCTTACATGTTGCTTTTATTCAAGACTATTAGCTCCCCACAACATGTTCCCTTTCCCACATTGTTGGACTATTTTCTTTTTGCATTTCCTGTTTTGCTGTATATATTTAAACTGCACAGGTTTATTTGCTGGTCTGGTCCTAGCCTCGTCACTACTTTGGCGAGGTTAGGCTAGACATTTACCAGCACATGAGATCGGTTGTGCTGATACTACACTCTGCACTGTGTGCAGATCACGGAGCAGCTATTTGGATATTAGTTGGAGGGCTTCCTTCAGTCCACTCAGAGACCCAAGGTACACCTGCAGGTGTCCGCAGGCCCTGGCGTCCCCCCTCTATCCCGTTTCCTGTTTCCTTATCCTTATTCAGAAATAATTTTATGTATTTCTTTAGACTTTGTATTTAGTGACTCTTAGATGGTCTGTGATTCCGTGACACCAGATTTTGGGGTGTTGAGTTTTAAAGTTTTAATAGACATGGCTTGATTAAATATTTGAAGACTTCCGCTTAAATTCTAAAAGTTTCTTTTTTATTATATTGTTGTTCCATGTTCATTAAAAAGAACTAATATGAGAAAGGTTAGCAATTTGGTAAGGTTTGGCTTGCCTAGCTCATATTATTAGGCGCCATCACAACTCCCAAGGGTGGGAAATTCCGGGTCGTGACAGTTGTATAAGTTGATCGGGGCATGTTGAAGAAGATACATATCCTATTAGTGTGGAAGAGCCAGTTTCTCAAGATCAAAGCTCAATGCCTTCTTCCACACAATTTGATGAAGCCATGCTTAAGGAAATTGTTAAAGTGGGTTTTCTGCCTTTGAATAACATTAATTTTTTATTTGATTATTTTTCGCTTACGAGACTTTTTTGTTTTAGTGTTTATTGATTAAGAGATTATCAGAGAGTTTTAAAAGGGCCTGCAAGCTGAAGTTACAAGAATAAATCAATAAATAGCTGTATCAAAAAAAAAGATTGAGAATGAAATCATGGTAATATCATTAATTTCAGTTAGTCTAAGTTCAGGACCTTGTGTCCTTAACTTTTAAACTTAAAACTATAAGTTAAGAAATGCCAGTCCTTAGCTTTTGAACTTAATACTTGAAGTTTAGGACCAGGTGTCCTTTACTTTTGAACTTACAACTTGAAGTTTAGGACCAATTGTCCTTTACTTTTGACGTGTAAGTCTAAGTTGAGGACCATCTGTCCTGAACTGTTAAACTTGAAACTTGAAGTACATGACCAAGTGTCCTTAACTTTTTAACTTGTTACTCTAAGTTAAGGATTGCATGTCCTTAACTTCTTTACTTGTAACTTGATGTTTAGGACTACTTGTCCTTAACTTTTTAACTTAGTTTCTTTCTCAAGATTTAAAGAAAAGTCTAGGATCAAAGCTTGATGTTTTGTTGAAGCTTTATGTGAAACCTGATGAAAGGAACATAGAGAGAGAATCTAGTATTCCAATTACTAAAGATGGAGTTGATGATCATTGTCGTGGTACAGAGCCTACTGTTACAATTAACAAAGATGCAGGTGATGATGAACATGATGATATGGATGTGCATGCAGAAGTTCAGTATGAAAGCAATTTTAGAGATGCACATCTAGATGACGAAACTGAGAACGTTACTGATATTGGGAAAGGTTATATATAGATTTTGAATTTTTTTCATTGAAATTCATATACAATAGCGTAATACATATAAACTTTTTTGTAATTACAAATATTTATAGAATCTATTGATAAAGTACAAGTTCAAAATGTAGAAGAATGTCAAGACCAGGAAAATATAAAAGAGACAGGAGTAACCAAAAAATTTGTAAATGTGGATTGCAATCTCAGGAGGATTTATAAAGTCCATTTGGAACAAGTGTTAGAGAGATTGTTTGCAAATGCTTAGAACGAACATATGATCTGTCTACACCTCTGTCATATAAAGAGAAATTTGGAGTTCAAAATTGTGCCAACAAAGGTTAGATAAAATTTTCATGATATATTGAATGTAAGTTTTAGTGAATTATTAGAATGGGTATTAATTGCAAATGTTACAAAATCTTTAAGCTGTAAGGGAAGAAGTTGGAGTGGAGTATCAAGAGAAAAGGGTAGTATAATCTCAGGACCTAGAAAATATCGAATGAACAAGCAAAAGTGAGATCCCAAATGTATAGATGGAACATATGATATCTCTACACCTCCGTCTCTTACCTAAAATATTGAGACCCAAGAAAATGCTAGTGAATATAATAATTTAAATGGGACGATCTTGACAATTGCAAACGGTTAGACAATTTTTTTTAAATTTCATACATGTTTGTAATCAAAGATTAGTAACAAGTACTAATTGTGTTCGCTCTTGTAAATATTTTGCAGAATCTTGTGAACTTGCAACTGAACAACATGAAAAACTGTTGCATGATAAAGAAAATGTGCAGTTAGATGATAAAGAAAATGATGCAAGCAATATGTTAGCCGAATTGTCTGTTAAAAAACACAAGAAGACAATGTGACCAAGACATGTATTGATTGTTTCCTAAATATTATATTCTTCATTTAAATTTTGTCTCTTCATTTGACAAATTGTAACAAAGTAATGATGTAAACAATGATGGAATCTTAACCAATATACGAGGAAAAGAAAGAGAGAGAGAGAATTGGCTATGTTGGTCTGTCATTTTCTCTTCTTACTCCTACTCGTCCAAGTAAACAAATGAGCATTGACGGGGGTTTGTCTATGGAGGTTGAAGGAAATGTTGAAGAAGAGCTTGGTCAAAGTAAAAGGAACAAGAAGCTTAGTTAGCAGTTGAAATCTCCTTTTGATTAGGAAAGAAAAATAGAACATCGATGGCACACAATCAAAATACTCCTAAAAGTTTAGGCTGGATAAAATCAACATGTACTCGTAGGTGTATTTTTCATTGTGCCACAGATGATGCAAAATTATTGAAGAAATTCATGTCGGGCAAGGAGAAAATGAGAGGTTGAAAAAAAAAAAGTATGTAATGAGAGGTTGCGAAAAAAAAGTATGTCCCTTAATATATTTCATTATTTGTTAATTTCTTAAATTCATGTCCTTAAGTTGTAATTTTAAATTTTAGGATTAAGCGTATTGATATTGAAATTGCTAAAGTTATGTGTCCTTAACTTCTGTGATTGTAAGTCTAAGTTTAGGACCAAGTGTCCTTATTTTTTGAATTTGAAAATCAAATTTAAGGAGCAAGTGTCCTTAACTTTTCAACTTGAAAATCAAAGTTCAAGACCAAGTGTCCTGGACTTTTGAACTTGTAAGTCAAAGTTCAGGACCATGTGTTTTTAACTTTTGAACCTGCAAGTCCAACTTAAGGACTCCTGTGCTTAGCTTTTGAACTTGAAATTCAAAGTTAAGGACAGACAGTCCTTAAGTTTTGAACTTTGAACTCAAAGATAAGGATAAAGTGTTATGAAATTATTAAACTTATAAGTTTAAGTTCAAGGCCATGTGTCCTTAACTTTTGAACTTGAAACTCAAACTTCAGGATCAAGTGTCCTTAGATTTTGAACCTGTAATTTAAATTTAAGGACTGCCTATCCTTATCTTTTTAACTTGAAAGGCTAAGTTCAGGACTATCTTCTAACTTTGATATTTTCAAAATTTTTAGGGAACAAACTGATATATATGCTGATGTGAGAAAGAATCCATACAAATTGTATCATCAAAAAATCAGTAGCAAAATATTCTTCCTTGAGCTTTCAAATAGTAGATTTGTACTTGATAATAAGGTTTGATAATTTGCAAGGAATTTATTTTCTTTATTTTTAATATATTATTTTTTAATTATTTTATGACTGATGGATTTATTTTATTTTTTGCCTTTTTATGAAGCATATTGACATTGCCCTATATTATTTGAGAAAGAAGGAATGCTACCGCCATGACGAACATCCTTTTCGTTGCACAACTACTGATATTCTTTTTGATAACTATATGGTGCTTGTGTATACAAATTTAGTGAAGATGTTACCGATGAATTTTGGTGTGCTGGTGATAATTAGTTGTTTATGACACCATATGTGTGTGTGTGGGGGGGAGGGGGGGGGGAGCAGTCGGAGAAATGGAATTTCTTGGACAGAGGTTGAAAAAATCTTTTTCCCATGTCGGCTTCCTTCAGAAGATGATAATGCTATGACACACTTTCTTTTGGGGGTATCGGAATTGAATCAAAAAAATATTGATGCGTACGATTCCATATATAGTGAGCCATATGAGGCAGGAATAAATCATATAGAAATATATGCACGCATGATTCTCCACTTGCTAAAGTTCTCACAGTTTGACAAACATGACATGTCTTTTGGAAATGTCTTCAACAAATTTGATATTCAGTGGCAAAGATCACCACACCAAACTGGATCGTACGTGTTGTTATTTGTTGTATTATTTATATGTACTTTAGATTTATTGTTTAATTCACTGCATATCTTATATTTTTCTTAGGACTGTTTCTGGTGCATTTTTGATCAAGTATGTGGAGTTGTTGATGAATGGAAAGGATGTGCAAAAATTCCAACCTGAAGACATAAAAGACTTTAGAAAAGAACTTTTCGCAAATCTTTGGGCACATGGTGGGTGGAAGATAAATTCTGATTATGATACACCACCAGAAAAAATTGGCGATGACTATGAGTGAAAATAAAACTTGCTGTCCGAAAGAGTTGTATTTTAGTTGTAAAGAAAGTTAGTTATGGTTGATATTTTGTATATAATTGCTATAAAGAATCCATATGAATTTTTAAAAATTCCTCAAAAGACACTTATATTTTGTTTGCGTAGCATAATATTTTGTCGCAGCTATGCAAAATTACAATTTCAGAAGTAATATCAAGGCATCATGTTATAAATTTCTTTGTTTATATCAAGTGTTGATTTGTACATTGAGCTTGTTAGTATTAGTTCATGACTAAGTGTAATTGAACTTCAAATTCAAAGTTAAGGACTAGGTGTCCTTAACTTTTGAACTTTGAACACAAAGTTAAGGACTGTCTGTCCTGAACTTTTGAACGTGTAATTAGAGCTTAAGGACTGCCTATCCTTAAATTTTGAACCTGCAAGTCAAACTTAAGGAATTCTGTCCTTAACTTTTGAACTTGAAACTAAAAGTTAAAGACAGACAATCCTTAACCTTTGAACGTTGAACTTAAAGTTAAGGACTGTGTGGACTTAACTTTGAACGTTGGACTGTCAATCCTTAACTTTTGAACCTGCATGTCAAAATTAAGGACTCTTGTCCTTAGCTTTTGAACTTAAAACTTACAGTTAAGGACAGAAAATCCTTAACCGTTGAACTTTGAACCCAAAGTTAAGGACTGCCTGTCCTTAAATTTTGAACGTGTAATTCAAACATATGGACTGCTTGTCCTTAAAATTTTAACCTGCAAGGCACACTTATGGACTCCTGTCCTTAACTTTTGAACTTGAAACTCAAAGATAAGGACATACATTCCTTAACTTTTGAACTTGAAACTCAAAGTTAAGGATAGACAGTCCTTAAGTTTTGAAATTTGAACTCAAAGTTAACGACTTACCGTCCTTAACTTTTGAACCTGTAACTCAAAGTTAAGGACTGCCTACCCTTAAATTTTGAAACTGCAAGTCAAATTTACGGACTATTGCCCTTATCTTTTTAAACTTTGGACTCAAAAGAAACAAAAAGAACGTAAGCAAAAAGAATTTTGAAAATTCAGACATCTGCTCATATAAGAATAATCTAAATGAATCCCATTTGTAGCAAAAACTTTAAAGAGTCGATAAACATTAGTGGAAATATCTACTATTCTCTATGCTTTCTTGAAATTGGATGGACTGTCGGAGAATATATACAAGTTGTTCTATTATGACTAATTCTTATGTAACGACCATATTTGAATATTATTTTTGATGACTCAGTAGCTGAAATATGCCTTTTCTTTTGCCTTCTACCTGGTGGCACGTTGAAATTTGGAGGATTCACAATTTCTGTCTTAACATTCTCTGGTACAATCCAAGAATCAGTATGTCCTACAGGATGTATTTGTTTTTCATATGTTTTCAGCCAAGATTCCTTTAAGTACCAGTGTGAGCAAAAGTTGGACTTCTAGATGTTTCTCTTCTCGATAGCTGCAATTGTATGTATGCATGGTAATTCATCAAATTGAATATGAAAACAATCACATCTTCTTTTGTTTAAGTGTACCAAGAAAGTTATTCCTTCTTCTTCAACTCTAGATGTGACGACCCAAAGGATCATCACCTATTTTCTTATCAATTATGTGTTTCTGCGGCCTTGAAAACCTTGTTTAGAGTCGCTTATATTTGCGTGCACAGTCCAATCGTGTAGTCGGAAAGCTTAACTATAAAATTTTGTGAAACAAATGCGCAGTTTTGATGTTAAAATGAATAACTTTGAATTTGGTCAACATTTTGGGCGAACGAACCCGGCCCCGTGATTAGACGGTCCTGGAGGGTCCATTGAAAAATATGGGATGTGAGCGTACGCCCGAAATCGAATTCCGAAGTCCCATGCTCGAGAAATAAACTTTTAAGAAAAATTATTTTCTCTAAATGTTTATGAAAATTTGAAATGAAATTTAATTAGAAAACAATGGTATCGGGCCTGTATTTTAGTTCCGGTGCTTGGTACAGGTCTTATATATAGTTTAAGTCCTTTCTGTGAAATTTGGATAAAAATTGACATCGTTTTGACGTGTTTCTGGCTTAAATTTCAAAATTTAAAACTTGATGAGTATCGGAAAAATTCTTGATTTTGAGGTTTGATTCATTGTTTTAAGGTTATTAGGCGATTTGATCGCACCGATAAGTTCGTATGATGTTGTTGAGTTAGTATGTGTGTTTGATTGAGAGCCCGAAGGCTTGGGAAGTGTTTCAGAGGTGTTTTAGAATGGTTTTTTTGACATAGGAAAGTTGGAGAAACAACAGTTCTGTTACTCTGAGATTTTGTTCTATGCGATCGCATAGACCTTTTTGCGATCGCATAGTGTGAGGTTCCAGGTGCCCTATTTTGTTCTATGCGATCTCATATATTCCTCTACGATCGCGTATTGTGACCATCCTTGTCCTATGCGATTGCGTTCCTCTTCCGCGATCGTAACGCATAAAAGTCAAATCTGGGAATGGAGCCACCCTTTTCGAGATTGCAATGACTAGCTTCCCCTTATCCTATGCGATCGCATGACCTTACTCGCGATTGTATAGGGAATTTTTACCCAGTTATTTTTTTTTTAAAAAACTTCAGAAACAGTAGCTACGTTGATTTTCATAAAACTTCTCAAACTCTTTCTTCTCCAAGGTTCTAGGGCGACTATTGGAGCATCCTTTCACCATTAACTCGTGTGTTAGTAATATTTAACTCATTTTATTCATTTTCCATCTACTTCTATTAAAATTCTTGGCCTAAAACATGTGATTTAAGGTTGAAAATTAGGTATTTGTATAGATTTAGGATTTTTGATATTTCTTGATTTCGACCTCGTTTTGGGGTCGAATTTGTAAACAAATTATATATTCGGGCTCGTGGGTGAATGAGAGATTTGATTTTGGTTCGAACCTCGTGTTTTGATCAAGCGGGCTTGTGTCGATTTTTGGGATTTTGGGAAGAATGGTTGAAAAGCTATAGTTAGGCATTGGGTTCGATTTGTTTAGCCTTTATTGATGTTATGAGGTCATTCATGTATTGATACAATTGATTTGGAGCCAAAGTTTATAAGAAAAGCGGTAATTGAAGATTGAATTGACCGTAGACATTTTAGGTAAGTGTTGGGTCGTACCTTCGCTTGAGGGATTAGGAGTTGAGTCATATTTGCTACTTGTTTCTTGCCGAGTACAATGCATAGGTATGGTGATGAGTATCTGTACGTTAGTGTCGAGCATGACTGTGAGTCTTAAATTGAAAGTCGTTGTATTCTTAAATGACATTTCAGATGTCGTAATTAATGACCTTCTATCTTGAGCCAAGATTTGTCTTATCCTTGGAGAACTTATTTTTGATTGAGCATTGCCATTAATTGAGCTGAGCACGAGCTAAGTTAAGATTAGTTATAGCTGCTTCTCCATTGCCGGGGTGATTGTTTTGATATTTTGTTCCCTTGCGGGGAAATTATTATATTTTTCTTGCTCCCTTTCCAGGAAGTTATTATTTTGCTTATGTTCCCTTGCCGGTATGATTGTTTCGATATTTTTTTCCCTTACTGGGAAATTATTATATAGTTCTTGCTCCCTTGCCAGGAAGTTATTATTTTTCTTATTTTCCCCTCCCGGGATATCTTGTACTTATGTGATGAATTGGAAAAAAGAGCAGGTGGTATTCCTACCATAAGATATGATAAAATGAGAGTGAGTGGTACGCCTACCACAAGATATGATAAAATGGAAGCGGGTGGTATAACTACCATATTGATGAAATGGGAGCGGGTGGTACAGCTACCTCAAGATATGATGGAAATGGAAGCGGGTGGTACTCCTACCACAAGATTGATGAAATGGGAGCGGGTGGTACGCCTACCACAAGATAAAAATAAAATGAGAGCGGGTGGTACGCCTACCGCGAGATATGAGAAATGGGATCAGGTTGCACGCCTGCAACAAGAAGAAACTGAAAGTGAAAGTTGCCTTTATTTCTTTTTATCCGTTAAATTGTAGTTTCCTTATTATTCCCGATATTCTCTTTTATTCGCTTACCCCGAAGCATGATTCCCTTCCCTAGATTTAATTTTTTATTAATCCTACTTTTTCGTTGTATTTGCATATATATATATATATATATATATATATATATATTTATTTATTTATATATATAGATATATTTATATTGTCGATGCCCCCTTTTTCTAAGGCGAAATCGGGTTTACGATATTGGGTAGGACAACTCTATTTCGTTTTGAGAATTGGGTTTTAGAGTGGAAGAGTCGTCTCTTAATGATTATAGTGCATGAGGACACTTTAAGATGGTTTGAGATGAAGAAACCAGAGCTTGGGTAAAGGCTAGAAACTATCTCGAGGGGAAGGTGTTAGGCATCCCTCAAGATCCACTAGTGTGGTCCCGGCCATGTTACAATTATGAGTTTACATAAACACATAGATAATTACGTTCAAAGAAGGATTTTCATATAATATTGCAATAATTTGAATTTGAAAGATAAGCGAAGAGGACAAAATTTTATGAAGAAGAGAGATTTAAAAAGTAAGAAAAGATAAAAAGCAAATAGAGGAAGAGGGGTCCTAGGTTTATGATTACTATGAATCACATCAATGCAATATCCAGCAATCACTCCTCCAAAGAGGGGTTGGACGTGATAGTAGCCCCCCGTTCATCATATCCATATTCTACTGTTCCCACCCCTTTAAGATATTAACGCGCAGTGTAATGTCGTTATTGCATGCTACTATCCGTCCAAATCCTATAAGTCCCAGAGGCATTTGGGCTTCTAGTCCTATTAAAGGGAGGAGCTTTGGGATTTTTTAGAAGTTTGAAAGGTTAAAATGCTAAGGCGTCAAGGGAAACACCTAAAATAGTTATGGGAGCACATAAACAATTAAGGCTCAGATAAACCTCCTTTAATCACAAAAATCATGTAGTTTAGCACGTTTTATATATACTAATTAGGTCCAAATTATACTTAATGTTAGGCAGGCTGGTTCATCACATATTTTCAGACAAGAAATCTGCATTAGGCCCGCCTAGCTGTAATTTATCGAGGACTGATGTAGTTAATTAACTACCTACGGGTTTGCCTAAGTGAAACCTATAGGCATGATATCTATTAGTCTCAGAAGTAAAGAAGTAAAGTTATTACAGAAAAGTTGCCAGCTTTCAATAGAATAATACATGTTCTGCAGTATATACTGCATTACTACTGATAGATTAAACTTAAAACGAGTGAGGCGATTCATATTTGATTGATAGTTCCTATAAGCATGCTTTCTAGGCGTTGTTAATTAAACCCTTTTTTACAGACGTATCAAGAGTGCAGGAATTCCTATGAGCATGGTATCTAGAATGCAATTTATTTGACCTATCATTATTTACCTAATGATATATGTGAAAATACAGAACCTTAAAGACATGGATCCTATACATGCATAAGTGTAGAAAACTACTAGGCATGATCTCTATATATGCAGAACCTTAAAGACATGGTTTCTATATAGATGCAGAAGTGTAGAATTCTATAGTCAGGATCTCTATATGAAATAGAAAATGTAGAGTCATGATGTCCACCCGTATGCATACATAAATGGCCCTTCCCTTTTCTTTACTAAAACCCCATAAGTTATTACAAATTATTACAGACTAAGTGAATCAAATAGAAAATAGAATTATATAAAGAAATTTAAGCTACATCCAAGGTGCCTAATTCATACTCAAGGTCTAATAATATGAGATGAACCAAATTCCGGGATCGGGTTCCAAAACATCCCTCTTATCTGGAGTGTGTCAAAGTTCCAAGGAGTTTCAAGAACTCCAGGCAATCCTTACACCCAGATATCATTACATAATTGAATTAGAGTGCAGTGTGGAAGTGCCAGACCTCCAATGTCAAAGTTCAGAAAGTCCCAAGGCAAGGCTCATAGAAGGGGGGGGGGGTAGAACTTAGAGTTTAAGAGTAGGTGTAAGTGCAATAGAGGGAATTAGGGATTGCCAAGCAGGCTAGTGGTCATGCCCAGCAACTGGACTGTTAGCACACCCTTGAACACCATGGTGGCTAAAAGATTTAGAGAGTAAGAACCTATTGAAGGTCAGATTCAGCCCCAGACATCATTTTGGATGCTGCCAGGCTAAATCTTAACTTGAACACATATAAGGAAATATGTTTTGGGAAATGGAAAGAGCTTAGGACCCCAAGGATCCAGTTTATATCCATGGACAATAACCTTGTATATTTCCATTTTTAAACTACAGTTCAAATACATAGAGGGATATGGGAAAGGGATTTATTGAAAGACATAAGCACATTACCACAAAGTTATATTCTACAGGCAGTAAAGTAAGCATGGACATAAGAACTGGTAAGTAAATACATTAGAGTTGATGCTCGAATTAAACTAGGACATACTGGTTTCAGAAAGAGATAAGCAAAAGAAAGCAGAAATCTTGCAAAGAAGCCACAATACATGCAACAAAGAGAATACTTTTTGAGTGTAAGAGTGAGTTCAGAAAACTACGAGTATTGGTATCTGTGTTAATAAAAGAGCAGGTATTTATAGTTTGATATCAGGTAGGGAATAAGGCAAGGAAATTACCATATACCAATTAGAATTAATTAGCAGAAGAACTTTCTTTAATTAAGGAGTTCAAACTTAAACGCTAATGAACAAAAGAATATTTAAGGAAAGAGATTAAGTAAGCATCTTGTTCAAGGTAGGCAATTAGGGGTAAATATATAAAGATTATTTAAGGCAAGAAATTTTAAAACATATGGTTAAACAAATAAGGAAAGAAAATCAACCAAGAAATCAGGAATCAAAGATTTGTATCAATGAACCAAGCTAGAAAGGTGGAAAAGGTTTAATTTAAGAAGAATCAATAGCAATCAATTAACCCAGAAAAAAGGATTCTGATTTGAACACAAGTTGGAAGACCTTTTGAATGAAGATTTTAACACATTTGCAAGGGTTTTCATTCTAATCAGAGGAGCCTAGTATAGTAGAATTCATACGCAAAAGGATTCAAACTCAGTATGTAGATCCAAAGTGAGTTAGAGAGAGTCCAGGCCTCAAATAGAACCCTAGTCCAAACACACAAGACCAAACTCGCCAAAAACCCCAAATCTTAGGGTTTTTGACTTGAATCAAATGCGAAGAAAAGGAAACAAGCAGATACAGTAGAAGGTTTAATGCAAACAGAGTTAAGGAATTAATTCGAAATACAATGGGAGTAGAAGAATAGTAGATGAAATTATGCTTAAGCAGGCATAGTAAGAGCAATTAATGAACATGGTAGGAAAATACAGTAGGCGAAGCTTATCATGTCGTGGTGGAAGACAAGTTGCAGAACATAGCATGTGAAAACATAGCACAGAAACATAGCATATGAAAAACATAGCACTGAAACATAGTAGAAGGTAGAACAAAATATAGCAAACGTAGTGGAAGAACATGTGTAAAAAAAGAAGTAAACATATGAACATGGCAGAGACAAACATACACGAAAGGGAGAAGAAAAATCGAAAAACACATAAGCATTTCTAAAAACCTAAATCATTAAGAAATGACTTTGAAAGAAAAAGAATTTTATAAAAAAAGTTGGGGAAACCTTTTAAAAACTCAAAGTAAAGCATGAATACACACAGATCTGAGGAGAATCGGAGAAGAAAAAACCTTGAATAGCTAGGGTTTCAGGCGAACCCTAGAACAAGAAAGACTTTGAAAATGTCCGATTAAGTCAGATAAGACTAGAAATAGGTTCAGGAGGCTAAGATATGTCTGAGCCAGGACGGAGATGACCAGAAATCTCAAGTCTGTGGAGATCTGGGTGGAGACCTTTGAGGTCTAGCCTCAAACCTTCAAACACCAAGCACAAAAGAACGATAGGAGGTGAGTTTGAGGGTTTCATGTCTTGAGAAGCTATAGAAATCGGCGAGAATCGAAGGGATTAGGGTGAGCTTGGGTGGCGGCGATTATGGTGTGCAGAGAGAATGGATGAGGAAGGGGATTCAAGGGCAGCGGGTAGAGAGAAAAGAAATTAGGTTTGTTGGGGGGGGGGTGGTTATGGTAAATTAAAAAGGAAAGGATGTATTTGGGCCATTTATCTTTTAGATCAACGGTTGTGATTAAATGTCAGGTCCGGGGAGGTTATTTAATCATGTCAGGGGTGGATAATTGGGCCAGTTTATTTGTAATTGAAATTGGCTTGATTGTGGCTATTACTTAAAATACAAAATGGGTTGCAATTGAAATGAAATGAGGCCAGTTTTTAAATAGCCAGTTTTCCCTCTTTTATTTTATAAAAATAATAAAATGATTCATAAAAATAAATTAATGGTACTAAATTAATTTATATTCTATAAATATTAAATAAAAAAATACTAGAATTAATTTTATAATTATAAACGCAATTAAATCTTAAAATGGGATAAAATTTCAATTATATGCAATTTTGCCTTTAAAATACTAAATAAATTTATATAAATGTGTAAAATTACCTTAGCTATATTTTAGTTTAAATATTACAATTAAATAAATTAATCACTAAAATAATAAATTGGGGAGTAATTTGTAGTTTTTGTACTGCTAAAATAGGGCGAATAATTTATTTAAAAATATTTTAAAAATTAGAAAATATGCTAAAGCACTTGAACACATTTATATGTGTGTACATATACTATTTTAAAGTATTTTGAGTATAAAAAATACCTTTAGGGAAAAATTGTCTATTAACAACTACCCCTCTTTACCCGGGAAGGATGAAAGAGTTGTCGAGTAAAGATATGATGACCAATTTGACCGAAAATTTGATTTGTATAGAATTATGATCGAGCTCTGGTTCCTGAGATTCTTACATATCCTTGGTTTTAAAGAAATCATTCCATATATAGTTCACGGACCATTGACGGAATACGCTGATGGAGATTTTGAAAGGCGGACGCGATGTTTTTGTTGGGAAGAGCGATTGAAATTTGATAGACTGCAACAATCGGAGCGGGATCGCTCCTGCTGAGATGGCCGTTGCAAACCAGCATACCTGCAAATGAGCAATAAAACATATATTATGCATAAATTTAAACGTGATGCAAGTTCCCTTTGGACCATGAATGTTGTCATTGGATGGTTAGGATGATGTCCTCGTACCATGACGTCCTGGGCCATGAAGCGTATGATAAAGGATTCGCACGCCATGAAATGATGTTCTCGGGCTTTGAGGATGATGCCTCTAAACCATGATGCCTTTGAATAATGATATGCAAAAGATAAAATGGGGTCCTCAGGCCTAGGCATGGCGTTCCCGGGCTATGAAAGTGGTGCCTCCGAAGAATGATGCCTTTGGAAAATTTGGCGATCTTTCAGCCCATGAAATACAAGTGGTGGCGATCGTTCAGCCAATGAAATTCAGAAGGTGGCAATCTTCCAGCCAATGCAAGGCGTAAAATAAAAGGTGGCGATATTTCAGCCAATGCAAGGTTAAAGAAAGGTGGCGATATTTCAGCCGATGCAAGATAGAGATAGAGCTTAGTCTCGAAAGGAAGAAAAGTAGCCTTATGCAAAATGCAGATATATGAGGGATGGAGGTAGAGCTTAACCTTGGAAGGCAGAAAGGTAGCCTTATGTGAAATGTAGAAAAGGCAGATGGAGATAATGCTTAGTCTCGGAAGGCAGGATGATAGCTTTATGCAAAATGTAGGAAATGCAGATGGAGACAATGCTTAGTATCGAAAGGCATAAGGGTATCCTTATGTAAAAATGGAGGAAATTCAGATGGAGACAATGGTTAGTCTCAGAATGTAGAAAGGTAGCCTTATGCAGAAATACAGAAAATGTAGATGGAGACATTGCTTAGACTTGGAAGGCAGAAAGGTAGCCTTATGAAAAATGCACGAAATGCAAATGGAGACAATACTCAGTCTCGGAAGGCAGAAAGGTAGCCTTATGCAATACAGGAAATAAAAGGCGAATAGTAATGAAATATCTTAGCTGGTAGATGATAGCTGATAGCTGATTGCATCATCGTGGCTGTTGGGAATGTTGTGCATGGATATCAATTATGATTCTGAGAAGTTGCATTCTTGAGAAAGTATGAGTGCATATATATATATATATATCTATATATATATATATATATCTATATATATATATATATCTATTGACATCGCGAATCGAGTGCCTGCATCCAAAGAAAAATCATGAGTTTTGTAAAAAGGGGGGAGGTTAGTTCATCCTTCCGTGGTCTTTGCTCGTCCTGCTTTACATTGTGTTTTCATTGCTGTAGCATTGCTAAACACAACAATTAGATAATAGTCATGCGTGATTCAGTAAAAATAATGTAACATAAATACACAATTTAAAATAGTTTTCTTTAGATGAACTGACGAATGCGACGCGGTTCAAGACATTGCAACCTCTCTTGCTTCGAAATTTTGAGGGTCCTCTTCAAATTTCTGCCCAAGTTTACTGAGATGGTGCTTCCAACGGCTGCGTGCAATGAATGTCTGACGACCAACTTCGAAATTTTAAGTGTCCTTCTCGAAATTCTGTCCCAGTTTCCAATAACGGGGGGAAATGGAAATTTATTGAATTGTGACCGAACCCATAGAGCTGCCTACGTATCCCCTCTTAAACGAGAATCGGGTCAAACATAGTTCAAATTACATCATAAAGGATTACACATAATAACGCTTGTCTGCATCTGAATTGATTGGTTTTTGCCAAACTTCTCCATCCATTTTTGCAAGTTTGGGGGCTCCTCCGATTATAACCCGATGAACTATGTACGGGACTTGCCAGTTGGGAGAGAATTTTCCTTTGGCTTCATCTTGATGCAGAAAAGTCTTCTTCAACACCAGCTGCCCTGGTGTAAACTTCCTTGGCTGGAATCTTTTGTTAAAAGCTCTAGACATTCTGTTCTAATACAATTGACCGTGACAAACTGCATTCATCCTCTTCCCATCTATAAGGTCTAGCTACTTGTGGTGACTCTTTCCCATTCTCCATCATCTAACTCCACTTCTTGTATTATTCTTAAGGAGGGAATTTCTACTTCGGCGGGAATGACCACATCTGTACCATTAACCAACATTTAGGGATAGGGAGTTGCCCCGGTCGATGTGCGTACTGTGGTGCGGTACCCTAATAAGGCAAATGATAACTTCTCATGCCACTTCTTATGCTTCTATATCATCTTCCTTAGTATCTTCTTGATATACTTGTTAGCTGCTTCTATATCTCCATTCATCTGAGGCTTGTAGGTTGTAGAATTCTTGTGTTTGATCTTGAACGTTTCACACATTGCTTTTATCTTCCTTAGTATTTTCTTGATATTCTTGTTATTTGTTTCTATAGCTCCGTTCATCTGAGGCTTGTAGGCTATATAATTCTTGTGTTTGATCTTGAACGTTTTACACATTGCTTTCATTAGATCACTATTGATATTGGACCCATTTTTAGTAATGATTTACTTAGGAATTTCGAACCGAAAAACAATACGGTCGCAGATGAAATCCACCACAATCTTCTTGGTTACTGCTTTATATGATGCTGCTTGGCCCATTTGATGAAATAATCAATTGCCACTAGAATTAACCTGTGCCCGTTTGATGCGGCAAGCTAAATTGGTCCAATAATATCCATTCCCCGAGCGGTGAATGGCCATGGCGAGCTTGTTGCAGTAAGCGTATTTGGAGGGTACTTTTATCATATCCGCATGTATCTGACAACGATGACATTTTTGGATATACTGGATGCAGTTCATTTCCATAGTCATCCAAAAATAACTTGCCCAGAGTATCTTTTTTGCTACAACAAAATCATTCATATGTGGACCGCATGTCCCTGCATGAATTTCCTCCAATATCCTGCATGCTTCCTTTGCTTCGACACACCTTAGTAGTCCCAAATCGGGGTTCTTCTTATACAGGATCCATCTACTGTTAAAGAAGTTGTTAGACAACTGCCGAAGGGTGCACTTCTGAGTAGCGCTTGCAAGTTTTGGATATTCTCCTATTGTCAAGTACTCCTTGATGTCATGGAACATGTTTTTCTATCTGCTTTTTCCTCGACATGAGCAAAATAAGATGGCTGATCATAAATCTTTACTTGGATGGGATTAATAAAATTCTTATCTGGATGTTGGATCATGGATGATAGAGTAGCCAATGCGTCAGCGATCTCATTCTGCACTCTGGGGACGTGATGAAATTCTATCTTTATGAATCTCTTCCTCAACTCCTCTATGTGATACATATAAGGAAGTATATTAGAGTTCTTGGTTTCCCATTCCTCTCGAATTTGATGTATGAGCAAATTTGAATCGCCGATCACTAGCAATTCCTGAATATTCATGTCAATGGCTAGCTTGAGCCCAAAGATGCAGACTTCATACTCGGCCATATTGTTGGTGCACGGGAACTTGAGCTTGGTAGACACAGGATAATACTAGCCAGTTTCTAATACCGGAACTTCTCCTATGCCAACTCCTTTGAAATTTGCTACTCCGTCGAAAAATATTCTCCAACTATCATAGGATTATGCAATATCTTCTCCTATGAAAGATACTTCTTCATCGGGAAAATACGTCTTTAAAGGCTCGTATTCCCCGTCCATGGAATTCTCGGCGAGATGATCCGCCAAGGCTTGTCCTTTGATTGCATTCTAAGTTACGTAAACAATGTCGAATTCAGTTAGCAGGATTTGCCACTTGGCGAGCTTGCCAGTTGGCATGGGCTTCTGGATGATATACTTCAGAGGATCCATTCTTGATATAAAATAAGTAGTGTAGGCACAAAAATTATGCCTCAACTTCTCAGCTACCTAAGTCAGAGCATAACATGTGCGCTCTAATAGAGAATACCTGGCCTCGTACGGGGTGAACTTCTTACTGAGATAGTAGATGGCTTTCTCCTTTCTCCTCGTTTCATTGTGTTGTCCCAAAACACAACCAAATGCCCCATCTAATACTACAATGCAGAGCAATAGAGGTCTACCTGGTTCGGGTGGAACCAAAACTGGCGGTGTTGGTGGGTATTCCTTGATTTTGTCAAAGGCTTTCTGACAATCATCAGTCCATCTGGTAGTAGCGTCCTTCTTCAACATTTTAGAGATGGGTTCACAGATGACAGTGGACTGAGCTATGAACCGACTGATATAATTGAGTCTCCCCAGAATACTCATCACGTCCTTCTTGTTCTTTGGTGGGGGAAGCTCTTGAATGGCCTTAACATTTGATGGATCCAATTTTATTCCTCATCAACTTACATTGAACCCAAGCAGTTTTATGGCAGGAACCCTAAATGCATATTTGGCGGGATTTAGTTTCAGATTGTACCTTCTATGTCTGTTAAAGAATTTCCTCAAATCTTCCATGTGGTCACTAGCTTTCTTGGATTTGATGATAACATCATCTACATATAACTCAATCTCTTTATGTATCATGTCATGGAAAATAGTAGCCATGGCCCTCATGTTGGTGGCACCTGCATTCTTTTACCAGAACGACATCATCTTGTAGCAGTACACCCCCATGGTGTAATGAAAGATGTTTTCTCCACATCTTGTTCATCCATCCATATCTGACGATACCCAACAAAGCAATCGACAAATGATTGCTGCTCATGCTTGGCATATTTGTCAATAAGAATGTGTATGTTTTGCAAGGGGAAGTCGTCTTTGGGACTAGCCCGGTTAATATCCCGGTAGTCAACATAGACTCTAACTTTCCCATCTTTTTTCGACACTAGAACAATGTTGGTTAACCATGTTGGATACTCCACTACCCTGAGAACCTTGGCTTTGACTTGCTTGGTGACTTCTTCCTTGATTTTCAAACTCATGTCAGGCTTGAACTTTCTGAGTTTCTACTTTACCGGAGGACATGTTGGATTTGTTGGCAGTTTGGTAGCTATAATGGATGTACTGAGGCCAATCATATCATCATACGACCAGGCGAATATGTCCTCATACTCCTTTAGGAACTTCGTGTACTCTTTCTTTTCTGATGGTGCCAGGTGAACACTGATGCACATTTCTTTAACATTCTCCGTATCCCCCAAGTTAACGACCTCAGTTTCATCCAAGTTAGTCTTAGGACTATCTTAAAATCCTCAACTTCTTTGACGACCTCTTCTGATATATCATCCTCATCTGAGTGTATGTCCGCTTATTGCGTTGTCTAGTTGCAGGTCCCAATCGTCAGTTCATCATTAAGATAAGTAATAATAATGCTGTGTAAATAAAGTAAATTATAGAGAAGATAAAAGATGATAAGTGCGAGATATATATGAAACTGAAATACTTTGATTAAATTTCATAATTGTTTTGAACATCGGAGCTCTTTTCAAAATTAAAGACAATACGAAAAAAAGTTAGCTAGTAAAAAGTAAAATGTGATGCATGGTGCTCTGCTTAGACTTTCTACCCCGAAGATTTCCGGGCCCTGATGGTCTGATGGATCAATTACTGAGGTGTTCTCCTCGGTTTACAGCTTGTATTGAAGGGCCTTCCTCCCATTCCTCATCGAAAATAATACAATAGTCCATATCATCATACTCCAGAAATAGATTCTTCATTGCCGCCAACGCTTCATCTTATTCTAACCCATATATGGTATCTGTTGGTTGGAAAGTCTGCTCCAGATGAGGAATAGGATGTTCCAGCGGGTAGTAGGGACCGCGCCATGGTGGCGATCATTCCTTGAACTCTTTCCAGGTGTATTCATACCCAAACCAACGGTGGTACCATGTTTCATCAGCTTGATGGGTTTGGCAATTTATTGGAGGTTTTTGCCAAGTCCTTTTCCAGGTTCATATCCACACCAATTCAAAATACTCTCAATCTTGTTATCCCACCATTTATATTTGTCCACATCGTTAACCCGTTTGATATGATTGTAAGTTTCTCTGCCTATTCTCCTTGTTTTTCCAATCATAGGGATGGTCTGGTGACTGTATATGGGGTTTCTACCACCGCCATGACTAATCACCTCTTGGTGATTCCATTAGAACTTCGTGTAGGGTTGATGCTATAGCTTTAGCGATATGGATCTATGGTCGTCCCAACAACAAGTTGTAGGATGCTGGGATGTCTATTTCTTGAAAGTCAACGTCAAACCAAGTTGCGCCCATTTGCAGACATAAACTGTTTTCCCCAATAGTGGATCTTTGGGACCCATCGAAGGCTTAGACATTGATGTCCCCATCTTTGATCTCGTGCAGGCTCTTCCCCATCATTCTGAGAGTTATCAATGGAAAAATGTTGAGGCTGGATCCTCCATCAATCAAGACTCTAGTAATGAAATAATCCTCATATTGCACGATGATGTGCAGTGCTTTATTGTGACTCGGCCCTTTCGGTGGCAGCTCATCTTTGTGGAAGGTGATTTTGTGGCTCTCCAGTACATGTCCTACCATGTTTGCCATTTACCCTCCAGTTATGTTGCTGGGCACATATGCCTCACTCAGTATCTTCATCGAGTCATTCTTGTGTGCATCGGAGCTCTACAGAAGAGCTAGGATGGAAATCTATGCCGGTGTTTTATTTAGTTGTTCAATGATCGAGTACTCTTTTGCGTGTATCTTCCTCCAAAGATCATTGGGTCCAATTTCAATGGGCCACCTAAAGACTTTCTTACTGGACTCAGCTAGTTGTTTTGGAGTGTAGACTCTGCCCGTTCTGGTCATACCCTGTGTAGCAATTGCGTCTCCAAACTTGGTTTTCCCTTTCCTTCTTGTTTCAACTGTGTAATCCCATGGTATGTCATTTGAGTGGAAATGGTGTTATGTATAACATTGCTACCAGAATAGGCACCCTTGGAGGTAACACATCAACTTCAAATGGTACAGGTGCTTTCGAAAATCCAAACTCAACCTCAATTGGTTCGGGAGCCTTGGCAGAGGAAGATGCTTAAAACTCGAGTGGTATAGACATGTTTAATTCATCACCCTCGGAGGGCTAGTGCTGGACAAAAATCGGGTTAAGTGTGACTATTGGATTCTTTGGCTCATCACCCTTAGCAATTAATCCTATCGACCCCTTGGGGTCCCAGTCATCTTCGATCACGATCATGTGGATGCCTCCACCGTTGTGGTCAGGTAGAGGGTTGTTGCAAACATTAAGAGTAGGCTCCTTTGCTACAATGATCTTATTGTCGATCAAGGTTTGAATCTTGTCCTTCGGTGAGTGGCACTCGTCAATGGTATGTCCCTTCATGTCGAAATGGTATGCACAGGTCTTGTTTTGGTTGTCTCACTGGAAAGGAATTTCTAGAGTTATGGCAGTGATAAGGGTGATGTAACCAGCATCTTTTTGTCTTTAATACAGCTGGTCAATTGGTTCGGCAATGGCTATATATTGTCTGGGAGGCCCGCGGTCAAAATTGGTTCTACGTCTAGGGAAATTTTGGCAAGTGGGAGTGATTGGTAGTGAGAGGGTTGAGCATTATAAGCTTGGTAGACATGTGTAGGTTGAGAGTATCTGAGTGAAGTGGGCTGATATATAGGAGGTGGATACGATTGGTAAACGGGTGGTGGATTTTGGTAGGAGGGTGTGGGTGCTTGGTAATATGGGGTAGGCTGATATGTAAGTGGAGGTGATGGGTAAGTGTGGTATTTTATTGGGGACTTTGTTCTCTGTGCGACCATCACGAAACTCACATCTTTCTTCTTGGACGTGCCACCAGACTGTAAAGCCTTGTTAGTGGCCTGTAATGCTTCAAGATTAGTAACCATACCGCTCTTAATGCCTTGCTCAATTCTTTCCCATAGCCTAATGATATCAGAGAATTTTTGGCCCTCGATCAGCATCAATCTCTTGTAATATTGTGGATCCTGAGACCGAACAAAGAATTTATTCATCTGTTGCTCTTCTAAGGGAGGCCTAACCTTAACAACCTCTAATCTCCAACGAGTAGCATACTTGCGGAATGTATCGGTATGTTTCTTCTTTAAATCCTGAATATAGAATATGTCTAGTGCATTTTCTGTATTGAATACGAACCTGTCCATGAAACCTAGCTAGCTTGTCCACTTCTTGGGATCTTGGCCGATGTACCATGACAGAGCATACCCTTTCAGATTCCTCAAAAAGAGCTTCATACAGATCTTCTCATCCTTTCCGACTCTGACTAGTTTGTCACAGTATGTCCTGAAATGGAATCTGGGATCTCCCGTGCCATCGAACATTTCAAACTTAAGAGGTTGGTACCCTGAGGAAGTTCAACATCTGGCTGAATGCAAAGGTCCTCATAATTTATCCCGTCAATACCTTTGTTTCCTTCAACACCCTGGACTCGGCTAGTCATTTTCTTGAGTTCTACGGCTAGGTTCCTGATAAGAGAGTCTTTGTCATCAGACTCAGGTGTGCTTGAGATTGGTTGGCTATAGTGTCGTATGGTTTCCACATATATCGCGGTGTTGTGGGTAGGATCATTTGTGGTGTTTAGAGGTTTAGGGATGAGCAATGAGGGGTTATTTTGAAGTGTGGCATGTGTTGCAATGTTGAGTATGAGTGCTCTGTGGAGGTGCGACATTTTCGGTTTTGGAAAAGTTGTTATCGCGAGTGGTATGGGAAAACGACAAGTTGGCCAAATTCTGAACTTGATCCAGTTCTTCTCGGAACTTCAATAACTTCTGCTCAAGTTGGGCAGCGCTTTCCTTGGAGATCTAGATACCCTGAGTAACTGCTATTTGTTCACCCGAGTTCTCCTTTCTGATGCTGTTCACGTCTTCCATCTTAACCTTGTTATTATTTCTGATAGGACTTGGAGGAGGAGAAGGTGGAGGGCCCTTGGATCTTGTAGAGTATGATGATGATGCCAGAGTGCACGAACTAACCTTTGGGAAGGGGAAAAAATAAAAGAAAAACGAAAAGGTAATAAGTCAGTGTGGGTTATGAAAAGAAAATATTGCAATATTTAAACACTGTGCAAGAATATAAATCGTGTCCTAATTTGGGTGCCTCATTGTGCCCGAGGTAGGTCTAGTGGACAAATTAATTTGGAGAACTTATAATGCTAAATGCCTCATTTTATTGATAAAAATAAGTCGAATCCCAAAACGATACTAAATAACAGAAAGAAAAATATCAGTAATGGCCATTGGCCTTATTACATCATTTAAGTAAAAGAAAAAGACTCCTAACTACTTTGTCCCAGAAGGACCTTCTCCAGACTCGGCATCTTTGTCCCCATCGAATAGTTTCACTAGTTTGCGTGGTCCTAGCAGCAAATAAGCTCAGGCCAGATGTACGTCCGCATTTCCCTCAGCGATTTGACTGTTCTCAATCCTCTTGATGAACTTCCCTTCCACCTCCACTAGACTTCGCTCCAAATACCGCAGTAGCTTGTTGGCGCTGACAGCCAGATCTTTCCACTCTTCAATCAACTTCTGACGGGCTTTTTTTATTTCTCGGTGCTCACTTTCACATTCCCAAATTCTCTTGCGTAGTTGGTTGTATTTAACATGTGTTTCATCCTTTTTGTTAATGATCTTGTGACCTCGAATGAACCCGGGCTGACCCGAGCCATTGTGATTTTCTTCTAACCAACCCAAATAGTGTGGTGAATAGTCGGTGTGATACCTGTCTGGCTCAATAGAATCTTTCCCAAAATGATTTTGCAGTGCCAGATGTGCTGATCTTGGCACTTGTGAGGGCTATCACCGTCCTTGAAGTCAGTCTTGACGTGGCTCATCTTTTTGACCCTTGGTATGACTTGCTTTCTTCCTGGTCCTGCCTCATGACTCAGAAAGGGACATAGGGAAAGTTCCCCTCAGACCGATAAGTATGAAGAATGGCGTATCCCGAGATCGGACAATGAATTCGTCCATAGGGAACCACTCAAACATCCACTGAACTTGGTCTTCTTTAAGATTATCAAATAACTCTACCCATCCTCTAGCATCCTCTGGCTGAGTGAACCTGTTAGGCATATAATTCATACGCCTTGGCTGATAGAAGGCGATGTGATCATCCCAGTCTCTACGTAGAATCTCTTATCGATATTCACGTTTCTGGAGGTGCTCTATGAGCCATAGATGGAGCAATAAGTTGCAACCCTCAAAATGATTGGCTCCTCACTGATAGTTGTCCAGGGCTCGGTATATCTCAGCAACGGTCATAGGCACTATGCCGAAAGGCTGCCCGCCAATTCCTTCTACTAAGGTTTTGGTTACCATGGCTAGTCTGGTATGGATTCTAGTCTTCTTCATGGGGAACACTATCATTTCCAAAAAGAAAAACATAAATATGAAAACCCAAACCCTCATATGGATATGCCCCAGTGAGATAAGGGCAAATTCATCTGGGTAAGTGCGATATCATTTGCTTTGACCGTAGCTGAAGTCGAATGGGGTGTAGGAGTCCTTCAAACAGGTTATGTCTGGGTTGTCTTTAGTCTCATCATCTTATGGAAATCCCTACCCTTATTTTCTAGCATAAGCAAACCCGGAGTCTCCCAAGGAATACCAGCTAACCCTTCTATCTCTTTGAGCAAAGGAGTCATTTCAAGGTCCCCGAAGCGGAACACTGATCTGTCACTATCCAAGAATAGAGTTGCAACCTCTATAATTTTGTTGTCAGGCTGTATTCCAGAAGAGAAGGTAAATTACCTAAATACTTACGGACGAGCGTCTGATCACTAGAGTGAAGGTCTTTCCACCAACTTAGCAGCCTTGGGTGAATGTTGGTTACCATGCCAAATCTGGGGACTTTGTGTCTCATTTTCTGCAAAACAAAGTGTTAGTCCATTACCCTATCAGAATCGACTATTTAAACCAATAATTAGCATAGAAAGCATTTAGTTCTCCATATAAATGCATAGGATATGGTGGCATCCATTTGGATTTCAAGGAAACTCGATGGACTTTGGACAAGACTAATTTAATGAGTCATTATCTGGACAACATAACTGACTCCTCTAGGTTTTACCATGATGCATGCACAATTGAACAGAGTAGGGTTTCTATAGAGTATTAGACTGGTACACTTGAGCGGACAACTAAAGATGGAAAGGCATGGAACTGTCGACTGCACCGCTGATCGACTGGTTTTACCAAAAATACGCCTTTGCCAAATTTAGGGGGTGATGATATTGGAATAGCGCAACCACTCATTATAAGCGTTTCTATGGTATTTGTTTGGTACGAGTGGAATATGATGTTGAAGATGCAAATTACAAGAATGAAACAAGCTATCACATATTTCCACGTTCATAAGTTAATGATTACAATAATTGTTCGTAATTACAATAGTATTGAAGTGAAGTAGTAAAAGAAAGCATTAATAAAAGGAAAGACATGAAGGGCCAAGTGAGATTCAGAATAGAGGAATTAAAGACAATAAGTTAATGCAATTAAAGAGACAATAAAGTCACTAGTAGCATGCAATGGTTAAAGCCTAAAGAAAACCCCAGCAGAGTCTCCATGTTGCCAACACCCTTTTTTAAGGCGAAATCAGGTTTACAACATTTGGGAGGACAAATTTATTCCCTTTCGAGAATTTGGTTTTGGATTTAAGGAGTCACAACCTAGTGTTAATAGTGCATTAGGACACTTTAATAAGGGTTTGAGATTAAGAAACCATAGCTTGGGTAAGGGCTAGAAGTTATCTCGAGGGGAAGGTGTTAGGCACCCCTCAAGATCTACTAGTGTGGTCTCGGCCATGTTACACATGTGACTTTACTTAAACACATAGCCAATTAAGTTCAAATAAGTATTTGCATGTAATATTTCAATAGTTTGAAAATTTGAAAGATAAGCGAAGAGGACAAAATTTTATGAAGAAGAGAGACTTAAAAAGTAAGAAAAGATAAAAAACAAATAAAGGAAGTATGATCCTAGGTTTATGATTAATATGGATCACATCAATGCAATATCCAGCAATCATTCCTCCTAAGAACGTGATAGTAGCATACCGGTCATCATATCCATATTCTATCCTTCCCACCCCGTTAAGGTATTAAAGCACAGAATAGTGTTGTTGCTTATTGCATGCTACTACCTGTCCGAATCCCAACAGTCCCGGGGGAATTCGGGACTTCTAGTCCTATTAAAGGGAGGAGCTTTGGGATTTTTCAGAAGTTTGAAAGGTTAAAATGCTATGGCGTCAAGAAATACACTCAAAACTGTTATGGGAGCACAGAAACAATTAAGGTTCAGATAAACCTCCTTTAATAACATATATCATATAGCTTAGCACGTCTTACATATATTGATTATGTCTAAATTATACCTAACATTAGGCGGGCTGGTTCATCACATATTTAAGACAAGAAATCTGCATTAGGCCCGCCTGACTGTAATTTATCGAAGACCGACACAGTTAATTAACTACCTACTAGTTTGCTTAAGTGAAACCTACATGCATGATATCTATTGGTTTTAGAAGTAAAGAAGTAAACCGATTACAGAAAGGTTGCCAACTTTTAACAGAATAATACAAGTTCTGCAGTTGATAGTGCATTACTACCGACAAATTAAACTTAAAATGAGTGAGGCGTTTCAGATCTGATTGATAGTTCCTATAAGCAAGCGTTCTAGGCGTTGTTAATTAAACCTTTTTGACAGACGTATCAAGAGTGCAAAAATCCTATGAGCATGGTATCTAGAATGCAATTGATTATTATTTGATATATAATTGTTTGCCTAATGATAGATGTGAAAATGCAGAACCTTAAAGACATGGATTCTATACATGCATAAGTGCAGAAAACCTGTAGGCATGATCTCTATATATGCAGAACCTTAAAGACATGGTTTCTATATAGATGCAGAAGTGTAGAATCCTGTAGTTAGGATCTCTAAATGAAATGCTGAAAATGCAGAGCTCTATAGTCAGGATCTCTATATGAGATGCAGAAGTGCAGAAACATGCTATGATTATAGAAATAAAACACCTAAGGACATGATGTCTACCCGTATGCATACATAAATGACCCTTCCCTTTCTTTGTTAAAACCCCATAAGTTATTACAAATTATTACAGACCAAATGAATCAAATAGAAAATAAAATTATATAAGAAATTTAAGCTACATCCAAGGAGACTAATTCAGACTCAAGGTCTAACAATATGAGATGAACCAAATTTTGGGATCAGGTTCTAAAGCCTCCTTCTTATCTGGAGTGTGTCAAAGTTCCAAGGATTTTCAAGAACTCCAAGCAATCCTTACACCCAGATATCATTACAGAATTGAATTAGAGTGCAGTATGGAAGGGACAACCATCCTATGTCCAAGTTCATAGAGAACTCAAGGTCCCAAGGTAAGTCTCATGTGGGGGGGGGGGGTGCAGAACTTAGAGTCTAAGAGTAAGTGTAAGTGCAATTGTGGGAATTAGGGATTGCCAGGCAGGCTTGTGGTCATGCCCAGCAATTGGACTACTGGCACAGCCCTGACCATCCTGGTGGCTAAAATATTTAGAGAGTTTGGGCCTATTGAAGGTCAGGTTCCGCCTTGGACAACAATTTGGATGCTACCGGGCTATACCTTAACTCAAACACACATAAGGGAATAGGGTTTGGGAAATTGAAAGAGCTTAGGACCCAAATGATCCAGTTTATGTCCATGGACAATAAACTTTTATATTGCCATGTTTTAAACAATAGCTCAAACACATAGAGGGATATGGGAAATGGATTCATTGCAACACATAAGCACATTACCACAAAGTTGAATTCTATAGGACGTAAAAGTAAGCATGGGCGTAAGAACTGGTAAGTAAACACATTAGAGTTGATGCAGGAATCAAACTAGGACATACCAGTTTCAGAAAGAGACAAGCAAAAGAAAGCAAAAGTCTTACAGAGAAGCTACAGTACAAGCGACAAGAGAGAATACTTTTGAGTGTAAGAGTGAGTTTGGAAAACTACAAGTATTGCTGTCTATGTTAATAAAATAGCGGGTATTTATAGTTTGAAATCAGGCAGGGAATAAGGCAAGGAAATAACCATATACCAATTAGAATCAATTAGCAGAAGAACTTCCTTTAATTAAGGAGTTCAAACTTAAATGGTAATGAACAAAAAAGTGTTTAAGGAAAAAGATCAAGAAAACATCTTGTCCAAGGTAGGTGATTAGGGGTAAATACATAAAGATTTATTTAAGGGAATAAATTTTGAAATATAAGGTTAAAATAATAAGGAGAGAAAATCAGCCAAGAAATCAGGAATCAAAGATTTGCATGAATGAACCAAGCCAGAAAGGTGGAAAAGGTTTGATTTAAGAAGAATCAGTAGCAATCAATTAACCCAAAAAAAGGATTCTCATTCGAACACAAGTTGGAAAACCTTTTGAAGAAAGATTTTAACACATATAAAAGGGTTGTCATGCTAGTTAGATTAGTCTAGTATAGAAGAATTCATACACAAAATCAATTCAAACTCAGTACATGGATCCAAAGTGAGTTTGAGAGAGTCCAGGGCTCAAATAGAACCCTAGTCCAAACACACAAGACCAAACTCGCCAAAACCCCTAAATCCTAGGGTTTTCTACTTGAATCAAATGCAGAGAAAAGGAAACAAGCAGATACAATTGAAGGTTTAATGCAAACCGAGTTAGAGAATTAATTCGAAGCACAATGAGAGTAGAAGAACAATAGAGGAAATATGCTTATGCAGGCATAGTAAGAGCACTTAATTAACATGGTAGGAATATATAGTAGGTGAAGCATATCAAGTCGTGGCGAAAGGCAAGTAGCAGAACATAACATGTGCAAACATAGCACATAAACATAGCATGTGAAAAATATAGCACAGAAACATAGTAGAAGGAAGAACAAAATATAGCAAATGTAGTGAAGAACATGTGAAAAAATAAAATAGAAGAACACGGCAGAGATAAACATACACGAGAAAGGGAGAAGAAAAATCAAAAAACACATAAGCTATTTCGAAAAACCTAAATCAGAAAGAAATGACTTTGAAAGAAAAAGAATTTTATGAAGAAACGTTGGGAAACCTTTTCAAAACTCAAAGTAAAGCATGAATACACACAGAAATGAAGAGAATCAGAGAAAAAAAACCTCGAATAGCTAGGGTTTCAGGAGAAACCTTGAACGAGAAAGGCTTTGAAAAATGTCTGATCTAAGTCGGATAAGATTAGAAATAGGTTCAGGAGGCTAAGATATGCCGGAACCAGGCCGGAGATGACCAGACACTTCAAGTCGGTGAAGATCTGGGTGGAGACTTTTGAGGTCTAGGGTTAACCCTTCGAACACCAAGAACACCAAGAACACAAGAATGAGAAGAGGTGAGTATGAGAGTTTCAGGACCTGAGAAGCCATAGAAACTGGCAAGAATCGAAGGGACTAGGGTGAGCTTGGGTGGCAACGATTAGGGTTTGCAGAGAGAATGGGAGAGGAAGGGAATTCAAGAGCGGCGGTTAGAGAGAAATGAATTAGGTTTGGGGGGAGGGATGGGGGTCTGGTAAATTAAAAAGGAAAGGGTGTATTTGGGCCGTAGATCTTTTAGATCAATGGCTGTGATTAAGCGAGTTATTTAATTTGTTTAGAGGAAAATAATTGGGTAAACTTATTTGTAATTGAAATTGGGTTGACAGTGGCTATAATCAAAATAAAAAATAGGCTGCAATTGAAACGAAATGAGACTAGTTTTTAAATAGCCAGTTTTCCCTCTTTTATTTTATAAAAATAGTAAAATGAATTCTAAAAACAAATTAAAGGTACTAAATTAATTAATAATTCTTAAGTATTAAATTAAAAAATATTAAAATTAATTTTATAATTTTAAACACAATTAAATCTTAAAATGAGCTAAAATTACAATTATATGCAATTTCGCTTTTAAAATACTAAATAAATTTATAAAAATGTATAAAATTATCTTGACTATATTTTGGTATAAATATGAGAATACAATAAATTAATCACTAAAACGATAATTTGGGGAATAATTTTTAGTTTTCGTACTACTAAAATAGGGCAAATAATTGATTTTAAAATCTTCTAAAAATTAGGAAAAATGCTAAAGCACCTGAACACATTTATATGTGTGTACGTATACTATTTGAAAGTATTTTGAGTACATAAAATACTTATAGGGAAAATTGGATATGTATATATATATATATATATATATATATATATATATATATATATATATATATATATATATATATATATATATATATATATATATATATATATATATATATATATATATATATATATATATGTATATATATAAGCACATGTTTTATCTGGAGTCTGGTCCTAGCCTCGTCATTACGTCGCCGGGGTTAGGTCAGACATTTACCAGCACGTGCGGTCGATTGTGCTGATACTACACTTTGCACTTATGTGCAGATACCGGAGCAGCTTACGGTGCGCAGAAGTTGTTAGGGAGCCGTCCTTTAATCCGCAGGCCCAACATCTCTTCTATCAATATTCATGCCCTGTTGACATTTGTATTCAAGACATACTATGTTCTTTATTTCAAATTCTTATTTGTAGTAATCCAGGACAGTGCATGTATGTTATGACACCAGTGTTGGGTAGAGACTTTTAATGGTGTTCAAGATGTTGTTTCTATATTCTGTTTAGACTTCCGCTAAATTTTATTTTCTGCTGTCTTTTAATTACTTCTTCATTAATAAATTAGTATTTTAATCATGTATAAAAATGAGATGTGCTATACTTGCAAAGGTTCTTGGCTTGCCTAGCTTCCATGAGTAGGCGCCATCATGACTCCCGAGGGTGGGAATTTCGTATTGTTACAAGTTGGTATCCGAGCTCTAAGTTACATAGGTCTCACAACTCATGTACTAGCTCAATAGAGTCTGAGGGATTTGTATGGAGATGTGTGTATTTATCCTCCAAAGGCCACAGTGTTAGGAAAATTTCACATTTGTTCTTTCTTGTTGTGTGGATTTGTTTCTCAATGCTAATTGGATTTTTACTCTGTTCCTTTGTAGATGGAGAGAACACGCGCTTCCTTATCTATCGTTCAACAGCCCGAGCCCCCAGCAGCAGCTCCCACTCGGGGCTGAGGATGAGGCCAAGGCCTAGGTTGGGGCAGGGCTCAGCCCCAAGCAACAACACTAGTGGCAGAGTCTCAGATTGATTTTGAGGAGGAGGTTCTGGCCTAGCAGTTCCAATAGGCCCAGCTTAGGTCCCAGAGGGGTTCATCACCACCTAGTTCTGCAGGACACTCTGGTCCGATTGGTAGGCCTCAGGGAGAGTCTCACCTGAGCAAGTTTGCTTCTTATAGCACTAGCCATTTCTTAGGCTGAAGGAGGGGTTAAAACTCCGGCTACACGCACTCCGTAGCAGGTATCTCCCCAGGTTCAGGTTCCAGGAGTTCATCCAACTGTATAAGTTCAGCCGGGTGTAGTAGCTTAGACCGGCGATGGAGCGGCTATGTCCGCTGATGCTTTATGGAGGCTACCTAGGTTCATCAAGCTCTTCACTACTACTTTCAGCGGTGCTTCTTTTGAGGATCCCCGGGATTTCCTACATAGCTATTACGAGGTTCTCACGAAAATGGGCATTGTTGAGATCAATGAGGTCAATTTTGCTAAATTTCTCCTGTCTGGACCCGCCAAGATTATGTGGAGGGAATACTTCTTAGCTAGGCTAGCCGGGTCGCCATCGTTGGCTTGGGAGCAGTTTATTATGTTGTTTTTGGAGAAGTTTCTCCCTGTTACTTAGAGAGAGGCCTATCAGAGGCATTTTGAGCGCCTCCAGCAGGGTTCCATGACGGTTACCTAGTATGAGATCAGGTTCATCGATCTAGCTCACCATGCTTTTGTCATACTTCACACTGAGAGAGAAAAGGTGCGGAGCTTTTTTAATGGTATAGGCCTTTTCACCATTGCATAGTGTGACTTTCCAGGTGCGCACCTGTTTTCTTCTATGCAATCACATAGATTCCTCCGCGATCGCGTATAGTATCCACCCTTGTCCTGTGCGATCGCATTCCTCTTCCTCAATCGCAATGCATAAAATTCAAACTAGGAATGGAAACGTTTCTTCTATGAATTCACAACACCCTTTCCGAGATTGCAATGACCAGATTCCCCTTACCATATGCGATCGCATGACCGTTTTTGCCATGTCGTAGGGCATTTTTGCCTAGTTATTTTTTTTTTAAAAAAAAACTTCAGAAGCAGTAGCTACGGGATTTTCATAAAACTTCTCAAACTCTTTCTTCTCCAAGGTTCTAGGGCAACTATTGTAGCATCCTTTCACCATTAGCTCGTGGGTTAGTAATCTTTAACTCATTTTCTTCATTTTCCATCAACATCTATTAAAATTCTAGGCCTAAATCATGTGATTTAAGGTAGAAAGATGGGTATTTGGGTAGAGTTAGGGCTTTTCGATTTTACTTGATTTAGACCTCGTTTTGGGGTCGAATTTGAAAATAAATTATTTATTCGGGCTCGTGGGTGAATGGGAGATTTGATTTTGTTCAGAATCTCGTGTTTTGACCAAGCGGACCCGGGGTCGATTTTGAAGAATGTTTGAAAAGTTATAATTAGGCATTGGGTACGATTTTTTTAGCCTTTATTGATGTTATGAAGCCATTTATGTATATATACAATTTATTTGGAGCCGAATTCGAGAGGAAAAACGGTGATTGAGGATTGAATTGGCCATGGAAGTTTGAGGTAAGTGTTCGGTCTTACCTTATCTTGAGGGATTAGGAGTTGAGTCATATTTGCTACTTGTTTCTTGTTGAGTACAACTCATAGGCATGGTGACGAGTTCTATACATCGGTGTCGAGCATGACCGTGAGTCTTAAATTAAAAGTCGTTGTATTCTTAAATGACATTTTGGATACCTTAATTAATGACTTTCTATCTTAAGCAGAGATTTGTCTTATCCTTGTAGAACTTATTTGTGATTGAGCATTGCCATTAATTGAGCTGAGTACTAGCTAAGTTAAGGTTAGTTATTGCTGTTTCTCCCTTGCCGGGATGATTGCTTCGATGTTTTGTTCCCTTACCGGGAAATTATTATATTGTTCTTTCTCCCTTGCCGGAAAGTTATTATTTTCCCATACCGGAATAATTGTTTTGATATTTTGTTCCCTTGCCAAAAAATTATTATATTGTTCTTGCTCCTTGCTGGGAAGTTATTATTTTGCTTATGTTCCCTTGCAGGGATTTCTTGTACTTATGTGATGAAATGGAAAAGGGTGCGGGTGGTATACCTACCACAAGATATGATGAAATCGAAGCGGGTGGTACGCCTACCACAAGATATGATGAAATAGGAGCGGTTGGTACGCCTACCATAAGATTGACGAAATGGGAGTGGGTGGTACGTATACCACAAGATAAAATAAAATGGGGGTGAGTGGTATGCCTACCACGAGATATGAGAAATGGGATCGGGTTATTCACCCTGCAACAAGATGAAACTGAAACTGAAAGTTGCCTTTATTTCTTTTTATCCGTCAAATTGTAGTTTCCTTATTATTCCCGAGTTTTATCCGCTACCCCCGAAGCATGATTCCCTTCCCTAGCCTATTTTCGCTTATATATATATATATACACATATATATATATATATACATACATATATATACATACATATATATACATACATATATATACATATATATATATATATACATATATATATATACATATATATATATATACATATGTATATATGTATATATATATATACATATATATATACATATATATATATGTATATATATATATATATATATTATCTGGAGTCTGGTCCTAGCCTCGTCACTACCTCGCCTGGGTTAGTCCAGACACTTACCAACGCATGGGGTCGGTTGTGCTGATGCTACACTCTGAACTTATTGCAGATACCGTAGCAACTTATGGTGCGTAGCACTAGTCAAGGAGCCGTCCTTCAGTCCACGAAACTCTGAAGTAGCCTTGCTAGCGTCCTCATGCCCGGCGTCTCTTTTATCAGTTTTCATGTTATGTTGACATTTGTATTCCAGACAGACTATGTTCTTTATTTCAAACTCTTATTTGTAGCAATCCTAGACAGTCCGTGTATGTCTTGACACCAGGTGCTGGGTAGAGACTTGTAATGGTGTTCTAGACATTGTTTCTATATTTAGTTCAGCCTTCCGCTAAATTTTATTTTCCGCTGTCTTTTTCTTGCTTATTCATTAATAATTTAATCATGTATAAAAACAAGATGGGTTAATACTTGCAAAGGTTCTTGGCTTGCCTAGATTCTATGAGTAGGCGCCATCACGACTCCCGAGGGTGAAAATTTCGGGTCGTGACACTAGAACGCCATGAATCAATAGGGAAGACCTTCAATATTGAAAAATTATAAGTTAGTACATTATGTTAAATTATATTAAAATCATAAGATAAACATAGAACATAATACTTGCATTCAAAGTAAATTTAAATCTAACTTTTTATTCAATTCCTTCTTTACCCAACAAGAAACATCATAAAAAGTTCCTTTTGCTTTATTTCTTCTTTCATAAAACCAACTTTGTAGCTTAACTTGAATGAAATCAAAAATTCTTAATATAGGCAGCTCCCTTGCTTCTAATAGAATAGAATTCATTGACTCAACTATATTTGTTGTGAGCATGTCATATCTTCATCGTGGACTACAAGAACGTGCCTACCTTTCTGGTGGTTATTCCATCAAGTAGTAATAAGTTTTCTTATCTACTTATTCTATATCTGACATGTATAGATTAAATTCTTTGTGCCTGTATACTCTTGCAGCACTTTGGAAAAGTTTTACGACCTCCTTTTTCACCTTCTTTTGCTTTAGGTTCTGCTCCAAATGATAGATGCAAATACCATGATGGCTTTCAGAATATACCTTTTCAATGCCATATGCATTAGCTTGATGCCTGTCTGATAAAAAAAGTAAATTTGCACGGCTCCCAATTGCATTGCGAAGTTGACTAAAGTACCACTCATAGGATTTATTATTTCCAGATTCTGCTATTCCAAAGTGTCTACATTCTGGGGTCATAAAACCCTCTTCGATTTGCATGCGCAGTCCGGGCGCGTAGCTGGAAAGACTAAATATGAACATCTATGATAAATGGACCGAACCTATGATTTGATGGTCCCTAAGGGTCCGTAGGAAAATATGAAACTTGGACATATACCCGAAATCGAATTCCGAAGTCCCAAGCCCGAGAAATGAATTTTTGAAGAAAATTGTTTTCTGAAATTTTCATAAGGTTCGGAAATGAATTTTTATTAGAACATGTTAGTATCAGATCCTTATTTTAGTTCTGGTGCCCTGTATAGGTCTTATATATGATTTATGATAATTCTGGGAAGTTTTGTAAGAAATAGAATCCGTTTGACGAGATTCGGACCTTAAATGTAAAATGTGATGTTTAACGAAGTTTTGAGACATTCATTGATATTGAGGCTTAATTAGATGTTTCTGATGTTATTTTGGTGATATGAGTACACGAATACGCCCATGGGATTTTTTTGAGGTTGTCTCTATATTTGTTTTGGAGACCCGAGGGCTTGGGTGAGCTTTTGATAGGCCACGGGGTGCATTTGGAACTTAGAAAATTTTTAGAATTTTAATCGGTGTGCCCAGGCTTTCAGGCTTCGCAACTTGTGAATCCTGGCTCGCAAATACAAAGGCTGTAACGCAAATGCAAACCCATCACAGGCCAGTCTTGGCTCGCAAATGCGAGATTTTCTACGCAAATACGAAGATTTTCCAATTGGGCAATGATCGCAAATTCAACCTATGTATCGAAAATGCAAATTCTTATCTTGAGGTTGAGGTATTAAAGATGGAGGTAAAGGTATTAGAGGTGTAGGTGCAGGTATTGTTCTGGTTTGTGGTAGAGACACTTTAGCTTTATCTTGAGTCGTACCTCGTCAAGCCTAGTGATTCTTTGATTGCCCATGTTTATGTGTCTACACCAGTGGGTAATTCTGTTATAATGGATCACACCCATTGTCCATGTATAGTGGTTATTGGAGGTCTTGAGGCTCGTATAGATTTGGACATGGTTGATTTCGATGTTATATTGGGGATGGACTGGTTATCAGCTTACAACACTATCTTGGACTGTCATGCGAAGACCGTGACCTTATCTTTATCGGGTTTACCTCGTTTCGCATGGAGAAGGACTCCTGGGCATTCTACATGAAGTGTTATCTCTTATATGAAGGCTCGGTGCATGGTCGAGAAAAGATGTTTGGCCTATTTGGCATATGTTCGTGATTCTAGTGCTGAGGTTCCTTCTATTGATTCTATTCCTATTGTTCATGAGTTTCCTGAGATATTCCCTTCAAAGCTGCTGGGTTTGCCGCCCGACAGGGATATTGATTTTTGTATTGGTTTGGCTCCCGGCACTCAACCCATTTCTATCCTGCCGTATCGTATGGCCCCGCCAGTGTTGAAGGAGCAGTTGCAAGACTTGCTTCAGAAGAGTTTCATTAGGCTGAGTGTTTTATCTTGCGGTGCAACGGTGTTGTTTGTTATGAAGAAGGATGTGTCAATGAGAATGTGTACTGATTTCCGGGAGTTGAACAAGGTTACGGTGAAGAATAAGTGTTCATTGCCGATGATTGAGGATTTATTTGATCATCTTTAGGGTGCCAAGGTATTTTTGAAGATTGACCTGAGATTTGGATACCATAAGTTGAGGATTAGGGCATCCGATGTCCCTAAGACAGCTTTTCTCACTCGGTACGGGAATTATGAGTTCTTGGTTATGTCATTCGGATTGACAAACGCCCCAACAACTTTTATGGATTTGATGAACTGAGTGTTCAGAACCTATTTGGGTTCATTTGTAATAGTCTTCATTGATGATATTTTGACATATTCCCCCACCCGGGAGGAGCACGAGCAAGCATTTTAGAGTGATTCTTCTCGAGGGATAGTTAGTTATATGCTAAGTTCTCGAAGTGTGAGTTCTTGTTGACTTCAGTTGCATTTACGGGTCATGTTGTATCAGCAGAGGGTGTTCATATTGATCCGAACAAGATTAAGGAAGTCAAGAATTAGCCCAGACCAACATCAACTACAGATATTCAGAGTTTCTTAGGGTTGGCAGGCTACCATCGTCGGTTCGTGGATGGGTTTTCATCTATCGCAGCCCTGATGACCAGGTTGACCTAGAATGGTGCCTAGTTCAGATGGTCGAACGAGTGTGAGGCGAGATTTCAGAAGCTCAAACTAGCTCTGACTACGACATCGGTGTTGGTTTTGCCTACAGCTTCAGAGCCTTATACAGTTTATTGTGATGTATCTCATATTGGACTTGGTGCAGTGTTGATGCAGGATGGAAGGGTAATTGCCTATGCTTCGCAACAGTTGAAGATTCATGAGAAGAACTATCCGGTTCATGATTTGGAGTTGGAAGCCATTGTTCACGCGTTGAAGATTTGGAGGAATTATCTGTATGGCGTGGCATGTGAGGTGTTCATAGATCACAAGAGTCTTCAGTATTGTTCAAGCAAAAGGAGTTGAATTTTAGGCAGATGAAGTGGTTGGATTGAAATACTATGATATCACCATCTTATATCATCAGGGAAAGGCCAATATGGTGGCCAATGCTTTTAGTAGGAAGTCAACCAATATGGACAGTCTTACCTATATTCCGGTCGGCGAGAGACCGCTTGCTTTGGATGTTCAGGCTTTGGCCAATAAGTTCTTGATATTGGATGTTTCTGAGCCCAACCATATATTAGCTTGCATAGTCGCTCGTTCTTTTTTATTGGAGCGAATCCTGATCGTCAGTATGATGATCTTCATTTGTGTTTCCTTAGAAACACGGTGCAGCATGAAGGTGCCAAGTAGGATACCTTAGGTGATGATGGAGTTTTGAGATTAAAGGGTCGGGTTTGTGTGCCTAGTGTGGATGGGCTCCGAGAGTTGATTTTAGAGGAGGCCCATAGTTCTCAGTACTCTATTCATTCGGGCGCTGCTAAGAGGTATCAAGATTTGTGGCAGTATTATTTGTAGAGGAGAATAATGAAAGATATACTTCCATATGTGGCTCGGTGTTTGAATTGTCAGCAGGTTAATTATGAGCATCAGAGACCTGGTGGTTTATTTCAGCAGATTGAGATTCCTGAGTGGAAGTGGGAGCGCATCACTGTGGACTTCGTTGTTAGACTCACACAAACTCATAGGAACTTTGATGCAATGTGGGTTATTATTGATACGTTGACCAAGTCAGCGCATTTCATTCCTGTGACATTCTCCTATTCTACCGAGAAGCTAGCTGAAATCTATATCTGGAAGATTGTTCGCATTTATGGTTTTCCCATGTCTATCATTTGGGACTGATGTACAAAGTTTACCTCATATTTCTAGAGAGCATTTCAGCGATACATGGGAACATAGGTTGAGTTGAGCATAATGTTTTATCCTCAAACGGATGGGCAGTTCGAGCAGACTATTCAGATTTTGGAGGATATGCTCCGAGCTTGTGTCATTGATCTTGGAGGTTCGTGGGATCAGCTTTTTTCCTTTAGCAGAGTTTACCTACAACAACAGCTACCAGTCGAGTATCCAGATGGCTCCTTATGAGGCTTTATATGGTAGGCGGTATCGGTTTTCGGTTGGATGGTTTGAGCTGGGAGAAGCTCAGTCCACGATAGGCTTCGTACAGCTTAGTCCAGGCAAAAAGGTTATGCCGACCACAAGGTTCGTGATTTGGCATTCGTGGTCGGTGAGCGGATATTGCTTCCAGTGTTGCCTAGAATAGCGTGATGAGGTTTGGGAAGAAGATTAATCTTAGACCTAGGTTCATTGGGCCATTTGAGATTTTTGATCGAGTGGGAGAGGTGGTTAGGTTATCAGTCGTACATCCACTATTTCATGTGCCCATTCGGAAAATCACGGTGATCCATCCCACGTGATAGATTTCAGCACTATCCAGTTGGATAAGGACTTGTCTTATGAGGATGAGTCGGTATCTATTCTATATCGGCAGGTTCATCAGTTGAGATCGAAGAGTTTTCCTTCTGCTCGTGCTTAGTGGAGAGGTCAGCCTCTCGAGGCATCGACCTGGGAGTCCGAGTCCTTATATGCGAAGCCGTTATTCCCGTCTTTTCCCCATCTTAGGTACTACATTCTTCCGTCCGTTCGAGGACGAAGGTTGTTTTAGAGGTGGAGAATGTGATGACCCAAGAGGTCATCACTTGTTTTAAAATGAAATTCTACATTTCGAGGTCTTATAAACCTCTTCTAGCATCACCTGGATTTTGTCTGCACAGTCTTGGCGCGTAACCGGAAAGTATAAATATGAAAATCAATGAAAAATGATAAATTTTGACTATAAAATGAGTTAATTTGACTTCGGTCAATATTTTGGATAAAAATCTGTACCCGTGATTTGATGGTCCCATAGGATCCGTAGGAAAATATGGAATTTTGGTATATGCCCGAAATCGAATTCCGAGGTCCCATGCCCGAGAAATAATTTTTTGAAGAAAATTATTTTCTGAAATTGTTCATAAGGTTTGGAAATGAATTTTTATTAGAACATGTTGGTATCGGGCCCGTATTTTGGTTCTAGTGATCGGTACAGGTTTTATATATGATTTAAGATAATTATGTGAAGTTTGGGAAGAAACGAAATCCGTTTGTCATGATTCAGACCTTAAATGCAAAATTTGATGTTTAAAGAAGTTTTGAGAAATTCATTGACATTGAGGTTTAATTCGATGTTTCTGATGTTATTTTGGTGATATAAGTACAAGAATAAGCCCGTGGTATATTTTTGAGGTTGTGTATATATTTGGATAGGAGCCCCGAGGGCTCGGGTGAGTTTTGGATAGGTCACGGGGTACATTTGGAACATAGAAAAATTTCAAAATTTTAACTGATGTGCCCAGGCTTGCATGCGAAGCCTGGCTCGCAAATGCGAAGGTTGGATCGCAAATGTCACACCAGTCCAGGCCTGCCTTGGCTCACAAATGCGAGATTTTCTTCGCAAATGCGAAGATTTGCCAATTGGCCAATGATTGCAAATGTGACCTATGTATCGCAAATGCCATACTATTTTCGCAAATGCGAAAGTTTAGCATTTCTGAAGGGTTCGGAAATTCGAACCGTGTTTCGCATTTCCCAGCTTAGCAGAGCATTGCGAACCCGTGTTCACAATTTCCATATTTAAGACCTGCAACTTTTATACTTAGCCGATTTTAAACCCATTTTTCATATCCTCCCAAAAGATAAACACACTAGGACGATTTTTCAAAGGCTTTTTCTTCTCCAAATCATTGTAAGTCATTTTTAACTAGTATTCCTCAACCATTAACATCATTTGATGTGATTTCAATTAAAACCGATGCTTTTCATGGAAAATTGGGTGTTTTGGGTAGAACTTAGGTTTTCAAAAATTGGGGATTTGGATCTCAGTTTGAGGTTCGATTTCAAAACAAACTGTATATTTGATTTCACGAGGGAATAGGTAATCGGATTTTGGTTCGAAATTCGGGTTTAGACCATGTGGGTACGGGGACGATTTTTGACTGTAGAAAATCATTCTATCCATGATATGTGTGCTTTGGTTGTATTAGCATGATTTTCAGGTATAGGTTTTGATGAATGACAAACAATGAAGTCAAGTGTCAAACAATGTTATTATATGACAAACAATCAAGATTGAATGCCGAGAAGCATATTGATGACGGAATTGCATAGACAAGCCAAAGACGAGCTCAAAAGTTCAAGACCGAAGACCCAAGGCGTAGTTCGTTAGGTAGAACAAATGTAAGAGCAACGTTTAAAGTTATCTCGTCTTTTGGCTCAACATAGGTCATCATAAATATGCATAAAATCATTTTATCAAATCATATTTCAAATATTTCAAACAAAATGATTTCAAACATTTTCATTTTAGCCAAAATGAATTTTAAACATGTCTTTCAAAGCTGGACAAAAATAATCGATTATGTTTATTTTGATAATCGATTATGTTAAGACAGTGAACCGGAATTTACAAAACAACAAAATAATCGATTATCAGAAGAGCAGAATCGATTATTCTCTATCCGTTGCCAGTTTTTGAACACTGTAACAACATAATCGATTATGCATATCACAATAATCGATTATCCTGCATAAAATCAGCTTCCGATTTTGTAACGGTAACCTGATAACCGATTATCCAAGTCTGATAATCGATTATCCTTGCATAAAATCAGCATAATTGATTGTCAATTAAGCAACGGACATACAACTTCTACCACCTATAAATAGAGGCCTTTTGAGCTGATTTTAAACACACAACACCTCTCATTATTCATATACATATTGATATTATTTGTGCATCATTATAGAGTTTTTGTTGAGCCATTTGAGAGACAACTTTGAGTTGTTCATAGAGCTTATTTTGTATCTCTTTATCTACTCTTATTAGAGAGTTCTTGTTGTAAAAGAGAAAGGTGTTTGAGAAGACCATATCTTCATTGATTGTCGGGTTTGCTATGTACCCTCAATCTTAGTGGTTGAAGTCTTGTGGTGCGGTATCCACTACCAAGGTGAAGTCTTGAGGTGCGGTATCCTCGAGCAAGTTGAAGTCTTGTAGAGTGTACATCTACGAGCAAGTGTAACGGTTTGTTAGGCACCCGTAAGCTTAACGGAGTTAGTGGAATCTCGAGAGAGTCTCTCGGGGACTGGACTAACCACACGTTGTGGTGAACCAGGATAAATTCGGTGTGTTCTTTCCTTGCTATTTTAATTACTGCATTTACTTTGCTCCTGCAATTTTAATTCCGCGATATTTATCAATATTCTCGTGCCGCACTATTCACCCCCCCTCTAGTGACGGGCATAAATCCTAACAATTGGTATCAGAGCCTAACTCTCTGAAAGCCTTAACCGGTTGAGAGAACAAAATATATTTATTGTTGAGAATATTGAACGCAGGAATGATGAGCGAAGGACACTCCACCTATAGGCCTCCACTATTTGACGGAACAAATTACACATATTGGAAAGAGCGGATGAGAATCTTCATCCAATCAAATAACTTTCGCTTGTGGCAAATCATCAAGAACGGTGAACAAATGCCAACAAAGAAAGTTGGGGAAACCACGGTTCCAAAGGAGGAAGATGAATATGATGCCGAGGACGTCAAGAAAGTTGAAAATAACGCAAAGCCCATCAACTTATTATATTGTGCGGTGAATCCGGATGACTATCGGAAGATTTCTTGTTGCACAACCTCAAAGGAGATGTGGGATAAACTCGAGATCACTTATGAAGGTACGCCTCAAGTCCGAGAATCTAACGTTGATTTTCTAACACATGAATATGAACTCTTTAGAATGAGGGAGAGTGAATGCATCAATATTATGTTCGAACGGTTCTCAATGATCATCAACGATCTCCATGCTCTCGGAAAAGTATATTCGAACAAAGATCTAGTTCGAAAAATCTTGCGGAGTCTCACTCCCGAATGGCGATCCAAAGCCAATGCCATCCAAGAGTCGATAGGAATCACGGACGTCACAATTGATGGACTACGAGGTAACCTCAAAACTTATGAAAGTACGATTCTTAATCCTTCTTTTGGAAACAAGAAAAATTCGAATATTGCCTTCAAAGCCTCAACTTCTAAAAGAGTAGAGGTAAGTGATTCGGATAGCGATGATGATAATATTTCCAATGCCTTGATCGAAAAGTTTTATAAGTTTATGAAAAAGGAAATAAAGAAGGAAGAACCAAGTCCTTCATGCCAAAATTGTGGAAAATTTGGCCACACCAAATCACATTGTCCAAAACCCAAGGACAAGAAAAATAAGAAACACCATAGGCGCGTGACATGGGATTCGGACAGCTCGGGCGATGAAACTGCCGCACTATGCCTCATGGCCAACGAGGAAGAAGAGGTAAGTAATTCTAACTCTTACTCGTTTGAAGAAATGCAAAATGCCTATGATGAATTATATGGTGAATTTAATAGAGCTTCCAAAACCATAAAAGAATTGAAGAAAACAATTTCTTTGAAAGAAAAAGATTTTGAAAAACAACTTTCTTTGAAACAAAAAGATTTTGAAAAATTGACTCGTGATAATGAGAAGTTAGAAGAAGAAAATAAATTTTTGGAAAATGACAGTATTGATCTTAGAAATAAAATTAAGGAAATGAATGAAGCCTCTTCAATTGATCAAAGTTCCAATTGTTCTTCCTGTAGTTCTTTGAAAATAGAGAACATAGAACTTAGGAACACACTAGAAAAACGTAGTGTTGATGATCCTAAAACAATTGAAGAAATTAAGAAGAATATTAGAAAGGATGATATTAATCGTTTTAGACCACCTAGAAAAAAACTCTAGGAATTTTGTTAATGAGTCTAGAATGAACCATTTTAGACCACCTAGAAATAATTCTAGGAATCGCAACACTTCTAGGAATAACGACTTTAGATCACCTAGAACGTTTTTGGCTCAACCAAGACATATGCACAACCCGAATGTTATATGTCACTATTGCAATCGGGTAGGACACATAGCACCCGTATGTTTTGCAAAACATAGAGATTTATCTTTTGACTATGATTATTATTTGCCTACCCCCCAAGGACCCAAAAGCAGTTGGGTACCGAAAACTTATTTTTAGGTACGTTTGCAGGTGTGCTTGAAGACTACAATATCATAGTAGATGCACCAAGCACGAAACATTATTGCATCGAGGGGGAATTTCGGTTAGTTATCACATTTTTTATAAAAACGTAATAGTTGATATGTGTTAACAATTAATATATCTTTGTTAATAATTGATATTAATTATTTTTGTTTATTCATATTTTGATAACTTTTATCTTGAATAACAATTGGTATCAATTATTTTTGTTAAAAATAATGATTGATGTTTTGATGAATATCTCTCTAATTTGAATAACAGTTGGTATATTCGCAAAAAATAACCTTTGATATGGTTGTTATATTTTTACTAACATTTGGTATTATTTCATGTTGGTATGATTTTTTAAATATTTGTCAATGTATATTCCTCATTGTATTTCCTATCTTATATTTGACACTAACAATTGATATACCCAAAAGGGGGAAGTGTCGAAAGGGGATAATAGCCTTTGTATACTCTCTTTTTGCTAATGCCAAAAAGGGGAAGAGTTTAGGCGATATGCATCAAATAAGGGGGAATGTATCTACGTTATAGTATGCCTTATTTGAGGGGGAATTATCATTAAGGGGAATTGTTTGCATGAATTGTATGTTGAGATATAGCATGAATTTAGGGGGAATCCGATATGCATATCTCCTGTTGTTTGCCATTATCAAAAAGGGGAAAATTGTAGAAAATCATTCTATCCATGATATGTGTGCTTTGGTTGTATTAGCATGATTTTCAGGTATAGGTTTTGATGAATGACAAACAATGAAGTCAAGTGTCAAACAATGTTATTATATGACAAACAATCAAGATTGAATGCCGAGAAGCATATTGATGACGGAATTGCATAGACAAGCCAAAGACGAGCTCAAAAGTTCAAGACCGAAGACCCAAGGCGTAGTTCGTTAGGTAGAACAAATGTAAGAGCAACGTTTAAAGTTATCTCGTCTTTTGGCTCAACATAGGTCATCATAAATATGCATAAAATCATTTTATCAAATCATATTTCAAAAACTTCAAACAAAATGATTTCAAACATTTTTATTTTAGCCAAAATGAATTTTAAACATGTCTTTCAAAGCTGGACAAAAATAATCGATTATGTTTATTTTGATAATCGATTATGTTAAGACAGTGTAAACCGGAATTTACAAAACAGCAAAATAATCGATTATCAGAAGAGCAGAATCGATTATTCTCTATCCGTTGCCAGTTTTTGAACACTGTAACAACATAATCGATTATGCATATCACAATAATCGGTTATCCTGCATAAAATCAGCTTCCGATTTTGTAACGGTAAGCTGATAATCGATTATCCAAATCTGATAATCGATTATCCTTGCATAAAATCAGCATAATTGATTGTCAATTAAGCAACGGACATACAACTTCTACCACCTATAAATAGAGGCCTTTTGAGCTGATTTTAAACACACAACACCTCTCATTATTCATATACATATTGATATTATTTGTGCATCATTATAGAGTTTTTGTTGAGCCATTTGAGAGACAACTTTGAGTTGTTCATAGAGCTTATTTTGTATCTCTTTATCTACTCTTATTAGAGAGTTCTTGTTGTAAAAGAGAAAGGTGTTTGAGAAGACCATATCTTCTCATTGATTGTCGGGTTTGCTAAGTACCCTCAATCTTAGTGGTTGAAGTCTTGTGGTGCGGTATCCACTACCAAGGTAAAGTCTTGAGGTGCGGTATTCTCGAGCAAGTTGAAGTCTTGTAGAGTGTACATCTACGAGCAAGTGTAACGGTTTGTTAGGCACCCGTAAGCTTAACGGAGTTAGTGGAATCTCGAGAGAGTCTCTCGGGGACTGGACTAACCACACGTTATGGTGAACCAGGATAAATTCGGTGTGTTCTTTCCTTGCTATTTGAATTACTGCATTTACATTACTCCTGCAATTTTAATTCCGCAATATTTATCAATATTCTCGTGCCGCACTATTCACCCCCCCTCTAGTGACGGGCATAAATCCTAACATTGACTATATGGGAAAAAGATTGGAAAATCAATTTTCATTCATTCAAATTGATTCTCTTAGCATTTACTGATGTAATTAAGTAACTTATGACTAGATACGAGCAAATAGCGGTAGAATCGAGGGGTAAAACTATAACCGAAACTTGAGTTGTGTTCGAGGCATCAAGATAAGTGTTTGATCTAACCTTAGCTTGATGGATTAGAAGTTGTGTCCTATTTTCTATTTTCTTCTTGTTGAGTACGATAAATAGGCATGGTGGTCGTGGGTCTTATATTGTATTTTTCATGACTTCGTGGTAATTTTCATGCCTTGGTGAAGATTTCTATTTTTTGTCTAAAGGTGTGGGATGAATTGTGACCTATGAACATTGAGAAGGTTGGCTCCAGTTGTATAATGAATTGTGTAAGTATATGTAAAAACTGAAACTCTAGAGCATGGCTCGAGTAGTGAAGTGAAAGTGAGAAAGAGAAGAGATCTCGTTGGCCCAAGATCAGTTGATGTATTGAAGATTGACAAATGAACTCAGTGATAGACCTGGTCCATCTGGTGAGACACGGTGTTTATCAACCATTGCATATGAGATGCATACGAGGAAGATATACTGTAGAGATCAAGCAACAATATCTTATGAACTGATCGAAAAGAGTGCATTTGGTATAAGAAGAACAGTATCCTTATGAGGAGAGAACAAAATCCTAATCTAGGATAAGGGTTGGAGTTTGTATTGGTCAAGGACTCAAAATCGTCTAAGGATAAGCAATGGAGTCTCAATAAAACTCTAATTCTAACTTTATAAATATCATAGTTTGTTCTATTTTACATGTGTTGCACATACGCAGAAGTTAAACATAACTGAGACCAAAAGAGCAAGTATTTTTTCAACAATATATGTGATATATAAGTGTGCACGACTGAAGCTACTTGAGCGAGGTAGAAGAACCGGCTCCATTGTGTTTATTCTAATTCTAGTTCAATTGTAGAAGGTTTTGAATTTGTACCTTTCAGCTTTCATAGAAGCATCTGTATTCGGTACTTTGTGTCTTCAAGTTAGAGTTAACTTGAAAGTATCGTAGAAGTTGAGGCTGTGTGCCATATTGGGATTAGAGATTAATCCTTAGGTTTACTAGAGTTTTGTTAATACTGTTTTGGCTCATTGATTTTAGTGGAAGTTTTGGAAAATCCTACTGAGTAGTAGGTCGTGGTTTTTTCACCTTTTGAGCCAGGTGTTTTCCACGTAAAAATCTCGATGTTCTTTATTTATGTTATTTTAATTATGTAAACAGTAGATATTAGAACAGCTTGAAAAACCAGGTTCTTCTAGATCGAAAAATTGGATACCACACAAATCACCCCCCTCTTGTGTGGTATTGGCATTTAAAAAATCAATTGGTATCATAGGGGGTTATCCTTGAAGAGGTTAAATCCTTAGGATATATCAGCATGAGTGCCTCACCTGGAAACTGGGAAGGGCAACCCACTGCTAGGCCTCTACTTTTCAATGGTCTCTACTACTCCCGGTGGAAGAATAGAATAAGAGACCACATCATAGGAGAAGATTATGAGCTTTGGGACATCATCATTGATGGTCCTTTAGCCATAACAAAGAAGACTGCTGAAGGGTTGGATGTTCCAAAGACAAGAGCTGATTGAACTGCTGAAGACTTAAAGAAGTGGGAAACGAGTGCTAAGTCCAAGAAGTGGCCAGTATGTGGACTTGGTCCAGATGAGTACAATACGATCCAAAGATGTAATACTGCCAAGGAAATTTGGGACACCTTACAAGTGGCCCATGAAGGAACACTTCAAGTGAAGAGGTCAAGAGGAATACTGTTGTAGTCTCAATATGAGATTTTTGCTATGAAGGGTGGAGAAACCATCTAAGAGATGTATGCTAGGTTCACTACATTGACAAATGAACTTGAGTCTCTTGGAAGGATTATCGTGGAAGAAGAAAAGGTTGAGAAGATCTTACTAGAGTTATGCCCATTTCCTAGGAAAGCAAAATCACAGCTATTCAGAATCCAAAAATACTGCTACCCTAAAATTGGATGAACAAATAGAAAATCTTATTGCCTATGAATTGAAAAGGCAGACTATGGAGCCCCGAGGGCTCGGGTGAGTATTAAATAGGTCAAGGGGTACATTTAGAACTTGGAAAAATTTCAAAATTTGAACTGGTGTGCCCAGGCCTGCATGCGAAGCCTGGCTCGCAAATGCTAAGGTTATATCGCAAATGTCACACCAGACCAGGCCTGACTTGGCTCGCAAATGTGAGATTTTCTTCGCAAATGCGAAGGTTTACCAATTGGCCAGTGATTGCAAATGCGACCTATGGATCGCAAATGCAACATTATTTTTCAAATGCGAAAGTTAATCATTTTTGAAACCCTGTTTCGCATTTCCAAGCTTAGTAGAGGATTGCAAACCCCTGTTCGCAATTCCCATATCTGAGACCTGCAACTTTTATACTTAGCTGATTTAAAACCATTTTTCATATCCTCTCAAAACATAAACACACTAGGATGATTTTTCAAAGGCTTTTCTTCTCCAAATCTATTGTAAGTCCTTTTTAACTAGCATTCTTCAATTATTAACATCTTTTGACTTGATTTCAACTTAAAATCAATGATTTTCATGGGGGAAATTGGGTATTTTGGGTAGAACCTAGGTTTTTCAAAAATTGGAGATTTGGACCTCAGTTTGAGGTCCGATTTCAAAACAAATTATATATTTGGGTTCGCGGAGGAATTGGTAATCGGGTTTTGGTTCGAACCTCGAGTTTTGACCATGTGGGTACGGAGGCGATTTTTGACTTTAAGGGAAAAAGTTTGGGAAATCCATTTCATGCATTTAAATTGATTCTCTTAGCATTTATTGATGTAATTAAGTAGCTTGTGACTAGATACGAGCGAATTGACGATATAATCAAGGGGTAAAGCTATAATTGAAACTTGAGTTATATTTAAGGCATCGAGCTAAGTGTTTGATCAAATCTTAGCTTGACGGATTAGGAGTTATGTCCTATTTGCTATTTGCTTCTTGTTGAGTATGACATATAGGCATGGTGAGTGCGGGTCTTACATTGTATTTTTCATGACTTCGTGTATTATTCATGCCTTGATGAAGATTTCTATTTGTTGTGTAAAGGTGTGAGAAGAATTGTGACCTATGAATATTGAGAAGCGTTGGCTCCAGTTGTATAATGAATTGTGAAAGTATATGTGATAATTGAAACTCTAAAGCATTGGCTCGAGTTGTGAAGTGAGTTGTGAAGTAAAAGTGAGAAAGAGAAGAGATCATGTTGGTCAAAGATCAGTTGATGTTTAGAAGATTGACAAATAAACTAAGTGATGGACCTGGTCTATCTGGTGAGACACATCGTTTATCAACCACTGCATATGAGATGCATGTGAGGAAGATATACTGTAGAGATCAAGCAACAATATCTTCTGAACTGATCGAAAAGATTACATTTGGTATAAGGAGAACAATATCCATATGAAGAGAGAACACAATCTTAATCTAGGATAAGGGTTGGAGTTTGTATTGGTCAAGGACTCAAAATCGTCTAAGTGTAAACAATGGAGTCTCAATCAAACTCTAATTACTAACTAAATAAATATCAGAGTTTGTTCTATTTTATAGGTGTTGCACATACGCAGAAGTTAAACATAATTGAGAGCAAAAGAGCAAGTATGTTTTGCAAGCAATATATGTGAGATATAAGTGTGCACGACTGAAGCTACTTGAGCGAGATAGAAGAACCGGTTCCATTGTATTTATCCTAATTCTAGTTCAATTGTAGTAGGTTTTGAATTTGTACCTTTTCAGCTTTCATAGAAGCATTTGTGTTTGGTACTTTGTGTCTTCAAGTTATAGTTAACTTGAAAGTATCGCAACAGTTGAGGTTGTGTGCCACATTAGGATTACAGTTTAATCTTTAGGTTTACAAGAGTTTTGTAAATGTTGTTTTGGCTCATTGATTTTAGTGGAAGTTTTGAAAAATCCTACTATGTAGTAGGTCATGGTTTTTTCACCTTTTGAGCCAGAGGTTTTTCACGTAAAAATTTCTATGTTCTTTATTTTTGTTATTTTAATTCTGCAAACAGTAGCTATTATAATATCTTGAAGAACCAGATTCTTCTAGATCAAAAAATTGGGTACCATACAAATCACCCCCTCTTGTGTGGTATTGACATTTAAAACATCAATTGGTATCAGAGCGGGATATCCTTGAAGAGGTTAACACCTTAGGAAAGATCAACATGAGTGCCCCACCTGGAAATTGAGAAGGGCAATCCACTGCTAGGCCTCCAGTTTTCAATGGTCTCTACTACTCCTGGTGGAAGAATAGAATGAGAGACCACATCATGGGAGAAGACTATGAGATTTACGACATCATCACTGATGGTCCTTAGCCACAACAAAGAAAACAACTGAAGGGTTGGATGTTCCAAAGACAAGAGCTAATTGCACTGCTGAAGACTTAAAGAAGTGGGAAACAAATGCTAAGGCCAAGAAGTTTCTAGTATTTGGACTTGGTCCAGATGAGTACAGTAGGATCCAAAGCTGTAATACAGCCAAGGAAATTTGGGACACCTTACAAGTGGCCCATGAAGGAACACCTCAAGTGAAGAGGTCTAGAGGAACACTGTTGTACTCTCAATATGAGAATTTTACTATGAAGGATGGAGAAACCATCCAAGAGATGTATAATAGGTTCACTACACAAATGAACTTGAGTCTGTTGGAAGGATCCTGGAAGAAGACAAGGTTGAGAAGATCTTAACTAGAGTTTTGCCAATTTCCTGGGAAAGCAAAATCACAGCTATTCAGGAATCAAAGAATACTACTACTCTAATATTTGATGAACTGATATAAAATCTTATTGCCTATGAATTGAGACGACAGACTATGAAGATGGATTCTTCAAAGAAAGAAGACGTTTCGCTCTCAGAATCTCAGAAGGATCAGATCTTGAAGATGATGAAATGGCTATGATAACCAGGGATTTCAAAAAATATCTTATGAGAGGAAAGGGCCCTTTAAGAGGAACAACCTTCAACAAACCTCGGGCTCTTGAGAAACAGACTAATGATGGTTTCAAGTGTGGAAAGACTGATCACATGATCAAAAACTGTCCTCAATGGGAGATTGAGTAGAAGAAAGAAAGGTCATAAAGAAGGAACATGAAGAAGGAACATAGTTTCAACTAAAGCTATGGTTGATGCATAGGGAGAAACCTCATATGAGGACTCAGAAGATAAAGCTGAAGATGAGAAAGCTCTTATCGCCATCAGAGAATCAGAGGAGTAACTGTAGGTACCTGACCTACATCTTAAGAAAAAGATTAAATTTTTGTCTAAAGAATGGTTGGTTGAGCTATTATTGGACTTCATTGATGAGTTTGAAATAATAAACCATGAGAAGGATGTTCTGTCTAAGGAATGTGTTATTCTAGAAGCAAAATGCAAAAGGTTAGAGTCTAGGACCGATGAGAGTGACAACACAAATGTGGAGGTGAAGAACCAGGTCCTTGAACTTGAAACTAATGTCCTAGAACTCAGATATGAAAACAATAACTGAAATTAGGGATAGGAAAGAAAATGATTGATCAATCATTTCTCACACTAGAAGAAAATCTAGGAAAAATAAAAGATGAACTGTATAAGAAAGATAAATTTATTAAGGCCCCAAAGGAAGATTTAGGAAAGGTAAAGCATGAACTAGACAGAACATGCAAATAGAACAAGGCTTCTGATCCACTCTCCTGGTTGCAGGAACATCACAATAACAACTAGAGAGGACTTGGGTTTGGGACACAAACTCCAAAATAGGATCCCAATAACATGTACCCCGCACTTCCTGAGAATAAGATATGCACACACTGTGGTAAGACTGGACATTACAAAAATGAAGGGAATGCAAAAGCAAATCTAGTCAAATGAACAAAGCATTTGTTCAAGAAAAACACAAACTGCCTGGTTGGGCAAAGAAAAATTTAATTCATCCTTTTGCCCATAGAAAGGGGCCCAAACTAGTTTGGGTTCCTAAGACTAACCCATGATTTCATTTTGCAGGTCCAAGTGAAAGGGAGCAGCCAAATATGGTACATGGATAGTGGCTGCTCAAAACATATGACTGGAAACAAGGACCAGTTCCTTTCACTTGAGAACCTAAATGGAGGTAATGTCTCCTTTTGAAATGGAAATAAAGGTGAAATTATTGGGGTTGGAAAGGTAGGAAAAACAGACTCTCATTCAATCGAGAATGTCTATTTGATAGATGGCTTGAAATATAGCCTTATAAGTGTATCACAACTGTGTGACAGAGGTAATCTTGTAGCTTTCACCTCTATCAAATGCTTTGTGATTAACCTTACTACTAACAAGACTGTTTTGCAGGGAAAGGGAGTTAATAATATTTACATTGTAGATTTGTCAACTCTCTCTGAAAATAAACTCACTTGCTTAAGTGTGTTAGTTAATGATCCCCTCCTTTGACACAAAAGACTTGGTCATGCCAGTCTAAATGTCACGACCCCAGTTTGCCCTCCGTGAACATGTCGTGATGGAACCTAGTCCCTACGACTAGGTAAGCCTAACAACGTAATAATATAATCAATTGCGAAAGAAAAACATTTAAACGGAATCAAGTAAATAACTGAATGATAAAGTTCCACCTGGCACATACAATATCAACTCTCTCATAACTAAAAACAAATTCCCAAAATTCAAAATCTCACAAATCACAAGCTAAGGGATATATAAGTCTCTCACTCAAGAATGTCTACATAATGAGAAATACTGAAAGAACTATACTTATTACAGGAAGCTGGAAAGGGCACTCCTCGGTCTGTGGACGTAGCAAATATACCTCAAACCCTCCTCCAATATGCCTCCTTCCAAGGCCGACAGAATTGAACGGGAGTACCTGAATATGCACAATACAAAGTGTGCAGAAGAGTAGCATGAGCACACTACGGTGGTGCCTAGTAAGTATTAAGACTAACCTCGATGGTGTAATGACGAGGAACAATCGAGACACCTACCGGTCAATAAACAGTATAACAGAAATAATAGAGATGATATGTAAATATGCAAAGACTGCACAAATGAGTAAAAATGCTACAAATCACAATAAGGCTAACAGACAATAAGTAACAACGAGAATACAATAAATGATACTATGAAAATGACGGCGGAAATCACAATCCAAATCCTGAAGTCACAACACAACAAGGACAAACAAGTCACTAAGTCATTATCCTGCAATGATGCTTACATAAGGTCTTCCCAACTCCTTCCACAATTCTACCACAAACTCTCAGACCAGCCACGACATATGAAAACCCAGTATCTGATGTCAAACACTTGGCAACTTGTGCCCCATAAATAACACGGTTATGCTGACAAACTAACTAGTCAACTAGGATCACTCTCACATATATAATGGGTAAACGAGGGCATATCCCTACCACTATCCAAATAAGAAAGGGTTCATCTCTAATAGGAGGGTCCAACTACGTGTATGCTTGTACAAGTGTATCTAATAGGAATCCTACCAACTATAAGGAAAAGAAATGGAATGACTAGTACCCGATTTATTCACACCCGAATAGAATCAATGAAAATATCAGTTTAGAACACAATGAGTTTAATAGGGATCTCCCGGGAATCGAACCCTTACTCCACCATACCAATAACAGAGGATCTCTCGGGAATTGAACATGTAGTCCATCATACCGATAGTAAACAAAAATAGGAAAAATGCCTCCATGGGCCTTCACAATTCATCACAATCATCCCCTGACATAGCCCGCCTTATTTCGCCACGTGTGCAACCAATAATAATGTCGTAAGCACCGCCTTCACGTGCATCACAATATTCCCACCTTATTCCTCCACATGTGCAATCACATATAAGCAAATAACATATATCGCCTTATTACGCCGCATGTGAAAAAACATCAATAGCAACAATAACACGACAAATACCTCGTGCAACTCTCCAACAACAACCGCACGACAGATACCTCGTGCATCACTATTCCAATAGCCGCACAGTAACAATAACTTCCTAGCACGGGAATCAACAACAGAAACAATAACGTCCCGGCAAGGAAATCAACAACATAAAAGAATAACGTCCCCGCAAGGGAATCAACAACAGAAAAGAATAACATCACCGCAAGGGAATCAATAATAGCTAATAAGGTCACGGAACACCAAGGAAAAACACAATAACCTCAACGACAATCAAGACATAATAAAAAAATAATAACTACACCGATACTACAACAGTTGGACATGTAATATATTTGCACGAAGTTACAGATAAACTTACAATCAAGGAGTATCCAACAATAAGAAAGTTAACATGAATCAAATAATTACCATTTAAGGAAATATCAATTAATCATAAGTTATCCATCTTCCTTCCAATTAAAACCGATTAATTACATGAGATATAACATTTATGATTTCCAATTAAAGGCGAGTAGCTAGGGCGGGTATTATGACAATAGAAGGGTACTTGTCTTTAGATAGACACGTAAAAGTCCATTTAACAACATAAATAAATCAAGAAGGGCAAACAAATATCAAGTAAGACATGTATAGGTTAAACTAATATCTGCGAACTCAATCGTATCAATATCATCTTCATACTCGGTGAATTTCACAAGTCTAAGAGCCTAAAAGGGACAATTTACCACAAATAAATCCGAGCACTCACTCGTCACCTCGTGTACACGGACTACAACCAACATAGAAGACTCAAATCCTAAGGGGAAGTCCCCCACATAAGGTTAGGCAAAATACTTACCGCAAAACCGACAAAAATCAACTAGCAGCCACGTGAGAGAACTCGTGCAACTCTCCAACAACAACCGCACGACAGAGAACTCGTGCATCACGGTGTCAATAGCCGCACAGTAACAATAGCATCCCGGCAAGGGAATCAACAACAGAAATAATAACATCCCGACAAGGAAATCAACAACATAAAAGAATACCATCACGGCAAGTGAATCAACAACCGAAAAGAATATCGTCCCCGCAATGGAATCAACAATAGTTAATAAGGTCACGGAACACCAAGGAAAAATACAATAACCTCAATGACAATCAAGACATAATAAGCACATAATAACTATACTGATACCACAACAGTTGGACATGTAATATCTTTGCACGAGGTTACAGATAAACTTACAATCAAGGAGTATCCAACAGTAAGAAAGTAAACATGAATCAAATGATTACCGTTTAAGGAAATATCAATTAATTATAAGATATCTATCTTCCTTCCAATTAAGACCGGTTAATTACATGAGATATAACATTTATGATTTCCAATTAAAGGCGAGTAGTTAGGGCGGGTATTACGACTATAGAAGGGTACTTGTCTTTAGTTAAACACGTCAAAGTCCATTTAACAGCTGAAATAAATCAAGAAGGGCAAACGAATATCAAGTAAAACATGTAGAGGTGAAACTAATATCCGGGAACTCAATCGTATCAATATCATCTTCATACTCGGTGAATTTCACAAGTCTAAGAGCTTAAAAGCGAAAATTTACCACAAATAAATCCGAGAAAACACTTGTCACCTCGCGTACACGGACTACAACCAACAGAGAAGTCTCAAATCCTAAGGGGAAGTTCCCCACACAAGGTTAGGCAAGATACTTACCTCAAAACCGGCTAAAATCAACTAGCAACCATGTTCTTGCTACGAGTACTCGAATCCAAATGGCCCAAATCTATTCAATTAAATCACACATTGTAAATAATATCTCAAGCAACTGATTACATAATTTAATTCAAAGCTAAAGCGCGAAATTAGATAAAATGACCAAAATGCCCCTCGGACCAACGTCTCAGAACCGGATGAATTTCATTTTGTCAGAACCCTTGTACTTTCATGAGTCTAACCATATAAAAATATCTCAAATCAGAGGTCAAAAACTCCCTCAAAACCCAACAATTCGGTCTATGAAGTTCTACCCATTTTTCATTGAAAAACTGAAATTAAAGGATGAAATTAAGAGGAGATTCATGGAAGTTGGCCTAAGTCGAGTGAGAAACACTTTCCGAAGTTGACCAGGTGAAAATCCCTTCAAACATCACCAAGAACCGAGCTCTAGAAGCCAATATGTGAATAAATGGTGAAACCCTCGAATTTGGGAATTAAATCTGTCTGCATAGTTATTTGTTCTACGCGATCGCAAGAGGAGGAACGCGATCGCATAGAGTAAAATTGGAAGCCAGGAAAAGAAGCATATGTGATCGCAGGAAGGGTAATGCGATCGCAGAAGAGGGAGAAATATAACTATGCGATCGCGAACAAGGCTATGCGATCACATTGAAGGAATTAGGGCCCTTTTGGAAATACATTATGCGATCGCGAAGGTGTTGATGTGATCGCATAGAAGGAATTGATGCTACCCAAAAATTGTGCTATGCGATCGCGGGAGAAGCAATGCGATCACATAGAAGGAAATACCTGATAGCAGATCAGCTGTTTAAAAAGGAGGAAAAAAGATCCGTAGCCCATCCGAAACACACCCGAGGCCTCGTCTAATCACACGAACAAGTCATATAACCTAACACGGACTCACTAAAAGCTTCAAGTCACATAACAGAACATCGAAACAACGAATTGAACCAAAAATCAAGCTAATGAACTTTCAAATCTTCAAATAACGAATCTCATGCCGAAACCTATCAATTCAACTCGGAATGACGCCTAATTTTGCAGACAAGTCCAAAATGACATAACGAAGCTGTTCCAACTCTAGGAATCGTATTCTGACCCTGATTTCCCAAAATTCAACTATGAGTCAAACTTCTTCATTTTCCAACTTCAGCTTTTGCCGAAATGCCTCAAGTTACTCTATGGACCTCCAAATCTAAATCCAGACGTGTGCCTAAGTCCAAAATTACCATATAAAGCTGTTGAGATCATCCACGACTCATTCCGGGGTCGTTTACCCAAAAGTCCAGTTCCGATCAAATTTTCACCGTTTTAACTTTCAAAATAAGGTTCTTCTCTAGAATTGACTCTAAACCATCCGAAAATTGAATTCCACAATGCACGCAAGTCGATACTCATGTTCTGAAGTTGCTCCAAACCTTACACCCTTGAATGGAGCTTAATTTCTCAAAATGACCGGTCGGGTTGTTACATCTTCCCCCTCTTAAAACCATCGTTCGTCCTCGAATGTGCTATGATTTACCTCGAATTCCTCAAGTCACTGAGTGTGAACTTCTAACATACACCCGTGGGTGACCCCAGGTCACCCCAATCCATTTTGGCACGACGACACCATCTCAACTGAAATTTAACCCTTCTAGCAATACCATTAAGCCATCAAACCAGATTTCTCATCTTCCATCCGCTTCCAAAGACCCGATTCCAAGTCCATATCCGGTATCAGTCTCAGCCAGCTAATTCAACACAAGCCAACACACACAAGGTACAGCCACACAACATGACACACCACACATAGTCCCACAATATTATTTCTGAGAGCAATAACTGCCTGAGATCAAATCTGTACCGGCCATAAGCCTCATATTCAATAGAAACCTTTTTCAACCACCCATAACACTGGCAATGTTACAACAACCACGAAAATCACATGGGGAAACACCTGATTAACCAAATCTCAGCCAACACCAACGGGTACAGATCCCACAAACTAAAACTCAAGGAGCATAGAACGAAAATGAATGAATATGGGAGAGGAAACACATAAGAGACTAACAAACAAATTGAACTAGCACAAAATTCTTCATAAACACAAATCTACAAGACATCTAACAAGAAAGAATGAAAGCATATAATGGACTCACAAAGATCTTGTACTGATATAACTCTCACCGCAATACACAGCCCGGTCTTAACATATCAAATCACCTGAAATCACGAGGGTCTCGTGCTCAACACCGGATCACAAGTAGGGTACACATCAACCCATCTAGAGACTCTCACTAGATTAATTCCGTCTACAATTAACAACATAGACTAGCTCCCACACCGGCGGAACATAAAAATCACAGCTTGTAACCAAGAATGCTTGGAAATCACATCAAGCCAACCAGAACAGACAACAGGAAAATACCACTAGCCTCATAACTCTCGACAACAGCTAGAACAGACTAAGGCTGTATTGTGTTGCGCTTCCAAACCGGAACTGGACGGGGATTGCGTCCCTGTCGGTTCTACCGGTTCCGATGGGCCGATTCCGGCAGTTCCGGTTCTAACGGTTCCAGGGAACCATGACGGGCCGGTTCCATTATTCGGAACCGCCAGAACCGGAACCGCCAGACCCGGGACCGGCTGGCGGTTCTGGAGGTTCCGGCCCGGTTGTGGCGGTTCCAACAAATATTATTTAAACTTTTTTTTAAAATTTCAATAACGACTCTTTGCAAAAAGTAGCCGTTTGGAAGTTTGAAAAATAGCCATTTGGCCCCAAACTTTAATTTAACCCCAACTTTATATAATTACACTTTTTCCCATTTCTCAACTATAAATACCCCCTCATTCTTTCATTTTTATTCACCAATTCTCAATATCTCTCAATCTCTCTCAAGCTCTCTTTCAATCTTTCTAGTACAAGTGCTTAATTTATTGTTGAAAATTCGTGAAAAATTGTGAAGTTGTTGAATTGAAGTTTTCAAGTGTTCGAAGTTGTTCGGCAATCCGGTAAACTCGTTTCAACTCTTACGTGCTAATAGTATATTTTTGTGTTTCTTGTTTGCATAATTTTAATTAGTATGGCATTTTCGTTGAAAAAAATGTTCGGTAAAGTAAAAGGTAAAACCGGTGAAAGTAGAGGCCAAAATATTTCCCTTCCCCCGGCTCCCCGACCTAAAAAAGATAAGCAAGTTGAAAGTAGCCAACCTAGATGTCCTAATCCGCCCTTCGTAATCATTGATAGTGATCACCCTTGTTTTCAATTTACCGATAGTGAATTTCTACATGATGTTGCAGTAAGTGATAGATTAGATGATGATATTATGAATGCTCTTTATCTTAGTGAACCTATCTTAGAGGAAAATGAGGATGATGATGATCATGAAACCCAAGCAGCAGATTTAGATGATACACCTACTAGTCCTGCTCATAACTTAGGTAATGAACCGGCACACCCACCTGTACAAACTCCCACTTTTAGTAGACAACCTCCTAAACGTACAAAAACATCATTAGTTTGGCAATTTTTTACTCAAGTAAGAGAACAAAATAAGGCTAAGTGTAAAACTTGTGGAAAATTACTTGTTTATAGGTATACTGGAGATCGTAGCGACACAGGTAGTTTGACTAAGCATATAAAATTAAACCCTAGACATAAGGCTAGATTTTTGCAAATGAAAGCGCAACAAGAGGGGGGGACAAGTGTTGATTCTCAAGTTAACCCAAGTACTGGTTCAAATCTAGTTCAACCAGGAATAAACACTGTCACCGGAGGTATTTTATATTACGATCCAAATAAGGATCGTGAAGAATTAGCGAAAATGATTACTGTTATGTGCTTGCCTTATACTTTTGCTTCTAATCCTAATTGGATTCATTATATTAGAAGAGTCTTTAATCCTACTAATAAAGGTTGGCCTCGCGCAACAGTTCAGGCCGATATTTATAAATTCAAGCATGAATATGAACAATATTTGCCCTATTTATTTACTCATATACCTAATCGTATTTCTATTACAACTGATATTGGTAGAAGTGGAAATGACTGTGATTATCTAACTGTAACAAGTCATTGGATAGATGAAGACTGGACAATGCAAAAACGCATAATTGCACATAGAATAATTAATTCACGGCACACGGGTAGGTTTATAGCTAGCACTATTTCAGATATATGTAGATATTTTTGCTTTAGTGATAAAATAATGGCAATTTAGATGGATAATGCTTCTAGAAACACTAGTGCAATAGGCATGCTAACACAAACCCTTAATCCTGCATTTAGTAATATTTTCCATGTTAGATGTATTTGTCATATTTGTCATTTAATTGTTGGTGATGGTATGCGAAAATTAAACATAGAAATTGAAAAGGTGAGAATGGCTCTTAATTGGCTATTTTATTCAAACCGTAGAACTAGACTTAGAGAATATTTTAAAAAATGTGACGAATATGGCCTTAGAGAAAGAAAGGTTCCTAAACCTTGCCCGACTAGGTGGAATTACATGTACGAAAGATTAGTAGTAGCGTATGAATATAGAAACCCAATTAATGCTATGTTTAATTCTCGTGTAGGTGGTGAGGATGATGATTAAATGCCAACTACCAGAGATTGGACTAATGTTAAAATTCTTTTAGATTTTTTAGAACATTTTCAAGTGGCTACAAATGCTTTTTCTGGACAATATTATCCGACTATTTCTAACTGTTTAGTTTATATTGCCGCACTTGCTGATTTGTTTGTTGATTTTAGCGAGGATAGGGATATTTATGAACTTGCAATAAATGAAATGAAACAAAAGTTTAAATTTTTTTTTTCCAATCCCTCCTATTTTTGGTGTAGCTGCTATGTTAAATCCAACAATGAAATTAGGAGGTCCTCACTTTTGGTATTCTAATATTAATAGAGCTTTAGATCTTTCGGAAGACGAAATTGCTACACTAGCTGATGCAAAAGCATCAATTAAAGTTAATGCTCAAACTGTTTATAATGCTTATAAACAGGCGTTAGAGCATGCTAGGCCAAATATTCCAACCCCTACTTCGTCTACATCACAATCGTCTAAAAGAGCTGCTGGCTTAAAAACTCTTAAATCGTGGACGGAGTTCAGGGGTTCTCAAGGTGATAATTTTGATGAAATTTCCCATCTAAATGAGCTTCAAGTTTACTTGTCACATGGACTAGAAAAGGAGAATCCAGACGGCTCTTTCGACCTTTTGGAATGGTAGAATCAAGGGAAACGCATTTTCCCGTTCTTGCAAGGATGGCTCGGGATGTTCTGTCAATTCAAGCGTCAACTGCTGCATCAGAGAGCGCTGTCAGTCAAGCAAGACTACAAATCGGTGATCACAGAGCGTCGATGCGGGAGAGCTTGGAAAAATCAGTGCTTTTTAGAGATTGGATCCGCGCAGAAAGAAGGAACTTTGGCATAGCAGAATCACAACCGGCAATAGATGAGGCATATGAAGAAATGATTGCAGAACTTGCTGAGGAAGCGACTTCACCCGGAAGTGGTGATGAACAAGCTTCATTTCCACCACCGCCAACACAACCTCCTCCCAACCTTGACGGATTTATGAGATTTGTTAAAAATACAACATAAATTATGATGTAACTTGTACATTGGCACGTCTTCTTTTAGTTTTTTTTCCTTTTAATGGTGATATTAGTACCATGTTGTGCTCATTCCTTTAGGGGAAGGAAGACTAAAAAAGATATGCCATTTTGGTCAATAAATATGCTCTTTATCATATCCTTGAATATCTTTTTTCTCAATATTTCTTTGTCTTTACTTCGATATCACTCCTTGAATATTTATATAACATACAATATATAACATACAACACAATATACTAATTACAACATTCTTTAATATACATTATATACAATATATACTACTTATATACAATATATACTAATTACTAACTACAACACAATATATACATAATATACAATATATACTACTTATATACAATATATACTACTTATATACAATATATACTACTTATATACAATATATACTAATTACTACAACACAATATATACTATAATAATAACTTAGTACACCATATAAAATATATTCTACATTATACTAATGAACAAGATATTATCTTAAAAAAAAATCGTCAGACCCGCCAGAACCGCCAGACCCGGAACCGCCAGACCCAGGAACGCATGCTGCTTAGACCCTTCACGGGCCGGTTCCAACCTGGAGAACCGCCAGACTCGGAACCGCCAGACCCACCAGAACCGCCGGACCCGAAACTGCCAGAACCGAAACTGTGAGACCCGGCACGCCAGGAACAAATAGACCCGGAACCGCCACACAATACAGCCTTAGAACAGATGATAGACACGACTATCTCTCATAAAACCTCCCAACAGGATAATCACATAGACAGAGTGCAAATCATTAAACACTCCCATAAATGGAACAATAAACAAGGAACTCAACTTGATAAGTAAAATTGTGATGAACTGCAGATAGTGCCTTTCTACAAAAAATTGAATCTGTACCTGAGTGACATTAGCTGGCGCACCGGCCTCAAACCTACTATATGAAACACATCAACGAGATGGGCCTCCCCCTCTTGGGTGACCTCTCCCTGTCTGATTACCTCATTGTGACACATCAGTCCAAAGTTCGGGACCATCTCTCACCATATGGCTAGTATCTCCACACTCAATGCACACTCTCTGCTGACGAGGTGGTGGAAACTGTGCGGTACGGGTCCTTCGAGACCCATGAACACCTGAGTCACCATGCAAATCCTGAAGCACGAACTAAACTGGTTGACTCGCAAAACCTCTACCATGACGCCCCTGCCTCCATAATAAGGACCAGCATATCTCACCGGCCTATGAGGCCTCCTCAAGCTCTCTATCCTTATCTCATCTTCTCTGTCTCTCAAAACCATGCCTGCCCTCTCTCTCTCTCTCTCGTATGCATAACCTTTATCCTCCTAGCAATTCACCACCTCTTGATACGAAATATCCATCTCAAACTCACGGGCCATACTTGACCTGATGCTTGGAATAAGCCCCTCAATGAACCGGCGAACCTTCTCGCGAATAGTAGAAACCAAGCCTGAGGCATGTCTAGCCAAACTGGTGTAACGGACAGCATACTCCGAGATGCTCATAGAACCCTGACGCAAATGTTCAAACTTCGCGCACCATGCATTCCTGAGGCTTTGAGGAACAAACTCTCTTAGGAACACATCTGAAAATTGAGTCCAAGTTAGTGAAGCTGCCTCCTCTCGGCTGTCTAACTCATAGGTGCGCTACCAATCATAGGCGGCCCCTCGAAGCTAGAAAGTAGTGAAAGAAACTTCGCTCGACTCAGAGATACCCATAGTACGGAGAATGCGGTAACACTAATCAAGAAACCCCAAGGCATCGTCTGATGCTAATCCACTGAACACCGAAGGACCATACTTTTTGAACATCTCTAGTCTCATATGCTCCTGCTCGGAAGCCGCTGTCATGCCGTCGGGCTGAACTGGTGTTGCAGGAGGCGCATGAATAATCTTGGGAACCTGCTCAACATGCGCTTGCTGCATAGGAGTGCGGGCGGCGGGAGTCTATGCTCCTCCCCTGGCCTGGGGTGTGGTTGTAGCAAAGGGAAGCAATCCGGCCTGACCCAAAGTGGTGTACATACTCATGAACTGCGCTAAAGTCTCCTGAAGGGATGGAGTAGCAGTAGCTGTAGGCGTGTCAGATGCCTGGACTCCAGCTGGATCTGCTGGTGGTACCTCAGCGGCCGCTTGCGCAGGTGCTCTCGCTGCGCCATGTGCGCGTCCTCAAACTCTACCTCGATTCTGACCTCTGAAGGCTGCAGCAGGGGGCACGGGTGCCTGATCACCTCGGGTAGTACGTTTCCTCACCATATGTGAGAGAGTAGAAGACTGAAGCTTAGGATTGTCAATGTCAAAAATCTCGCACGACACGGAAATCAAATGAATGGAATTTTCCTAATGGTTACATAGACTCTCGTAGATAGTACAGACGTCCCTGTACCATTCTACGAGACTCTAATAAATCGGCTTGTGATCTGTGACTCCTATGAACCTAGTGCTCTGATACCAACTTGTCACGACCCCAGTTCGCCCTCCGTAAACATGTCTTGATGGCACTTAGTCCTTACGACTAGGTAAGCCTAACAACACGGAAATATAATAAATTGCGGAAGAAAAACATTTAAACTAAACCAAGTAAATAACTGAATGATCAAGGTGCCACCTGGCGCATACAATATCAACTCTCTCATAACCAAACAAAAATTCCCAAAATCTGGTATCTCACAAATCACAAGCTAAGGGAAACATAAGAGGCTCTCACTCAAGAGTATCTATACAAAGACAAATACTGAAAGAACTATACTTATAACAGAAAGCCGGAAAGGGGACTCCTAGGTCTGCGAACGTAGCTGATATACCTCGAAGTCTCCTTCGATACGCCTCCTCCTAAGGCCGACTAAATTGAATGGGTGTACCGGAATCTGCACAACAAAAAGTATGCAGAAGAATAGCATGAGCACACCATGGCGGTGCCCAGTAAGTATCAAGACTAACCTTGATGGAGTAGTGACGAGGAACAGTCGAGACACTTACCAGTCAATAAACAGTATAACAGAAATAATAGAGATGATATGTAAATATGTAAAGACTGCATGGATGAGTAAAAATGTTACAAATCACAATAAGGCTGACAATAAGTAACAACGAGAATACAATAAATGATAATATGAAAATGACGGCAGAAATCACAATCCAAATCCTGAAGTCATAACACAACAAGGATAAAACAAGTCACTAAGTCATTATCCTGCAATGATGCTTACATAAGGTCTTTCCAACTCTTTCCACAATTCTACCACAAACTCTCAGACCAGCCACAACTCATGAAAACCCAGCATCTGAAGTCTAACACTTGGCATCTTGTGCCCCATCAATAACACGGTTATGCTGACAACTATATAGTCAACTAGGGTCATTCTCACATATATAATGGGTAAACGAGGGCATATCCCTACCCCTATCCAAATCATAAGGGGTTCATCTCTAATAGGAGGGTCCAACTACGTGTATGCTTGTGCAAGTGTATCTAATAGGAATCCTACCAACTAGTAAGTATAAGAAATGGAACGACTAGTACCCGATTTATTCACACCCGGATATAATCAATGAAAATATCAGTTTAGAACACAATGAGTTTAATGGGGATATCCCAGGAATTGAACCCGTAGTCTATCGTACCAATAACAGAGGATCTCCGGGGAATTGAACCCGTAGTCCATCATACCAATAGTAAACAAAATTGGAAAAATTGCCTCCACGGGCCTTCACAATTCATCACAATCAACCTCTGACATAGCCCACCTTATTTCGCCACGTGTGCAACCAATAATAATGTAGTAAGCACCGCCTTATTTCGCCACACATGCATCACAATATTTCCACCTTATTCCGCCACATGCGCAATAAACATATAAGCATATAACAGATCCCGCCTTATTACACCGCATGTGCAAAAACATCAACAGCAACAATAACACGGAGAAGAACTCGTGCAACTCTCCAACAAAAACCGCACGACAGAAACCTCGTGCATCACGGTGCCAATAGCCGCACAGTAACAATAGCGTCCCGGCAAGGGAATCAACAACAGAAACAATAACATCCCGACAAGGAAATCAACAACAGAAAAGAATACCATCCCGGCAAGTGAATCAACAACAGAAAAGAATAACGTCCCCGCAATGGAATCAACAATTGTTAATAAGGTCACGGAACACCAAGGAAAAATACAATAACCTCAACGACAATCAAGACATAATAAACACATAATAACTATATCGATACCACAACAGTTGGACATGTAATATCTTTGCACGAAGTTACAGATAAACTTACAATCAAGGAGTATTCGACAGTAAGAAAGTAAACATGAATCAAATGATTACCGTTTAAGGAAATATCAATTAATTATAAGATATCTATCTTCCTTCCAATTAAGACCGGTTAATTATATGAGATATAACATTTATGATTTCCAATTAAAGGCGAGTAGTTAGGGCGGGTATTACGACTATAGAAGGGTACTTGTCTTTAGTTAAACACGTCAAAGTCCATTTAACAGCTGAAATAAATCAAGAAGGGCAAACAAATATCAAGTAAAACATATAGAGGTGAAACTAATATCCGGGAACTCAATCGTATCAATATCATCTTCATACTCGGTGAATTTCACAAGTCTAAGAGCTTAAAAGGGAAAATTTACCACAAATAAATCCGAGAAAACACTTGTCACCTCGCGTACACGAACTACAACCAACAGAGAAGTCTCAAATCCTAAGGGGAAGTTCCCCACACAAGGTTAGGCAAGATACTTACCTCAAAACCGGCTAAAATCAACTAGCAACCACGTTCTTGCTACGAGTACTTGAATCCAAATGGCCCAAATCTATTCAATTAAATCACACATTGTAAATAATATCTCAATCAACTGATTCTATAATTTAATTCAAAGCTAAAACGCGAAATTAGGTAAAATGACCAAAATGCCCCTTGGGCCAACATCTCGGAACCGGATGAAATTAACATTTTCAGAACCCTTGTACTATCACGAGTCTAACCATATAAAAATATCTCGAGTTGGAGGTCAAACACCCCCTCAAAACCCAACAATTCGGTCTATGAAGTTTTACCCATTTTTCATTCAAAAACTAAAGTTAAAGGATGAAATTAGGAGAAGATTCATGGAAGTTGGACTAAATCGAGTGAGAAATACTTACCCAAGTTGTCCAGGTGAAAATCCTTTCAAAAATCGCCAAGAATCGAGCTCTAGAAGTCAAAATGTGAATAAATGGTGAAACCCTCGAATTTGGGAATTAAATGTGTCTGCCCAGTTATTTGTTCTATGCAATCGTAGGAGGAGGAACGCGATCGCATAGAGTAAAATTTGAAGCCAGGAAAAGAAGCCTATGCGATCGTAGGAAGGGTAATGCAATCACAAAAGAGGGAGAAATATAACTATGCGGTCGCGAATAAGGCTATGCGATTACATAGAAAGAATTGGGACCCTTATGGAAATATACTATGTGATCGCGGAGGTGTTGATGCGATGGCATAGAAGGAATTGAATCTGCCCAAAAATTGTGCAATGTGATCGCGGGAGAAGCAATGCAATCAGATAGAAGGAAATACGAGATAGTAGATCAGCTGTTCAAAAAGGAGGAAAAATGATCCGTAGCCCATCCGAAACACACCCGAGGCCCGTCTAATCACACACACAGGTCATATAACCTAACACAGACTCGCTCAAAGCTTCAAATCACATAACACAACATCGAAACGACAGATCGAACAAAAAATCAAGCTTATGAACTTTCAAATCTTCAAATAACGAATCTCATGCCGAAACATATCAATTCAACTCGGAATGACGCCAAATTTTGCAGACAAGTCCAAAATGACATAACAGAGCTGTTCCAACTCTCGGAATCGCATTCCAACCCAATTTCGCAAAAGTCAACTGTGAGTCAAACTTCTCCAATTTCCAACTTCAACTTTCGCCGAAATGCCTCAACTTACTCTACGGACATCCAATTCTGAATCTAGATGCGCTTAAGTCCAAACTCACCACACAAAGCTATTGAGATCATTCACGACCCATTTCGGGGTCGTTTACCCAAAAGTGCAGTTCCGATCAAATTTTTACCGTTCTAACTTCCAAAGTAAAGTTCTTCTATAGAATTAACTCTAAATCATCTGAAAACCAAATTCCACCATGCACTTAAGTCGATACTCATGTTTCAAAGTTGCTCCAGACCTTACGCCGATGAACAGATCTCAAAATGACCGGTCGGGTCGTTACATTAAATCAATTGAACAAATTAATCTCCAAAGACTTGGTGATAGGGTTACCTAATATCAAGTTTACGGAAGACAAATTGTGTGAGGCATGTGAAAGGGGGAAGCAGGTAAGGTCATCCTTAAAATCCAAAAAAATGGTAAGTACGTCCAAGACGTTGGAACTGGTTCATATGGATCTCTGCGGTCCAATGAGAACCATGAGCAGAGGTGTAAAGAAATATGTAATAGTGCTTGTTGATGATTATTCTAGATTTACATGGGTGCTGTTTCTAACCTCTAAAGATGAAACATTTGAAATGTTCACTTCTTTTGTTAGAAAAAACCCAGTAACAATTAGGAAATCAACTTGCATCCATTAAGTCTGATCATGGAACTGAATTTGAAAATGTAAGGTCTGGTGAATTTTGTGATGAAAATGGAATAGATCATAATTTCTCTGCTCCTAGGAACCCTTAGCAAAATGGGGTACTTGAAAAAAGGAACTGGACCCTTGAGGATATGGCAAGGACCATGCTTCTTTCCAGTAAACTACCTCATAGCTTCTGGGCAGAGGCTTTTAACACTGCATGCTACATAATCAATAGATGCATGACTAGACCTTTTGTAGAGAAAACTCCCTATGAGTTACTTAAAGGGAGAAAACCAAACATATCCTATCTTAGGGCTTTTGGTTGCAAGTGCTATGTGCACAATAATGGCAATAATAACCACTAATCAACTTTGAAGTTGCAGACCTTTGATCAGCTTTCGTAGTGTTAACAGAGCAGTCATATTTTTTTTCAATCTGTACTATCTTGATTAGTGTTGAATCTTTAATACTGAAAGCACACACACACCAACCACACCTATCATCATTACATTTCAATGAATATCTTGTTGAGCTTGATCTAACAACCTTGAATTCAAAATGTCCTTTAATTGCTATATTCGAAAACAATTTAATTATACTTTTCTTTTTGTCAAATACTGATCCCACTTTTATTTCATCAAATGAAGCATTTGTTCTTAATATAGTAGTTGGGGATTTTTTTTGTTTCAAGTTTGATCTTCGTCAAGTTAGTTGAGTAGAGGGGTTTTCAGCAATTTCTTCGGTTATCGGTGCACTCTCTAAGACTTGAATACCCAAAGCTTGTTCGTTGTCAATCTCTATAATGCTTTGTCCTTCTACTTGAATAGAATCAAATATTTGAAGCACCTTTTCAATTATTGGTTGAGCTTCAACCATATCTATTTCCATTATCTGTTGGCATTTGTTTTGATTGTCATGTTGAGTTTCTCTGTTGGCATGTGTTTGAAGCACCTCTTCAGTTCTTGGTTGAGCTTCAACCACATCTATTTCTATTATCTGTTGGCATTTGTTTTGATTGTCATGTTGAGTTTTTGCGTTGACAAGTTCGTTGCTTGTTGATCCAAAAACTCTTACCGAAATATCAACAATAAAACGACAACCCTTGAAGAGTGAATGGGTTTTTAGTAACTCTATACTTGTGTGAGGATATAAATCTTTGGATACAAGCATTCCCTTGCTTGTTCCAAGGTTGATATCAAACCAGATCACTGCTTCAAACTTGTTCTATCCAATTCAATAACTTCAAAGATCTGTTTAATGAAATCTTGAAATCAAATTTCCTCAGTTAAAAGAGCAAGTTTTGTTTGAGGATCGAGATATTTATAGTCTTCAGTCCATCTACCATTAAAAGCAAATATAATGCATATTGTTTCCATCATGAAAGTCAAGAGAATGCGAAACTCAGTACATATTTTATAATGCAATCCTTGTATAATTAAGAATATGTACTGTAAGTTCAAGATCAAGCATCCTTAACATTTGAACTTGGAATTCAAAGTTAGTCCATCCTTAACTTTTGAACATGTAATTCAAACTTAAGGACTGCATGTTGTTGAAACACGTTCTCAAGGCACTAAACTAAACGTGTGTTCATATTTGCAGGTTTTGATAAATGACAAACGATGCGCAATTGACATATGACGAGGTCCAAGCACAAGCGCGCAAATGTCATGTAACGAAGTTCAAGCACAAGACAAACAAAGATCAAGACTAAACAAAGTTATACATGAGTCGTTCTTTAATTGTGATCTTGATCCGACAACTTAACTCAAGACTTGGCTTCTCTGGTAAAATCATTTTTATCAAATCATGCATATTTAATTTAGAGCAAAATAATTTTAAATCATGCATATTTATTTTAGCAAAATGATTTTTAAACATGCCTCTAAAATCTGGACTAAGATAATCGATTATGTACTTATGATAATCGATTATGTTAAGTCAGCTGCATGACAATCGATTGTGTACCTTATGACAATCGATTGTGTTAAGGCAGTGTGCATCAGATTTTTCAAATCTGCATGACATTCGATTGTGAACCTTATGACAATCGATTGTGTTAAGGCAGTGTCCATCAGATTTTTCAAAGCTACAAAATAATCGATTGTGAACTTATGACAATCGATTGTGTTGAGGCAGTGTCCAAACATATTTTTCAAAGCTACAAAATAATCGATTGTGAACCTATGACAATCGATTGTATTGAGGCAGTGTCTATTTGATTTTTCAAAGACTGATAAATAATCGATTGTCCATATAGTATAATCGATTATGTAACTGACCGTTGTCAAAATATTTTCAAACACCGTCAAGTAATCGATTGTATGCTTTTAATAATCGATTGTTTTAAGTAAAATCTGGAAAAGATTTTTTGAACGTTGCCAAGTAATCGATTGTATACTTCTGATAATCGATTGTTTTACGTAAAATCTGGAAATGATTTTTTGAACGTTGCCAGTAATCGATTATATGTCTTTGATAATCGATTGTGCTGCGTAAAATCTGGGAATGATTTTTGGAAGGATTGGAAAACAATCGATTGTATCATCTTGACAATCGATTGTCGCAGCACAAAATCAGCAATTCTTAATTGGCAATTAGGCAACGGTTATGCATGGTTTTGACACTATAAATACATCTTCAAATTAGTCTTCCAAACACAACAACTGATTATATTATTGCTAAAGCTTGCATACTCTCTTATTCATCATTTTATATTCATTACATAAGTTTTTGAGAGCCAAATTATTGACGAAAGTTGTTGCGTTCTTGAGCGTATTTATTTTACTCATATCTACTCTTAAGGAGAGTCTTGTTTTGAGTGCAAAGTGTTTTTATACACTTGAAGGGAAGTGTTAATCCCTTGTATTGTATAAAGGAACGTTGTGATTCCTTTGATTGAAGTCTTGAAGTGTTGTAACTTTGAGAAAAGGTTGTTGAGACTTGTTTGACTCAAGTTCTCAGTTTGTAACGGTTTGTTGAGCACCCGTAAGCTTAACAGTGTTAGTGGAAATCTCGAGAGAGTCTCTCGGGGACTGGACTAGCCACGGGTTGTGGTGAACCAGCATACATCGGTGCGTTCGTTCTTTATTATTTACTTATTGCACTTATTTCATTCCTGCAATTTTTAAATTCCGCAAGTTTACGCTGTTTTTTATTATAACTCTATTCAGCCCCCCTCTAGCGTTAAGCGTATATTCTAACAATTGGTATCAGAGCCCAACTCTCTGAAAAACTTAACCGTTTGAGAGAAACAATACATGGCTTCTACTCGTGATTCTTTTGCAGGAATAGGTGAAGGACAATGCTCCACCCGACCGCCACTATTCGATGGCACAAACTATACGTACTGGAAGGAGAGGATGAGAATATTCGTTCAATCGAATAGCTTTCATTTGTGGAAGGTCATAATGAAGGGAGAACAAATTCCAACCAAAAAGGTTGAAAATGAATGGGTTCCAAAATCCGAAGATGTGTACGATGCGGATGATATTCGAAAAGTGCAGAACAATGCTAAAGCCATCAACTTATTATATTGTGCTGTAAATGCTGATGATTACAGAAAAATATCATGTTGCACAACGGCGAAGCAAATGTGGGATAAGCTAGAAATCACGTACGAAGGTACGGACCAGGTAAGAGAGGCTAAAGTTGATTTTCTAACCCATGCATATGAACTGTTTCACATGAAGGAAGGCGAAAGGGTCGATGACATGTTCGAACGATTTTCAAAAATCGTTAATGACTTACATGCTCTTAAGAAGACCTTCACGGATAAGGAACTTGTCCGAAAAATCCTCCGAAGTCTCACTCCGGAATGGCGCTCAAAGGCCGACGCGATTCAAGAGTCTATTGGCATTTCAAATGTCACCATCGACGGATTAAGAGGTAATCTTAAAACTTATGAATCTACTATACTTAACCCTCTTGTTAATGATCAAAGGAAACAAAGAATCGCCCTCAAGGCAAGCAAAAGCCAACCTCAAAATGATGAGGACGGAGATTACGAGTTCGAACTCGTTATTAAGAGATTTCAAAAGTTCATGCGAAAAGAGTATGAACGAAAAGGCAAACAACAAGGAGATCAAATAAAGTGCTATGGGTGCGGAGAATTCGGGCATATTAAATCAAATTGCCCAAATGCCAAAAAGGAGAAGAAACCCTTCAAGAAACAACGAGCATACATATCTTGGGGAGGCGACTCCGGAGACGAGTCAAGTGAGGAAGAAGAAGACGAAGCCGCAAATCTTTGTCTCATGGCTCACAAAAACAATCAAGCAGAGGTATGTCAAATTTCTTCCAAAAACTTCTATTCTCTTGAGGAAATGCAAAATGCCTTTGATGAGTTGTATAGTGAATTTATTAAAGCTTCCAAAACTGTTAAAAGCATTAAGGAGAATGCCTCTTTGAAAGAAAAAGATTTTGAAAAACAACTCTCTTTGAAAGAAAAGGATTTGGAAAAACTGATTTTGGAAAATGAGAAGTTGAAAGAAGAAAATAAATTTTTCGGCAAGAGAAGCGCCGACAAACCCGAGAGTTCTAGTAAAAATTGTACTTCTTGCATGCATCTAAAAGGTGAGGTAGAAAGACTTAAGGGCACCTTAGACAAGTTCAATTCTTCTCATAAAAATTTGAATGAAGTTCTTGTTAATTTGAAATCGACCAAACATGGGATAGGTTTTAAAAACGAGCCTAAAGAAAAAGTTGAAGCCAAACCCCAACCACCTAAGGCTCAACCTAGGATAAATAAAACAAATGTTCATTCAAGAAATAACAATCCTAGAATCAACATGCATGCTAGACCAAACTTTGAACATTTTAGGACACCTAGAAATAGCCCTCAACCTAGAAATAACTATTCTAGAAATGATGCATATCCTAGAAGAAACTTTGAACATTTTAGGACTCCTAGAAATGGCTTTCAACCTAGAAATAATTATTCTAGAAATGCTGCATATCCTAGAACAAATAGTAGGAGAAATGACTTTCATGAAATGCGCAATAGTCATATTGTCGAAAATAGAGTAAACAATTTTCGTCCGTCCAACTACTATCAACCTAGACGAATGCATAATCCAAATTCATTTGTCATTATTGCAATCGAATTGGACATATTGCTCCTTCTTGTTTCACTAGACATAGACACTTAAATGCATGTCAAGCACAACAGCATATTACACCTAACTCTCAAGGACCCAAAATAGCTTGGGTACCAAAGACTCATTAATTTGTCTTGTAGGTATGTTTGAAGGGATCAAGTGTACTTTGGTACCTTGATAGTGGATGCTCCAAACACATGACCGGAGATGAATCCAAGTTCCTTCAACTAGAACACAAAGAAGGAGGAAGCGTTATCTTTGGAGATAACAATAAGGGAAAAATTATCGGCATTGGATCGGTCGGTAAGGATGAACCTTCTTCCATTAAGCATATATTGCTAGTTAAGGGTCTAAAACATAATCTCTTGAGCATAAGTCAATTATGTGACAAGGGAAATCTTGTTTTATTTGATTCGGATGAATGCTTAGTTTTTCGCCGTAGCGATTTTAAAATTATCCTTCGTGGATTTAGAATGGATAACATCTATATGGTTGATCTCGAAAATTCTTCTTCTGAATATGTGAATTGTCTTATGAGCAAAGAAGATGATATGTGGTTATGGCATCGTAGAGTAGCTCACATAAACATGCATCTTTTAAACAAATTGGTTTCACAAAATTTAGTTATTGATCTTCCAAGTTTGAAATTTGAAAAAGACTCTACTTGCGATTCTTGTCAAAAAGGGAAGCAAACAAAAGCATCTTTTAAATCGAAAAATATTGTTTCAACTACTAGACCATTGCAACTTCTTCATATGGACCTTTTTGGACCATCTCGCATTGAAAGTCTTGGTAGAAATCTTTATGCTTTTGTTATTGTTGATGATTATTCTAGATTTACATGGACACTATTTCTTGCTCATAAAAGTGAAGCTTTTCATAATTTTAAATGTTTTCTTAAACGTGTTCAAAATGAAAAGGACACAACCGTCACTTCAATAAGAAGTGATCATGGGGGAGAGTTTGATCACAATCTCTTCACGGACTTTTGTGACGAACTCGGTATCGAGCACACCTTCTCTGCTCCACGCACACCACAACAAAATGGAGTGGTGGAAAGGAAAAATAGGTGTCTCGAAGAGATGGCTAAAACCATGCTCGATGAGGCTAAGATTCCCAAACATTTTTGGGCGGATGCCGTGAGTACCGCATGCTACGTTTTAAATAGAGTAGTCAAGGCCAATACTCATGAAAACTCCCTATGAACTCTATGAGGGAAGGAAACCAAACATCTCCCATCTTAGAGTATTCGGTTGTAAATGTTTTATTCACAACAATGGTAAAGATAATTTGGAAAAATTTGATGCCAAATCCGATGAAGAATTTTTATTGGTTATTCATCACGTAGCAAAGCATATAGGGTATTCAATAATAGAACCGAAACTGTGGAGGAATCCCCTCATATTGTGTTTTCCGAAAATAATGCTCGCTTGGCGAGAAAGGATTCTGGTTTTGATCCTGCAGGTATCTTAAACTCAATAAGTCCTCAAGACAAAGTACAATAGGAAAATCCTAAGGAAATTCAAGGTGAAACCTTGGAACAATTATCGGAGGAAGCGCCACAACTGGAAAAAGAAACGAAACTACCTAACGCGTGGAGGACAATCAAAGACCATCCTCTCGAACAGGTAATTGGCGACATCAAACAACAGGTAAGTACTCGAAACACTCTTAATAACACCTTAGGACACACTTCTTAAGAGATCACGTTCTCAATTGGCCAACATCTTGACTCCACATTGATCTAAGTCATTATTTCTTTACAAATTACTAACTTGAGCGTCAGAGACGTCTATTTTTTTTATTTTTTTTTTGCAGGTATCGCCCTAAAGGCAAGGGGAACTATAAAGCCTGGTGCAGAAGAATCGATTTCTCTTTAGTATATAATCGATTATCAAGTATCAATAATCGATTATGTTGACACTATTTGCTTTATTATCCCTTTTATGAAGTTGAAATTTTTGATTAATCAATAAACAAGTTATTTACTTATTCTATTTTTTTTTTTGCTAATCGCAAAAGGGGGAAGAATAAGGGCTATGCACTTAATATTTATTGGCATAAATTGAGGGGGAATTCATATGTTGAGGGGAAACTAATTGCATATCTTTACTTGTCTTGGATCGTCATTATGAATTATCTAATATGCATATCCCGATTAAGTTTGCCATTATCAAAAAGGGGAAAATTGTTGAAACACGTTCTCAAGGCACTAAACTAAACGTGTGTTCATATTTGCAGGTTTTGATAAATGACAAACGATGCGCAATTGACATATGACGAGGTCCAAGCACAAGCGCGCAAATGTCATGTAACGAAGTTCAAGCACAAGACAAACAAAGATCAAGACTAAACAAAGTTATACATGAGTCGTTCTTTAATTGTGATCTTGATCCGACAACTTAACTCAAGACTTGGCTTCTCTCGTAAAATCATTTTTATCAAATCTTGCATATTTAATTTAGAGCAAAATGATTTTAAATCATGCATATTTATTTTAGCAAAATGATTTTTAAACATGCCTCTAAAATCTGGACTAAGATAATCGATTATGTACTTATGATAATCGATTATGTTAAGTCAGCTGCATGACAATTTGTGTACCTTATGACAATCGATTGTGTTAAGGCAGTGTGCATCAGATTTTTCAAATCTGCATGACAATCGATTGTGAACCTTATGACAATCGATTGTGTTAAGGCAGTGTCCATCAGATTTTTCAAAGCTACAAAATAATCGATCGTGAACTTATGACAATCGATTGTGTTGAGGCAGTGTCCAAATATATTTTTCAAAGCTACAAAATAATCGATTGTGAACCTATGACAATCGATTGTATTGAGGCAGTGTCTATTTGATTTTTCAAAGACTGATAAATAATCGATTGTCCATATAGTATAATCGATTATGTAACTGACCGTTGTCAAAATATTTTCAAACACCGTCAAGTAATCGATTGTATGCTTTTAATAATCAATTGTTTTAAGTAAAATCTGGAAAAGATTTTTTGAACGTTGCCAAGTAATTGATTGTATACTTCTGATAATCGATTGTTTTACGTAAAATCCGGAAATGATTTTTTGAACGTTGCCAGTAATCGATTATATGTCTTTGATAATCGATTGTGCTGCATAAAATCTGGGAATGATTTTTGGAACGATTGGAAAACAATCGATTGTATCATCTTGACAATCGATTGTCGCAGCACAAAATCAGCAATTCTTAATTGGCAATTAGGCAACGGTTATGCATGGTTTTGACACTATAAATACATCTTCAAATCAGTCTTCTAAATACAACAACTGATTATATTATTGCTAAAGCTTGCATACTCTCTTATTCATCATTTTCTATTCATTACATAAGTTTTTGAGAGCCAAATTATTGACGAAAGTTCTTGCGTTCTTGAGCGTATTTATTTTACTCATATCTACTCTTAAAAGGAGAGTCTTGTTTTGAGTGCAAAGTGTTTTTATACACTTGAAGGGAAGTGTTAATCCCTTGTATTGTAAAAAGGAACGTTGTGATTCCTTTGGTTGAAGTCTTGAAGTGTTGTAACTTTGAGCAAAGGTTGTTGAGACTTGTGTGACTCAAGTTCTCAGTTTGTAACGGTTTGTTGAGCACCCGTAAGCTTAACAGTGTTAGTGGAAATCTCGAGAGAGTCTCTCGGGGACTGGACTAGCCACGGGTTGTGGTGAACCAGGATACATCGGTGCGTTCGTTCTTTATTATTTACTTAGCGCACTTATTTCATTCCTGCAATTTTTAAATTCCGCAAGTTTACCCTGTTTTTTATTATAATTCTATTCACCCCCCTCTAGCGTTAAGCGTATATTCTAACACATGTCCTTAACTTTTGAACCTGCAAGTTAAATTTAAGGACCCATGTTCTTAAGTTTTGAACTTGAAGCACAAAGTTAAGGACTACCTGTCCTTAACTTTTTAACTTGTAATTGTACATTAATGACCAACTGTCCTTAAATATTGAACTTATAAGTCAAAGTTCAGGACCAAGTGTCCTTGATTTTTTAAAAGTAATTTGCAAAATAATGACAGTATATCCTTAATATACAGAATAACGACAACGAAGTTAAGGATATTGTGTCCTTAACTTTTTCAATTCAATTTGCAAAATCAAGAAACTATGTCATTAATATTATGTGCTCAATTTTTATAGAATTAACATGCAAGTCAAACTTAAGGACTCTTTTCCTTAATTTTTGAACTTGAAACCCAAAGTGAAGGACCAAGTATCCTTAACTTTTGAACTTATAACTGTAAGTTAAGGACTATCTGTCCTTAACTTTTTAAGTAATAAATGTAAGTTAAGGACCAACTGTCCTTAAATATTGATGCAAGTCAAAGTACATGACGAAGTGTCCTGAACTTTTCAACTTGAAACTCGAGCTTTAGGACCTAGTGTCCTTAATGTTTTCAAAATAATTTGCAAAACTATGACAGTATGTCCTTAATAAACAGAAGAACAACAACAAAGTTAAGGACATTGTTTCCTTAACTTTTTCAATTCAATTTGCACATTGGGATACTATGTCCTTAATATTATGTGCTCAAATTTTATAGAATTATGACATGATGCGATATCCTTAACATTATCAATCCAGAAATTTTAAAAAAAATCAAAATTATACTTACTGTCTAAAAATCAGAAAAAGTATAACTATGTCGAAATAAAAATCAATAGAAACACATAAAAGTATAACTTACTGCAAATCTATGTCGAATTTTGGATGAGAATGTTGAATTCTATTGTTTGAATCGGAAGAGAATCTTCTGCAATTTCAACGATCATAATGAAGTAGTTAGTGTTGTTGCTGCTGATCATTAATAAAAGTATAGGTGTAAGTTATAGCATAAGGGTATTTTTGTCCAGTCAGGTATAAGTTTATTAAACCAGTAGCTAAAAACTAAAGACATTTAAAACAATAACTTTAAAATAAAGACAGGTGTTGTTAGTGGCTATTTGTGCACACCGCCCGATTATGTGGGAATTCTGTCACATTCTCAAATTTCAGCACATTTTGTTGCGATCTCATATATATAAAATTCGAATTCCAATATATGATGCTGTAATTTTTTAGAATTTTAAAAGTATTTTTGTTTAGGTTTTATCATACATGAAAAAATAATTAAATTTCGTTACTTTTGAAATTACAGTTATTTTTCAATTACTAGTTGCAAATGACTATTTTTTATTTTTGTTTTTCATTTTTATCAGGAAAGGAAAAGAAGCTTCACCCCAAACCCCAAAATAAAGTTAAAAAAATTCCCCAAATCTTCTAAGAGAAGCTTGTCCTTATTTTTTTTTACGACCATTAGTTTAAGTTTGTTTCATATATAAGATAAGAAACGAATAGTTTACACAAATAGATGGTAGAAGACTAGTTCCAAAGTTCGACTGGTGATTAGTTTAATAATAACTCATAATAAGTCCAATAATAACACAACATCACTTCCAATTAAAAAGTTGTAAGTTCGAGTCTCCTCAAGAGCAAGATGTGAAGTTCTTGGAGGAAAGGATGCTGATGGTCTATTTCGACACAATCTTTATCATATGATAGGGACAAAATTTACGTATATACTATCCTCTCCAAACCTTATTAAGTGAGATTATACTGAATTGTTGTAGCAACACAACACCCTCATAATTAATTCGTCTTCGTGATTTGCTCGTGTTTCAAGCTGCAGACCCCACCACCAAAAAACAAAGAAGGAAGAGAATAAAAGTATTAAAAAAATAAAAGTTGAGTAATGCAATGTAAAGCCAAAGGCACAAACACAAAACCAATGATTAGGATTTTTGACAAATATTTTCATGAAGACTTAGGTCCGGGGGGTTCAAAATCGATCCGAAACCGAAAACCGATCCACACTAAAGCTTAACGGCTTACTGATAACGGCTTAACGGCTTAACGGACGAGGAACGGGTTAAATTTTTTTTATTAATGGCTTATAGGTTTGGGGATGGATTATTCAATATTCTTAACGGCTAATCCGTTAACCCGTTAAGAATATAAATATATATATATATAATTTATTTTCATTTATATATATAAAATATAAAAAAATTAAAGCCTTTGAAAATGATTAACAAAAGATTATTTCTACTTCTAAGCATTTTTATTCTCGGGATCTAGAAATTTTTTGGTTCTATTTTTAATTTATTTTTGGTTGTAATCCTCCTGTTTGGCAACATGCCGGAGATGGTAAAACTAATTTCCTAATCACGAAAATCAAATTGAGTGGCTCTGGCAAAGAAAATTGAATGCATCATATTGCCTCTAAAATATTATATTGGCAATTCATTATTTCTAAGACGAGGAGAATAAGAGATATTTAATAAACATGTATGTTAGACCGATAAATCGCCCATTAACCGCCCTATAAGAACTAACCCGATACCAATCCGCCCGATATCTTATCGGGTGGCTAACAGATTAATACATTTAAAAGCCGATAACCGTTAAGCCAAACCGTTAAGAATAAAAAGCTACCCAATCTGCCCGATAAGCACCCCTACTTTGGTCAACATGTCATAACGCTTGCAACAAAAAGCTGCCTCGGTGAGTTTGGTATATATTATATATTGAAATGTTATCACTACTAAAAAAACAGAAACTATCCATGAAGAAAGTTTGTAGCCAAACAGAAATATCTGTCACTAATTCTGTTTATCGATAAATTAGAAACATAATAATAAGAAATTCTATTAGATACAAGTAATTTAACGACAAATAAGTGACAAAATTCATAGCTAATTTCAAATTTATTTACTATAAACAATTAATGACATTCTCCAAACCCGTGTATCATGTGGAAAGATTTATCGGGATATTTACTGCAAAAAGATTGCTCTGATGGTAAGCAACCTCCACTTTCATCCAAGAGGTTTTGAATTCTAGTCACCCCAAGAGCAAGGTGGGAAGTTCTTGGAGGGAAGAATGCCGAGGGTCTATTGGAAATAGCCTCTCTATTACATGGTAGCGATAAGGTCTGCATGCACACTACCCTCCCCAGACCTCGCTAGTGAGATTATTCTGGGTTGTTATTGTTGTTGCTATACTGCAAAAAGGTTTGTTGCAAATTCAAAGAATTAAAATCACCGTGATCATTATTACTAGGCGTGTACAAAGGAAACCGACAAACCGCACCAACCCGATAATCTGAGTCAAACTGGAAAAAAAAATCCTGACAATGGGTTGGTTTGGTGTTGGAAAAAAAACCCGACCATAATTGGTTGGTTTGGTTTTAACTAAAGAAAGTCAAACCGAAACCAAACCAACCCGACATTACATATATAGAAATATTAGATATATTTAATATATAAATATACTTATTGTGATGTAATTTATAAATATTTCTTAAAATATTTCATAATTTTATTTTTTGAGGTATTATTTCAAGGTTGGACTTAGAACTTTTGAATGTTCCAATAAGTTTTATAGCCATTAATATTAGTAAATTAAATAACGCTAATAAAAGCTCAAACCAAATTAAATCAATATTAATGCTAATAAAAGAAATTTAATTCAATACAAGAACGGGAATGTATTAAATATCTATTTTTTATTTTGTAATAATTTAGATAAAATGCATAATCTATTTTTATTTTCTTTAGCGTTTAATCATGTATTTAATACTCCCTTATTAGTCTACTTATATTAGCATGACTTAATACTCTTAGATTATGTTTATTTTTATTATAGCTTTTCAATTAGCAATATTTATATTACATAATTTTATTATTGAATATTTTAGGATAATGGCATGACATATCTCATATTTATATTATTTTCTTGGAAAATACTTTATATGGTTATATCTTACTAGGACTACAAAAATATATTGAACATAATTTATATGTTTTATTCTACGAAGATTTTACAGGAAAAAAATCCGAAAAAACACCGATTAACCCGAAAACTCGAGAAAAGTAGAGAGTGAAAAACCCGAGTTTTTATTGGTTTGGTTTGGTCTTTAGAATTAATAATCCGACACAATTGGTTTGGTTTGGTAATTGAAAAATCCGAACCAACCCGACCTATGTACACCCCTATTTATTACCTAATCTAAATGGAAGAAAGTAAGAAGAATAATATATATATATATATATATATATATATATATATATATATATATATATATATATATATATATATATATATATATATATATATATATATATATTCCTCGTCCATAGAGCATATGATATTAACATGATCTAAACGTAAGTAAGAATCTCTAAAGTATGAATTCAAATAATTTTGTCTACTTTGTATTATTTTTGCTATATTTTTTTCAAAAATGATTAAAATGTAGTGTTATAAGATAGATTCACTCCAACCTAATCGTGTTTATTCAATATTGTGGTTTACACTAGATATATTGTGACCCCACTCCTTAAATAAATTTTTTCGGGTTTAAAATACATCTCATATATACTTTTAAGTCGCATTTTTAATTTTCTTTTTGCCCTTTTGTAGAATTATTGAGCTAGAATATGCCAAGCACCTTTTAAATATTTTCAATATGTTTGTATGGGTCAGTCACAATGATAAAGGAAATCAACGCATTTATTAAATCCCATTGTAATTTATGAATGGTATGGCCATATATTAGCAAGATTATCTGGCAGCTATCCAAATGTGCAACCAAGGCAACGGCCTGGCCGTCTCTACGAGGGTGTCCCCTCTATGTGTTCCCAACCCTTTGGTGCCAGCTGTCAGACCTCCTAGCTATAAATACTAAAAGAAAGAACCTTAAAGGGGAGTTGTTTCTTCTTCTTCTTCTTCTTCTTCTTCACATCTCTTTCTAAAAGAAGGGAGAATATATCATTCTAAGTCTCTGAGAGAGATAGACCAACCCAATGCCATTAATAAAAGATCTTCATCCCCCTCATTTTAATCTACTACTGTTGTCTCTTATGTTTTATTCTTTTGGTTTCGGGATTTATTACGATCTGCTATGATTGGCCCTCCATGTATTTTAATTGTATCGTACTCAAAAAGTGAATGAACACCTTTTAGTCGAACAATTTGGCGCCGTCTGTGGGGACTTCATAGCAGGATCGAGTAGTTCATCCTTGGACCAAAAAGGAGAAAGAGAACAACTCAGCTCGAACAAGCCCCAGCGGCATGCCGAACAAAAGGAAGTCAAGAACCTCGAGATAAGCTTGCTTCCATATCCCCGCGCCTCTAAGCGAAAAGGAAAATAAGAAGAATAAGAAGAAGAAGAAGCAGATCTCCCATCCCTATGGGATAAATAGGCCGAAGGTGCCTCACCCCCTTTCCACACGAGATCCTGATAAAAGGGAGGACAACATGAAAGCATCTCTCTAACCGAGATCTATAACGGTGTGACCCAAGTGAGCCAGTCGAAAAGACCACAAGCGTAAGTTAGGCAAGATCTAAATCCAGAAGCCAATCCCAACCCCCAGCACGAAGCGGGTTATATGGGAAAAATCATAAAGGTTCGACTACGGTTGAACTGGGACTCAGGCTATGTGCCTCCAACTCAGGATATGTGCCTTTAACTCCGGCTAAGCGCCTTCGACTCAGGCTACGTGCCTTCAGACATTGCAAAAAGTTCAACTACGGTTGAACAACAATACAGGATATGTGCCTCCAACTCAGGCTATGTGCCTTCAAGTCCGGCTAAGCGCCTTCGACTCAGGCTATGCGCCTTCACACAACAGTCCAACAACGGTTGAACTGGGACTTAGGCTATGTGCCTTCAACTCAGGCTAAGCGCCTTCTACTTAGGATACGCGCCTTCAGACATTGCAAAAAGTTCAACTACGGTTGAATAACAATACAGGCTATGTGCCTTCAACTCAGGCTATGTGCCTTCAACTCAGGCTAAGCGCCTTCGACTCGGGCTACGCGCCTTCAGACATTGCAAAACGTTCAACTACGGTTGAACAACAATACAGGCTATGCGCCTTCACACAACAGTCCAACTACGGTTGAACTGGAACTCAGGCTAGGTGCTTTCAACTCAGGCTATGTGCCTTCAACTCAGGCTGAGCACCTTCGACTCAGGCTATGCGCCTTCAGACATTGCAAAAATTTCAACCACGATTGGGCAACAATACAGGCTACGCACCACCACACAGCAGACCAACTACGGTTGAACTGGGACTCAGGCTGTGCGCCCTCGACTCGAGCTACGCACCTTCAAAAATCACAAAGGAAGTTCAACTACGGTTGAACAACAATACAGGCTATGCGCCTTCACACAAAAGTTCAACTATAAAGTTGAACCAGGACTCAAGCCACACACCCAAAGCCGCAAGATGGACCACGAACGAATAAAGGCCGAGGAGACACGTCCCCCAAGGCTATAGGACGGGCCACGGTTAGGCGAGGACAAGCATCCCCAAATGTCAAAGCAAGTCAAATCCCAGGCCGGGCCAAGTGCCCCCGCAAGTAAGTACGACTAAGCTCAAAATTAAAATATTTGCCAACGTAAAGTTCGGCCCAAGTCGAACTAACAGGCCGTGATTCTCGTAACCACGGCCAGCAGTTAACCTAAGTCCAAACTGAGACTAAGGCTATGTGCTGAGGCTACATGCCGCCGCCACCCCAACTCAGCCATAACCAACCCCCGTCAAAGCGGAGGTAGGCGACGACTGAAAACGTCTATCCACAGCCAAGGCCATCCGAGCCGATCGCCCCATATGACCAAGGATCAATTACAGAAACGGTCGAATCTATCTAACCAGTCGATACTATTAACGTACTCGCTGGAGAAACTCTAAAGCAGGGCCCTTATAAACAGGCACACACACAAAAACAAACATAATGCAGTCGATACAAAACAAACAAAGAAGAAGAAAGTATATTTACAACATTTGCACGAGGATGCCCCCAATTACAGTGGCCCAAGGCTGGCAAAGAAAACAAAACATAAAGAGAAAATGAAACTAAAACAAACATTACAAATTTTCCAATCTATTCACTCGGCGCCCCCTGCAGCACTATTAGCGCGCTCGGCACCATCGTCATCCCCAGGCGTGGACGGGTCGAAGACGTAGTCGAGGCGGGCTTCACAAGCCTTTTGACGTGCCTCCTCATAAGTGTTCTCAGACACGACGTCGGCCTCCCACAACCGCCTATACACATCGAGCTAGGCCTCGACATACGTCCAAAGCTCACGGGCAGGACCACAAGAAGCGGCCTGATCTCCCAATTATTGATTTTCAGCCTCCAAGGCCGCTATCCTATCCGCCGCAGCACGGGCGTGCCGATCAAAGACGGCAATGCGCTCCTCTAACAATCGTTCTCTGAAAACAGCGGCGGCCCTCTCTAATTCGCGCCCCCTTTCCTGGGCACGATTGGTCGCCTGCAGTGCTTCAACCCTTGCCAGGGCGTCCTCTGCCTGCCTCCTTGAAGTGGCAGCCTCAGACTCTAAGGCAGGCACCTATCTGATATAGGCCTCAGCGGCCTCTGCCGCTGCATCCAGATTTTGACGCTCCCTCTCAGCAGCCGCCCTTCTCTCAACCTCGGCCCCTTCGTTCGCCTGGCGAAGCTGCTCCTCAAGAGCGTTACCCTGCTGAGGGTCTGTTGCATGCGAAGATCCCTCCGTGCCAACTGCTCTACCAGCTCCCGGTTTCGCGGGTCGCTCCTTATGCGTTCTTCCAGATCACGACACCGGTCAAGGTAATGGCAGTATTTTGCCAACAGTCACGCACAAACCGCCGAGCAGGCGCTAGCCCGCCTGATACTCTCTACCTCCAACAGATGTGACTACAATAAACAAGAGCAACAATTATCCCATGAAGGCGTACTGAGAAAGAAAAACAACCAACGATTCATATAGACCTTTATACTCTGGGCCGCCACCTCGCCCATCAATCCGATGTCCGAGATATTCCTCAATGACGCGCTCTCCGCGTCGGAGCACAGAACCCCCCGAACAACGTTACCAGGTTCTCCTCCTCAAGCAGCAGGTTCTGGTCGTTAGGAATCTCCAAAAACGGAAATACCCTTCGGCCTGCGCCAATGGGCGAGTAAAGTCCTCCTGAAACGTGCGGATATCCTCAGGACTATATGTATGGGTAAAAACTTGACCTCACAATGATAAAGGAAATCAACGCATTTATTAGAACCCAGTTGTAATTTATGAATGGTATGTCCATATATTAGCAAGATTATCTGGTAGCTATCCAAATGTACAACCAAGGCAACGGCTGGCCGTTCCTATGAGGACGTCCCCTCTATGTGGTCGCAACCCTTTGGCGCCAGCTGGCAGACCTCCTAGCTATAAATACTAATAGAAATAACCCTAAAGGGGGGCTGCTTCTTCTTCTTCTTCACATCTCTTTCTAAAAGAAGAGAGAATGTATCATTGTAAGGCTCTGAACCTCTCCATGGAGAGGTAGACCAACCCAATGCCATTAATAAAAGATCCTCATCCCCCTCATTTTAATCTACTACTGTTGTCTTTTATGTTTTATTCTTTTGATTTCGGGATTTATTACAATCTGCTAAGATTGACCCCCCATGTATTTTAATTGTATCGTGCTCAAAAGGTGAATGAACACCTTTTAGTCGAACAATGTTATTTATTTCTTTTGATTTCACTATTTGTATCATTCTTCAAACATCAACATTGGCATTTGCTTGCCACAAAATAATTCGATTGGAGCGGTTGTGCTTGCGAATACTCTTCTTGTACTTTTCTGTCTTGATTTTTACAATAGAAAAATATATTTATTCCCAAAACAAAACAAATAAAAATAAGAGGAAGGGATGTTTGCTTATGATGTGAAATTTTAAAAGTAGAAGTCAATTCTTAATTACATAATAATTTAGATATTCAGTAACCATTTAAGCGATGAACTCACTTATATCAATAGGCAATATAAAAAATTTTCTTTCACACCTAATGAGCTATTTAAAACAAACTGGTGCAAATTAGCATCCTCACAGCATAAACTAGTTAATAAGGAGAAATACCAATATAAAGTCAAAACATGAGCCAATACATTAGTGGAAATTGACCCTTTAAGACCTTATAAAGTTGTTAGGGAGAACGGTAAAAGTATTCCTTTACTATGTGAAAAAGACCATTTACGCGTTCTGTTATACTATTGGTCCATCGTTACTCCAGCACTTTAAAACTAATGCAAAAATACTTGCTCTTTGTTAAGACCCTCCACCATGGCCACAACATCTCACATGTCTATGAGATGACGTCTCGCTAAGATGAACACCATGTGATACGCCACATCACTGTCCCAATCACATTTTACTCTCTTCTTCCACCGACACCTTTCCCTTCACCCAATCTCCCAAAAGAGATCATCTGTATTAAGGTTGTATCCGAATCCGGTTCTGGGTCTATTTGCGTTTGCGGTTCTGGTTCTGGCGATTCCGATTCTGGCGGCTCTGGCGGTTCCGCTTCTGGCGGTTCCGGAGCCGGAACCGCTACCATACGATTTCGGGTACCATCCGGTTCCGGTTCTGGCGGTTCCGGTTCCGGCAGTTCTGGCGGTTCCGGCGGTTCCCGACGGTTCTGAAATTTTATTTTTTTTTTAATCAATATCTTGTATACTAGTCATTAGTATATTGTAGAATATATTTTATATGGTGTATACTATGTTATTAGTATAGTATATAATGTGTTTGGTAATTAGTATATATTGAGTATAAGTAGTGTATACTTTGTATATACGTAGTATATATTGTATGTAAGTAGTATATATTGTATATAACTAGTGTATATTGTGTTGTCGTTAGTCATTAGTATAAATTGTATATAAGTAGTATATATTGATAAAGAAATATTGAGACAAAAGATATTCAAGGATATGATAAAGAGCATATTTATTGACCAAAATGGCATATCTTTCTTAGTCTTCCTTCCCCCAATGGAATGAGCACAACATGGTACTAATACCACCATTAAAAGGAAAAAAAAAACTAAAAGAAGACGTGCCAATGTACAAGTTACATACCAATTTATGCATTATTTCTAACAAATCTCATAAAACCTTCAAGGTTTAGAGGTGGTTGTGTTGGCGGTGGTGGAAATGAAGCTTGTTCATCACCACTTCCGGGTGAAGTTGCTTCTTGAGCAAGTTCTGCTATCATTTCTTCATAGCACTCATCTATTTCTGGTTGTGATTCAGCTAGCCCAAAGTTCCTTCTTTCTGCGCGGATCCAATCTCGAAAAAGCACTAATTTTTCCAAGCTGTCCCGCATCGACGCTCTATGATCACCTATTTGTAGTCATGCTTGACTAATAGCTCTCTCCGATGCAACAGTTGACGCTTGAATCGACAGAACATCCCAAGCCATCCTTGCAAGAACGGAAAAATGCTTTTCCCTTGTCTTCCACCAATCCAAAAGGTCGAAAGAGCCGTCTGGATTCTCATTCTCTAGTCCCTGCGACAAATAAACTTGAAGCTCATTTAGATGGGAAATGCTAGCCAGTAGCTCTTTTAGACGACTGTGATGTTGACAAAGTAGGGGTTGGAATATTAGGCCTAGCATGCTCTAACGCCTGTTTATAAGCATTATAAACAGTTTGAGCATTCACTTTAATTGATGCTTTCGCATCAGCTAGTGTAGCCATTTTTACTTCTGAAAGATCTAAATATTTTTTAAACTTCTTTTTCATTTCAGTTATTGCAATTTCATAAATTTCCCCTCCCTCGTAAAAACAAACAAACAAATTAGCAAGTGCGGCAATATAAACTAAACAGTTAGAAATAGTTGGATAATATTGGCCAGATAAAGCATTTATAGCCACATGAAAATGTTCTAAAAAATCTAAAAGAATTTTAACGTTAGTCCAATCTTGTGTAGTTAGCATGTCATTATCTTCCTCCCCATTATCCCGAGAATTATACGTAGCGTTAATTGGGTTTCTATATTCGTACGCTACTACTAAACTTTCGTACATGTAGTTCCACCTAGTCGGGCAAGGTTTAGGAACATTTCTTTCTCTAAGGCCATATTCGTCACACTTTTTAAAATATTCTCTAAGTCTAATTCTACGGTTTGAATAAAAAAGCCAATTAAGAGCCATTTTAACATTTTCAATTTTTAAGTTTAATACGCTCATACCATCACCAACTAATGATGTTCTCTTAGTTGAATAAAAAATTGCCAAACTAATGATGTTTCTGAACGTTTAGGAGGTTGTCTACTAAAAGTGGGAGTTTGTACGGTTAGGTATTCCGGTTCATCACCTAAGTTATGAGCAGGACTAGTAGGTGTATCATCTAAATCTACTGGAGCTTGGGTTTCGTCATCATCATCATCCTCATTTCGCCCTAAGATGGGTGCATTAGGATAAAGAGCATTCATAATATCATCGTCTATTATATCACCAACTGCTACATCATGTAGAAAATCAATATCGCTAAATTGAAAATACGGGTGAACACTATCAAGGATTCCGAAGGGTTCATTAGGATTTCTAGGTTGGCTACTACTTTGAACTTGCTTATCTTTTCTAGGTCGGGGAGCCGGGGGTAGTATTTTGGCGACTACTTTCACCGGTTTTAGATTTTCCTTTACCGAACATATTTTTCAACGAAAATACCATAATAATTATAATTAAGCAAAATACCAACACACAAAAATATTCTTAGCACGTAAGAGTTGAAACGAGTTTACCGGATTGACGAACAACTTCTTGAAAATTGAAAATCGTTGAAATTGAACACTTGAAAACTTCAATTTAACAACTTCACAATGTTTCACGAATTTGCAACAATAAATTAAGCACTTGCACTAGAAAGATTGAAAGAGAACATGAGAGAGATTGAGAGATATTGATGAATTTGTAAATAAAAATGAAAGAATGAGCGGGTATTTATAGTTGAGAAATGAGAAATAGTGTAATTATATAAAGTTTTGGGGTTAAATTAAAGTTGGGGGCCAAATGGCTATTATTTAAACTTCCAAACTGTTAATTTTGAAAAAGAGCCGTTTGGAAATTATTTTTTAAAACAAAGTTACAGAACCGCCCGAACCGGTCCGGTTCAGGTTCCGGTTCCGGTTCTGGCGGTTTCAATGGGTAGAACCGCCCGCCACGATTCCGGGAAACCGCCAGAGCCGGAACCGCCGGAACCAGCAGAACCGCCAGGGCCGCGGTTCCGGTCTGGTTCCGGTTCGGAACCGCGAAAAATACAGCCTTAATCCGTATACACCAAAAAAATAAGGGAAATTATTAACTAATTCTATGGAGCAAACAGAACACACAATATATTGTTATCTTAACATATTGTACATACGAAAAAAACAGATTCTCCAGCGTACATATCCTTGTATATTTCTTGGAAAGGGAGGGATGGCAAAGGAACCCATTGTGACGGCCCGGCCCGTCGTCACGTGAGTTACCGTTCCGTTTTCCCCATATTATGTTACTTTATGTTTCAATATCAGTATTCTAGTAGACCAGGTAGAATTGGATTGATTTTAGATGGAAATGAGACACTTAGTCTCTTAAAAAAAAGCTTGTTTCGAAAAAGTCAAGTGGAAGTTGACTATTTAGTTAGAGGCCTCGGATGCGAATTCTAATGATTCGGTTAGCTTCGGGGGATGATTTGTGACTTAGGAGTGAAATCGGAATTGAATTTGGAGGTCCGGTGTAGAATTAGGCTTGATTTGGCTAAGTTCGAATTTTGGCGAAATCCGGTTGATAGGTGGAATTTTGATTTGAGGGTCGTAATAGAATTCCGAGAGTTGTAGTAGCTCCGCTAGTTAATTTTGGATATGTGTGCAAAATTTCAGGTCATTTGGAGGTGTTTAGGCCGGGTTTAAAAGCAAATGCGAATTTTGAAGTTTTAGTTTAACTTAAGCCTTGATTTGATGAAAACTTAATGATTTTGATGTTAATGATAGTATTTTTATGTTTCGAGAAAGTTTGAATGAAGTAATAAAACATATTTGTGTGTTTGGTTGAGGTCCTGAGGGCTTCAGGGTGATTTCAGATGGCTAACGGAGATTTTCGAATAGGAAAAGTGCAGTAGAAATTGCAGAGCAGATTTACTCTCTGCGATCGCAGGCCTGGGCTGCGATCGCGTAGAAGTTCTGGAGAGGGTCTCATAATTTCTCTATGCGATCACATGAAGGGGCCCGCGATCTCATAGGTCTGGGTAGTTGTTCAGTGCGGTCGCGTGGTCTTGCGTGCGATCGCGTAGAAGGGGGAGCCATAGCTCTGCGATCGCATGGCTGGTCATGCGATCGCATAAGAGGAATTTAAGGGCCTGTACTTTTGGTCTATGCGATCGCAATAGAATTGATGTGATCGTATAGAGATGCTACAATGGTCGGACAGATATTAAAAACCCTTTGGTCTGCGACTCACATCATTTCTTTACCATTTTTACTCCGCCAATAAAGTTTTTTGGTCAATTTGAAGAGGTTTTTCGACGGATATTGATTGGAGGTGAGTCTATTGACTTAGAAATATTATTTTATTGAATAATCAACATTCATATTCATGAAAGTGTATTGAAATTGTGAAGAGCTAGGGCTTGGTTTTTTAAAACGAATTTTTGGGATTTAAAAGGCAATTTGAGATCCGATTTTGGTAAACTTTATATGTACAGACTCATGGCGAGATGAGAAATCCGTTGATGTGACTTTCGTAATTTTTTGAGAAGTGGACCCGAGGCTCGGGTTTTGCCGACTTCGTGATTTTAGTATTTTCGATTGGGTTATGTTTCTTTAGCATATAGCAATATATTCATTGTGGTTTTGACTAGATTCGACGAGCGAGGAGGTCGATTCAAGAGGAAAGGGCATTGCGGACTAGTCTACGACCCGCTTGAGGTGAGTAATAGATGTAGATGATGACCTGAGGGTTTGAACCCTGGTATCTCACACTGTGATGCTGCATTGAGGCGAGACACGTACTCTACGGCGAGTGCATGGTCGTTTGTGGGCGGGACTATGTCTTAGTCCGTCCGAGTGATGTCTATGCTGTGTTATTGACTAGAAAGTGACTAGTAAACATTCTACTTGGATTGATATGAGCATATTTGGGCTGCGTGCCAACTATTTGGATCCCTTAGGGATTATTATCGTCGTTGCCATGAAATTAAGTATGTCTCCTTGATATCTGTCCTGAGTTAAATACTATCTAGAAATGACAAGTAATATTCTAAGGTCTTAATCACTTAAGCTATAATACCTGCTAAATGGAACCGAAAATGGTAAACTTGATTGTGCCCGTGTGGCTTGCATGCATATACAATTGGACTGATTGTGGACCGAATTGCATGCTGCAGCGAATGCTACGATGATATTGCACTTAGGCTGTATGAGCCCCTCCGGTGTTTGAACCCCCACAGTGAGCGCGGGTACCCAATGGATCGAGCTATACGCCGCAACGGCAATGTGCACTGCATTGCATTCATACATTGATGTCTATTGGTCAATCTGTCATTGATTTATTTTTGTTTCATCGATAAGTGTTATAAATGGTTAGATTCAGGTTTATTTTGTGGTATTTCGGGATTTCTTACTTTCAGTCATTATACATGTCTATTACCACTGAATTGGAAGCACACAATTTACTCCTTGCACCATGTGTGTAGATACAGGTGTCCCGGAGACTTAAGCTGAACAGTCGCTGCCGTCCAGAGTATTATCAGAGTTGTCGAGGTATCTGCCTGACGTTCGCAGGACCCGACTTCTCCCCTTTATCAGTCTTATTTCCGCATTCTAGACTTATGTATTTTGAATATGGTTACTCAGTTGTTTAGAGGCTCTAGACTTGTGACCCCAAATTCTATTGGGAGTGTTTTGTCGGATATATTTCGGTCTGTTCCATACAGTTTTTAATATAAACATCGACTTATTATTTTTAAACTGTTAATTTCCCTTAAATTGTCGGCAATGAGTTATCAGGTTGGGTTCGTGAGTGATAATTGATCAGGCTTACCTAGCTTTATGGTTGGGCGCCATCACGACCGGATTTAATTCTGGGAAGGAAGCTCATTCTGCACCTTAAAGTTGAAAGTTTTATTTTTGGATTTTAACTATCTTTAATTTCTTACAAAATATCAATTCAAACAAAAAAAGTGATGGTGGCAGTGGTTGGGTAATGGAAGAGGTGGTGGTGGAAGAAGGAGAGGGTAAAATATTATTGGACGTTGATGTGGCATGCCATATAACGTCCATCTCAGCAAATTAAAATGCTAGGCCACGTGAGATGATACAGCTATGGTGGAAAATTCTTACGAAGGAAGAGGTATATTTGTATTAGTTTTATAACATCGAGGGTAATAGTAGTGTTTAACTTAAAGTTATCACATACTTTGCAAGCATAAAACAATAAAATTGAATTGAGGGCTAATCATAGCAGATCATAATAATCAAGAGATCAAATGGAAAACAGAAGAAACAAGTGTTATTTGTTGGAAGGAAATGTGTAGGGATATTTTATTGACAATATTGATTCGGTTTGGCTCTCCATGGAGAGGTTCAGAGCCTTACAATCTTGTTCTCTTTTTTCTAGGGAATAGTTATGAAGAAGAAGCAGCCCTGTCACGACCCAAACCCCGATCGTGAGGGCGCCAAATACCTTGTAAGGCAAGCCCACCATATAATCAATCCCATCCAAAACAATGACTAGATTACCAATTTTTAAGATAAATCTCAGTTTAGTAACCATAGGAATACTGCGGAAAACATTATATACAACCCAAAGATCCGGTGTCACAAGTCTGAGCCTCTAAATACATTGTTCAGTAACCAAAACACAGTAAAGTCTGGACATAGAAGAAAAAGGTAAGTGAGAGGAGACATCAGGTTCTGCGGACGCCAGCAGCTACCTTGATAACTCCGGAACGGATCTAGACCACAGCAATAAGAACAGCTACGCCTCCGGGATCCTTGTATCTGCACACATGGTGCATGGAGTATGGGATGAGTGTACCAGCTCAGTGAGCAATAGCAATAAGTAATAACTGAATGTAAGAAAATCGGTAAAAGTAACTATACAGTTCTAATTGCAACAGCAAGAACAGTAATTAAGTACCAAACAAATAGGGGAATCTGATAAATACTTTTCTTTCCGTCCAACTAATTACTAACACTGTGGCGGCGCGCAGCCTGATCTAACACCAGATATATGTATATACTGCTGCGATGCACAGCTCGATCCAATAAACATAGGCGGCTGCGCTCACTAGGGGTGTGTACAAACTCCGGAGGGGCTCCTTCAGCCCAAGCGCTAAAATACTGCGGCGTGCAGTCCCATCCATATATCACTGCGACGTGCAAGCTATCCATATAATATACTACTGTGGCGTGCAGGCCGACCCGATATATGTGTATATATATCAAATAGCCTCACTACGGGGTCCTTGACCCCTCACGGTCATTATAAACTTGGCCTCTCGGGCCCACTCAGCTAAGATAGGGTATTCAACCCCAGGTATTACTCATTTGGAGAGCAAATTATAAGGTCCAATTTATTTCATGATTTACAGTCAAAAATTAGGACAAATGGTATATGTCCAACAGGTAAGGTGATGTCGAAAAGCTCAACATGCTCCCTAGGAGTTCTACAGATCGGCACAATGCCCCAAACATGGCAAATAGCCCAAAATAATCGAGCACTAGCTCAGTCTCAATCAAGAAGTGCAACAAATCATCAATCAGGATGGACCAATTCCGAATCCCCAGCATATCTATCACCACGCTCATCACGGGACGCATATCTCATCTCAACATAACACCGCATAGTGCAAATACGGGGTTTCAAACCCTCAGTATATCATTCATAACCATTACTCACCTCAAACCGGCCAAAGTCCTAGCTCGCCTTGCACTTTCCTCGCATATCGACCTCCTCGAGTGTAGAATCTGACCAAAACCACAAAGAATATGAAAATAGGCTAATGGGACATGACCCAATAGAAAGGACTCGAAAAACACCCAAAAACACGAAGTTGGCAAAATCCGAGCCCCATGCCCACTTCTCGAAAAATTACGAAATTCACATTTTCAGAATCCTCGCCTCGCCACGAGTCCGTGCATATAAAGTTCATCATAATTGGAGTCCAAATGGGCCATCAAATCCCCAATTTTCAATTCTAAAACCAAGCCCTAGTTTCTTCAATTTTTCCCCAAATTTCAGAGAATTTATGGATGATTCTTCAATAAAATTACGTAATTAGTTCATAAATCTTACCTCAAGCCGAAACCTAGGTGAAATTCTTTTAGTCCCTCGTACAACAGCTCCAAAATGTGCTCAAAATGGTGAAAATTGAAATTAGCTCGCGGATGAAATGTTTATAAACCCTTCTGTCCGCTTAGAACTTCCTTCATCGCGTTCGCGACCCCAGCCACGCGAACACGATGCCTTGCTCCAAGGCCCTCATACGCGAACGCGACCCAAACAATGCGAACGCGATGGCCCACTCCCCTAGCCTACGCGAACACATCACCAATCCACGCGAACGCGCTCAACAAAATCCCACTACTACGTGTTCGCGTCTCTCCTCACGCGAACGCGAAGAACAAACACCTAAAACACTCATGACAGCAAAATCTGATACCTTTCCAAACCAAATCCCGCTAGCCATCCGGAATCACCCCGATGCCTCAACCAAAAGCACCAACACGACTTAATACCTCATTCAAACTTGCTCGGGCAATAAAAACACCAACATTAAAATTAAAAATCAACAAATTCCTCAAATTTAAGCTTAAGTCAAACTAAAACTTTTTCCAAATTCGCATTCGATCTAAAACCCAACCAAACGAAGTCCGATTGACCTGAAAATTTGCAGACATATCCAAAATCAGCTAACAAAGCTACTGCAATTCTTGGAATTCCATTCCGACCCCCGGATCAAACTCACCTATCAATTGGAATTCGTCAAAATTCGAGCTTAACCAATTCAAGCCTAATTCTACACCGGACCTCCAAATTAAATTCCGATTTCGCTCCTAAGTCATAAATCACCATCTGAAACTAGTCGAATCGTCGAAAATCCATTCCTATCCCTCTAACACACAAGTCAACTTCCGGTTGACTTTTCCAACTTAAGCTTTTCTTAAAGAGACTATTGGTCCTATTTCTAACCAAATTCAACCCGACACACTTCAAACTCATCAAACACATATATTAACACACGGGGAAGCATAAAACGGAAATAACGGGGCTGAAATACAAAAGACGACGGGTCGTGTCGTCACAAGCCCTCCCCTTATAGGGTTACTTTTATTAGTATTTATAGATGTAAGATATATGAGCTGGCAATAACGGTCGTGACTATGCTGAGGTTCCGTCCTTTCGGTGGCGGATATGCCGTAGCCTTAATTATCAAGTCTGCTGATGATCGAATATCGTGATTAATAAGTGGTCATATCATTTGTTAGCTACGAATTAACTTAGGATATAATTAATCTCATTAATTATCTTAGAGTCACATTTTGACCCATACAAGTAAGGCTGCAAAATACACGGTTCCGAACCGAAACTGGACCGGGACCGCGGTTCTGGCAATTCGGCCGGTTCCGGCGGCCCGGTTCCGGCGGTTCCCCGGAACCCTGATGGGGCGGTTCCACCCGTTAGAACCACGGAACCGGAACCGCCGGAACCGGAATCGGAACCGGACCGGTTCAAGCGGTTCCAAACGGTTCCAAACGGTTCCAGTAACTGTCCGATTTTTTTTAAAAAAAAAATTAATAATTTCCAAACGGCTCTTTTTCAAAACTAGCCGTTTGGAATTTTAAAAAATAGCCATTTGGCCCCCAAACTTTAATTTAACCCCAAATTTTATATAATTACACAATTTCCCATTTCTCAACTATAAATACCCCCTCATTCTTTCATTTTTATTCACCAATTCATCAATATCTCTCAATCTCTCTCAAGCTCTCTTTCAATCTTTCTAGTGCAAGTGCTTAATTTATTGTTGCAAATTCGTGAAACATTGTGAAGTTGTTGAATTGAAGATTTCAAGTGTTCAATTTCAACGATTTTCAATTTTCAAGAAGTTGTTCGTCAATCCGGTAAACTCGTTTCAACTCTTACGTGCTAAGAATATTTTTGTGTGTTGTTATTTTGCTTAATTATCATTATTATGGCATTTTCGTTGAAAAATATGTTCGGTAAAGGAAAATCTAAAACCGGTGAAAGTAGTCGCCAAAATACTACCCCTCCCCCGGCTCCCCGACCTAGAAAAGATAAGCAAGTTCAAAGTAGTAGCCAACCTATAAATCCAAATGAACCCTTCGGAATCCTTGATAGTGATCACCCGTGTTTTCAATTTAGCGATATGGATTTTCTACATGATGTAGCAGTTGGTGATAGAATATACGATGATATTATGAATGCTCTTTATCCTAATGCGCCTATATTAGAGGGAAATGAGGATGATGATGATGATGAAACCCAAGCTCTAGTAGATTTAGATGATACACCTACTAGTCCTGCTCATAACTTAGGTGATGAAACGGCACACCCACCCGTACAAACTCCCACTTTTAGTAGACAACCTCCTAAACGTACAGAAACATCATTAGTTTGGCAATTGTTTATTCAACTAAGAGAATAAAATAAAGCTAAGTGCAAATCTTGTGGGAAATTACTTATTCATAGGTATACTGGAGATCGTAGCGGCACGGGTAGTTTAGTTAAGCACATAAGATTACACCCTAGCGATAAGGCTAGATTTTTGCAATTGAAAGCGCAACAAGAGGGGAGGACAAGTCCTGATACTTCAGTTAACCCAAGTACTGGTTCAAATCTAGTTCAACCAGGAATAAACACAGTCACCGGAGGTATATTATATTACGATTCAAATAAGGATCGTGAAGAATTAGCTAAAATGATTACTGTTATGTGTTTGCCTTATTCTTTTGCTTCTAATCCTGCATGGATTCATTATATTAGAAGAGTATTTAATCCTACGTATAAAGGTTTGCCTCGCGCCACAGTTAAGGCCCATATTTATAAATACAAGCATGAATATGAACAATACTTGCGCTATTTATTTACCCATATAACTAATCGTATGTCTATTACAACTGTTATTGGTAGAAGTGGAAATGACTGTGATTATCTAACCGTAACCAGTCATTGGATAGACGAAGACTGGACTATGCAAAAATGCATTATTGCATATAGGATAATTAATTCACGGCACACGGGTAGGTTTATTGCTAACACTGTTTCAGATGTATGCAGATATTTTTGTTTTAGTGATAAAATAATATCAATTTCCATGACGCTTCTAGCAACACTAGTGCAATAGGTATGCTAACTAGAACACTTAATCCTGCTTTTACTAATATTTTCCATATTAGATGTATTTGTCACATTTATCATTTAATTGTTTGTGATGGTATGAAAATATTAAACATAGAAATTGAAAAGGTTAAAATGGCTCTTAATTGGCTATTTTATGCAAACCGTAGAAGTAGACTTAAAGAATATTTTAAAAGGTGTGACGAATATGGCCTTAGAGAAAGAAAGGTTCCTAAACCTTGCCCGACTAGGTGGAACTACATGTACGAAAGCTTAGTAGTAGCGTACGAATATAGGAACCCAATTAACGCTACGTATAATTCTCGTGATTGTGGGGAGGAAGATAATGACATGCTAACTACAGTAGATTGGACTAACGTTAAAATTCTTTTAGATTTTTTAGAACATTTTCATGTGGCCACAAATGCTTTATCTGGCCAATATTATCCAACTATTTCTAACTGTTTAGTTTATATTGCCGCACTTGCTAATTTGTTTGTTGATTTTAATGAGGGAGGGAAAATTTATGAAATTGCAATAACTGAAATGAAAAAGAAGTTTAAAAAATATTTAGATCTCCAATCCCTCCTATATTTGGTGTGTCTGCTATGCTAAATCCTACTATGAAATTAGGAGGTCCTCACCTTTGGTATTCTACTATTTATCAAGCTTTAGATCTTTCAGAAGAAGAAATGGCTACACTATCTGATGCGAAAGCATCAATTAAAGTGAATGCTCAAACTGTTTATAATGCTTATAAACAGGCGTTAGAGCATGCAAGGCCTAATATTCCAACCCCTACTTCGTCTACATCACAGGCATCTAAAAGAGCTGCTGGCTTAACAGCTCTTAAATCGTGGACGGAGTTCAGGGGTACTCAAGGGGAAAATTTAGATGAAATTTCCAATCTAAATTAGCTTCAAGTTTATTTGTCGCAGGGACTAGAGAATGAGAATCCAGACGGCTCTTTCGACCTTTTGGATTGGTGGAAGACAAGGGAAAAATATTTTCTCGTTCTTGCAAGGATGGCTCGGGATATTCTGTCGATTCAAGCGTCAACTGTTGCATCGGAGAGCGCATTTAGTCAAGCAAGGCTACAAATAGGTGATCGCAGAGCGTCGATGCGGGACAGCTTGGAAAAATCAGTGCTTTTTCGAAATTGGATCCGCAGAAAGAAGGAACTTTGGGCTAGCTGAATCACAACCAGAAATAGATGAGTGCTATGAAGAAATGCTAGCAGAACTTGCTCAGGAAACATCTTCACCCAGAAGTGGTGATGAACAAGCTTCATTTCCACCACCGCCAACACAACCACCTCCAAACCTTGAAGGTTTTATGAGATTTGTTAGAAATAATACATAAATTATGATGTAACTTGTACATTGGCATGTCTTCTTTTAGTTTTTTTTCCTTTTAATGGTGGTATTAGTACCATGTTATGCTCATTCCATTGGAGGAAGGAAGACTAAGAATGATATGCCATTTTGGTAAATAAATATGCTCTTTATCATATCCTTGATTATCTTTTGTCTCAATATTTCTTTGTCTTTACTTCTATATCAATCCTTGAATATTTATATAACATACAATATATATAACATACAACACAATATACTAATGACAACATTCTTTTATCAATATATACTACTTATATATAAAATATACACGACTTATACACAATATATATTACTTATATACAAAATATACACTACTTATACATAATATATACTAATTACCAAACACAATATATACTATACTAATAACATTGTACACCATATAAAATATATTTTACAATATACTAATGACTACTATACAAGATATTAATTTTAAAAAAAAAAACAAAAAAGTTTCAGAACCGCCGGGAACCGCCAGAACCGCCGGAACCGCCAGAACCGGAACCGGATGGTTCCGGAACCGTATGGTAGCGGTTCCGGCTCCGGAACCGCTAGAACCAGAACCGGAACCGCCAGAACCGGAACTGCTAGAACCGGAACTGCCAGACCCAAATAGACCCAGAACTGGAACCGGATACAGCCTTACATACAAGTAGACCAAAAATATAACAGATGATATAAATAATTATTTTCGCATACCAGAGGGACATTTATGGCCCTTTCCCAAGTTATTATCTTTTCTATTTTTATTTGATTTGAGCTATTGAGTGGGCGGTTAGTTGGGTTAATTGTGCTGAAAAATAGTATTTATGAAGAATAAGATTAACTTGAGGCGTATCAAGGATGTTGTTCTTAAGAATATTTCGCTCATACTGTCATAAATAAACTTAGGCATAATCCCTAAAATTAAACAAACTCTTCTAATATAGTAGGAGCAAAACAACAAATGAGAAGAAATGTTTTACTTTTTTTCAACCTTTTTCACTCACCACCAAATGAACACAAGAAGATATACCTAGTCCAAAAATGAACATCAAATGCCAAAAATGTTACATAACATTAAAGCAATTCAAAAACTTTTCAAACCGCACATACATTTTAATTATTTAAAGCAATTAAAAAACGTTTCAAACCGCAAATTCATTTTAATCATTGATCCACTGATTTTGATAGCCATTCAAGGTTAGTAAATATATTATATAAAAAGTTATTCAAATCTAATATTATTCACATTAAATATATTCAAAATGATAATATAATAAATATTCATTAATATAGCATGAATGAACCTAGACAATAATTTAAGTATTTCTTTTTGAGTTATCAATTATTTTTCTAACAATCCCCACATAACTCAAAAAGAATATTAAGACATTAGAGAAACAAAAAAAAAATCTCGATTTTCACTAATAAGCATCATGCGTCAAATTTGGTGTGTCTTAGACTATAAATCAGACCTAGATAAAATAAAAATAAATTTACAAGACAATTGATGAAGTTTAGAACTTCTATCAACCAAGAATTCTTTCGTAAGTTTAGTTTCTTATATATCACACAATACCCCCTACACACTTTATTGTTTGTTACGATTTTGCGCTATTAGGCCATGCGCTTGCCTGATTTTCATGAGTGCTCTAGAAACTTCACCACAAATTTCATAGGAGCAACCCAACTCCATAGTCATATAGGTCCATCCATCAAGTAGATTCTGTAGCCAATACACCGCCTATAAAAAGGCTATGGACTATTGGATTAAGATTGAGAAAATACATAAATTACCCATTAAACTTGTCCGGAAAAATTATTTACACATCTTAACTTTATGGACGACCTATATCCCCGCTATTCTTGTTTGGGGTGAATTTAATACCCCATTGGTAACACTTAGTCAGTCTTGTGGTGGGGTGTGTAGTACACGCGCGCCACATGCTCAAAAATAATTTTTCCTATTTTTACGATAAATAGTTTTTACAAATTTATTATTCCAGTTTTTATAAAATAAAGTTCTTCTAAAAAATTGAAAAATAAAAATAATATTTTTCTAAAACGAAATATTTCGTTGAAAATAATTTTTTCAGTTATTAAAAAACAAAGATATTTTGTTAAACATAATTTTTTCAGTTCTTTAATAAAAAATTTACACATTTTTTTTCTAGTTTTTACAAAATAAAATTCTTTTAAAAATTTGAAAAACTAAAAATAGTATGTTTTAAAAAAGGAAATATTTTGTTGATTTTTTTTTCCAGTTTTTAAAAAACAAAGATATTTTGTTAAAAACAATGTTTTTCGGTTTCTACAAAAAAAAATTAGTTTTTACAAGTTTATTTTTCTAGTTTTTACAAACAAAATCTTTAAGAAACTGAAAAAATGAAGAAAAAAAACTTTTTTCAATTGCGAATATAATTTGTTGAAAATAGTTTTTTCCAGTTTTTAGAAAATAAAATTAGTTTATTAAAAACTTTAAAAAATTCTATTTTAACAAAAAAAAGCTAATTTTTAACAAAATATCTTTGTTTTTTAAAAAAAGCTAATTTTTAAAAAGCACTTTTTAAGTGCTTGAGCTGGTTTTATTAATAGGTGGTTATGTGTTTGGATAAAAGTGTTGGAAGTGGAAAAAAGCTGTTGAAATGTTTGGTAAACAAGTGCTTGTAAGCACTTTTTCTATTAAAATAATAGAAATATTCTTAAAGTTGTTAACGCTATAAAGAAGCTTATTACTATAATATTTTATTTTAAACTTATTATATAAATACAAAATAATTAATATTTAAACGGATCACCTGAGATAATTTTTATTAATTAACTATTGAACTCTTATTTTTTCACTTCTTTCAACAATGTAAATTTTTTATTTATTTCTTCAAATTACAAGCTTACTAGGAAATATATGGATTGTATGATTATTGATATAAGAAAATAGTATGAAATGAAATGAAAATATTTGGGAAATACTTTAAATAATCCCAATAGATGAGTGCCCTTGGACAAAAAAATGAAGTAAAAACTCAAAATATGCATCAAATCAAGTGTTACCAACCGGAGAAGAATCAGAAAGAAAAAGAACAAAATAAAAAAATAAGGTAGGAAGTCGCATGAATAGATAACCGAAAAGAATTAGAGTTAAATTGGAATTTTGTTGTGAAGGATATTTTTGGAATAATAAATATTATTAGAGATAAGAGAGTAACATACTTGGTCAAAGATATTTGACTTTTAAGCTTTAAAAAATTGGAATTAACTAATTTGTAGCTTTTGCCTCTTTTAAGCTAATTTTAACTTTTTTTAAGTTATTTTCTATTTTGCCAAATACAAGCCAATCCAAACAGGCTCATAATTGGGCATCCAACGACAGGTCACCAAAACATATAAGTGTCCAAATCACCTAGTTAAAGCACAGCACCAATGTTTCTTTTTCTTTTCCAAACTTTGTTTTCTTTATTGATTTAAGGTATTGTTAAGTGGCCTACGAATTACGATTAAGTTGGCGCATCTATTTTTATACAATGATTAAAGAAAATACTTTAATGGAAAATAGGCACATGAGACTTTTGGAAAAGATCAAACTTTTAATATAGATCATTCCAGAAACATAATTATAAATGTCAACGTGGGCAATTGTAAAATACATGGGTGTCTAGGCAAAACAAAACTTTGATTTGTTACTGTGTTGGTAGTGAGTACTACATTGGGAAAGCTTGTTTTGGGACATTTTCTATGCACTTTAGTTGTTTCTACTTTAGTAATACTGTGTGATTTCTATGACTCATGTCACATAACAAAATTATCATTGGTGAGTCATTTATGATTATGGTACTTAATTCCTCTTACTTTACTTTGCTAATACTATGTAATCTCTATGCCAAATATCCTATAGTGACAAAATTAATTTTTTCTTTGACTATGGTACTTTCAACTACTTTTTAAATATTTTTAGTTTAACGTATAAATTTACGGTACATCAAAAAATTACATCGATTTTCATCATTCATCTCAAAATAAAGAAGAAGAATTATTTCTACAGTGGGTACTGTTACGATCCGAATATTTCACTATCGGGAACGTAAGGATGCCTATTATCGGAGCTAGGCAAGTCAACTATTTAAACATTTCATTATCTAAAACAATATGATAAACTGAAATAAATACTTTGAATATGCGGAAGACTTTTAACAAAAACAATATCATAAAGCGGAAGTTTAAAACGTATCTCTACGCAGTATCTGGTGTCACCACTCACGGACTACTAAGGAGTACTAAAAATGTCAGTCTGAAAGAAAATACACAAGAGTCTGTCTTGATACAAATAAAACAAACTGAAATAACATAGATGAGACTCCGAGCCGGCGAACATTAGCTAAGCTACCTAATAGTCTCTAGACTGAAGGTCGGCTCCCGGTCTAGAACTGTTGCGACGGTCCGTAAGCTCCTCCCTGATATGTGCACAAAAAGGCATAGAAATATAGCATCAGCACAACCGACCTCATGCGCTGGTAAATGCCTGACCTAACCCCGGCGAGGTAGTGACGGGGCTAGACAGGACCTACCACAATTAACCTGTATAAATATATGCAATAACAGGAGAATACACTAATCTAACAGTCAAAAGGGGAGGAAAACATGATGTGGGGTACAACAGTTCGAATACAGAAATTTACTAACAAGAATAGAAATCGAGCGGATTACAACTGGTAAAGAAATACCGGAAACCTTAACACTCAGAACCATATACTCAGTTCATATCTCCGTTGCGGCGCGCAACCCGATCCTCAATATTTTAATACCGTTGCGGCGCGCAACCCGATTCTTGACAATTAATCTGTTGCGCCGTGCAACCCGATCCTCAACATTTGGTACCGTTGCGGTGTGCAACCCGATCCTCAATATTTACCAACAAAACTCACCCAACATAATTCGCAACTCAAGTGCGAGGGGAGTAATATCAAAATACAAGAGTCCCGATGAGGAAATATAACTAACAACTCAATTATCCCGGCAAGGGAGGGTTCAATTTGTACCAAATCCCCGCAAGGGAAAAAAATCACAAGACTTACTTCTAGCACTTAACTACCAATAACTCAAAATGGAGCAAATGCTTCAATAATCTTTACAAGATTCTATTTGTCCTCAACCGATCATATCATGTGAACTCAATCAAATTAGGCCACAAGTCATGCCACGTTATTCGAATTGAAGCAATGTAAGACCCACGGTCATGCGAGACTCGGGCGCATAGGTAACCATCACTATACCTATACACCGACTCCACATAGCACATAGCAAATAATGTCCTAATCTCATTCCCTCAAGCCAAAGTTAGATCAAACACTTACCTCAAAAGCTCCAAACTCAGCTCAGGCCTCTAGGATAGCTATACCCCTCGAATTCGACACAAAACCGCTCGAATCTAGTTACAAAATACTCAAACGTATCAACAAATGCTAGTTAAATCAATTTGAATGCATAAGAATGAATTTTCCAAAGTTTTGCCCAAAAATTTCCAAAACGCCCCCGGGCCCACGTGGTCAAAACCCGAGGTTCGAACCAAAACCGGGTTACCCATTCCCCCACAAGTTCATATCTATATTTTGTTTTGAAACTGGACCTCAAATTGAGGTCCAAATCCCCAATTTTAAGAAAACCTAGGTTCTACCCCAAATCCCCATTTTTGCACATGGAAAACCTTGATTTTGAGATGAAAACATGATAAAAGATGTTAAAGATTAAGAAATTAAGTAAACATTAACATACAAATGATTTGGGAAGGAAAGAGTTCATGAGAAATCGCCAATAGGTGTTTGGGTATTGAAAATATGACAAATGAGCTTTGAAATCGTTTAACTGTGAAATATGCAGGTGCAGGTATTGCATTTGCGAAACTGGGTTCGCAATGCGAACCCAACAGACATGGAAATTGAGAATTATGGTTCACATTTGAGAACCCATGCAGGGAAGGCAGACTTCGCATTTGCGAAGTGGGTGTTCGCATTTGCGAACCCAGCGCCTAAGGTTGGGGAATCGCATTTACGAAGACTGGGCTTAAGGGGGGCATCGCAATTGCGATGAAATACTTCGCTTTTGTGAAGATAGCAGCCCATGGGTTATTTGGCAATTGTGAGCACTTTTACATATACATACATACATACATATATATATATATATATATATATATATATATATATATATATATATATATATATATATGTATGTATACATATATATGTATACATATATATGTATGTATACATATATATATGTATGTATACATATATATGTATGTATACATATATATGTATGTATACATATATATGTATGTATACATGCAAAGCCTGCAAAACTGAAGCACACCAGGTCTTTCAAAAATGATAAATGCAATCTGATGGCTATCCAAAACTCTCCTGAGCCATCGGGCTCCAAACCAATTATGCACACGACTTCAATATATCCTACGGATCAACTCGCGCGATCAAAACGCCACAATAAAATCATAAACATAGAATCAAACCTCAAACTCGTGAATTTTTCTTCTAAGTTTCATAAACTTTCAAACTTGGAACTCATAGTCCGAAACACGTCATACGACGTCCTTTTTCAACCAAACTTTATAGAAAGTATGGTTCACATTTGAGAACCCATGCAGGGAAGGCAGACTTCGCATTTGCGAAGTGGGTGTTCGCATTTGCGAACCCAGCGCCTAAGGTTGGGGAATCGCATTTACGAAGACTGGGCTTAAGGGGGGCATCGCAATTGCGATGAAATACTTCGCTTTTGTGAAGATAGCAGCCCATGGGTTATTTGGCAATTGTGAGCACTTTTACATATACATACATATATATATATATATATATAGAAAGAGAGAGAGAGAGAGAGAGAGAGAGCTTGGCATTTGCAAAGCCTGCAAAACTGAAGCACACCAGGTCTTTCAAAAATGATAAATGCAATCCGATGGCTATCCAAAACTCTTCTGAGCCATCGGGCTCCAAACCAATTATGCACACGACTTCAATATATCCTACGGATCAACTCGCGCGATCAAAACGCCACAATAACATCATAAACATAGAATCAAACCTCAAACTCGTGAATTTTTCTTCTAAGTTTCATAAACTTTCAAACTTGGAACTCATAGTCCGAAACACGTCATACGACGTCCTTTTTCAACCAAACTTTATAGAAAGTGCTTAACTCTAATCTAAGACCTGTATCGGGCATCGGAACAAAAATATGAGCCCGATAGATATATTTTCTAGCTTATTTTCATTTTAATTTTTCATACCATTTTCAGATAAACAATTTCTTTTTAAAATTCCGTACTCGGGCCTGGGACCTCGGATTTCGATTTTCGGAATACGCCCGCATCCCATATTTTTCTACGGACCCTCCGGGACCGTTACATCACGGGCCTGGATCCGTTTATCCAAAATGTTGACCAAAGTAAACTATATCAATATTATTATCAAATTTCACATTTTTAACACAAAATTTATATATTTCCACATAAAAACTTTCCGGCTTCGCGTCCGGATTGCGTACGCAAATCAAGGCGACCACATAAGAGATTTTCAAGACTTCGAAAGCACAGAAAAAGGGAGAATTACGGTGATGACCCTTTGGATCGTCACATATACGTGAAGATTTTTTCAAGAATAGCTTCACTCGTCATAGAAATAATTACTCTTCTTTATTTTGAGATGAATAATAGGGATCGGTGTAATTTCTATGATTAGTGATGCTTGCTTTATTGATAAACTCCGTCGACCTCCAACTATTAGCTTAAGGTATCTGTCACGTGAAAAAAGCACACCATTATAAATGCGATTTCGTTGGTACAAACCAAAGGAGTTGCAAATTTTTTGTCTCTATATTTATTAAATAAAGAAAGCAAAATTTTCACTTCACATAACTTTTTTAAACAAATTATACATAGCTTATTAGGAGTGAAAAAAATTGCTTTACCTAGTTTACAAGTTGTTTGGATGGTTGTTACCTATCGTTTCATAATGTATTGTATCGTATTGTATTGTACTATACTGTATCGTTTGATGAATACAATATTTAGATAAATTATGTCGTTTTGCCGTCGTTTCATGGTATCATGCACCAGTAATATGATGAATAAACTTGCAATATTATAAAGAAAAATTATGATACGGTAAATAAAAAAGGTAGAGTAAATAATAAAATAAAATTATTTAATAATAATGAAGGGTGAGGTTGAGAGGAAAATACAAGGAAACGACGCGACCACACTACGACTGTTACATAAAGTGACATATTTTATTTTTACATGATAACGAATTTAACGATATGAATTAAATAAATATTATATTTAAAGTAACCATCTAAAGAAGGACTTATTGGCGGGTCGCCAATGGAGTAATAGAACCCCACGTAGTTAAAGGTTGTAATGAGAAAAATATGTATATTTTAATAGTATATAGTTACTGTTTGTTTTCACTTTTTTCTCTTTTTGTTCGGGATTATTCCATCTCTAGTGAAAAAGATAAAAAGTGACAATAAGCCCAAGAACCAAAACACTATAAGTAGCTAACTAAACCTAAAACTTTGCAGCTCTATAATCCCCCATACATATTTTTCACTAACAAGAAAAGTACTCCGCATCACCTATGGAAGAGAAATATCTCATTTTCAACAACATGAACAATCAAACAACCTATTCCACAATCCCCCACTTCTCTCCTTCTTCTTCTCTCTCAAAAAGACCAACAACCTTAGCATCATCAAAACAAGAAACCAGTAACAAGAAAATTAAATGCAGTGACATGAACAAGAAAACCAAGAAAATTGACGACTTAAAACACCCTATATATCACGGTGTTCGAAAACGTAGCTGGGGAAAATGGGTGTCCGAAATTCGTGAGCCAAGAAAAAAATCAAGAATTTGGTTAGGTACTTTTGCTACAGCTGAAATGGCTGCTAGAGCACATGATGTTGCTGCTATTGCAATTAAAGGTCATTTAGCTTTGCTTAATTTCCCTGAATTAGTCCACCAATTTCCTAAACCAGCTTCTAAATGTGCTAAAGATATTCAAGCTGCTGCAACAAAGGCTGCTGCATTAAACATTTGTTCAACAAATTGTATTACAGAAGAGAGTCAAGGTGAGTTAATGGAACAATTTTCCTCTGAAGAAATAGAGTCATCAAGAGAATCATCATCTTCAGCTTCATATTTAAGTTGCAAAAATGAGGATCCTTTTCTTGATTTGCCTGATCTTCTTATGGACCTTAGTCAAAAATTTGATAAATTTTGTTACTATAATTCACCTTGGGAATTAGTTGGAGCTGAAAGCAATGATTCTAATCATGGCGAATTTTGGTCAGAAGATCTTTATTTGTGGGACTACAACTATGGAACTGTACTCTAAGAAAGTAGTGCAAAATAAAGAATTACAGTATAATCTTTCGACGACGGAATTTGGTGCATGAAGTTTGAAGATCATTGTCGAAGTAAAGTTCTATAATATTGGGTAAATTTGGCTCCTTACTATCCGTATACTTCCTGCTAAGGAAAGCGTCCTTGATGAGGTCGCCCAAGCAAGGTCGGCCTCAGTCGACCAACGGACCGAGTGACGTGACTTGCTGCAAACGTTACGTCAAGCTCTGACACTCGAATATCGAGGCCACCAACTCTTGTACATTTTTGTATTATTTCAAGGAAGGTCCCTTAATATATAAAAGGGACCTCCCCTTTTGTAAAGACTCATGTGTATTTCATTATTGATAATATACAACTCTCTCTCTTTGATTCTCTCTATCTCTCTTATGCTAAATCTGTTATTTACCTCATTGCTTTTATCCTATAATCTCTAGATCATATTACATTTGATTCCGATTAACCCAAATCATTTTTTGATTGTTTTTAGAGCTACGTAACTCTTCGAATAACTTTGAGCTAAACAATTTGGCGCCGTCTGTGGGGATTTCGAGAATCAGATTTGTAGTCTGTTTCTAGTGATCCTTCGAAAACCCACTCTCTACAACCTAAAATGGCTGATGCAAAAATGAATGCTATCCTAGAGTTTGCAACAGATATCACAGGCAATCTCAACGCGGTTGCAGAAGAAAATGCCTTACACGCAAACCCCAGTACTTTGATAGGCATGAAACCCTACCTTCCTCGCCGGAAGATCTGGTTGTTCCACGAGGAAGAGAGGCTTCAACATCTACGACTAAAGGAGCACCCCCAGAGGTAAAAAAGTTACTTGAAGAGTGGCTAATGCACACTCTTAGCAGTCTAGTCAAGAGGCCACCTCAAAGTGATAAACGCATCCCAGCAGCAGATCGTGTCGCAGCCGAGGATGAGCTTGAAGTTACAAGAACGAACAACATGGTCGTCGATGTTCAAGCCAACGACGGCACGCTCACAGCCATCCTCCAAAAGATGGAAGAAATGGAAAATGAGAACATGTTACTTCGCGACCAGATGAAGGAGCACCAAGAAAGGGTGGATAAAATCCCGGGTGCACCTAAACTTTTGCCAAAGCGAGACGTGAGAAGATTCGTTGAACAACCCTACACGGAAGGAGCAGCACCATACCCTATCCCAAAAACCTTCAAGATGCCTCACTACTTGAAGGTATATGACGGGACCACAGATCCCGAGGACCACTTGATTCACTATGTCACGGCCGTCAAAGGCAACGACTTGTCGAGAGAACAGGTACCATCCGTGCTTCTGAAGAAGTTCGGCAAAACGCTAACAGGAGGAGCCCTAACCTGGTAATCACAGCTACCGGCCAAGAGCATCTCCACATTCGAAGAAATGGCGGATAAATATGCCACCGCCCATGCAGGAGCAAGGAAAGCGGAAGCACGGGTCAATGACATCTTCGTCGGGCGATAAACCCCAGGAGAGGGACTCAGGGAGTTCCTAGCTAGATTCAATAGGGTCAGAATGAGTCTACCCAACGTATCCGAAGGCATGGCAGTTGCGGCCTTTCTGAACGGGCTCAGCAGAGACGGGTCAAGGGCAACCAAAAAATTACTCAGCCGTCTCCAAAAATATCCTCCCGCCACCTGGGAAGAGATACACAACGCCTACTGAGCTGAGGTACGTGGGGACGACGATGACCTCAACGGCCCAACCCGACAGTTTACAACGGTACACCCAGAAATCTGGAGGAACTTACGCAACGAGAATAGGCGGGAGAAAGCCGCACGCCTCAACAGGGAAAGACACTAACCATACAATCCATACCTCAGATCCTTGCATCCACCACCGCCGAGGCATGCGAACGCCTTACAGCTACATGTCGCCCCGCTAAGGAACGACAGAGGTATGCCCCCTTCATTAGCTACAGATAACTTTTGTGTATCTCCTTCAGAAATAGTGTACGCACTGGAAAAGTTGGGCAATAAAGTGCAATGGCCGACTAAAATGAAATCCGACCCCGTCACCAGAAAATCAACGCCCTGTGCGAGTTCCACCAGGAACGGGGGCACATGATGGAAGATTGCATCGGTCTCCGACAGGAGGTGGTCCGAATTCTGAACCAAGGGTTCCTGAAAGAGTTGCTCAGCGACAAGGAAAGTTCAACTTCGCGCGTGGACGGGAACAACCCCACGGCCTGCCAAGGCCGCCCTCGTCAACGCGCACCATCAACATGATCATTGTAGGGCAATGACTCAACTATCAACCACGTCAAACTCACCACCACCCACAAGTTAAAGCGAACCATCGCTCACGAACAATATGACGACTTCGAAGATAGTATCACCATCGATAAGTCTGATGCCGACGGTTTGTGTTTTCCTCATTATGACGCCTTAGTTATTACTTTACAAATAGTAGATAAGGATGTCATAGGATCATGGTCGATGATGGAAGCGGCGCATGTATCATTCATCCGAGAGTCCTTGCACTCATGGGACTCGAAGATAAAATAACTCCACATTGCATAACACTAACAGGTTTTAATAATGCGGTGGAAAGAACCTCAGGCGAGGTGACGATACCCGTTCTGGCAGGGGAATTATGATGGAAACAACCTTCCATGTGATGAACCAAGAAACGGCGTACAATGCCATTATCGGACGCCCATGGATACACGCTATGAGAGCCGTCCCATCCAGCTTGTATCAAGTAATCAAGTTCCCAACACCATGGGGAGTGCACTGCATACGTGGAGATCCCCGCACCGCCCAGGAATGCTATAAGATAGCCCAAGATTACACACATACCAAACAGCTCCAAGGAGCAAGTGCAGAAGCATAGCAATCAGCCCTGTTGAGGACTAAGGTCGATCCAACAGAGACCGCCATCAAAGATCCTGAGGCGGTCGAGGCTAGTAAGGCCACGGTCGAAGACCTCGACCCCGTTCAGATAGACAGCAGTGACCCCGCTAAGAAAGCCTACATAGGCCACGACTTATCAAATCCAGGTCAGTACCATGAATTTTTATCTAACCATGCAGATCTGTTTGCTTTTTCCCATGCAGATATGCCAGAAATTCCGCAAGAAATCGCCTCCCAAAAACTCAACGTCGACCCATTACACCCATCCGTGCGGCAAATGAGGAGAAATTCAACGCCGCCATTAACGAAGCGGTGAGCGAAGAAGTTGACAAGCTGCTAGCCAATGGCTCCATCGGGGAATCCATGTACCCGGAATAGGTCTCCAATGTTGTAATGGCCAAGAAGAAAAACTGGAAGTGGCGGATGTGTGTGGATTTCACCGATATAAATAAGGCCTGTCCAAAAGACTCTTTCCAGCTCCCCCACATCGACCAGCTAATAGATGCGACAGCAGGGCATGAGCTGCTGAGCTTCTTTCATGCATACTCCGGCTACAATCAGATCATGATGGCTGAAGAGGATCAGGAAAAAACAACTTTCATCACTCATCAATGGGCGTATTCCTATAAGGTAATGCCCTTCGAGCTCAAGAACGCAGGGGCCACTTACCAAAGGCTGGTAACGGAAATGTTCAAGGAGCTCGGCAAAACCATGGAAGTCTACATCGACGACATGCTGGTCAAATCATCAAGAAAGGAAGACCACCTAACCCACCTGAAGGAAGCCTTCAAAATATTAAGGAAGTACGGCATGAAGCTAAATCCTAAAAAATGCGCTTTCGGAGTAGCCTCGGGAAAATTTCTGGGGTTTCTGGTATCACAAAGAGGGATTGAAATCAACCCCGACCAAATCAAGGCCATAGAAGCCATCCCGAAAACACTAAGCAGCAAAAAGCAAGTGCAAAAACTAAAAGGCCGGATAGCCGCCCTCTCCAGGTTCATCTCGCGCTCCTCCGATAGATGCCACAAGTTATTCAGTGTGTTGAAGAAATACCAGGGACTGAGGTGGAACGTAGAGTGTGTAGAAGCTCTGAAAAGCTTGAAGGCATACTTGTCATCACCGCCCCTGTTGGTAAAAGCCAACCCATGAGAGCCGCTGCTGGTATATTTGGCCGTATCAGAAGTTGCAGGCAGCGCCGTCTTGGTACGCGAAAATAAAGGTACACAATCTCCTATCTATTATATTAGCAAAACTTTAGTGGATGCCGAGACCTGGCATCCCCACCTTGAGAGGCTGGTGTTAGCACTCGTGGTAGCTTCACGAAAGCTACGACCATACTTCCAATGCCACCCCATAAGGGTAGTAACGACCTTCCCTCTGAGAAGTGTCCTACACAAACCCGAACTCTCAGGGCGACTCGCCAGATGGGCCGTTGATCTCAGCGAGCATCATATCACATACCTCCCAAGGACCGCCATTAAGTGTCAATTCCTAGCTGACTTTATTGCCCACTTCAGCGCGGAAGTCCTGCCAAAGGCAGAACTCAAAGCACACCGTGCGTCCTCATAAAATGACCTATCGATTCTCTATACGGACGGCGCCACCAATGCATCGAGATCGGGACTGGGACTCGTACTCGAGGTCCCCACGGGTGAAACAATTCGCCAGTCCATACATAGCCTGAAAATAACTTACAACGAGGCCGAGTATAAGGCCGTTATTGCAGGAATGAAACTGGCCATCAAGTACGGAGCCCGCCGAATTCTCCTCCACTGCGACTCCAAGCTTGTGGTGAACCAAGTCACTAGGACTTACCAAATCAAAGAACAGAGATTACAAAAGTACCAGTCAGAAATCCACAGACTAGTTGCCACATTCAGCAAATGCCGCTTCGAACAAATTCCCAGAGCACGGAATATCGAAGCGGACAGCCTGGCAAAGGTGGCTGCCGCCACCAAAAATATCAACAAAGAAAGCATGGTCACACTACTACGCTCGACTATCTACCACACCGAGGTACTTCCCCTAAACCTGAATTGGGACTGGTGCAACCAGTTCATATCTTATTTGCAGGACGGGGTACTACCCCCCGATAAAAAAGAAGCGAAGAAACTTCGCGTACAGTCCGCCCGGTACTGCATGGTCAATGGCGACCGTTATAAAAGGACGTTCGGTGGCCCCTTAGCCAAGTGCTTAGGGACACAGCAAACAAGACCAGTACTCGAAGAAGTACTTGAAGGCCATTGCGGCACCCACACTGGCAACCACGCCATCGTAAGATGCATCCTACGCGCCGGCTACTATTGGCCCACCATGAAGAGAGACCCAGCTGTGTACGTCCGACGGTGCAAGCAGTGCCAGAAGTTTGCCCCAATGATACACCAACCAGGAGAACCCCTCCATTCCGTCACCTCCCAGTTTCCATTCATCAAATGGGGAATGGACATAGTCGGCCCACTACCCTCAGGACGAGGAAAGGTACGGTCTGACTACTTCTCCAAGTGGGTTGAAGCAGGTGCGTATGCACAGATACGCGAGCAAGAAGTCATCTCCTTCATTTGGATGAACATCATATGCCGTTTCGGCATCCCCAAAGAAATCATATGTGATAATGGACGCCAGTTCATTGGCCAGAAAACGACAGAGTTCTTCGAAATATGGCGCATCGAAAGGATGATGTCCACGCCGTATCACCCCGCCGCCAACGGCCAAGCGAAGTCTTTCAACAAAACAATTCTAAACATACTCAAGAAGAAGCTCGAATATTCCAAGGGTCTATGGCCCGAACTACTACCCGAAGTCTTGTGGGCGCACAAAACCACCCCCAAATCCAGCACCGGGGAAACCCCATATTCACTAGTTTATGGAACTGATGCGGTCATACCCGTCGAAGTTAGAAAACCCAGTTTAAGGTATTCACACAACAACGGAATAGAAAACGACATCAGCATGTTCCAAGATCTCGAAGAAGCCGAAGAAAGACGAGAAGTGGCCCACATCAGGATGGTGGCCCAAAAACAACAAATCAAAAGATATTACAACAAGAGGGAAAAAATGAGGCCGCTCAAAACAGGGGACTACGTCCTCAAAGCCAAAACCTTGGCCTCAAAAGATCCAAGTGAAGGAAAATTGGGCACAAATTGGGATGGAATCTACAAAATCACGGCGACGGCCGAAAAAGGAGCGTTCCAGCTAGAGACAATGGAAGGAAAGACGCTCCAGAACAATTGAAACGTCGCTCACCTCAAACGTTTCCACTTCTAAAAAGGTGTAACCTGAGTCTTACTCTTTTTTCCTTACCTGGGTTTTGTCCCAATTGGGTTTTCTCGGGAAGGTTTTAACGAGGCGGCAAGGGGGTCACCTGGAGATGTTTGCAACGCAAATGCATCATGTCCGCCTCTCCATATGTTCTCCAAGCCAGACATGATACAGGGACTGGATTAGTATTATCTCCAGATGAATATAAAGGCTACGGCCATCTCCAATATGAATATAAAGACTACGGCCATCTCCAAGAGGATATAAAGACTACGGCCATCTCCGAGAGAATGTAAAGGCTACGTCCATCTCCAAGCGAATGTAAAGGCTACGGCCATCTCCAGATCAATATAAAGGCTACGCCATCTCCAAGTGAATGTAAAGGCTACGGCCATCTCCAAGAGAATGTAAAGGCTACGGCCATCTCCAAGCAAATGTAAAGGGTACAACCATCTCAAGGTGAATATAAAGGCTACGGCCATCTCCAGATGAATATAACGGCTACGGCCATCTCCAGATGAACGTAAAGGCTACGGCCATCACCAGATGAGTATAAGGGATACGGACATCTCCAAATGTATGAAGTGGCTAGGGCCATCGCTCACATGGCTAAGGCCATCATGCTGTGGCCTTTATTTTACATGGCTAAGGCCATCAGGCTGCGGCCTTTATTTTACATGGCTATGTCCATCATTTTATATGGCTAAGACCATCGGGCTACGGCCTTTATTTTACATGGCTAAGGCCATCAGGCTACGGCCTTTATTTTACATGGCTATGGCCATAATTTTATATGGCTAAGGCCATCAGGCTACGGCCTTTATTTTACATGGCTATGGCCATCGTTTTATATGGCTAAGGCCATCAGGCTAAGGCCTTTATTTTACATGGCTATGGCCATCATTTTTACGGCTAAGGCCATCAGTCTACGGCCTTTATTTTACATGGATATGGCCACCGTTTTATATGGCTAAGGTCATCAGGCTACGCCCTTTATTTTACATGGATATGGCCATCATTTTTATGGCTAAGGCCGTCAGGATACAGCCTTTATTTTACATGGCTATGGCCATCATTTTTACGGCTAAGGCTGTCAGGCTACGACCTTTATTTTACATAGCTATGGCCATCGTTTTATATGGCTAAGGTCATTAGGCTACGACCTTTATTTTACATAGCTAAGGTCATCATTTTTACGGCTAAGGCCGTCAGGCTACGGTCTTTATTCTATGGCCATCGTTTTATATGGCTAAGGCCATTAGGCTACGGCTTTTATTTTACATGGTTTTGGCCATCGTTTTTACGGCTAAGGCCGTCAGGCTACGGCCTTTACTTTACATGGCTAAGGCCATCAGGCTACGGCCTTTATTTTACATGGCTACGGCCTTTATTTTACATGGCTATGGCCATCGTTTTTACGGCTAAGGCTATCAGGCTACGGCCTTTATTTTACATGGCTAAGGCCATCAGGCTATGGCCTTTATTTTACATGGCTATGGCCATCGCTCACGCGGCTAAGGCCATCAGGCTACGGCCTTTATTTTACATGGCTATGGACATCGTTCGTATGGCTAAGGTCATTAGGCTACGACCTTCATCTACGTGGTTACGACCATTATTTTATACAACTAACGCTGCCAGGCTAACCTTACACCACTATAGCCGACAAATTTCAAGCATCCACGATAAAAGAAGAGTACGACGACATGCCCAAAGGTAGAAAATTACTTACAACAAAAATTAGATGCTTCCATCAAGGGAAATAAACACCCCCGATACAAAAATCAGTATAAACATGTATATTTACAAGGATCCTAAGAAGCCACTACTTGTCTAGCCCGGCCCGGCCCTCAGGTGCCTCTTCCTAATTTTCGGGAGGGTACGCCCTAGAAATCCAAGAGATGGATTCCAAGCGATTGATATCTCCTGAGTTTCCCCCCTCCCGGGCCGGTGACTCAAGACCATAGCCCGTAGCCTCGCGAGCGACTCTAACTAGCTGGCGCTGGTTCTCAACCTCCGTTTCAGACGCTCGACCCACCACCAGAAACTCCTCAAGGACGACCATCCTAGCCTCCGCGTACACCCTCATCTCGTACGCCTCACGAGACGTATCAGCATTAGTGAGGGCTAGCTTAAGCTCCTCAACCTCGGCTTTCGTGGCTCGGAGTTCCTCCGTGAGAGCTGCCATGCGAGTGCACAATTCTATCGCTTCCTCCGCCCTAACACGACCGAGCTGCAGGTCTTCGTCCTTATCCTGAATGAGGGCCTCCATCTCCGTGGCCCGAGCAAGAGCGGCCACGAGCAGTTCATCAACTTTCTCCAGCTCGGCTACTATCTTCTTCAATTGTCCCTCGGACTCAGCGAGGCCCTCACGAACCACCCTAAAGTTAGGGTCCTGCTTGTACATGTCGGCCAAGGTCTGGTGTGCCTCGCGCGTCTTATCATACTTCTGCACCAGCCTATTGTATCTGTCCATCTTCTCCTTCCGACGTCGTTCCCTCTCCACCTCCAAAACAAGGGTCTGGAAAAGAAACCAAGTAAGTAAAAGAAAATTCACCTTCCACCAAACGCAAAAAGTGAGGTCATCGAGTAAAAACAAAGGCGTACCTGCAAAGCCGCACCTGCCACTCGTTGGGCCAAAACTTTGTCGCTGAGTTCCGCCAAGGTCGTACGCTCGGCGCCAGCGCACAAAAGCGTCATGCTGGAAGCCGCCTCCTCATAGTTCCCCAGCAAATTACAGTGACTCGGAATCACTATGCGATGAGAGGACTGGCCAGCCACCATTTCTACATGGTCCATGGACCTCCCTCTGCTTGCACTTTCCATGGCTGCCCCCGGGCCCGCCACGTCCACTTCCTCGCCCCTTCTCTCAGTGGCCCCTCTCCCGGTCACGGACCTTCCTGCTCGTATGGCCTCCGCCATAAAAACCGACCTTGATTCAGGGCGGGGTGGCTTAACCTTCTTCGTCTGAATAGCCACAGCTTTGCCGGTAATAATCTGATATTTCCTCGCCTCCAAAGTCTCCTCCTCCTCATGGTCCCCTTCCGCGGAATGCGGAGTGGGCTCAGAAAAGGCCGGTACATCGGCAGACATCCCCATATGGGAAATTTCAGGAACAACCGCTTGCTCCTCCACCGGCGTTGCCCCAGGTACGACCCCCGTCACGACCGCATATGCTATCTCTGGGACCGCCTCCGATGTAGCCTCCTTCCTTGAAGGAGGCGAAGCACTGCCCCTCGAAGTGCCAACGAAGACCAGATCCGCCTCAGGATCAGATGTCGTCATAGAAGGACCGGCCACAGTCTACTTCTTCTTCTGATGCTGCTTCTTCTTTCCCGCCTTCTTAGAGGTTCCCCGACCTACCAAAACACATGAAAGACGTGTAAAGAAAATATACAGGCCCCCAAACCACAACAAAGATTAAGTAAAGCCGTTACCGGCCAGGCCGTAGAGCCTAAGAAATTCAGTCCAAGAACGGCTCTCCTCTGCAAATGGTATCAGCACCTGCACTCACGACCTAATGTCGTCGACACTACGAGGTGGGCGAGCAGCCACTGCATGAAAACAAAGGAAAACTTTCAACAGCAAAGAAAAGCGTGGTAGGGTCAAAATGGTAAATATCACGCACGACAATACTTACTTGCGTCATTCCACACTTTTGAAAACCCATTAGGGTTGTGCACAAGGTGCTCTGTACGGACGTAAAAGAACCTCGTCCAAAACTTACGATTGTCCTTGTCATCCACATGCGCCACGAAGCTTTTATTGCCCCTACTCCTCAACTGGAGCATCGAGCCTCTCATAAAGACCGCGTTGAACGTTTGCAAGAGGTGATGAACGATCACCTCCTTTCCGGCCTTCGCCGCATAAACGGACACTACCATGCACACCTTCAAGTAATACGGGGTAAGCTGGGCCGTACATACTCCAAACAAGCGTCACAACTCCTCCGCTAAGGGATAAATAGGAAGGGTGTATCCGATCCGGAAGGCGTATTCATAAAAAGCACACTACCCCGCCCTGGGCACGTTAGCATGATCTAGCCCTACGAGAACCATATCAACGTAATCGGGAATGTCATACGTCTCCCTGAGAGAAAACAAGTGTGGCAGCGTCATCTCACTATGCTCCCAAGGGACGTCTTTACGCTTATTCAGAAAATCGCTCCTCTTGCTCATATCGCGTGGGAGCAGGTTAGTCCTTGATAGAGGAGTGAAAACTTCCTCGCCATCCTCATCGTCTGAAGATGACGAAGCCCTAACGGAAGCAACCTTATTAGTCCTAGCGTCGTCATGACGACGTTTGTCCATAATGGAACTTTTAAGGAGAAAGTATTGCGGGTTTCGAGTTCGGTTCCTGAGAACGAGGATCTCAGAGAAAAAAGATACTGGAAAGAGATAGAAGAAAGATGGGGAAAAGAATCGAAAGTTAAACCTATTCCACTTCTCCCTCTATAAGAAAAGATACACGGAAATCGAAGAGGCGTGGTTCTGGAAAAACCGGCGCAGGAAACCCAAACGTCACGTCATAACCTGAACCACCTCGGGAGCATAAGTAATGATCACGCACGTGATCGATGACGTCACCTAGAAAGAAAACTCCGAAAAAAGGAGTAATATGTCGACGGTTCGCCCTCTTCATATGCAAGTACGACTCTTATCAAGGACATCAACAGGAACGGCCAAATTTCTATAAGCGACGAGTATGTAAGTCCGTTCATTGGGAACGCCCTTTGATTGCGTCCCTAATAAACGGAGGGACTATCTGTATTGGGCAAATTTGGCTCCTCACTATCCGTATACGTCCTGCTAAGGAAAGCATCCTTGATGAGGTCAACCCAAGCAAGGTCAGCCTCAGTCGACCAACGGACCGAGTTTCGTGACTTGCTGCAAACGTCACGTCAAGTTCTGACACTCGAATATCGAGGCCACCAACTCTGGTACATTTTTGTATTATTTCAAGGAAGTTCCATTAATGTATAAAAGGGACCTCCCCTTTTGTAAAGACTCGTGTGTATTTTATTACTGATAATATACAACTCTCTCTCTCTCTCTGATTCTCTCTATCTCTCTTATGCTAAATCTGCTATTTACCTCATTGCTTTTATCCCATAATTTCTAGATCATATTACATTTGATTCCGATTAAACCAAATTATATTTTTGATTGTTTTTAGAACTACATAAATCGTCGAATAACTTTGAACTAAACATCTATGTTTTGACATAGTTTTGCAAAGAGTTAAAATGACAGTAATTTTTCTGTTCTTAATTACCTCATGAAGTCATGACTAGAAGCAAGAATATGAAGTAGAGTAATTGTCACCTCTCGTAGTAGATAATGATAAATAAAAAATTGGTTTCTTGATTTTTCTCCCAAGTACTGCATTTTATTTTATCTTTAGAAAATAATATTATATAACCGCTCTTAAATAATAACAGAAAATATATATTTTATACATACATACATATATATATACCTACATATATATATATATATATATGTATGTATATATATATATATATGTATGTCTCATATATATATATATATATATATATATATATATATATATATATATATATATATATATATATATATATATATATATACTTGTATGTTATATATAAAAAGTATACAAATAATTTGGATTGACAAGAGGAGTTGCTCTGATGGTAAGCAACCCCCACTTCCAACCGAGAGGTTGTCAGTTCGAGTCTCCCCAAGAGCAAGGTGGGAAGTTCTTGGAGGGAAGGATGACGGGGGTCTAGTTTGAAACAGCCTCTCTACCCTAGGGTAGGGGTAAGGTCTGCGTACATACTATCTTCCCCAGACCCCATTAAATGAGATTATACTGGTTTGTTGTTGTTGTTGTTTATACAAATAGTTTGGATGCGGAGTAAAAGTGATCGATAATTTTTTATTCTTTTTTTTTTTTGTGTTTTTGTTTTGATTGTTGTTGTTAGGCTTACTAGTTAGCTTACTTCTTTAGGTAAAATTCAAGGGAATCCTTATTTACCAACAATAGAAGAAACTACAAGTGGAAACATGTGGAATTTATCATAACATGCACGACGTTTGACAGCCTTTACATAATTGTATAAGTACGTACATACTAATATTTTTAATTATTCTTCTGCAAAATCAAAGCTTGTATTCCCTGAAAAGAGCAAAAAAACATGTGAATAAAAGCTTGCTACTTCAGTAGTAAACAGAAAACGGCGGTGATATATAAGAGGTTTTCCTTTTCTTCATCCATTTTTTTCATTATTTTTTGTGGCGTTAATAACTGATTAATTCGCAAATACACTTTGGACAGATGACATTGCAGTGACATACTTTTGACATATGACGTTTTATCCAGCGTACAGATAGTTTCTCTTTTTGGGGTGACAGCATATGCTTACTTTTCCTTTATAAATGCAATTCTGACCTTGATTTAATTATAAAGTAATAAAAATAAATTGAGGGTAAATCATAGCATATCGTAATAATTAAAAGACCAAATTAAAAATATAAGAGACAAGTGTTATTCGTTAGAAAAAGATCTGTAGAGATCTTTTATTGATGGTGTCGATTCGGTCTGTCTCTCCATGGAGAGGTTTAGAGCCTTACAATTATGTTCTCTCTTTTCTGGAGAATAGTGATGAAGAAGAAGAAGCAGTCCCCCTTCTAGGTTTCCTTCTCTTAGTATTTATAGATGTAAGATGTATGAGCTGGCAATGATGGTCGTGACTATGTTGAGGTTCCGTCCTTACGACGGCGGATAGGCCGTAGTCTTAATAATCGAGTCAGCTAATGGTCGGATATCGTAGTTAATAAGTGGTCATACCATTTATTAACTACGAATTAGCTTAGGACATAATTAATCCCGTTCATTATCTCGGGGTCATATTTTGACCTATAACACTTCAAAAGGCGAAATTAAAGCAATGTACAAGTTTTTTAAACATGTGCATTTGGCCAAATTGAGCTTTGACATTCAAAAAATCTATATACATGGCAAAAGTTTTGGTCTAGGAGTAGACTTTTTTCTTCTTCTTAAATTATGAGTTATAACGTAATGACTAATGAGTATGTGATGGAATTCATTTACAAATATTCACTGCACATGGAAATTAATGTTAGGTATTACTAGCTAGCATATTGTTCAATTATTTCAATTTCATATGTCGTGCATTTGCACGGGCAAAAGTCCAGTAATGGATTTTCTATCTGCAATTTCCATTCGATATGGCCCGGCAAAGATACTAGTACTACATAACAAATCCTGCTAACAGCAAAACTCTCTCTCTCTCTCTCCCTCCCTCCCCCCCGCTCTCTCTCTCTCTCTCTCTCTCTCTCTCTCTATATATATATATATATATATATATATATATATATATATATATATATATATATATATATATATATATATATATATATATATATATATATATATAATACATATATATTTCATCTTAAGTATAAGTCCGAAACCGAAATGATAATTTTTTGGACTCAAACTTCTTTTTTAATATTAAAAAAAGATATACGTATACCTATTTTACAGTAATTTAATGTGAATTAGGTTAACGGAATTTTTTCCGTTAACGTAATTCGCAGTAAATTACTGCAAATTGATAAAAAAAAAATAAAATGCAATTCGCACTAAATTACTGCGACTTCCTTTTAAATTTTTATTTTTATTAATCACTTGTGTCAGGCCAAAAAAAAAAAGAGACAATTCGCATTAAATTACTGCGAACTAGCAATTCGCAGTAATTTACTGTGAATTGTCCCTTTTTTTGGCCCCACCTAATTATTTTAACTGTTACAACAATAATAATTCAAAAATATAAAACACAGTATTTTATTTCGAATTCATTTGAAAAGTTCTATGTCCCGAGCTCGGACTTGCCTTATTTATAGGCGTTTGATTTTCATGAACATTCATTCAATAAACTTCTCTCTTCTTCTTATCAATCTTTTTTATAATGTCTAAAATAAGAGTTTCTCTATATTGGGGTGGTGAGGTTGTGCTGGAGAATAACTCTGTGATGTACAGTTCACCTCCAAAGTGTCACGTTAAATTGCCGCTTAATATGAAGAACGATGCATTAGTATCATTGTTACTTAAAAACTGAGTGAGAAGGCGTTCGGTTAACTTCAAAGTAACCGGTAGATTTTCGTATTCCGTGACTCCGCAGGGGTTCGCTTATTATTCGGAGTTTAACATCGATGATGATGATACTCTTAGAGATTTTTTGCGGATTCTAGAGGAATACAGGGAATTTATTGTAGCATGTATAGCCCCCAGTCATGGGGTGGTTATTCTGGAGAAATTTTGTCGGACAAATTGGTGATGAAAGAGTTTGCCTTGATTTAAACTTGTCACCACCGGCGAATGAGCAGCCACCAAATAATTTATCGACTATATATAATCAACAAGAGGACTGGTAAACTTCAATTTTGCTATGGTTTTGCACTATTTATTTTACATTTGAATATTATTTGTATTAACGGTCATATTTTTCATAGGGGTACCATCCGGATATGAATTTTACGAGTTATGAGATGACCCCTAATTGGAATATTCCTAGTTCTGGAGTATTGGATCACGGTGGTCCATCTGGGAGTCATCACCAACAAGAATTGTCAAGACAATACGACTTGTAAGTAAAGTGATATAGCTATATCTAAAGTATTTTTTCGGAGTATTAGGTAACTTATCTTGTTGTTCTCTTTGTGCAGTGAAAACCAGCTTCTTGAAGCTCCTGACCTCACACAGCTTCCCATAGACGACGTATTTACTCGTGATTTGGCTGATGCACAGAGTCAGGAAGATGATAGTGACTACGACAATAATGCGGATGAGTCTGGGATGACACACCCTTATCTTTTGAGGTTAGTGATGAGGAGGAGGAACTGAATGTTGAAGCTGAACCAGCGAGGGAGCATATTCCTCCACCTCCCGTTTGACCTAGAGTGTACGAGTCTCACGTGCCTTTCATGAGCGGAATATCTCCTACCTTGATAATTTGCCAAGCATGCCGAATGTGGATGCCCTCACAAGAGAAGATGATGAATTTAGGTCACAAATGTGGGATGAGTCCATGCCATCTGTTTTGACTAAGGGCATGTATTTCCCCGACAAAGCTCGCCTAATTAGGGTTGTAAAAATCTACAGCATAATAAAGTGTCGTGAGATGACTGTAGTTGAGTCAACTACGGATAAATGGAAGGTTGTATGCCATAGATTTTTTATGGGTTGTCACTGGATGTTGCGTGCCACCAAGAAGAAATCAGGTTTGTGGAAAGTGGGTAAATTTATCAGCGTGCACAGATGTGAAATGGACACATACAATGAGAATCACTTCAACATGGATGTCGACTTGATTTCTCTTGTCTTGATTCCATATTTGGAAGTGTCCATTAGGTTCAAGATTAAAGAGTGTATCACAGTCGTCCATAAGGAGTATGGTTGTATTGTAACTAAAAGAAAGGCATATCTCCGTCGCAAACGTGCCATTGAACTTATTTATGGTGACTAGGATAAGTCTTTTTCAAATGAAATGTATGCGTCTCCAGTCACCACCGCTCCACCAAGGTCGTGATGAGCGACCAATATAGTTGCATCCGTCCTAGCTCAAAAATGGGATATAATCTCGTATCCTGAAGGATGTGTACTGAACGCTCGTGTAAAGGATAGCCAGCATTAAAATCCCAAAGATCATTGGGTCTCCTGGGCCGGAGAGCCTGCTTCGACAGTTGTCCCTCCCACACGTAGGAGGACCTATGGTCGCCCTGCAGCACTAATAGTTGATCCTCTACAGGTCCGGGATGCGCAAGCGGAGGAAAGGCCCTGGCGTCTACTATAATTTACACAAAATTAATTTGTTGTGTTAGCTTAATAAATTAAATAATTAAACATGACTAAATTAAAAATTAGGATTAATAATGGAATTATGTATGGGTTTCAGGCTTATTTTACTACAATAAAAGACTCAATATTTTACTACGGTAAAAGTCTATTTTATACTAATTCATAGTATATTACTGCGTATTGTATGAAATCTTGACTATAAATAATGGTTGCACGCTACTTGGTTTTTGCACTTATCAGCAAAATTTCTCTTTACGAAATGTCTGGACAATCCGTTTATGTCCTAAGGTGCTACTGTGAAGAAAAATTTCGCTTGTACGAATGGTGGCCAGAAGGTGAACAGCGCTATTGGGGTTGTGCGAACAAGCGTGACAAGCAACCAGACAAGTCCACCTGTGAATTTGGTTTATGGTTTGATGAAGAGTGTAGAATCAAGTTCTACATAGGTGTACTAGGCAAGCTGAAAGAGAGCGCCAAACCAATGAACAAATTGAGGAGTTGAAAGCCAAACTGAATGAGGTAGAAGAAGAGAAAAAAAGGCTGGAAGACCAACTCGAGTGGTTGGAGAAAATTGTCGGAAGCGGATCTTGATTAAGCAATAGCTTTTGCCTGATAAGCATAGTAGTTTGCTCTTTGTGTTTGCCTTGTTTGGTGTTTGTACTAGTTCTACTGTTTGGGTGTTTATGTTTGTAGTGTTTCTGTTTTGGTTAACCCGTTTAAGTAAAAATATTATTCTACTAATCACCTTGTTATTATTTTCAAAGAACACTAGTGTTAAAATTTGAAGCTATTTTTTACTCGAAAAATATGCATGTAATTCGTCGTATGATACTACGTATTGTTGAGTTGTCAAGTGATTTTAAAAAGGTTCAAACCCATGTGAGAAAAGCTGTTTTTTCCTAATAAGAAATTTTTTATGGGTTCCAGGCTTGATTTTTACTAAGGTAAAAGGCTCAATATTTTAATACGCTAAAAGGTGATGTTAAAGTAATTCGCAGTATATTACTGTGTGTTTTATAAAATCTTGACTATAAATAAATGTTGCACGCTACTTATTTTTGTTCGCCTAACAATAACCAAAATTTTTCTTTAAAAATGTCTGAACAACCCGTTTACGTCCTAAGGTGCTACTGTGGAGAAAAATGCAGTTTGTACAAATGTTGGCCAGAAGGAGGACGCCGCTATTGGGCATGTACGAACAAGCTTGAACCGCAGACCAACAAGCCCACATGTGACTTTGAGGTATGGATGGATGAAGAGTGTAGAATCAAGTACTACAAAGAAGAAATTTATCATCTTCATTGTATGTGTGCTAGGAAAGCTGCAGAAGAGCGCCAAACCAACCAACGAATTGAGGAGTTGAAAGCCAAACTTAATGAGGTAGAAGAAGAGAAGAAAAGGTTGGAAGACCAATTCGAGTGGTTGGAGAAAATTGTAGGAAGAAGATCTTGATTAATCAGTGGCTTTTACATGATAAGCATAGTAGTTTACTCTTGTGTTTGCCTTGTTTAGTGTTTGTACTAGTTCTACTATTTGGATCTTTACGTTTGTGTATTTGTATTTTTGTTAACCCGTTTAAATAAAAATATTGTTATAATAATCACCTTATTATTATTTCAAAGAACACTACTGTTAATGTATGAAGCTGTTTTTTCCCTGAAAAATGTACATGGAATTCGTCGTATAATAATACGTATTGTTGAGTTGTCATGTCATTTTGAAAAGCTTCAAACCCATGTGGAAAAGGCTGTTTTTTTCCCGAAAATGTGCATGGAATTCGTAGTATAATACTACGTATTATTGAGTTGTCATGTCATTTTGAAAATGTTCAAACCCATGTGAAAAAAAGTTGTTTTCCCGAAAAATGTGCATGGAATTCGTAGTATAATACTACGTATTGTTAGAACTTATTCCCTATAACGAGAAAGTACCTTCAAGTTATTTTCAACACTTAACAACAACCTATCATCGAGCTTTTCAAAATACCAAAAGTTTCTTGCAAGAAATGTCTCAACGACCCCTTCGTCCCCCGAAGTGCGAATGTAGAGCTAAGACCATGATGTATAGTGATTGGGAAGAAGTTTGCCGACGCTATTGGGGTTGTTTGAACAAGTTTTATAGGCAGCCCAACGCACCTATATGCAACTTTAAGGTATGGGTTGATATATCGTGTGACTAGGAATACTACAGAGACAAGTTGTACCATCTTCATGGAGTGTGTAAGGGCAGTGGGATAGAGAACGTCAATCCAAGCATGAAATTAAAGACTTGAAGGCGAAAATATAGGAGGTGGGAAAAGAGAAAAAAAAGATCGAAAAGAAGCTGTTTTTTATGAAGGAGAGAATACTACATCATGGTCATTTCTAAAGAATGACATGTTAAGTGATTTCGTTAGTGAATTTCATGTTTCCTTTGTCAAGTTATTCCGTTAGTTCTACTGTTTGTTTTTATTTTAGGTTGTCAATGTTTGTGGTTGTAATGTACTGTATAAGTAAAATTGTTGTTCAAAGGCAACTAAAATAAAATTGTTCTACATAATTAATTGGTTGTGTTACTTTAATAAATTAAACAATTAATTATGATTAATATTGAAGAAAATAGTCATCTAGGTGCTCCAGACTTGATTTAAACAGTCTGGTAGCACCGAATTATGTATAGGTTCAACATTTTCAGAATTTTCTTACCTTACAGATTTAAATTAAAAATTATAATTAATATTGGAGAGAATAATTATATATGGGTTCCAGACTTCGTTTTTTGAATTGGAGAAAATAATTATGTATGGTTTCCAGATTTTATTCTTTTTGCCCCGGTGGCATCGAGTTATCGTCAGTTATTATAATTCTCAATTTCAGCAGTTTTAGAATTTTCTAACTTATTGTAAATTTCTGAATTTGAGAGAATAATTATGTATGGGTTCAAAGCTTATTTTACTATTCATCGTAGCACCGAGTTATCCTTACTACGCTACAAGGCTCTATATTTTACTATGGTACAAGGCTCTAAAAAGCTCTACATTTTTACTACACTAAAAAGCTATATTTTATTTCGCTAAAAGATAATATTTTACTACGTTGTAAGTCACTATATTTTACTACGCTAAAAATCACTATATTTTACTACACTACAAGGCTCTGTATTTATAACAAAAAATAATATGCTTTCAGGTTTATAATACTACATAAATTTGTGTATTAAATAAATCAATCTAGGTATATTAAAGAACACAAACATAACATAAATTCACATGTAAACTATTAAACAATACTAATATACATAAATATACGAGTTTCTCCATAAAGTAAATTGAAATACCTCGATGTAAATTTTTGGAATTCGAAATTTTGCACACCAAACACGGAATCGAAACCAACCAATAGTGTGAAGGATCTACACTCCTTGTTCTTTAGTCCGGGTGGGGCCGAAAAATTTTTAATTGAAAATGTGGGGTGGGGGTCAGAAAGGGGAAAGTTTGTTTATAAAAATGGTGATGGGTGCAATAAGGAAGACGACTGGAATATTTAAATGGCTATTTCGCAGTATATTATTGCGAATTAGCCTAATTCGCAGTAATTTACGGCGAAATATACTTTAAAACTTGGTCTGGCCCAAATATTAAGGAGACCCCTTGTTCAATAGGAATTTGCAATAATTTACTGCGAATTGCATTTTAAAATTTTTTTATCAATTCAAAGTAAAATTACTATGAATTACGTTAACAAAAAAGAAATTATTAACCTAATTTGCAATAAATTATTGCAAAATAGATATAAATATATCTTTTTGTTAACATTAACAAAGAAATTTGAATCCAAAAAATTATCATTTAGATTTTGAATTCTAAATGACTAAATCTGAATTGGCCCGAATAGAAAAATGGTAAATATTACTAAGCGGCCAGTAGGGTGACGAAAGTAGCGAATGGTGGGCCATGGCTTACAACAGAAGAAAGAGTATTGAGGCTAAAGTAAGAAGACCATCTTTGTCTTTCTTTTGAGTTAGAAACCCAAGTAGGGAATGATTTTTTTGCTTAATCATTGACATCCTCTTTTGCTTTTCATGCATTTACTTTTGTCCTGTTTCCATTCCCCCACCCTACCCCTCCTTCCCCTTCCCTCCCCACCTCCCACACACACATGGGCGGGTTTATAGCCTAAATCATGAGATATATGACCACGGTCTCTCTCTTAAACTAGTTATTTTATATACCTATTTTTAAGAATTTATCTAATATAATTATCTATTAGTACCTTTATTCCAAAAATATTGAATGGTGAATTTGATTGAATATTAAATTACAGTCAAACATCTCTCTACACTAATTTCATTTGTTACGAATATTTTTTAATGTTATAACGAAGTGGTGTTATAGAAAACACATATTATAACATAATATAAAAATTAATTCCGGAAAAGCTTGACTTTTATAGTGAAATGTTATTATATAGGAATGTTGCTATAAAAAGATCTGACTATATTTAACTAGAGAAACAGGGGATTAATTTCTACTTAATATATATATTTGTTTTAGTGGTGTATCTATGTTTATGAGTGCTGCTAATCGGGTGAAGTAGTTGACGTGTCCACTCACCACTGTACAATAATTATTAACAAAACATTAGTACTATCCTAAAACATGGTAATCCTGAAGTCAAAACATTATCCAACTTTCTGCTATTAGCTAAGAGCATAGTATACTTAAACGGGAAATTGCTTAGTTAGCATGAAAAATAGTCAACTGTATCGTTTTGAAAGGACTTGTTCCCCTCTAATATTTAGCCAACCACATATTTAGAGTAACTAAATTTGACCAATGTCTTGGTTATAATAACAAATATGGATCTTAATTATCAAGTGATGTAACATCGCAACAACAAAAAAAACCACAAAAATTGTCAGATAACTTTCATGATTAGTTTCCTTTTCATGGTAGTAATAAAATATAGTATCTGCAAGTTTAATTAAACGATAAGTACAAAGGATCCTCCAAATAGGAAAATCTTTATTAATTACTTTAATTAATAACTAAAAACAAGTCTTCTTTCCACATCATTGTGACGGGATTAATGCTTTAGATGTTTATTTATATAAGCACGTGTTAAATAATTAATTAAATTAAAGGGATCAGTATTTTGCCTATAGTTAAGAACATCATTAATTGTTTTTTCTTTATTTAGAAAAAAGTGGTATAGTGGAAGGAATAAAGCTAAAATCAACAAAGCGAACAATGTGGGAACACCAAGATGTTCAAAAGATCTAAAGAATCAAGACCAATTGCCAAACATTTTGATGTGGTACAAGAAATAAAAAAGAAAAGGTGAGATCGATCACTTCTTAAAAGAGAAATGCCTCTTATCAGAACGTTTTACATATTCAAGACTTGAACACGAGACGTCTGATTAAGGACATGAAAATATTCTATTCATTTCACCACAACTCTTAATGGTAAAGCTAGGTGGTCACAAGGAAGGTCAATTGATTATTCTAGGTTGAAAGATTTCACTGTGTATATAAATAAAATATTACATTTTAGATATAATATAATACATATTAAACACCTTTTGTTAGATTTTTTTCATTTCTTTTAAATTTGAATATCCTTAAAAAATTCTTAGTTTCACCCTTGGCCAGCTGAGATCACTTATTCACTTGACTTTTCATTGAGACCCAACCTACAAAAGCATATGATAATCAACTAATGAAAATATCCCAAATAAGAGTTTAGAAAGACTTCTCTGTTTGTCTGCTTATTACTATAAATAAATAAAAATAGAAAAGGAAAGAACATGACCTTTGGTAGGTTGTATTAAAAGTTAAAGGTCCCATATATATTTATTAAAAACTCAATTAAAGAAAAAAGAGAGGACGGCAAAAAGAAAGAGAGAATGATTTAGGTCAATGGACCAAGACTTGGATGACAAGCTAGAATCCCACATATATATATATATATATATATATATATATATATATATATATATATATATATATATATATATATATATATATATATATATATATATATATATATATATATATATATACACTTTATTCCATCTGGAAATATTGGCCAGTTTCCAAGAGGAAATGGTACAAAATAACTAGTTACAATTAAACTATAAAAAGAATATAATTCTAGAAATATTCCCTACATACGTATTACCTATCTACTTTACATCTGGTATATAAGGGCGGAGCTAGAGTTTCGACAATGGTTCGGTTGAACCCAATAGTTTCGGTCCGAACTAATTATTTGTCTTAAAAAATTCATTGAATATGTACATATTCTTACTTTAGAATTCAGTTACATAAAAAGATTAGAATCCCGAACCCAATAACTTTAAATTCTGGCTTCGCCTCTTCTTCATAAAAATTAATTGATTGGCCATAAATTATATGTTTTAGTCATTTATTACACTCTAATTTATTGTACTTTAATTGAGATTGAGCTTTAATCGCTAGAGTTTTGCACTAATTGTCTATTTTACGCGTTGTAGAAGTAATTTCGAGCAATATAGATGTTATGAAATGAATTCAAGTGATTTGGAGCTTTGAAATTTGAGAAAAAGCCCAAGGAATTAAGTCGGGATCGTGTTAAGGGATCAACGGATGATAACTAAGAACGAACGAAGGATCAAGTAGGCATATTGCGCACTGTCAAGTAAAATGCACATAACTTTTCGGACAGAACTCCATTTGAGCTCCACAATATATGGTTGAACGCTAATTTAAAGGACTACAACTTTCATGTTTTACGTTTTTCTAAATTTCCAACATAGCAGGGTGAAAAGTACGCGGAAAATGCGCGGCCGCGCACTGGCCGCACATGTCAGGCAGAACACTGGTTAAAGTGCTCAGTCAATCCGTGGACGCGCAAGTCCTGTCCGGGAAAAGTGTCCTTATTCAAGTAGGAGAAGTTATAATTATTTGGGCCCGACCCTACTTGGTATATATACATGGAAAACGATATTTTGGTCTTTGGATAGAATTAAGACCTAAGTAGGCTAAGGAGACCGGGGATTCGACCTAAGGAGGCAAGAACATAGTAGGAGCAAGCCGGAGAATTCTTTTACGATTTCTTAATTTCCTTATTCCTATTTCTATTATTGGTTATGAATTCTAGTATTGTAATTATGTATACTATTATGAATAGCTAATTAGTTATCTAGGGTTTTGATGGAACCTATTGGAGGATGATTTTCCTGTTACCATAATATAAATTTGTTGTAGTATTTTCCCTATTTGTTCAACTATTTATTATTTTGGTTGGTTGAAGAGATCTCAATCGACCGTGCCTATTTTAGTATGTGTTACTCGGAGAGACGGCATATTTAGGTAGTTATTGGACAACATCACTCCTAACGTATATGAGTGATCAATACAGATGGTTTAAAGGTTAGGGATAACAAAAATTTGGTGTGATTCGAGTGAGCCGTACTTAATGCCAACTAGTATAATTCGGGAGAATATGTCTAGTAAATTGTGGTAATTACTCGGGAGAGAATTAAGACACTCAAAGCATTCATGATTGGTAGAGAAGAGTTGGGAAAATTTATAAAAAATGAAGCAAAAAAGATTCCGATAACATGGGAAGTCATAACTCTTGACCTCCTTAATCATGTATTTAACTCTTAGCTAGCGTTTGGACATAGATTTAGTTGAAACTTGAAAAACTAATTATTAAAGTAGTTTTGAAAAATATTTTTTTGGAAGTTGAAATTATGTTTGGACATGCATTTTATTTGAAAAAAATTTGAAGTTTTGTGAGTCGGAGAACAAATGTCACCCAAAATCTACCCTAAACTTAGATTTTGGGAACTTGAAAAATAATTTCAGAAATTTTATAGATCATTAATTTATGAACAATGTTTCAAAAAGATTTGAAAAAACGTTACCAAAACGTATGGCCAAACGGAGCCTTTGTATCTTTAGTTGTCAATTTACTATTTTAATTTGTTAGTTAATTAGTTAAACACTAGAATCTTAATATCTATAAGTTAAAATTATTCAAGCTTGTCTTCTTGGAGATTGTGAACAGTTGTAGCTAAGCCTTAGTTCTCTGTGGGATTCGACTCCGGACTTGTAAATTGGATTATATTTGCAGCGACCGCTTAGCCCTTTTTATAAGGCATAGTTTGGCATGATCAAATTTGACGCCGTTGCCGGAGAACTAACAATGTAGCTAAAGGTTTGCATATTTCTAGGTTGCAAGTTTGAACTTTTTTTTTGTATCTAATTTTTTTTTACTTGAGAAACATGGCATCATGAAATTATGAGAGTTTTGATGTTGGTAATTCTACTTTTTATCCTCCTTATGCATATTGTGGAGGAAATAACCAATGACAAATTTTTATTAAAATATTTTCGAGAGCGAGTTATGTGTACCAACTCAATCTTATGTGTGGAATGTATGTGATATGTGTGGTGGTCAAGATGGTCACTTTCATGGTTGTACTTATATTTCTTATCTTCCCACAACTCCTGTTACAACCCGGTTTTCATACCCGATCGTGATGGCGCCTCTCGTGAAGGTAAGGCCAGCCTGTTAGATAATACGCTTAACGCTAGAGAGGGGGTGAATAGCGTTATAATAAAAATTAGCGTAAACTTGCGGAATTTAAAAATTGCAGGAAAGAAATAAGTGCGATAAGTAAATAAATAAGAACGAACGCACCGATGTATCCTGGTTCACCACAACCCGTGGCTAGTCCAGTCCCCGAGAGACTCTCTCGAGATTTCCACTAACACTGTTAAGCTTACGGGTGCTCAACAAACCGTTACAGTTGCTCAAGGATACCACACCTTAAGACTACACTTGCTTGAGGATACCTCACCCCAAGACTTCAACCACTAAGACTTTGGGTACTTAGCAAACCCGACAAATGAGAAGATATGTTCTTCTCAAACAACTCTCTTTTACAACAAATACTCTCTCAATAGAGTGGATAAAGAGAAACAAAATAAGCTCTATGAACAACACAATGTTGTCTATCAAATGGCTCAACAAAAGCTCTAAAATGATGCTTGAAAATGATCAATATGTATATCAATATATGCAGGAGTTGTGTGTTTAAAATCAGCTCAAAAGACCTCTTTTTATAGGTGAAAAAGTGGTGTTGACCGTTGCTTAATTGATAAATAAAATCCCTGATTCTGTGCTTAGACAATCGATTGTTTGTAGTAGATAATCGATTGTTTGACCAACGTTCAAAAAACAGATTCCTGATTTTAGGCTAAACAATCGATTGTATGGACTAAATAATCGATTGTTTTCAACGTTCAAAAATCAATTTAGGATTCTGTGGGAACAGTCAAAATATAATCGATTGTATGAAAATGACAATCGATTGTTTATGAATATAATCGATTGTATGACAAAAATAATCGATTGTTTAGATGTTTAAAAACTTCGGTTGCACACTGTCTCAACATAATCGATTGTTAGAAGTAGACAATCGATTGTTTGCTATTTTGAAAAACTTCAGATCACACTGTCTTAATACAATCGATTGTTAAAACCGTATAATCGATTGTTTGCTATTTTGAAAAACACAATCGATCGTAAGGAGCATATAATCGATTGTTTAGGTCTAGATTTAAAAGACATGTTTAAAAACCATTTTGACTAAAATACAAATAAACCGTTTTGACTAAAATACAAATCATTTTGGTTTAACACAAAGATGCATGTTTATGAAAAATATAATTTAATAAAATATTTTATGCATGTTTATGATGACCTAATGTTGAGCCAAAGGATAAGATAACTTAAATGTTGTCCTTACATTGGTTCTACCAAACGACATACGTCTTGGGTCTTCGGTCTTGAACTCTTTGGCTCGTTCATGCAATTCCGTCATCAGTATGCTTCTCGCCATTTGATTGATTGTCATATTATATCGTTGTTTGACACTTGACTTCATTGTTTGTCATTCATCAAAACCTATACCTGAAAATCATGCTCATACAATCAAAGCGCACATATCATAGATATACATGATTTCCAACAATTTCCCCCTTTTTGATAATGACAAACAACGGAAGATATGCATATTGAATTCCCCCTAAATTCATGCTATATCTCAACATACAATTTATGCAACCAATTAGATGCTATATCTCAACATACAATTTATGCAACCAATTCAATTCAATATAATTCCCCCTCAATTAAAGCATGCATATCGCCCATATTCTTCCCCCTTTTGGCATTAGCAAAAAGAGTATACCAAAAGCTATTTAAACCATTGACGATACCAATCGTTATACACAAGATCATATAAAAAGTTAGTATACTAATAATAACGATCATTTTTCTCAACTATGCCAATTGTTATTTAATAAAAATATTCATCAAAACATGAATCAATCATTTATTATAAAACCAATTGAGACTAATTGTTATTCAAAAATAAAACTTGTTAAAGCATGTATCAACCAAAACTGATATAGATTATTTGCACATATCAACTCATTGCGTTTTTATTCAAAATGCGATAACTAACCGACGTTCCCCCTTAATGCATTAAGGTTTCGTGCTTGGTGCATCCACTACAATATGGTAGTCTTCAAGCACACCTGCAAAAAGAACCTAAAAATAGGTTTTTGGTACCCAACTTCTTTTGGGTCCTTGGGGGTTAGGATAACAATAGTCATAATCAACACATAAATCTCTATGTTTAGCAAAACAAACGGGTGCAATGTGTCCTACCCGATTACAATAGTGACATATAACATTAGGATTGTGCATATGTCTAGGTTGAGCCAAATGCGTTCTAGGTGATCTAAAGTTGTTCCCCCTAGAAGCGTTGAATTTCCTAGAGTCATGTCTAGGTGGTCTAAAATTATTCATTCTAGACTCATTTATAAAATTCCTAGAATTGTGTCTAGGTGGTCTAAACCAATTAATCTTAGACTCATTTGTGAGGTTCCTAGAATTCTTTCTAGATGGTCCGACCTCATTACGTTCATCCTTTTTAATACCTTCAATTTTAGGACTATCAACACCACGTGTTTCTAGTGCTTTCCTAAGTTCTGTGTTCTCTAGTATTAAAGAACTACAAGAAGAACAATTGGAACATTTATCAATAGAAGAGGCTTCATTCAATTCCTTGATTTTATTTTTAAAATCAACAATGTCATTTTTCAAAAAATTATTTTCTTTTTCTAAAACTTCAATTTTATTTTTAAGAACATCATTTTCATTAGTCAATTTTTCAAAATCTATTTCTTTCAAAGAAGAGGATTTTTCAAATTGTTTTTCTTGTAAAGAAAGTGTTTTCTGAAAATCTGTTTCTTGCAAAGAAAGTGTTTTCTGCAAAGAAAGTGTTTTCTTCAAATCTTTTATCATTTTGGAAGCATTAACAAATTCACCATACAATTCATCATAGGCATTTTGTAATAACGAGTGAGAGTTAGAAGTACTTACCTCTTCTTCTTTGTCGGCCATGAAGCATAATGCGGCAGTTTCATCGCCCGAGCTGTCCGAATCCCGTGATACGCGCCTATGGTGTTTCTTCTTTTTCTTGTCCTTCTTCATAGACTTACAAGACTTTTCAATTATATCATTTGAAATATTATCATCATCCCTTTCCGAATCACTTACCTCTTCTCGTTTAGAGGATGAGGCTTTGAAGGCAAAATTTGAATTGCTTCTAAGATAAGGATTAATAATTGTGCTATCATAAGTTTCGAGGTTACCTCTTAGTCCATCAATCGTGATATCCGTGAATTTCATCGACTCTTGGATGGCATTGGCTTTAGAGCGCCATTCGGGAGTGAGACTTCGTAGAACTTTTCGAACAAGATCTTTGTTCGTGTAAACTTTCCCGAGAGCATGGAGATCATTGACGATTCTTAAAAATCGTTCAAACATAACACCAATGGGTTCCTTCTCCATTTTAAAGATTTCATATATATGTGTTAGAAAATCAATTTTGGCTTCTTGGACTTGAGGCGTACCTTCATAAATGATCTCGAGCTTATCCCACATCTCCTTGGCGGTTGTGCAGCAAGAGATTTTTCGATAAACATCTGGATTCACCACACAATATAATACATGGATGGACCTTGCATTATTTTCAACTTTCTTGATGTCCTCGGCATCATATTCATCTTCGTTCTTTGGAACCGTGGTTTCTCCAACTTTCTTTGTTGGCATTGGTTCACCATTTTTGATGATTTGCCACAAACGAAAACTGTTTGCTTTGAGGAAGATTATCATTCGCTCCTTCCAATATGAGTAATTCGTTCCATCGAAAAATGGAGGGCAAGTGGTGGATTGTCCTTCATTCATCGTTCCTGCGTTCAATAATCTCAACAGAAAAAAATATATATATTGCTCTCAACCGGTTAAGGCTTTCAGAGAGTTAGGCTCTGATACCAATTGTTAGATAATACGCTTAACGCTAGAGGGGGGGTGAATAGCGTTATAATAAAAAATAGCGTAAACTCGCGGAATTTAAAAATTGCAGGAAAGAAATAAGTGCGATAAGTAAATAAATAAGAACGAACGCACCGATGTATCCTGGTTCACCACAACCTGTGGCTAGTCCAGTCCCCGAGAGACTCTCTCGAGATTTTCACTAACACTGTTAAGCTTACGGGTGCTCAACAAACCGTTACAGTTGCTCAAGGATACCACACCTTAAGACTTCACTTGCTTGAGGATACCTCACCCCAAGACTTCAACCACTAAGACTTTGGGTACTTAGCAAACCCGACAAATGAGAAGATATGTTCTTCTCAAACAACTCTCTTTTACAACAAATACTCTCTCAATAGAGTGGACAAAGAGAAACAAAATAAGCTCTATGAACAACACAAAGTTGTCTATCAAATGGCTCAACAAAAGCTCTAAAATGATGCTTGAAAATGATCAATATAGATATCAATATATGCAGGAGTTGTGTGTTTAAAATCAGCTCAAAAGACCTCTTTTATAGGTGAAAAAGTGGTGCTGACCGTTGCTTAATTGATAAATAAAATCCCTGATTCTGTGCTCAGACAATCGATTGTTTGGAGTAGACAATCGATTGTTTGACCAACGTTCAAAAAACAGATTCCTGATTTTAGGCTAAACAATCGATTGTATGGACTAAATAATCGATTGTTTTCAACGTTCAAAAATCAATTTAGGATTCTGTGGGAACGGTCAAAATATAATCGATTGTATGAAAATGACAATTGATTGTTTATGAATATAATCGATTGTATGACAAAAATAATCGACTCTTTAGATGTTTAAAAACTTCGGTTGCACACTGTCTCAACATAATCGATTGTTAGAAGTAGACAATCGATTGTTTGCTATTTTGAAAAACTTCAGATCACACTGTCTTAATACAATCGATTGTTAAAACCGTATAATCGATTGTTTGCTATTTTGAAAAACACAATCGATTGTAGGGAGCATATAATCGATTGTTTAGGTCCAGATTTAAAAGACATGTTTAAAAACCATTTTGACTAAAATACAAATAAACCATTTTGACTAAAATACAAATCATTTTGGTTTAACACAAAGATGCATGTTTATGAAAAATATAATTTAATAAAATATTTTATGCATGTTTATGATGACCTAATGTTGAGCCAAAGGATAAGATAACTTAAATGTTGTCCTTACATTGGTTCTACCAAACGACATACGTCTTGGGTCTTCGGTCTTGAACTCTTTGGCTCGTTCATGCAATTCCGTCATCAGTATGCTTCTCGCCATTTGATTGATTGTCATATTATATCGTTGTTTGACACTTGACTTCATTGTTTGTCATTCATCAAAACCTATACCTGAAAATCATGCTCATACAACCAAAGCGCACATATCATAGATATACATGATTTCCAACACAGCCAACTAACCCAAATCCTATCTTTAACAATTATTTAACATAAATGAATAAAAAGTACAACTTAATGGCATTAAAAACTATTAACTACAACCCAACACAACCTGACCAGGGTGTTACAAGTCACGAGCATCTAAGAAGACTAAACACCACTACAGGACCAATAATATATATAAAATTAAATCTGGAGTTCAAAAGATGAAGTCCGGTGCCGCGAACGCTGGCGGTCACCTTGCTTAGCTACAATAGTAATGCCTTCAATCCGCAAATAACCTGCTACCGGGCGAACAATACATGCAACTGCACGCGAGGTGTAGGGAGTAAAGTGAGTACTCCAACCTAGTGAGTAACAAGAGTAAATAATAACTGAACGGTAAAAAATACATAAAGCACTCCATCATGCTATATAGGGCAGTGCAAATCTTTGAGAAAAATAGCAAAACCGTAAAAATCCTTTAGAAAATATCTAGCTCGGTTAAAAACCTCTTTTGAAAATATCATTTTCCCAACAGTCAAGCAAATGAATGCATATTCAGATAGTGCAAATCCGCACATAAGTCAGCCCCTCAAGCACAGCACTCCATTAACAAATCACACCAGGGTATCTAGTAACAACACAAGAAATAGCATGGATGCCAATGATATAAGAGTGTTGAATGTCATGCCACGTAGTACAAATAGAAATCAATGCATGAATGCAATGCACATGATCGCTTCGGCACATAGCCCGATCCATTTGGGTAACCACACTCACTGTGGGAGTTCAGACTCCGGAGGGCCTCCTATAGCCCAAGTGCAATATCAATATCACATTGCTGCAGTGTGCAGCCCGATTCATGTACAGTCTAGATATGCACATAAGCCACTTGGGCAATATTAAAATAATAGTTCTCAGCTCAAAACAACAGTAAAATATTATTTAAGTTTTCAAGTCTTAGAAAGATGGCTGAGTTTGCAAAACAGTATTTAAAACCTTGGACCAAGATCAAATAATATGCAGAGTAATGCAAAAACAGTGATATCAATCCTTGAATGATTCAAATAACGGCACGAAGCCCAACTTATGGCAATCAACCCAAAATATGATAATATTAAGTAGTTCTAGTCAAATATATGATAAAATCAACAATCGGGACAGACCAATGTCACAATCCCCAATGATGCTCTACCCCACGCCCCTATCAGGTGTGCAAGTCACCTCAATACAACACTATGATGTGCAAATCCGGGGTTTCAAACCCTCAGGATATCATTCACAAATATTATTCACCTCGAACTGATGAAATCTCTAGCCCACAACGCCTTTGCCCCTCAAATCAGCCTCAACGCGCATCGAATCTAACAAAAATCAGAGCGAATGCATCACAATATGCTAAGGGGACAATACACAATCGAAAACTATCGAGAAATGGCAAAATTCTCGAAACTAGCAAAATTCAAGACACGGGCCCGCTTCTAGAAAAATAACTAAACTCACCTTACCGGATTCCTCGTCTCCCCACGAGTCCATACATACCAAGAACTCCAAAATTCGAGCTCAAAGGACCTATCAAATCCCAATTTGGAATATAAAAAACTCAAGCCCTAGTTCATAAATTTAGGCTCAATTTCCATGAATTTCTAGATCAATTTCACATTATAATCATATTTTTGACTCGAAAATCTTACCTCCAATAAACTCCAGTCAAAACCCTCTTCAATGGCTCCCAAAAAGCTCCCAAAATGTTCAACAATGGAGGAAAATACATAACCCTCGCGGATGAAATATAATATAAAACCCTTCTGCCAACAGCGACTTTCGCTATTGCGGTCCCGCGTCCGCTTTTGCGGGACCGCTTCTGCGGCCAGAAATCCGCTTATACAGTTCTCAATTAAAACCCCAATCTTCGCTTTTGCGACTCGAACTCTGCTTCTGCGGTTCACCAAAGACCCCTTCTGCGGTTATTCACTCGCTCTTGCAGACCCGCTGATGCGAAAAGGGTCCGCTTCTGCGGAGCTCCTCAACCACACACGAAATCGCTTCTGCGCACTTCTACCCGCTTTTGCGGAACCGCTTTTGCGGTCCATTTCCGCAGAAGCGGAAATACAAGATGACAGCAATATTAGACGTGAAGCAAACTTCAAAAACTCTCGTTTAGCCACTCGAATCCCCCGGGACCTCAACCAAAAATACCAACATATCTCATAGCCTCATTCAAACTTGTTCTAACCATCAAAACACATCAAACAACGCTAAAACCATCAAATCACATCGAATTTAAGCGTAAGTTCTTCAAAAACTTCCGAAATGCACTATCGATCAAAAATCCGACCAAACGACGTCTGAATGACCTGAACATTTGCACACACATCCAAAATCACCTAACGAAGCTACAGCAACTCTCGGAGTTCCATTCCGACCCTCGGATCAAATTCTCACCCCTCAACTGGAATTCGCCAAAATACTAACTTCACCAATTCAAGCTTAATTCTACATTGGACCTCCAAAATAAATTTCGATCGCACTCTTAAGTCACAAATCACCTCCTGAAGTTAATCGAATCACCGAAAATCACATCTGATCCCTATAACTCATAAGCCAATGTCGGATTGACTTTTCCAACTTAAGTTTTTCTAAAAGAGACTAAGTGCCTTATTTCTTACCAAAATCATTCCAAATCAACTCTCACACATTATATACCGATAATAAAACATGAAGAAGCAATAAACGGGACAAATAAAGTAGTCACACATAAGACGACGGGTCGAATCGTCACAATCCTTTATTTTGATGGTTCTCCTTTTTGTTGTGAAATTAATAAAAACAAAGAAATCAGGAATGATGACCTAAAAAAGATCAAGAATATATTAAATGTCTTGTGGAACAATATGACGAGATACAAGTAAACTTCATTTCCTCTCCTTTCGAAATTTTTATCAGCGAATATTTATGAATTTAAAATTTTGAATCCGCTATTGTATTCCGAGGACAAGCCGTGCATAGATTCTTTAGCAATCCAAGAGACAACTAGGTGTGTCATAAAACTCATAAACAATTGAGGTAAATCTTAAATTTCACCACTGACAAATAAATTGTCCTTATAGGCCTTATCCAAATAAAGTGGCGGTACAAAAGTCATCATTAATGCTTTCAACATTTCCAGAAGCTAACTATATAGGTAGCTATATATTGTAAGGTTACAGCTGTGTAATTTGGTTTAAACTCAGGACTTTCCCTACTTTATGGAACATGGTACTGCTCAACTATGTTGACACCACTATTGGATACTTTTGTCTTCTTTCTGCCTCTTACTGTTCTAAATTTGGTAAATTAACATAATGCTAGAACTCAAATGAAATACTAAAACAAACAGACAAGGGGAAAGATTAAACATGCATGATTTTAAGTTGAAATAACATAACAAACAAAGAAAGGGGGAAACAAACAGATATTTAAAGGTTAATAACTGAAATTAGGAGCCTACCAATGCAATTTGAGTAACAAAGCAAAGAGAAACCTTATAATTAGCCTTGACTTTCCGCCTGCTAATCCTTAGCTAAAGAGAGAAAGTAACAGAGAAGAGAAGAGCAGAGCAGAGAGTTTTTTTAGTGAGTAAGATGAGAGAGAGAGCTCGTGTATGAGTGTCTAGTAAGAAAAGAGAAGACCTATTTATAGTTTTGAAAAGATGCAGCACTAAGGCAAGAAAATATTCAGCAATATCAATCAGTATCAATTAAGGAGAAGGGAACCCCTTCAATTAACGAACCGGATGGAAATAAATAAACCTAGGTCTAAGTTTGGAAAGACAATCGAGTATTAATCACAGAATGTAGGGTAAATACATATAGAGAATTTGAAAATCACACGGGTAAAGCGTATAAGGCAAGCAATCACCCAGGAAATCAAGGAGTCAGGATGCTACTTGCATTCGAACTTAGTCAGAAAACAGGGAGCAATTAGAGAATCACACAGCTGTATCAAAATCAATTAGGGTTTCAGAGAAAGGGGAAAATGGTACTATAAAAGATGCATAGTTTTTGAACATACAAAAGACTGGAAATAGCATAGTAAACATATGGTAAACACGAGAGAACAACCAGAGGCGGCCAGGATTACACATAGAAAGAAAATGGAAAATTCCCTTAGAGCTTAGGGTTTCCACTACAAGTTAGAACATAAGGAACACCATAGACGAAGAAGAACAAGAGCAGAACATCATAAGAAAGTATAAACACATGAACTGAAAAACCCTAGAAATACACAGTAAAGCAAAACACTTTAGAGCCATAGTAGAAAACCTTCAAAATCATGGAGAAGAACACACAGTAGCAAAAAATAAACTATAAAATCAAAGAAATTAGATAATTCATAGAAAACTCTGGGTTTAAAAGATGAACAGTTTTTAAAACACAAATAGGCGAAGAAAGGATGAGAGATACTTAAAACTTTTAGAAAATAACCAGAGCTCAGAGAAGATCATACGATAAACACAGAGAAAAAGAATGAAAAGGAACCTCGAACATTAGCATAGAAAGATCTCGAAATGGCGAGAAAAAGCCTGGAAAGGACTCGCCGGAGTCGGGAAAAGGCTCAGGCTTCAAGGCTTGCCGGAGAGAGGGCCGGACATGGCTGTGAAAACCCATCGAAGGACCTATGGTCCAATCACCTTAGCAATAATATCCCGATCTTTGAACCCAAAGGCCAGGAGAGGTGATGAGTGGGCGAACACGGAAGTTTCAGGTCTTGGACGGCCATTAACGCCAGTTAAGTGAGCAGAAGGCGACTAGGGTTTTCAGAGAACTCAGTTAGCATTTGGGATAGAAGGCAGCCGGTTTGTAAAAGTGATTGTAGGGTTGAGGGTTTGGGAGATTAATTTGATAAGTTAAAATGTTGGTCGTTGATCTGTGAGATCAACGGCCAGGATTAGAAGAAGAAGTGGGTGGGTTAAGTTTAGAGGGTTTGGATCGGGTGTTTTAAATTGGTTCAAGTCAATTTGGGGGGTTAAATTGGGGTTGATTTTGGGTTTCAATTTTGCTAGAATTGAAAGATCAAAGGGCTACATTTTAAATAGTTATTTTTCCCAATTTAATTTAATAAAAAATAGTAAACAATTTTATAAAATCCAATAAAAATACTGAGATGATAAAATACGTTTAGGAAGAAACTAAAAAAATATCAGGAATGATTTTGTACTTGAAATACTAGTTAAATCGAGAAATAGGCTAAAATTGCAATTTAATGCAATTTTAGTTTAAAAATATCTAATGGCTGTGTAAAATTCTGTATAAATTACATAAATTATATTTTTTATGTAAATGAGAGAATAAAAAATAAATTATTTATTAAATAACAAGATTTGAGGTTAAATATTGGATTTTATGGTACAAAAATATGTTGTAAATTGGTTTTAAAAATACTAAAAAAATTATAGGAAAATATCGAACCTTTCGTGGATGCTTATATATGCATTCACAAGCTATTTTGAAAATATTTTGGGTACAAAAATACATGGGAAAAATTAGGTATCAACATTGGCTTTGTCATCAGACTGAACCACGAAGCTCTTCTTTCCGCGGTGCGTCAGATGCAACATCGAACCCCTCAGGTAACTCGCATTGAACATTTGCAGAAGGTGGTATATCGTGACCACACACCCGGCTTTCTCCGTGTCTGTGGTAAGTATCCTACACACTTTCAGCGAGTAAGGGGTGAGTTGAGCCGTGCACGCCCTAAAGAAGCGGCAAAGTTCCTCCGCTAGAGGATTGAGCGGGAAACTATAGCTGATCCGGAATGCATACTCGTAGAACGTATAGAACCCAGGCCAGTGCGTGTTGGCATAGTCCTCTAGGTAGGAACTATATTAACATGATCAGGAAACCCATACGCCATCCTGAGGGCATCCAAGTGAGAGGGCGTCAATTCGCTATGTTCCCAGGGTGGAGGTTAGCTGTTATGACTTAAGTCATTCCTTTTATTCATATTTTTCGGAAGAACATTCGCCACTGATAGAGGAACGAGAACCTCTCCGACCACCTCCGCCCCACCGTCGGAGGGAGGTGAAACCCTAGGGGGCGTTATCTCTTGACCTCTTACTGCCTTGAGATCGTTTTACCATGATCGAGTTTACGGAGGAGAGTGTTTTAGTAATGCATAGTTCGACCCATAGAAACAACAGCTCTTGAGAAATAAGTGATTGCCAGAAAACAAGATGAAAGCAAGAGAGAAATGTACTTCGAAGGTTCGAGTGGTGGATCATTTCAAACGGCTCTGTTGTTTATAGATGCGAGATACACGGAAATCGAAGCGACATCTATCAAAAGTTGACGCGGGAAACCAAAAAGTCATGTCAGGATCTGATCTATCTCGGGAGCAAAAGTAATGATGACGCACATGAATGGTGACGTCACTCTAAAGAGGAGCCAAGCGTCAACGACTTTAAATCTCCATATAAGCATACATGTCTGTCCATTAAAGACGTCCATCAAGCACGCTCCAACAGACGGAGGGACTAACTATATGGGGTAAATTCTGGCTTGCCTCGCTCCCGTCTAAGCAGACACGTCCTTCAACGATAATGTCGTCTTCAAATTGCGTCGCCTCAGGCAAGAACGACCCAAACAAGGACGCCTCTGCCGACTAGGTAGAGGAATGATGTCGTTTAAGGCTTGGCTTCCTTCGTACAAGGAAGCCACCAACTTTTGTACCTTATTTTTATTATTTCGAGGAAGGTCTCCTAATATATAAAGGGGACCTTACCCTTTGTAACGGGCAAGTGTTTTTTACTGAATAATATTATCTCTCTATTCTCTCTCTTCTGTTATCAAGCAAACTATCTCTCCGCTTCTCTCTTTGACACTTAAGCTTTCTATAATCTTATGTACTTTCAGATCTATCGCATTCTTGACAAAATAATCTCTTCTAGCACTCATTATACTTGATTACGATTTACCCCAAACACTTTTGATTGTTTTCTAGCTTATGAGGTGTGTGAATCTTTTGAGCAAAACAATAAGAAATCTATTTTAACTAGAAACAAGAAAACATATTCCTATATTAATTTCACTATAAATACTAACTAGACATAAATTAAATAAATTTGTATAATTTAAATCCGAAATTATTTTAATTTCCTACTACAACTTTTTATTAGTTTTCCAATAAATCCCCGTTCTTGGAGAGAGGAAGTAACAATTACAATAAGACCACAACCAAACACTTCTAGATTTTCCTTTCATTTTCGGCGGCTAGATTTGGTTCTATGAGTCAAATACACCCCACTTATGGAAAGAACCGAAATGAATAGTGGGGACGACAAATTTCAATTATGAAACGAGGAAAACGCATAAGTCTTTCGCGTACGAGGTCCAATCAGATAAATTGCGTGTGCATATGATTGGTTTCGCACTTTCATCATCACTATTGTTAAAGTGGTTTTGCACAATGCTTTTGGTCATACCTCAATTGTGTGGTCCTATCGCCAGTCGAATATCTATGTTCTACATTGGACTGGTGGTTGGTTCTACCCTGGACTGGTCCTATTTGTAACTCCTTTTTCTTTTGATAATCGTGATTTCACAGGGTCCTGCTACCTCCAACAAGGTATTTAACTCTAGAATTTACAAAATAATTAAAAGAAAATAGTTATCCATCTATATTTATCCATTTGCCTCCCCTACCGATAGCTCTATCTATCTACCAAACCGGGGATAGATGTAAAAAAATTATCTAATGCTTTTGCCAAAATTAAACCTGAACCTCATAATTCCCAACCCACCTCATTAAACACAAGACCACATCCTTGAGAAGAAATCACAAAGTTAGAGCCATGACCAGAGCACACGAGGGAGAACCTCTGCTTAATTCTTTTGTCCAACTCCTACTAAATCATCAGTTCACAGAAGCTGATGCAAAGGAAAGTATTGTACCCGACGGTTTTTAGATTTTTGAATGCTCTTCCATAGCTAACCAAAGACAATAGTTAAAGTTCGACAAGCAATAACACAATTGGGAATAAAGGTTAGGAAAATTAGCAGTCTGTAGCTAATTCTGATATTGATAAAGCTAAAAGATATGTTATATCTGATGTATCAAACAATTTGCAACGCGTTTTCTTCTATCAAAAACACAACCAAGAAGGACAAAAGGTTACATTTTCAGTAGTAGAGGCTTAATGTACCGAAAGGGAAAAAGAAAACTGGACATAGACGCCACTAAGTTTGCTTCATGTTCTCTTAATCTTAGAAAACGTTCCAGTCTCAGAAAAATAGGTGCTTTGAGTTCCGCTGCCAAGCTGATTTGCAAGCGCTTGAGGATTTGATAACTCGATCCCCTGACATAAAAGTTAGTATTAGGAAAACCAACACAAAACACAGAGAAGAATAGAGAAACAGAATAAGAGGAAGGGGGAAAAGAGATTTGACTGAAATAGACCAACACAATCTTAAGAAATAACCAAATCAGAGACTGACACTACGAGTTCAAAAGGGCAACCGCGTTACAAGCTTCTCCCCATCCGCCCACATTTCGATATTATATTTAGCAAAGATTCATGGGAACCATAGTACAATATTATTCCGGCTGAGCCTTCCCCAACTGACTGGGAGCATTCTTAGAACATTCCTGGCATCTAGGGGGGTTAAATAGGCGTGTAGGGTCATATTTTTAGGGTGGATCAAATGGATTGATACATTAATTTTTTTATTTTTTTTTTTTTTTTTTTTGTTGTTGATTAGTGGATTGATACATTAATATTGTAGTGACTGTGTTTCCATTGACAACAAATCTTTTCACTTAGACAATAATCCCTGATGTAACTTGTGAATGTCATAAGCAAGAGCCCAAAATCTATAAGTTAAGGTCAACACAATTTTAATTTTGTATTGTGAAGTAAATTGGAGTTTTTTGCTAATCATTCCGGATGAGAGAAAACAAGCTGCTAATTAGTGGAGGCAGGGGTAAGTAATCAGATTACATATAAGACTAATTGCATGCTAAAAAATAACTTAGTAGTTGGGTTGGCACCTCTTGAAAAAGGAACTATTTGTCTATTTCAACTTTTCTCCAACAAGTTATTTTTTATTATTATTGTTGACAAGAAAGGACACGTTCGATGTTACTGATCTATTGTCTCTTTTCGTCTTCCTGAGCCGAGGGTCTATTGGAAATAACCTCTCTACTTCTCCGGTAGGAATAAGGTCTGCGCACACACTACCCTCATCAAACCTCACTTGTGGGATTTTACTAGGTTGTTGTTGTTGTTATTGCTGCTCTTGTTCGCTAGACGTAAACAGCAGTATCCAAGAAAGTACAGAACAAAGACCAACAAATGTAAGTTCTGTGGTTTTTCCTTGCTTGTAAATTTGAAGATGCCCTTCCCATTATGACCGATAGGAATGGACCTTGGGCCTAACTCAACCCCAAAAGCTAGACCCATCCCAATTATTGTTACCGATGTTGGGCCCCCATTTATGTTGTCCACGCTCCAAAGGTCTGGGCGTGGGGGGGTGTTGAGTTGTCCCACATCGGAGGTATTTGAGGTCTTTGGTCTCCTTATATGGCTTGGAAAATCCTCACCTCATAAGCTAGCTTTTGGGGTTGAGTTAGGCCCAAGGTCCATTCTTATCATGGTATCAGAGCCAGGCCCATCCCAATTATTATTACCGATGTTGGGCCCCCATTTATGTTGTCCACGCTCCTGAGATCTGGGCGTGATGGGGGTGTTGAGTTGTCCCAGATCGGAGGAATTTGAGGTCCTTGGTCTCCTTATATGGCTTGGGCAATCCTCACCTCATAAGCTAGCTTTTGGGTTGAGTTAGGCCCAAGGTCCATTCTTATCAATGACGCAGGAATAACTAGTTGACCAAAAGAAAGGTTTCATTTAACAGAACCTACACCAAGACTGAAGCGGCAGAAATCATAGAAAGGTAAAGTAATAAGCTGGGAAGGGGCAGTTTTACAATAATTCAAAGTATAATCGTACAAAGTACCTAAAAACTTGACATGGAACATAAAGCCGAAAAACCTCGGCCATCCGACTCCACATGCAGTACTTTAGACAATCTCGTGTATAATAGTTGCTTAACAAGAAGGCAAAACCAATAAGTAATTAAACAGTTAAAAGAGCTTACTTGCACTGGGGTGAAGGCCAAACTTGAAGTCAACCCTGATGTGGCACCACTGCTTCCATAACTCTTCTCCTTGAATCTGGTAAATTGTGGAGCAATGAGAAAGAGAGAGGTGTAAGACATAGACAGGACAAGTTAATATCACGATTGCTGCAAGCCCCATATACTGAAAAATTCACTGGTCATTAATGTGAGAACCAAAATGGGAAAAGAGAAAAGAAGAGAGACTTACTTCTTTGCTACTTTGGCAGCAAGCTTGCTTTGACCAACTGATACACGCAACTTGCCGCTTCCAGCCTGACCAAGCATGCCGTAGCCCTCCCCTAGTCCATCCCCTAATTCCAGGAAAGATCGAATATGAAGTAAAGAGCAACATCAGTCCTGATCTATACTAAAAAAAATAGATTGAAATTCTGAAAAACAAAATTACAAAGCACCAACAGTTATCTCAGATTAGATTCGAGTCCTCTCATCCCATTAACTTTGTGAATACCCACAAGAAGTTGTAACTAGTACTAACTAGCTAACATTATATACTTGGTCTTTAGAATGCCCAAAGGAAAAAGATTCCTGAGAATAGGTAACACAAGGACAAGAATTTTTGCTTCAACAAGTTCTGGAAATCAAACAGCCAGATTCACTACCAAGCGCAGAACAATTATTTCACTTGCAGGAGTTATGTACTCTAATTTGCATCAAGAAACTTAAGAAATGAAACCATTTATTCAATACCAAACTTTTACATTTCATCTTTTGCTCTCATTTTGGGACTTCTATTTAATTTGGAAGGTGAAGGAGTTGCATTGAATTAGTTGTTATTACCTAAGGAGCTTTCTTCAGGTACTCCAAACTGCATCCTATTTGCTAGCTTCCGCATGTCCGTGATAGCATATCTGATGAAATATCACGAAAACATGTATGTCAAGCAAAAAGTATGTGCTTAACCAGATATAACTCTGGAAACTTCTTTAAAATAAATAGATAAATATATAAATCTGGAAACTTTAGTGCACATAAGATGAACTGAAACATCCATTACCTTTCCTTCATCTTTCTCAGCCGACGACCACCTCGCTTTTTCTTAGGCTCAGAATCAGGAACTGGAAGAGGCTTTGGCTGCTTTGCAGGAGGTGGCTCTTGCCATTTCTCTATCTTTTTCTGGATCTCTTCCCTAAGAGTTCTTCCAGTTTTTCCAGTCGGGTCTCCGCTGATTGAATCCACGCGTGCCGCTAATGTAGATTTGGCTGCCAGCAGTCTAACAGCCCGCATCCTCAAGGAAGGAGGTGTACTCTGAAATGTTTCTGTTTGCTCAATATAACCCACATGAAATTGAGAAGTTGCTGTGGAGAACCCTGCTAAAGTCTTCTTTTTGGCACCAAGAAGCTGGACATTACAAGCAGGCATTTTTGCCAGTGACGAGAGACCACCAGCAGTACCCATAAGTTTTGCAGCAACTGCACTCCCAACTACAGCAGAAAGATTGGGAGCAATATATCCCATTCGACTCTCAACAAAATCAAGAACCTTTTTCTTTGCTGAATCAAGAGCAAGGGCTCTATCACATGCTTCCACTGTCTTCTGTAAAACATCTTCTGGCAATGGCTTACCACTAGTAGTTGATGCCGTAACAGAGACAACCATTATGATAGCTGAGGGTAGCAGTCCTTCCAAGTCAACAAGAGTCAAATCAATCTCGTTGCCAATCTTCTTAACAACCCGAGCATAATCAATTGGGTGATGAACAAGTGACTCTAACTCGGGGAATTTCAATCGATACTTGTCGCGTATGAAATTGTGGATTATAACAATTTCATTCTCAATGTCAACTGATAAGGCATTACAGTCTACTATCAACTGATACTCTGGATCATCTTCGAGAACAATACCTCTATTCGTGACAACAGACTCCTTCTCAAGTGCATCTTCAACTTTCTGCAGCGTTAATAGCATATCACCATTTGCAGAATTACTCCCAGCACCATAGGAAAAGGGGATATGGAGGTAAGACTAAGAGGAGAAAAAGAAAATAAAAAGGCTCTAAATTTCTAATTAACACATGGGACATTTAACCTCTAATTTCAACTCAGAAGGAAAAAAAAGGGCGATCTCACTTGCCCATCCATGTTAACATAATATAAGCAGAAATGACACATAAGGAAAGAGAAAAGGTAAGCACACAAGATCCTTGAATATAACCAAGAAGAAAAAGGATTCAACAGCTAGACAACAAAATACAATGTTAAAAACTTATGGAGATGATATGAGCACATGAAAGATCATAAGGTATGTACCTACCTGCATTATGTCAATGTAGCGACGTGATTTTTGCAGCTTGGAAACATTATCTAGATCGTCATAATTTAGTGCTTCTATGTCTGCCAAGTCTCCGTCTTCCTCCATATGTTCAGCATCAAGATTCTCCTCATCCTAGTTAAATAAAGAGGAGAAAATTCAGTCAGAGTTAGAAGAAGATAAAAAAGGAATTTGCTAACTGTATGGAACATCTTCCACCCAATTTTCTTCTAGTGCTCCAAAAATCCCAACCCTAATCATAGAACAACAGAAATATACGCAGTATGCCCTATGGAAACACCAGTTAATACAATATAACATTGACTTACTTTTCTTTCACCCAGTACCCATAATAAGTTCTTTTATCCATTTAACTTCTAATATTTTTTTGTATATCATCCTAACATATATATCTAATTGTTCCACAATCCCACGTTTAAAGGGACTGTGATCTTTTACCTTTTCTCTTTCCACTCTTCTTTTCACCTCTCCCTCTTCTTACAATTTCTTAACCAATTTGATTATCTCTCTGCAAAATTGATTTAGATCAGGCTTTTACCTTTCTCTCTCCCTTCTCTCCCATAAACATACAATTACCGACCTTGAATTCCACCGTTCATCACCTTTTATATTCGATTTCTCCAATTGAATATTTGTAGGAATACTGTAGCTTTTTATTTAAATATTTTGATTTTGAATTGAACACTATAGTTTTCATTTGAATACCATAGTTTTTGTTTGAATATTGTCTGTTGAAATTGAATACTGTAGTTTCAATAAAATATTGTAATTTTGAATTGAATACAATTATGTAGTTTTGAATTAATGTATTTTTTAATAGTATATCACTATATTGTAGTTCTGCATTAAATACTGTAGTTTCATAAAAAGTGGAGTTACAGTAGAGATTGGTTACTGTCTTGTGTTTTGAGGAATGAGAGAAACAAATCACAATATTGGCTAAAGATACTTTTACATAATAAAGGCTAACTTATAAGGATATAATCCCATATAATATGCTGCCATTTTGACAAGAGGGGCTTGGTCTGATGGTAACCAACCCTCACTTACAACCGACAGGTTGTGAGTTCGAGTCTCCCCAGGAGCAAATTCTGGGGATTTATGCCGGGGGTCTATTTGGAAACAGCCTCTCTACCCCAGGGTAGGGGTAAGGCTGCGTACACACTACCCTCCCCAGACACCACTGAGTGGTATTGTACTGGGTCGTACTTTATAATATGCTGCCATTAAAAACCCAAGAGTTAACTTTGACTAGATTTGTTATAATGTGCACTTAGATATAGAATTATAGATGTAATATGTAATGTCCATAATTAGGGTATATAATGTAAAAAAGGTCTGCAGGTGGTATAGTTGTGATTCTTTCCCTAGAAAAAATACGGAGGAAAACAAAAAATGAAGAAACGGAGATGGCTAATGAGTGGCAAAAGTGAAAAAGATGTACTCACAATAACATCAGCTTCATTGTCGGACAACTCGTCCAGATCGGCCAGGAAAGAATCAGCAAGAGTTGCCTGCAACCACGTAAAACTTATTAAATGTCAAAATTAATCACACAAGAAAATCCACCAGAAAATCAGAAAAGACATGTCAAGGGCGGAACATTGAAATGAGAAAGTAATGATAAATGGTCTTTATTTGATTATTTTACCCCCTTGGTTTTAGCCTACAACATACATACAGAGAACACAGGGAACAAACTGGAAAAGGAAATATTCTCTATCACCATATTTGGGAGTGGGCAACACATATTTAATCATGTGCATCTCTCCCACTAAGGCGCTAACAAGTAGTTACAATATAATCAAATAAATAAAGGTACTCCACTCTAACAATTTTAGGTTTTTTTTATTTTTTGGGAATCTAGAAACTAAGTCTTTAGCTGAGATGACACACAACTCAGCATGACATCGGAGCAACCAAAGGCCCTCAGTTTAAGTTATTTGAATATGTATTAACAGACTCTTCCCCGCGCGGGCATAATTCTTTTTTCCCGAGTCAAACACATGAAACTATTTTTATATTACAGGTGGATGGCGTGACTTGAACAAGACCAAATATAAATAAACAATAGTGTCTAGTTGCTAATGGCTTAAGCTTTTAGATGAGGCGAAAGCGTAATGTATCACATCGAAAAAATGGATACAACAATAATAGTGTTGTTGTTGGTTAGGGAATAGGGAGAAACTAGAAACTGCAAATTCACATGGAGTTGGTTTGTCGAAAGCAATAATAAAGGGGACATACTTCCCTTTTTTTTTTTGATAACGGTGGTGTCGAGGCCACTTCGTGCGCACCTAGACTATTTCATTGGTACCTACTACCCACCATGACCTAGCTGGATAGGAAGAAACCACCTACTCCCCCTCCCAATTTATGAAGCACTGGTGTTTGACTATGTACGGAGTTTAAAAATGAGAAAGACATCTGACATTTGTGATCTAAAATAAGCCATAGAAGTTTATGGCTATAAATCATCTCATGAGAACTTTAAAGTTGAATTTTTATTAAATAGAGAAAAGGGTCATTCTTTTTTGGATGGACAAAAAAGAAAAATGTGTCACATAAAATTGGGACGGAAGGAGTAGTACTTTTTGTCTCTACAGAATCTGAACTCTAGACTCCTATGGTTTTCACCCACTGATTGACTACTAAGCTTCATACCCTTGGGTGCCTATGAAGAGGGCATACTTATTCTTATCGTATGTTTACTAAGTAGTGGGTAACAGGATGAGAATTAGCTTTTGGACGGATAAGTGGAATGATGACATGACCCATGCAAAAGCATCCTGCAAGTGTTACAAACTTGTGACTAACAAGAACACAAATGAGTGTCACCATTTGAGGAGCATAAGTAATGAACTGAAAAGTAATATTTAGGAGGACTATCCAGGACAGAAGCGGGAAGAGATTGAGGTATTTTTGCTACATCATGTGAGTAACATATAGATGATGGAGAGGATAGAAAGACACGGAGAGAGAAGGGAGAGAAATTTTTCATGATTAAGCCAAATAATAGGAAACACTTAATATCGATATTACGAATGCTAACTAAACTCAAGTGCATTAGCTAAAAATCATAATTGAAGTGCCTAAGGCCCTAAACAACCTTTGGACTCGGATATTGTGCATGACAGAAAGGACTCATTCTCCAAGTCCAGGCTCTAAGAAATCCTAAACCAAGTACTAGCCAAAATCCCAGACTGGTAAACCTGATGTATAAGGAGCCGAATTTATTTTAAATAACAATACAAAATCATGAGCATCTAATTATTAGAATAAGCAACTGACAATTTTTCAGAACTAAACAATATCAGTACCTATCCAAAAAGAAATGTAGATGCGCGCAGCATGTATACAAGGAGCATACGTATATGCTCAGACTAGGGGTGTATTTTGGCCCAGGCCCGGGCCTAACGGGCCGGGCTTGTATAGTAGTTATTAGTATAGTGTAGAATATATCTTATACTAAGCTATTAGTATAGTATATATAATATATATTTCATTGTATATTGTGTTGTAGTAATTAGTATATATCGTATATTATGTATATATTGTGTTGTAGTAATTAGTATATATTGTATATTATGTATATATTATCACCCAAAATGTTATATCTTTCTTAGTCTTCCTTCCCTCAATGGAATGAGCACAACAAGGTACTAATATCACCATTAAAAGGAAAAAAAACTAAAAGAAGATGTGCCAATGGTGGTACTAGTAATTAGTATATTGTGTTGTACTAATTAGTATATTTTGCATATATGTATATTCCCTTATATATTTTCTTGTAGTATATATTATATCTTATGCATATATATTTTGTTGTAGTATATATATTGTATCTTATGTATATATGTTATTACTTACATATTTTCTTGTAGTTTAGGTTGTATGTTATATATATATATATATATATATATATATATATATATATATATATATATATAGTAGCTTATAAATAATTCGAATTAAAGACAAAAAAAATTGAGAAAAAGGATATTCAATGATATGTCATATAATTTTTATTACCCAAAATGGCATATCTTTCTTAGTCTTCCTTCCCTCAATGGAATGAGCACAACAAGGTACTAATACCACCATTAAAAGGAAAAAAAATTAAAAGAAGACATGCCAATGGTGGTACTAGTAATTAGTATATTGTGTTGTAGTAATTAGTATATATTGTATATTTTGTATATATATATATATATTCTGTTAGTAAATGCAGGATTTACTGTTTTTGTAAGCATGCCTATAGCACTAGTGTTACTAGAAGCATTATCCATAGAAATTGCAATTATTTTATCGCTAAAGCAAAAATATCTATAAATATCTGAAACAATTTTAGCTATAAACTTACCTGTGTGACGTGAATTAATTATTCTATACGCAATTATACGTTTTTGCATTGTCCAGTCCTCATCTATCCAATGACTTGCAACAGTTAGATAATCACAATCATTACCACTTCTACCAATATCAGTAGTAATAGAAATCCGATTAGGTATATGAGTAAATAAATAGCGACTAGGTATTGTTCATAAATATCGGTCTTATGAGAATTTGGTGGTGGTGGAAACGAAGCTTGTTCATGATGGATTTATGAGATTTGTTAGAGATACAATGTAGATTATGATGTAACTTGTATATTGGCACATCTTCTTTTAGTTTTTTTTCCTTTTAATGGTGGTATCAATACCTTGTTTTGCTCATTCCATTGGGGGAAGGAAGTCTAAGAAAGATATGCCATTTTGGGTAATAAATATTATAAGACATATCCTTGAATATCTTTTTTCTCAATATTTCTTTGTCTTTACTTCGAATTATTTATAAGCTAATATATATATATATATATATATATATATATATATATATATATATATATATATATATATATATATATATAATATATACTACAAGAAAATATATACGAGAATATATATACATAACATACAACCTAAACTACAAGAAAATATATAAGTAATAACATATATACATAAGATACAATATATATAAGAGAATATATATATATATTATACATAAGAGATACAATATAAATAGTACAACAAAATATATAACTATATACGTTATAATATATATACATAATATACAATATATATACTACATGAAAATATATACGAGAATATATATATACATAACATACAATATATACTACTAGAAATGAAGAAAATATATAAGGGAATATATACATACAAAATATACAATATATACTAATTACTACAACACAATATACTAATTACTACTACCACTATTGGCACATCTTCTTTTAGTTTTTTTTCCTTTTAATGGTGGTATTAGCACCTTGTTGTGCTCATTCCATTGGGGGAAGGAAGGCTAAGAAAGATATGCCATTTTGGGTAATAATATATACATAATATACACTATATATACAATATATACAACTTTTTTTTTAAAAAAGAGCTGTTGAGCCGCCGGGCCGACAAGCCCGGGACTGCCCGGACTGGCCCACCAGGCCGTGAGGCCCGCCAGGACCGCGGGCCCGGTCTGGTCCCAGTTCAGGCCCGGGCCACAGTACACCATTAGCTCAGACTGAACTTCATGAAATTCCAAACATGTCTCCTTTAACCAAAACATAAAAAACGAAAAAAAACAAAAAAAACAAAACTAAAACCATTACAACAGAAAACAAAGTAAGCTCCAAACATGCTTTTGTTCTTCACAATTAAACGAGGGAAAATTTTCTGACCACCGAAAACCAGTCTTTGCAAAGCACTATAAAGAACTATAATTTATTTCAATAAATTACCAAGTTCAGGGGCATAACCCACTACACGCGAACACCCAATAATTCAGAGTATTGCTCCGTTAAGAAACCCTAATAAAAATTATAATCAATAGAAATCTCTAAAACATGAATTTAGGAATTGCATATATACCATTGTCCTTCCGTGCGAAAAATCGACAGCACCCTCGATGATTTCGCCGCAAAACACTAAAATTGTGCAATGATAATCTTCTGAAGAGAACTTGGACCTATAGAGTTGCTGAACAGAAAATTGAAAAAGAAAAATGTAAGTGCTCTTTTGACAGGAGAGAACTAGGGAATCCGGGACTCCGGGTTCTAAAAGAAGTCCAGAACCGACTCTGAAATTGATGGGCCATTAAAAATAGTAGGCCCACTACCAGAAGCCCACGTTTATATCGACCCGGCCCATTTGTCTGCCAAAAAAATGATGCTGTTTGCACGACTTCTTGCAAAAAAAAAAAATTAAGTCCCGCAAAACACTTTTCGACGCCGTTTAGAGAATGATAGTTGTACGGGTCAGAATATGACCCCGAGATAATTAATGACTATTTTAAGCTAATTCTTAATTAATAAGTGATATGGCCACTTATTAATAATGATAATTGACTATCAATCGACTCGGTCAATAAGGCTACGGCCTATCCGCCACCGTAAGGACGGAACCTCGGCATAGTCACGGCCCTCCATTGTCAGCTCATACAGCTTACAACTATAAACTAAGATAAGGAACCTAGAAGGGGGCTGCTTCTTCTTCATCACTATTCTCTAAAAAAGAGAAAATACGATTGTAAGGCTCTGAACCTTTCCATGGAGAGACAGACCGAAACAATATTATAAATAAAAGATCTCTACTCGTTTCTTTCTAATATGTAACACTTGTCTCTTATTTCTTTCATTTGGTCCCTCGATTGTTACGGTCTGCTATGATTGACCCTCAATTTATTTTTATTGTTTTATGCTTACAAAGTATATGATAATTTTGAGCTAAACAATAGTTATTCAAAGTTAAAGGTTGAGCTTCATTTTTAAAGCAAACTTTGGGAATGAATAATTCTCACTAAAAAGATTAAAACTTTGAAACGAACAATGTTTACGAAAAAACAAAAGAATTAGTTTGGCAAGAAATGGTATCGAACAAACTTTCAATGTAATTATCATCTATAAATGCAAGAGAATTTTACGTGTGTTATAAATAGAATTTTATTTATGGAGAATATTTATATTTAGAGAAATTCAATAGATTATTACTTGGTGGCTAAGTCACTCTTTTCCTATAAGTAGAGGGTTTTATTCCATTATAATTCCTCCCATATCACTAAGAATTCCCTCTCTCTACTTTGCTCTCCAATATTCTTTTTTTTCTTTTATTGTTTCATAACATGTTATGAGCACGAGACTCTAATCAATTGAGTAAAAGCTTTGGGATTGAGCATAATGATTGTCAATTGTTCTATGAACTTCCTTCGTGATTAAATTCTGGATTTAATGTAAGCATTTTACTTTTCTCTTTCAAATTCTTGACATTCTATAATTTGATTTTATATACACGCAAAGACGATAAACTTTGATTGCAACTCTAACGGAATTTGAAATAAATTATAACCACCCAAAGTAGAAAAATTTCTATGTCTTGCCATGCTCAAATTTATGTATGATTCTGAGCAAAGAATTGAAAACTCGTCCCATTGAATTTGCTCAATTATCATTCCCTTTAGAGAATGTGATAGCAATATGTGATAAGTATGAACAAAGACAAAATTATTACTATGAAAGTATCAATGGATGTGGACGTGGCAATAGACGAAATTATAATCATCATTATTGTGATATTAAGAATAATAAGTATTCTCAAAATAATCATTCACTCTATGAAAGTAATATTGGATATCTTTTTTACATGAGATTTTATAAAGTACATATAGATAATTATGGTCTATTCATGATATCAATGTGACAACATCTAATTTATGAAGACATATTCATTCTTGGAAGAATATGAACGTGTATTGGTATTGAATATACTACACTCACCTTTAGAAGGAGGTTTGAGATGATATAAGATAATAATGTCATTATTATGGCATAAATGGCCATTAGTCATGTACCTATAGTACGCCAAAAATAGTTTGGCATACTGATTATTAAAAGACAACAGTAATGCAAGAAACTGATCTTGCATATAATTTTGACCATACCCACAATGGTATAACTTTCTCTTTAAAAGAAATATTCATCACATGAATGTTGATGAATCTATGATAGTACAAAATTATTCGAGGGCTCTGGAAGAGCCAATTATTACTATTTTTGAGGAATACAATTGATTATCATGTCAATTTATTGTTTTGTAGTAAGTCTTAAAGAAACTTATTCAGTTTGCAAAGTACACGCGAAAGCGGTTGATTATATTGAGACTATAAATAAAGGAAAAATTTAATATCTTTTATCACTACAACTTGTAGCGGAATAATATATATGTGAAAAGCTACCCACTTTATCTCAAGTTTGTACTACACAAATAAAACAATACCATATTAAAATGGATGTTTTTTGATATAAAAACCATATCATAATAAAACTTGGACTTTATTGATAATTGTACATGTCATGATGTAATCCTGAACTTATCAATATTGATAATTTATTCAGTTGGCATAATCAGTTTAGCCATATCAATTTAAGTATGATAAGCAAAAAATAATAAAAATTCAGATGGGTAAATATTAAAGCGTATAGAAAATCGGTTTCAAATATAACTTCTTGATAAAGAAGATAAGCAAATGATCAAAGTGATCATAATAAGGAGGCAAGTGATCTTGAAGATCACATGACATGATATTTCATAAAACCTCATGAGAGATTCAGGTACCTGAAAATATGGATGAAGAAATCTCTATGTTATGTCTTTATGAAAACAAAATATTGGAACCAATATAAAATGTTCGTCGATGACATCTATCATAGCTCTAAGTATAGATGGGGATCTTAAGTCTATCGAATATAGACACAAAAATTTTGGACAAATGGAAGAGACACAATTCAAGTAGAATTGATTCCATACATAATGCATGTAGTTTTGGACATGAAGTTCAAATACTTAAAAATATAAAGTCACTGATACGTGCAATCAGTTTGCAATATCTTATTTGTCTAGCATGTGTCACGACCCCAACTCGGTCATGATGGCGCCCAATACATTACTAGGCAAGCCCGACCAATCACTCTAACGATTTGAGCTATAAGCTCACATTCTTAAATCACAAATCATTAATAACGAAGAGAAAATCCGAAGTTTTAACAGTTAGATATAGAAACATCCCAATAACCAGTACATAACAACCCACCACAGATATGGGGGTTATGAATCAAGAGCCTCTACCAGAATAGCAAAGTAATACCGCAATGTAACATAATCTGAGTATGCTGAAACATAAAAAAAAATACAAAAGTATGAAGGAGTCGGGTCCTGCGGACACCGGCAGCTACCTCGACAAGCTCCAGAAGATAGTCTGTAAATAGCTGAAGATCAACTTTGTCTTGAGGTACCTGGATCTTGCACACAGGGTACATGGAGTAAAGTGAGTACTTCCAACTCAGTGATAATAGACATGTATAATGATATTAAAGGTAAGAAATCCCAATATACTACACAGTAAAGCTATAACAGTGTTTTCTACTCTTTTTAACAGTGTAAATCCCAATAAACAGTAACAAGTAAAGCAGATATATGTAAATGTATGAATGCGATGCAAAATGCACATGAACGCTACGGTGCGTAGCCCGATCCATTTGGGTACCCGCGCTCACTGTGGGGGTTCAGACTCCGGAGAGGCTCCTACAGCCCAAGCGCAATATCATAGTAACATACGCTGCGGCGCGCAGCCCGATCCACTATCAGTACAGCTACATGCATGCAAGCCTCAATGCATAAATAATTTATCGTTTTTAGTTCCGTTTATCAGTAATTATGAAATTAGGTGTTTAAAACCTCAGAATTTTTTCATCATATTTAAACAGCGTTCTAGCTCATGACTGATATCATGAAAAAATGCTATAATTCAAAGAAACAATGATAACGATCCTCGCGTGATCTAAATAACCGGCATGCAGCCCAAATATATCCATAACCATCCAAGTATGAGGTATACCGGCTCAATAATAGCCAATAACACAGTAAAATGCCAGTCGGTCGGACTAAGCCATAGTCCTCAATCACAATCGACCTCGTACTCACCGTAGAGTACGTGTCTCGCCTCACTATAGTGTCACGGTGTGATATACCGGGGTTTCAAACCCTCAGGTCATCATTCACATCTATTACTCACCTCGAACCGGCTCCGAGACTAGTGCGCTATACCTTTTCCTCTAGAACCAACCTCCGTGTGTGCCAAATCTGATCAAAACCAATAGGAATACATCAAAATAAGCCAATGGAACATAACCCAATCAAAACAACTCGAAATACACCCAAAAATACGAAGTTGGCAAAACTCGAGTCCCGGGCCCACTTCTCGAAAAATTATGAAATTTACATTTTCGGAATCATCTTCTCGCCACGAGTCCATACATATGAAATTTATCAAAATCGGAGTCCAATAGCCCCTTCAAATTCCAAATTTTTAATACAAAAAACCAAGCCCTAGTTTCTCCAATTTTCACCAAATTTCAGAGATTTAGATGATGATTTTTCAATAAAATCACATAATTAGCTCATAAAACTTACCTCAAGTCGAAATCTAGGTGAAATCCTCTTACTCTCTCGTACAATAGCTCCAAAATGTGCTCAACAATGCTGGAAAATGAAATTAGCTCGCGGATGATATGTTATAAAACTCTTCTGTCCTCCCAGACATTTCTTCTATGCGATTGCATCACCTCACCTGCGATCGCATTGAACAATTATTCCAGGCTTCCAAAATGGTCTATGCGATCGCAATACCCACTACGCGATCGCACTACTTCTGAGTCCAACACTACGCGATCGCATACTTACCTCGCGATCGCACTGCACAAATTCACCCTCAAGAAAACCCAGGCCAATTACACTATACGATCGCATAAGACCTAATGCGATCGCAGAGAACAACTTAACCAACCTATGCGATCACATACCTCTAACCGCGTTAGCATTGAACAAATTTCCAAGCCTCCCCAAACCTTCTACGCGATAGCAACAACACTCCTGTGATCGCATAGAACAAAAGCCTGCAAAACTTATGACAACAAAAATCTGATCTCTCGCCAACCAAAAAGGATCAGTATGAACTCCCGAAACCATCCTGAGGCCCCCGGGACCCCAACCTACTCCAAAACATCATACAAACTCGTTCCAATCATAAAAACACGACCCTAAACACAAAAATCATCAAATCATGATGGATTCAAGCCTAAGTTTCAAGTATAACTTTCGAAACTAACATTCGATCAAAAACCCGTCCACACGATGTTCGAATGACCTGAAAATTTGCAGACATATCCAAAATCACCTAACGAAAGCTACAACAACTCTCGGAATTCCATTTCAACCGCGGGATCAAAATCTCACCTATCAACCGGAATTCGCCGAAATTCAAATTTAGCCAACTCAAGCCTAGTTCTACACCAGACCTTCAAATTCAGTTCCGTTTCACTCCCAAGTCATAAATCACCACCCGGAACTAGTAGAACCACCAGAAATCTATTTCGAGCCCTATAACTCATAAGTCAATATCTGGTTGACTTTTCCAAACTAGACTTCTCATAAAGAGACTAATTGTTTCAATCTCAACCAAGCTCTGACTGAATCACTTCAAACTTTACAAACAAATAAAAATGAACACATAGAAGCATAAGACGGGGAAAGCGGGGAGCATAAGACGGGGAAAGCGGGGCGGTAACTCATGGGACGATGGACCGGGTCGTCACATCCTCCCCAACTAAAACAAATGCTCGTCCTCGAATAGGTCAAAACCTGGAGTCTAAAACAAACGAGGATATCTGCTCCACGTCTCCTGCTCGGTCTCCTAAGTGGCATCCTCCACGGGCCGACCTCTCCACTGCACCCTTCACCGAAGCTATGTCCTTTAATCTCAACTTTTGAACATGACGACCCAAAATAGCCACTGGCTCCACATCATAGGTCAAGTCCTCGTCCAGCTGGATCGTGCTGAAGTATAATACATGAGACTGGTTCCCAACATACTTCCTGAGCATATAAATATGGAATACCGGGTGAATCCCCGACAAGCTGGGTGGCAAAGCAAGCATATTGGCCACCTCCACAATTCTCATGAATATCTCAAATGGTCCAATGAACCGTGGACTTAGTTTCCCTTTCTTTCCAAACCTCATCACGCCTTTCATAGGCAAAACCTTCAACAAAACCTTCTCACCCACCATATAAGATACATCCCGAACCTTCTGGTCCGCATAACTCTTCTGACGCGACTCAGCCGTACGAAGTCTCTCCCGGATAACTTTCACTTTCTCTAAGGCATCCCGAACTAACTCGGTCCCCAATAATCTAGCCTCGCCAGGCTCAAACCAGCAAACTAGAGATCTACACTGTCTCTCATATAAAGCCTCATATGGCGCCATCTGAATGCTGGACTGATAACTGTTGTTATAAGCAAACTCTGCAAGCGACAAAGAGCTCAGCCCAAGAACCTCCAAAATCAATAACACAAGCACGCAACATGTCCTTCAATATCTGAATAGTACGCCCGGACTGTCCGTCCGTCTAAGGATGAAAAGTTGTGCTCATCTGAATCTGAGTGCCCAACTCCCGATGAGAAGTCCTCCAGAACTGGGAAGAAAACTGAGTACCCCTGTCTGAGACAATAGAAACTGAAACCCCATGCAACCGCACAATCTCACGTATGAAAATCTCCGCTAGCCACTCCGAAGAATAGGTGGTACACACCGGAATGAAATGCGTAGACTTGGTCAGCCTATCCACAATCACCCAAATAGAATCAAAGTTCCTCGAGGTACGATGGAGACCACTTACAAAGTCTATAGTAATCCTTTCCCATTTCCACTCGGAAATATCCATCTGCTGAAGTACCCCATCGGGTCTCTGATGTTCATACTTGACCTGCTGACAATTGAGACTCCTAGCCACATAACTCACAATGTCCCTTTCATTCTCCTCCACCAATAATGTTGCCCCAAGTCTTGGTACATCTTCGCGACACCCGGATGAATAGAATACCGTGAGCCTCCTCTAATATCAACTCTCGGAGCCCATCCACATTGGGCACGCAAATCTGCCCTGCATCCGCAACACACCATCACTACCAATAGTCACATCTCTGGCATCATCATGCTGGACCCTGTTCTTCAGAACCAGCAAATGCGGGTCATCATACTGGCACTCTCTAACGCGATCATACAAAGAAGACCGGGAAACCACACAAGCCAACACCCGACTGGGCTCAAAAATATCGAACCTTGCCATCCGATTAGCCAAAGCCTGAACATCAACTGCAAGGGCCCTTTCCCCAACTGGAATGTACGCCAAGCTACCCATACTCACCGCCTTCCGGCTCAAAGCATCGGCCACTACATTGGACTTCCCCGGATGGTACAATATGGTAATATCATAATCCTTATGTAACTCAAGCTACCTCTGCTATCTCAAATTGAGGTCTTTCTGCTTAAACAAGTGCTGAAGCTGCGATGATCCATGAACACCTCACATGACACACCATATAAATAATGCCTCCAAATCATCAAAGCATTAACTATAGCAGCCAACTCCAAGTCATAAACAGGGTAGTTTGCTCACGAGGCTTAAGCTGAGGTGAAGCATATGCAATAACTCTACCATCCTGCATCAATACACATCCGATCCCAACTCTCAAAGCGTCGCAATATACTGAGTAAGAGCCTGAAGTTGATGGCAACACTAGAACCAAAGCTGTAGTCAACACTGACTTGAGCTTTTGAAAGCTCTCCTCGCACTCCTCAGACCACACAAATGGAGCATTCTTCTGTGTCAACTTCATCAAAGGCAAAGCAATAGATGAAAAACCCTGAACGAACCTACGGTAATAACCCGCCAAACTGAGGAAATCCGAATCTCAGTAGCTAAAGACGGTCTGGGCCAACTCTGCACCGCCTCGATCTTCTTTGGGTCAACCTGAATACACTCACTGGACACCACATGTCCCAGAAAGCCACGGAGCTGAGCCAGAACTCACACTTGGAGAACTTTGCATACAGCTTCTCCTCTCTCAACCTCTGAAACACCACCCTCAAGTGCTACGTGTGCTCCTCTTGGCTACGCGAGTACACCAAAACATCATCAAGACACACGATCACAAAAGAATCTAGATACGGATGAAATACACTATTCATGAAGTGCATGAAAGCGGCTGGGGCATTAGTCAGCCCAAATGACATAACCAGAAACTCATAATGCCCATATCTCATCCTGAAGGCTGTCTTCATAATATCGAAATCTCGAATCTTCAACTGGTGATAGCCTGAACAGAGATCGATCTTAGAGAATACCTTTGCTCCCTTAAGTTGATCAAACAAATCCTCAATGCGGGGTAATGGATACTTGCTCTTTATTGTCACTTGTTCAATTGTCTGTAATCAATGCACATTCTTATTTTGTCATCCTTTTTCTTTACAAATAACACTGGTGCGCCCCACGGTGACATACTCGGGTGAATGAACCTCTTATCTAGGAGTTCGTGCAGCTGCTCCTTCAACTCCTTTAACTCTGTTGGTGCCATACGATAGGGAGGAATAGAGATGGGCTGAGTGCCCGGCACCAAATCAATACCGAAGTCAATATCCCTATCCGGTGGCATGCCCGACAGGTCTGCTGGAGATACATCAGGGAATTCCCTCACCACGGGGACCGAATCAAAACTAGGAGTCTCAGCCCCAACATCCCTCACAAACGCTAGATATGATAAACATCCCTTCCCAATTTTTCGCTGGGCCTTTAAGAAAGAGATTACCCTGCTGGGTACATAATCCATCGTACCACGCCACACGATCCTCGGAATCCCCGGCATAGCCAATGTGACTGTCTTTGCGTGACAGTATAGAATAGCATGGCACAGGTATAGCCATTCCATGCCCAAAATAACATCAAAATCCACCATGCTCAACAGCAATAAGTCATCTCGGGTCTCCAGACCCTCAATAGTAAATAAACAGGACTGATACACGTAGTCTACAATAATAGTATCACCCATCGGGGTAGATACATGCACTGGTAATGCTAGACACCCTCGCGTAGTCCCCAAATGATGAGCAAAGTAAGAAGATACATAAGAATATGTGGATTAGAGATCAAATAAAACTGAGGCATCCCGGTGGCAAACTGAGATAATACCTGTGATCACTGCGTCTGAAGCAACATCATCTTTCCTGTCTGGTAGTGCATAGAAACGAGCCTGACCACCGCTCGATCGCTCAGCACTCCTGGGGCGACCTCTAGATGACTGACCCCTACCCCTACTAGACTGGGATGGTGCTGAATTAGATTGAGTAGAAGATGAGGGTTGATCCCTCTACTAAGACCTACCACTGCGAAGTCGAGGACACTGCCTCCTTATGTGGCCAAACTCTCCACACTCATAACAACCACCTGGGGCTGAGGAAGAGGACTGAAGGGAACACCTAACCGCTGATGAACCCTGGGCTGATGAAACAGGAGCAGAACCCTGAGATGGGAGTGCGGTGAGGGAAGACCGGACGTGCTGGTAACCTTGATGGCTATGGCCGGAAGAAGCTCTGTTGTGCTCTAGGCGGCCTGACTGAGGAAGCCTAAAAGAACGACCTCTACCCTGCTGAAACTGGCCCCTAGATAGGGCACCATTGTAGTTTCCGGAACCTCGAGGCCTCTTGGCCTCCCTCTCCTCTCGCTCTCGGTAGTGATCTGCCTCAATCTGGCAAGCCTGGTCCATTACCTCATCGAAGTTCACCTTTACCCTTCTCTCCCTGGTCATCAAGATACGAATTGAATAGTTGAGGCCATATATGAACCTCCTGATCCTCTCCCGATCTGTTAGGATTACCCATGTAGCATGTCTGGCCAACTGAGTATACCTCAACTCGTACTGAGTGACTGTCATATCTCCCTGAACTAGCCACTCAAACTAGCGGCACAGCTCCTCTTTGCGGGACTGCGGCACATACTTCTCTAAAAATAGAGTGGAAAACTGCTACCAGGTAAGGGGTGCTGCTCCTGCGGGCCTACGACTCTCAAACTCCTCCCACCATGTAAATGCTGGCCCGAGAACTGGAAGGTAGTAAAAGCTACTCCACTGGACTCCGAAATCTCGGTCGTACGAAGCATCCTCCGACACTTATCTAAAATTCCCTGGTGCGTCCTCGCCCTCAGTACCACTGAATGTAGGAGGCTAAAGTCTGCCAAACCTCTCTAACCGCGCTGCTCGTCGTCAAGCATCACCGGAATAACATGCGCTGGGGCTGGCGCAACTGGAATAGCCGGCGCAACTGCCTGAGATGGGGCTACCTCTAGCGTCTAAAGTCCCTGCATAACCTGCTCTAGTGTACGAGTTGCGGGGGTCTGATGACCACCCTTGGTCAGAGATGTAGCTGCAGCAGCGGTAGCTGAAACCGCCTGAGCCAATCCAATACAGACAGATAAGATCTGGGCTAATGCCTCCTGAAGGCCAGGAAAACAATAGACACTGTCGGTGCATGAGCGGGTGCTGCTGGAGCATCAACAACTAGGGGCCAATCATGAATAGGGGTGACAGGTGGGTCAATTAGTACTGCCCCTGTTGCTCTACCAAGGCCACGGCCTCTAGCTGGTGGCAATGGTGGTTGTCCATCTCGTCCGGTAGCACGATTTCTCGCCATCTGCGAGTGAATAGGATATCGAAGTTTAGTTCTCGGAATAATAAAACCGCACGACAAGAGTTCAAGAATATGAAGTGTTTCCTAAAGGTTCCGCAACCTCTCGAGAATAAATACCGACGTCTCCGTACCGATCCGCGAGACTCTACTAACCAGCTCAAGACTCATGAGGCCTAGTAATCTAGGCTCTGATACCAACTTGTCACGACCCCAACCCCGTCGTGATGGCGCCCATCACATTGCTAGGCAATCCTGACCAATCACTCTCACGATCTGATTTATAAGCTAACATTCTTAAATCACAAATCAGTAATAACAAAGAGAAAATCCAAAGTTCTAGCAGTTAGATATAGAAATATCCCAATAACCAGTACATAACAACCTTCCACATATCTGGGGTCATGAGTCAAGAGCCTCTACCAGAATAGAAAAGTAATACCATAATATAACATATTTTGAGTACGCGAAAACATCAAAAAAGTACAGAAGTATGGTGGATTCGGGTCCTGCGGACGCCGGGCAGCTATAACTCATAAGTAAACATCTTGTTGACCTTTGCAAACTAGCCTTCTCTTAAATAGACTAATTGTCTCAATCTCAACCAAACTCTGACCGAATCATTTCAATGACATGAAAACTTGATATGCATCTAATTAAAGTCTATTATATGACTTATATGACTAGACTTATACGATAATTCTTGAAGGATTTAAACTACTTAAAGCTTATACAATTCTTGATCTTGAAGTACCACTTCCTCAGTGTAATTTGTGTACAAATGTATCTTGTTATAACTATAAGCATGATAATGCGATAACGATAATACCTCTATGGAGATATTGAAAAGGCCATTCTACGGCAGTTTATGAAGACATTACATCTCTATAAATAATGATGATTTCAAGATGCAATATATTTATTCAAGTTAATATGGTTGATTTGCTTATCAAGTCTCTACCAAATATCGTTTTAAAGATGGTGCACAAGATTGGAATGCAAATGCTTAAAGATGTGAATTGATGCTCTCATCAGGGGGGAGTTAATTTGCGTTGCACTCTTTTTTCCTTACAGCATTTTGTCCGACTGGGTTTTCCTTGCAAGATGTTTAACGAGGCCACCAATATGTGCATTTCTAAACGTGTGTACTCTTTTCCTTTTCTAGATTTTTTTCCCATTGAGTTTTATTTAGTTAAGGTTTTAACGAGACACATTATCTGTTGAATAGACATTCAGAGGGAGTGTTATAAATAGAATTCTATTTATGGTGAATGTCTATATTTAGAGAGATTTTAGAGATTATTACTTGGTGGCTAAGTCAGTCTTTCCCTATAAACAGAGGGTTCTATTCCATTGTAATTCCTCCAATATCAATAAGAATTCCCTCTCTCTCTACTTTGCTCTGCAATACTCTTCTTCTTCTTCTTTTATTGTTTCATAACAAAGTGATTATTCCTTTTTTTTAAATTATTCTCATAGTAGTCTTTGTTTATTCCAAAAATGGCACTTTTTTTTTACTTCTTTAGCGGTTAGCACTTTCACGTTAGTAACACCATTAACTAAGGGACCAACCTCTCTACATCAATACACTTTTAATGCATTTCTTTTTCTCTCTTTTTCATAATTTTTCTTCTTCCATAAATAGTACTTACCCAAATATATTTAAAGATTCTGAAAGAAGAATATCTCAAAAATAATCGAGATTGCACAATGGGAATTTTAGTATTTTTTTCTTTAAGTTTTAAACTTTTTGTTGTGCAATTTTACTTTTACTCATAATATACCTTTTAATATATTTTAAGTATATTATATAACGATAATTTAAACATAAATATTTCTGCAATATGTCGTATATATTTTTTATATCTATTTTATACCACGTATATAAATTTATATATATATATATATATATATATATATATATATATATACACACATCATAACACATTTAAATAAACAACATATACCATACATACTCTAATAGATGTGTATTATACTTTATATATACTACGATTATATAATTTATCACATATATCATTTAAATAGAAAATGTATAAGCACCAGTGAAAGTTGTAACATATTTAAATAATATGTTATTATCCAAATTTTAAGCTCCAAAGAAAGAAACAAAGAGAAGAATTTTGCATATACAAAAGGAAAGTAAGAAAGAAAGGTGTGAGGACCCAAAAGGTCATCACTTGTTTTAGAAATAATTTTATATTTTGAGGCTATAAAAACCTCTTTATGCCTCACCTCAATTTGTGTACGCGGTCTGGGCGCGTAGCAGGAAAGTCATTTTGTGAAAATTTGTAAAGATGATGAATTTTACCTTTAAAATGAATTTAAGTTGACTTTGATCAATATTTTAGGTAAATGAATCCATACCCATGATTTAACGGTCCCGGCTGATTTATAGGAAAATATGGGACTTGGACATATGTCTAGAAATGAATTTCGAGGTCCCAAGCCCGAGAAATAAATTTTTTACAGAAATTATTTTATGGAATATTTATGAGTTTTTAGAAATGAAAAATGTTTAGAAGTTGTTGCCATCGGGCCTGTACTTTAGTTTCAGATCCCGGTACATGTCTTATATGTGATTTAAGTCGAGCATGTAAAATTTAGTAAGAAATGGACTTGAAATGATGTAAATCAGACCTTATTTGAGAAAATTAGAAAATTTGATGTTCTTAAGTGATTTCATGATTTTAATGATAAATTCATAGTTCTTGATGTTATTTTGGTAATTTGAATGCATGAGCAAGTCCGTATGATGTTTTAAGGTTGATGTGCATGTTTGGTTTGGAGCCCCGAGAGCTCGGGTGAGTTTTGGATAGGCCACAGAGTGGAATTTTAACTTAGGAAATTGCAGGTTTTCTAGATTATATGATCAGGTCTGCAGGCTTCGCAAAGGGTCATCACATTTGCGAAGTTTGGCTCGCAAATGCAAGAAGATTGCCGCAAATGCAAAAGGGGCCTTGTCTGCCTTGGGGTCGCAAATGCGAAGCAGTCATCACAAAAGCGATGTCGCAAATGTGAAAGGGCCATCACATTTGTGAAGTGGCCTTGATTTCCCCAGTGTCGCAAATGCGACAGTTTTATCGCAAAAGCAAAAGTTTGTCCCAAATGCCAGAGTAGCAGATTTTTGGTTTGCAATTGAGAACCCTGGTCACAATTGCGATACCACCAACCTGTAAATTCATAACTTAGACGCATTTCAACGATTTTTCAACACTCTTTCAAAACCAAAACACTCTTTCAACATATTTTCAAAGACAACTTCTCTTCCAAATCGATTGTAAGTTGTTTCTAACTAGTTTTCTTCAATCTTCAACATCTTTTCACATGAATTCAAGTCGAAATCAAAAGTTTTCATTGTAAAATAGGGTGTTTTGAGTAGAACCTATATTTT